>OY992773.1:20352619-21585377 GCA_963921325.1 Logfia minima
TCATATCTTAAGATGTAATTTCGTACGCCCTTTTAATTTTTAATAATTCTCATTTAAACGTTCGCATTATTAAATTACCGTGTAAAATCATGTGTAAATATTCCAGTTGAGTTGGACAATGGTTAAGACGAACTCCGTCAAACTCTACGGCACAATATTACATCAGAGCCCAACGGCTGTAGGTTGTGGTCCCTCAATCAGACACCGTACACGCATGCACAATTTTACTCTTTTAAAGTGATAATTTTATTATATATTTCAGTACGAGATAAGTTTATAAAAGCCTAAATTTGTGTTGACTTAACAAAATGTATCTTCAAAATAAGATTAGTTATCAAGCTTGTAACTTCTCAAGTCATGAGACGACACATTGCGTGTTGATTACCTATCGGGAGAATTATAATAGTTAGCAACTGAACTATCAAGTAATTAATAATATATGAACTAAACGTTATTGTTTTTGTACACCTAATGTTAATCCGTAAATAAAATAGTAAGTATATTGATTATGTTCTTACTTATTACATTAATTATTCGTTAATCAACCAAATGATACTTTATCTAGCGACATCTGGCCGGTTTATTCATTAAATAGTGTTGTAAGTTCGAATAAGACAAAATTATATATAATTGATGGTTGTTTACGTGAGATTTGGGCTGTGTATAAGAAAAAAGAAATAGTTATTTAAGCATTTTAAAATGTTCCTAAATTGAGGGTGCATGCAAGATCCGCAAATGGAGGTCTGATTAAGATGAAATCTTTTACAACAATCCGTAAATTACTCACCTTCAATTATTGGGGTTTTACTATTTTACTATCTTCAACATTTTTGTATACTAATCATCAACGTCAGGAAGGAATATGCCTACGATTAATCACGAGACGACATATGCCTACTTGCATCTTGATATATAAGAGTGTGTTTGGCAACGACGAATTAAACGTTTAAAAGCTGAAACAGAAGCTGAAGCTTGTTGCTGAAAATGAAATTGAAACTTTTATTCTAAAAACTATCTCAAGATTTTTTTTCTTTAAAGAATTTATGATAACTTATTTTGTCTGCACATTTTAAATAAACATATGAATAAGACATTATGCATATATTAATTGAATTGAAAATTAACATATATTAGTGCATTTAAATAAAAATCGTTAATTGAAAATGTTTCACAAGACATTATGCACATTTGTCTTATGCACATTTCAGTGTAAGTTGTTTGAACATATCGTCTGAACTAACATTTTAACGAAATAATATTAACTTTTTCACTTTATGCGAATAGTAAGTTAGAATAATAAAAATAAATTTTAATAACATAATAAAGCAATGAACTTGAAATAACTCAATAAGTACTATTTTAAAACATCAAAAATTAATTTTAAATATTTATAATATATTTTTGTTACGATGATCAATTGTTGTTACATCAATTGCAACTTACGTGATCAAAATTAAGGGATGAAGCTAACGAATTTAATGAAAAGGATGTCAATTACAATGAAATCACAAAATTATGGATGCGTTTAGTTATGAATTTCTTTTCTTACTTTTTATTTTTTTAAGGAATGAGAAGTAACTTATTTTCTTAGAAAAACAATGAAAATTTAAAAAATGCGTTTAGATGTGGGCGATGGAGTTTTCCTATTTCAAAAAGGAGAATTAGAAAATTGTAGAGAACCTTGAACATGAGTTTCTAATTTGTAGTTATGGAAAAGAAAACAAGAATTTTTATTTTCTTAGAAAACTTTTTAAAAAATTCAGATTTGAACATGTTTTCTAATATTTTAGTTTTCCTTGAATTTTTTTTAAAAAACATGAGTAGTTTCTTGTAACTAAACGCGCCCTAAGAGATGTACAACCCTCTTTTTCATTAATTAAAGTATGAAACATGTAGTTTTATACAAGTACAAAAACGATGATCCGTACAATGTACTCGTATCAAAATTTATAATTCAAAAATAGACTCAACAAGTTTGATTTACAGCTAATTAGTAATTACAAAGACGAAAATTCCAACTACTCTTTTTACCACCTTTAATGATCATAAAATCTTTTAAGATCAGACGTTCAACCTACCTTTTATTCGTTTCCCTTTCCCATATAAGTTCTATTTCTATATTATTAAAACCCTAAAATTACATACTCCGTAGTCCGTATTAACTATTACTCCAACAAACTACAAAGTAAGATACCTTTTCACTACAAGCAAGTAAACAAGTCATTGTTGACTTGTAAAAGTGCATCCGATTAAAGCCACGTCACCATAAGAATAGAATCCTAGCCGTAAAAAATTCAAGTACGGCGGGAAAGAACTTAAAAAGTAGGGCCCACCTGGAGTCGTTAAATATCGGAGCCCATCATAGACTCCTAAGACATCCGCTCCTCCTCTCCCTGTCTTCCCCTTAAAACCACCACAAAATCTGCCTGAACTAAAGTACTACTTTCATTGCACAAGTTACAAGTCTTTGGTTTCATAACTTAAGCTGGTGTTTGAGGTCAGATTTGTGAACCCTCTGTCCCTTTTAAATTAGTTGCTCTGTATATTGTTAGTCTTAGTTTAAGGGCTGTTATTTTTCTTAATCAATAATTCATTGTGAACATGTTTCTTTAGTAAAAAAATGTATTTTGAGGGACCCTTACCATTCATAAGGTTAACATGTAAAATTTTCAAAATAATTTTGTTTTTACCGTAGATAACTTATTCACAGCCAACGCTAGTACTCTCATCTTCCTATAACCTGCTTTATCAAGAGATTGGATTAGTGTTAAATTGATTTTGTTGAATATTGGAGGGTAAAAAAAGAATATTGATAAATAGACCTTACTACGTAGACATAAAAGTTGATCGAACGACAATAGCATGAAACGTGTAAAATTCAACGAATAAAATAAGAAGAAATAAAATATTTAACTAATCAGTGAATTAAGTCAATTTTCAAGTTTATATAATTAGGTCTATATAACGTTCTTTTAAAAAAAAATTAAATATTTTTTCTTTCAAAAGTTTCTAAAACAAATATCATAAATGAAGATTTGTTCAACTTGTGCCCTAAAACTACAAGTTAAGGATCACTACTCAAATAAAAACGACCATCTTCATTATAAACTGCAATTATTAGTGGTACATATATTATAAAAGGAAATCAAATACCTCATTAAATGTACGTTGTATGATATAATTAGGAAGCCTTAGTGAAATTAACGATTCTAAACTCGTATTATAGCACAAGTTAGACAAACTCAAAATTAGATGTCGATTATTATAAACAGATACTATAAATATAAGAGAAGAAGTGAGTGACAAATGAAATTTGTGCATCAAGTTTTAAGAAGTGATGCACACCCGTCACATGTCGTTTATTTTATACAATAGTTTCCTTTCTATATGGTAATGCCAAATATGTGTAGATTTCAACTTCATAGCATAACGTCAGGGGCTTTGTAAGCATTCTCCTTTCTCAGGACTTTGCAGAGTTTGCGCATTTGGTTCGCAGAACTCCTGAAAGTCGCTTCTCATGTTAGCTAATTTAAGTGCCTACGATTGTAAGATGCAAATGGTTTCCTAACAAACAACCGAAGAAAAGATACTTTGAGATTTTCTACTAAATTAAGCAAGTTAAAGTAATCAGAAAATACTGTAACCAGTTGATTAACTAAATGATATCTTAGTTTAAGCACTTGGAGTTGGAAGATAGTAATCATTTAAGTCTTAGGAGCCGTTTTCTTTTTTCTCTTGGAATAAAGTGTTGTTTAAGTGGTTAGTAAGGTGTCACGAGTCCATTTTAAAGAGCATCGTTGTCATTAAATGTCACATGATTTTAGAAAACATAACTTTGAAATTTATCGCTCGAGTCAAAAGTAATATAATTCAATTTTGACTTTTCTTGCAAATTGTATGACCGTAGGAATATAATATATGGTACATACACACTAACAAATATTATCATCAAGATCTTGATGTATAAAGTGTGGCCTATAAAAGCATCTTTTTTTCCTTTTTTTTTTTCTTTTCTATTTTTAAATAAACGACATACCAACAACCTAATCAACACACTATTTGTAATCAAGATAAATATATACACTAATTAGCTCAAATGAGACTTGAACTGAGAATCTATACTAAGTTTTTGACTTCTAAGAGAATTATCAATGAAATTTTTTGTGAGCATTTTTAGTTAAAAAGCTTCTGGACAACTTTCTATTAATAGAGTTAAAAGACTCTTTAGTCTTTTAGATGATATATAGGTATATAATTACATATTATTGGGCAAAGACTTCCAAGTACAGGTAAACAAAACCCGGGTCGGGGTTAACCAGACTCAAAATAGCTCACGTTTTCTTTGTCTAAAAAACGCAAGCCGACTTAATAAAATAACTTGGCATTTTAGGCCTGAACAGCCTTAGTTCGGGCTTTAAAAGTCTGAACCGGGCTTTTTTTCGATTTCTTAGTTTTTTGGTTAAATTTATTGTATATAAATAATTTTTATATAATACCTAATTTAGAACAAACACAATAAATCAATTAAAATGTACTACTATAATTAATCAAGTAATAATAAGCTAAAGATTTTAAAAATTACTTCAAAATAACAGAAAGTATTTCAATATATTAATTATTAACGTCTTGAATCACTTGTTAATAATGTGCTGTGTAATTTTACATATTTGTTATACCCATAAGGGTGTTGCATGGAAGTTCCAAGAGTCACTAGTAGACTAGTACTCCACTACTACATCTTAACAATGAAATCAACATAATGAAGAAATGTAAATTTAGTCTTTAAATTATTTACCATCTTTAATGGTGTTCCTCATCTTCAGGTTCATTAATATTATGTAGACTTTGATTGTTTACTTTACTCTGCTAGTATTTCTACTTCCTTCGTCCTCAACAATAGTTCTTGGATTGAGACAGGTGCTCTATGCGTTTTTCTTTTATCGAACACAACATAGCTCTTAGATTGAGAAGACTAGTAGTAGATTGAGTATTAAAATCTTGACTTGATGAACTTGCCATATGATTAGATAGATGTAAATAAAATTGAGATAAATGAAATTCAAGACTTGAGTAATTAAAAGTAAATGTAAACAAAGAGGATGAAAATTGTTTAATCGGTAAATAATCTAACAAATTCACTTCCTATTTATATATATAGAAGTAAAAATAAATAGCCATTAGATGTGGATATAGAAAAAATGTGAAATAGTCGTCAGAAGCGTAGTCTAATGAGTTCATACAAAAATAAGAAGATGATGATGGGATATGTTTGCAAGTGCTAAAGTATTAGTAACATTCAAGTCTTCAAGATCAAATTAAGTCACCAACTACTAAAGAGTTTGGTAAAGGAAATAAATAACATTTAATTTCATATTTTGCTCTCAATCTCCTCTGACTTGTTAAAGTGGTAGGCTAGACTTGCAAGTTATCAAATTTATTCTCTTTATCAAATATCTCTTGACAGACATATATGATTTTCACCTTAAAAAATATTTCAATTTAAGTACACACATAGATATGTCAAAATCTATGTTTAACAAAGAGACAATTTAAGTTATTACATTATTAAAAGATGTAGGACATATATAATACATAAATATAACATACACTAGAACAATAACATATATATTAATGGAATTAGTCTGAATTTTTTTAAAAAATCCTTGCTTTATTTAGTGAAAAGCTCGAGTTTTTGAGTTTTCTGAGTTTTTGAGTTTTAAAAAAATCCTTGCTTTATTCAGAGCCAAACCGAGCTTTCATGGCTAATATATTTGCACCTCTACCTACTTGAAAACCTTTTCATTTAAGAACAAAACTTTTTTGTCAATAAATTAATGTTCGGTGTGGTTAATAGGAACAGCTTTAAATATTGTTAAGTTAAAAGTAAAGACTGAATATGTATACCTATAAAAGTTCATGGGTAAAAACTGTAAAATAAAATTATTATGATACATTTTATTAGTCAGCACACAACAACTCATATCAGATCCTCATAAATTAATAAGAGTATGAATGAGGCAAAAATAAATTTAAAAATTAGTACAACTTTTTATCACCGCAGATGCCCATAAGCCAAAGAATTTGAATTGTATCTCATTCGGTGAATCCACGAATCATAAATCTATTATTTGATCTTGGGATGTTTAAATATTCTAAGAAAATGAAAAAAACATGTTTACATGTAATTTTCATTACATTATTAGAAAAATAATAATAAATATAATTAAATAGCTCTAAAATTAAGCTAACAATGTTAATGGACACATAATAAGATCAATGAAGAAAATTTGAAAGAAAAAATATATTGACCAATTGGTGAATTAAGTCTACTATTAGGGGGTGTTTGGTATATCATGTCAGATCACTGTATCATTACTTTTCACTATTATTCCGGTAACTTAATGTTGTTTGGTTTTCTCAGGTTATGGCAAATGATAACTTGAAAGTGCTAAATGCACTTGATGTAGCAAAAACTCAATGGTACCATTTCACAGCCATTATAATAGCCGGTATGGGCTTTTTTACCGACGCCTATGATCTCTTTTGCATCTCTTTAGTGACGAAACTGCTTGGGCGAATTTATTACCACGATACCGGCGACGACAAGCCGGGGACACTACCACCGAATGTCTCAGCAGCAGTCAACGGTGTCGCCTTTTGCGGTACCCTCGCGGGTCAACTCTTTTTCGGGTGGCTTGGTGACAAAATGGGCCGAAAAAAGGTTTATGGAATGACCCTTATGCTCATGGTCATTTGTTCAATTGCATCCGGGCTATCGTTTAGTAACGAGCCCACTGCGGTTATGGCCACTCTTTGTTTTTTCCGGTTTTGGCTTGGTTTTGGGATCGGTGGTGATTACCCTTTGTCCGCCACGATCATGTCGGAATACGCAAATAAGAAAACTCGTGGGGCATTTATAGCTGCGGTTTTCGCAATGCAAGGGTTTGGGATTTTGACTGGGGGGATGGTGGCTTGTATCGTTTCAGCTGCTTTTAAGTCGCAATACCCGGCTCCTGCGTATGAGAGTGACCCGTTGGGATCAACTGTCCCGCAAGCTGATTATGTCTGGCGAATTATATTAATGTTCGGGTCGATTCCGGCTTTAATGACTTACTATTGGAGAATGAAGATGCCTGAAACGGCCCGATACACAGCCTTGGTTGCAAAGAATGCAAAACAAGCGGCCGCTGATATGTCAAGAGTGTTGCAAGTCGAGGTTGAAGCAGAACCCGACAAGGTAGTTGAAAAACGAAAAAATGATTTCGGGCTTTTCTCAAAGCAATTCCTTAAACGACACGGGCTACATTTGCTCGGAACTACTAGCACTTGGTTTTTGCTCGATATTGCATTTTATAGCCAAAACTTATTCCAAAAGGACATTTTTAGTGCGATTGGGTGGATCCCGCCAGCAAAAACAATGAACGCGATCCAAGAGGTTTTCAAGATATCAAGAGCTCAAACGCTCATCGCACTTTGCAGTACTGTCCCCGGATACTGGTTTACAGTGTTCTTAATAGACAGGATTGGGAGATTCGCGATCCAATTAATGGGATTCTTCTTTATGACTGTTTTCATGTTCGCCCTTGCAATTCCTTACCATCATTGGACACAAAAGGAGAACAGAATCGGGTTCGTTGTCATGTACGCCTTAACCTTTTTCTTTGCAAATTTCGGGCCAAATGCAACTACATTTGTAGTCCCGGCTGAAATATTTCCGGCAAGGCTTCGGTCAACATGTCATGGGATATCGGCTGCTTCGGGTAAGGCCGGGGCAATGATTGGTGCATTCGGGTTCTTGTATGCGGCCCAAAGTCAAGACAAAACAAAAACCGATAAAGGGTATCCACCTGGGATTGGAGTTAAAAACTCGCTTATTGTACTCGGGGTCGTAAATTGTCTAGGGATGTTCTTTACGTTCTTGGTGCCCGAATCGAATGGCAAGTCGTTAGAAGAAATGTCGAGGGAAAATGAGGGCGAAGATGAGGAAGTAGTCGAAATGGAATCTGTTAGGGCTCATGAAAATAGAACAGTTCCTGTTTAAACCATTTATGAATAAGTTGCTTTTAAACGGCTAAAATGTTTTATCGAACTGAATCTGAAGTTATGATAGAATGTGTAACACTTTGGACCTGTGTCCAAAATATGCTACTTGAACTTGATTTATATGTACTTATTAATGTTGTCGAGTAATGCAAGTAAAGGGAAAAGATTGCACTTCAATTTCTTCTTATTGGTATGTAAATTTAAAGTAGTCTTTTAAACTTGGTTATTAATTATATTATGAACTTAATTTAATTTAACCGAATACTAACAACGAAAGTATACTAATATACAGTCAACCATTTGTCCATATTCAATCTCATAAACCTAACACACCTTAAAATGTTCAACGTATTTGGGGAAGATTATATGCCGATAAACTAACCCACAATTAGACGATATCATTTATCATTACGCGAAATTTTCTTCTAGTTACATAATAAAAACCAATTATATATAAAAAAGTTATTGCGATTGTTATCAAAATATTAAGAACCCGAATGTCTATAAGTTGTGTACGCGGATGATCAACTTTGGTCACACCACATTTTTGATACTATTTATATATGCTTACTTACATTGTGCTAATGTCATATATTACAAATGTATATCGTTTGCATAGTAATATTTGCACTATAAATAGACTATTCCCCTTATAATACACTTGTATAAGTAGTCACTTCTTCTTCTCTCTTATACTCTTTATTTTTACATTACTCTCAAAATTTGTTAAATACTTTAAACCATTAAAGTTGTCATATACCATTAAAATTTCAATAGTTATTTATGCTTGATGTATGTTATTTTCATATTTTCGGGTAAACCCAAAGTAGGTGCTATCATTGATGAAGGCTTATTGCCTTATCTTTTTGAAAAAGGTAACCTTAATTGGCCCTGGGTAAATCGTTTTGGGCTCATTATGTGAGAAGTAAATCAAGTTTATCTAGCGGCTCTCTTAGATGGTGATCCAATCAAATTATTTGATAACGTCAAAAAGAATTTCTAATAAATTTGATCACTCTTTGTCGCTGATAGGTATTGAACCTGAGATTTTTCAGAATACCTCTGTCTCCAAAACCAATTAGTTTACACACTGCCTTAATCGTTAACTATGATAAGGAAGTGCCTCAAATTTGTGAAGCCAAATTTGGTGGTTTAAAGGAGATTTCGATTCTGGTAGATGTTCCATCTTTTTAATTTGGGTGATATCAAATGTTTAGTTTGTATGCTAACACGAGAAAAGAATTTGTTGTACAAAATTTTATTATACTACATCTATAAATAAAGACATTCCTAATCAGATGTATTCTGCGCATCAGTGAACCTTTAGAGCACCCATTGGGGGATTAGCGTTCACTATTGGCGCCGATCGTTGTCTCACAGTAGAAGCTTCTTGGTCCGCATCAAAGAAGTTGAAAAGTGGAGGATTTACCGGTAAGCATTCAGTTGTTTTCCCAGTGCTCTATGTATTATCCCTAAAGCATGATGTGCAATATATGGAATGTGTGCGGGTATTTGACGTTAAAATAGTGAGATGGAATTAATAAATGACCCATTTGCCAACATAAAAGAGGGGCATGCATGCAACTGAATATCTACTAATTAAGATATATATTTTATAGAATATTAGACTAGGAAATATTAATAATCTCAATGTTTGTTAAATTTTATGTCATTTAATATGATTAAAATTAATACGATGGTATTTGTATATTTACATACGTATTCTTTTAACTTAGAACTCCTCTTTTACTTCCACTAGACCATGAAGAATGTGGACGTTCGGAGGGATGGAAAATATATTTTTCATTAAAATGTTTTCTCAAAAAGATTTACTTATTTGGTGTTTTTTCTATCCTTTTCTCATTTTAAAAATACATAAATAATTTACTTATAACTACCATTGTACATAACATTTGACAACATGAATCAGAATCATAATCAAACTACATAAAGCAAATAAAAAGGTTTTAGAAAAAACCACAATTGTAAGCTAGGAACAAGCATTATAAGTTTTAAGGAATTCAAATCAAATCTATCATAATCAAAGAGCGTTCGTTCTAGCGGTATGTGAGAAGTTAAATCAAAATCATTTTATATGTATGTATAAATTTTACACATACGTGAAACTAGTGTTAGCTGACACATAAACGCCGCAACAAATTTCTTTTTTAAAATTAAAATTTTGATGTTGATAAAGGCCTTAATTTGAATTACTATAAGTGAGGGACAATTGGACAAAGATAAGACTACGTTGATGTACCCACATAAACTTAGAATGTGACAGAAATGTATTAACGTATCGACATAAACTTAGAATGTGACAGAAATGTATTAATAGAATGAAATTTGTGTAAATAGACTTTTAAAAATAAAATTATTTTATTTTAAATTATCAGAAGTTTTGCAATTATCCCTTTTTTATTCTTAAGTTATGGAATGAAATTTGTTTTACTATATTGTCCTTTTCAGGATGTGACGGAGCACGAAAAATCTGTTTTGTCACGATGGTCAACTATGACACTTATCTAGAAAAACTCATTTTGTCACGATGGTCAACTATGAGACATGAATTCATGACTTCGTAGTTAAAAAATTACCTCAACACCACTAATTAAATGACTTTTTAAAATAGAGTCGAAAAAGATCCTCAAGAATTACAATATGTTTAAGTTGAATATGATTTACAGACTGTGACGCGATATAATTTCTACCGGATAGCTGGAAGCCCAGGTCATGACGAGAGGTTACGACGTGATGGTTACAGATTGGGACGCGATCTCGGTTGAGGTTTGAACAAAAAGCTACTTCGCATGCCACGAAGGTTGGTCGCGATATGCTGAAGAGATCGCGACTTGATGGGAATGGGTACCGACATGATCTATGTCAGTTTCGGCTAAACTGAAATATAACCCCTATTCAATGTAAGCCTATGCCATGAAAATATTCTGGTATGTTCTAATAAAAATGGGAGATAACTCGTTCTTGTATGTCGATTTAACCGATCATATCAACAGGATATAACCATATTAGCTCTAAGTATTATTTACTATCGTTTTCTTTCTATTTTTCTGCGTCTGTTCTATTTCTTTAATTACTCGCCTCAGTTTCTAAATCACAACAGTGTTTTTTTTGTGTGTGGCGTTGTGTCTTAATAATTAAGGCGTGTAGCTTATACCTTACTGATATTTTGTACAAACGTTACCTTCATTTGTTATAACCTGACTACTTTCATATATAATGGTGCTTAATTACTCAAATGATGTCACAGTCATATACTTTTGATACTATAAGTCGTCCATTAGTAGTAGGAAACGTGATTTGAGTTTTTATTGACAATGACGTACATAAATAGAACATAACAAAATCAAATTTAGAGACTACGTAGTATTCTTATTCATCACAAACCACTAATTATTGTTATTATTTTAAAATAATTAGACAAAGAACCAAAACAAGAAATAAAAGTAGAAGCAAATCGAAACAATATTCGTGGAGCTGAAATACAAAAAATATATTCCTTGTGCAAAAACACAAATAATATGATTTCTAGAAGTATCAATTCAAGGACAAGAGAATGGTAGATTATTCTTTGGTTAGAATATGTTTAAATTGGTGCGTCTAAATTAACCGACCTCATTTCTAGATGAACTTCAGAATTTGCGCTTAAAAATGAATGTTATACATCGCTTTAGAATGAATGAAAAAGGTCATTTGGCATTCAAGATAAGATAAGGAATAGGAGTGCTTTTTAAATAATAATTTATTTTTATTTTATCTTTTTGAACTATTATTATCTTTTTGTCCTTTGTAGCTATTGAAAGTTGATTCTTTTATTCTTTTAAATCGTTATTTGTATTATCGATCAGAATATTTAATGATAATTGATGATGTGATCAAATTTATAGATTTGATTTTGTAACTTGAAATTGTAATTTAAAAATGCAAAAAAATAAATAAAATACATACGGAACAACATCGTTTTATTTAAGCAAAATACTTTTGATTCCAACGAGGGTTTCAAAGTACGTATAAGTTTTAATACGTAAAACGATATCATTTCACGTGTATTATATTTTTTACGTATTTAAATTACGATTTTATATCGCAAAATCAAATTTATGAACTTAATCACATCATCAATCGTTTACTGAATCTCTCAATGAATGATACGAATAGCAACCCCAAATAATAAAAGAATCTAAATTTTAATAGCCACGAAGAATAAATAGAAAGTAAAATGACTAAAAAAATAAAAATGAAAAATTTAATTATTGTTTTAAATAAAAACCGTTTAAAATATTATAACTTTAGAAGAAGTAAAACTTTGATATTCAGAGGCCTTAAAGCCCCTATGGGGGCTCCTTAAATACTCATTATTAGTGGTGAAACTTTAAGCATTTTTATTTTTTTTAACATCTAAATGGTTAAACTAATTTGATGTCTAACATACTTTAACACGTGATTATATACTTTAAGACATTTATAGATTATGCTATAAAATATACAATCACCATTAGTTACCTAACTAGAGATTAAATCGGTTGTCACGAGCTTTTATTCGAAGTTCAATAGTGTTTGTATGTCTAAGTTGTGGTTACAGTAATTGTGATAGGTGTTATCATATCGACTATTGAGTATGACATAATTTTATCCTCTATATTCCAAATTTTTGTATGATAAATGTTTTGGGCTTTATCCAGCCCATGATTCAAATATTGGGTCTGTATAGACACTGACAGTAACACACTTGCCATTTTGCCAAACCTATCCCTTGGGAGTTGGGACCATTCTGAAAAGTTTTCATAGTTAAGTGTCAATTAAGTTGAACTAAAATACTAATCATAAGTTAATATAAGTTTTTGGGACCATACCTTTTATCTGCCACGATTCAACAACTGAATAGTTTATATTGTGATACTTATGTTATCCTTGGTCCTATAATGCTTCGAGTTAAATAGATGTAATCAATCATACATTTTGAATAATATGTCACAATATAAAGTTTACTGACCATAAATTTTTAATTACGAGTTACTCATTGTATCCACAGAGGTGTATACTTAAAAGAAGATTGAGTGCAGCCTTGCAGTTCTAAAAACCAATCTAATAGAAAAGTTCTCCCTTTATAGTAAGTCAGAACAGAGTTTATTAGTTACTCAAAAACGGTTATTGTGTTAAAATCTTCTGATAAGGTATAAATTGATTATCAAAACATGCAATCTCGCACACATTTTTAAGTATAAGAGGTGATAAATGCATCAAATAAACTGATAAATACATTGAAGTTATGTTGGGATATATTTTTACCATGATTTTTAACTTTTGTACAATATCGTATATTGATTAATTAATTTGATACAGATTTGTTTTTTGGCGAAAAACGAAAATAACAAACTAAATTTCTTCAACAATGCCGAAGAAGATGAAAACAAAGATACGCTGAAAGAACCTAACCCACCGAGTCACTTAAAAGAGGACTAGAAACAAATAACGATTTCTAAAAGCACTACTAAACTACTACTAAAACTAAAACTGATCTAGACAAGCAAACAACACTATGAAAGAACTGGGTACATCTTCAACCAAGAAAAATAAAATTGAACCTACCTCCTGCAAAAAAGAAACCATTTGACAATTCTCCGTAAAAAAACAATGCCATAAAACAGTGACGATATTGAAAGCCAGCAAATTCACGCCATATTTTGTTTTCTGATGCTACTTAATCACTTAATTTTAGACCTTGGATAAATTCGTCAAAACTCTTCATCTCGTATTGATGCTTCATCTTCATTTATGAGTTTACCTTTAACTTTGGAAGGCTTCAGTAAAGCTTTGGATGAATAATCATCATCCCTGCAGAAGTCATCCAAACTGGTCGGTTAAGCACCACGAACATCGGACACACCAGCACATTCGGGCATTCATGCAGATATCACATGCTTTTTAAGTAGTGATAATTGATAATCATATAAAATATAATTATTTGCAAACAATAAAATCGTACTTTCATTAATTTTACAAGTAAGTACCACGGTGAGTAACAATAGTTACTGCGCGTATATTTTTTACTTTTACCCAAATCCCAAAACAGAGAAGAACAAAGATCGAATGGTTTAACGTTTTGTGGTGGGCCCAAATTTATATATCCAGTGAAAATAAGATGAAGTGTACTGTGTACCTACCTACTTTGTAATCTGGATCAACTTGCCTCATATCACATGATTTCTGATTTTAAAAAACCTCCAAATATCTTTTCCCATAACTAAAAGGACCATACTACCCTAGCAGCTTAAACAAACATCTCATGCTACCATGTGAGATCAATCAATACCCCATCATCATCCTTTTCTGCTACCTTCTTGAAAAAAATTAAGTCAAAGGGTATTATAAAGAACCATTTTTTTCATCTGGGTTCCTCTCAAATCATCCAAATTTTGCTTTTTTAGGATTCGGTTATCATAATTCTTGTGAAAAGTAGTGTAATTTTGTGATCAAGATTGTGTTAAATCTATAAAAATCAAATCTTTATTCAAAATTCTGTGTGGGGTTTTGAAGAGTAGTGATTTTAGCTTTAATTGAATAAAAAAAGATTGTGAATTTAAGGAGAAAAAAAGAAGATGGGTAGCAGTGGGGATTGCAAAACAATAGTTTGGTTTAGAAGGGATTTGAGAATTGAAGATAACCCAGCTTTGTCTGCAGCAGCAAGAGATGGTTCTGTTTTTGCAGTGTTCATATGGTGTCCTAAAGAAGAACAACAGTTTTACCCGGGTCGGGTTTCAAGATGGTGGTTGAAGCAATCTTTGATCCAATTAGGACAGTCTTTGAAATCACTTGGGGTTGATCTTGTTTTGATGAAATCTCAGAGTACAATTTCTGCTCTTATTGAATGCATTACTGCTATTGGAGCTACCAAAGTAGTGTATAATCAGCTCTATGGTATGTATATCTTTATTTATTAGTAAATAGTACATTTGACTTTGTTTGTTGGGTACGATCTAATAATTATAAGTTGACAAAGATTTATTCTTACTTTTGAACTCTAGTAGCTCTTTTAATGCTTAATGCTTATAGTTAGTTTATTCTGATCTAAATGAATTTTCTATTTATAAAATATATTGTTTGACTAAAACATTGAGAAGGAGATTCTAGTTGTGTAACCAGGTAGCCTGGTGGATGACCAATAAGCATTCCAATGGATCGATTAGAGTCAAGTTTGCCTCTTACTTAAACATACAAGTAGATGATTACAGTTTCTTTGTGTTGAATCTCTTTAATTCAATTCTGGAGTGATCAACTTTGATGATCATCCTTCCCTGAAATCCAATCCTACCCCTGATGGCATCATAGAAAATTAGCATATGAACTGCAATTCCACCTATTATATCAAAGATGTAATCACCTCCACACTATGAAATTTCAGAAGTTATAACCATATGGCATATGTAAAGTTCATACGACTTGAAAATGACACAATGGTGTAATATGTCCTTTATAGCCTAATGGTTGAATATATGCTCATGTATTGACATTTGATGCATTTTGTTTTGATTTCAAGATTTGATAGATATCCCATTGCAGTTGTCAAGGGTAAACCGCTGTCCTTTATAACATGAAAAGCAAGTCCTGTTTGGATTTTTGTTTTAGAAACTTTAAGACAACTTCCTTATGAGAATCTAGGTATGAAAAAAATGGGAAATTCCTTCTGTTCCCCTTACCCAATTTCCTCTAGTTTTGTTTACAGTGTTTGTATATTGTAATAGAGTATTATTGCCCCAAATTTTGCTTGAAACATTTGTCTTTATATGTGAGCTTAAACTTTATGATTTAGTCAACACATGGGATTTAGCCTTAATGTTTTGTTGAACAATCAATATAGCCTTCACTTCAAAGCATGCTATTTTGAAGTCCTCATTAAACAAATGGATGGTGAAGTAACGTATCGTTTTTAACCATGAAACCCAAGTATTTTTTTATGTCCAACATTACAAGAATAAGTACTGTATATGTACACTTTCTATGCTTGGTTCATTTTCATGTTACAATTTTGATTACTTCAAGAGATTTTGATTTTGAGTTTGTTTCAGATCCTGTTTCACTCGTTCGTGATCACAATATAAAACAAAAGCTAGGAGAGCTCAGTGTTCCTGTTCAAACCTACAATGCTGACTTGTTGTATGAGCCATGGGAAGTATACAATGATGAAGGTTATGCTTTTACAACCTTCAATGCTTATTGGGATAAATGTTTGAAATTGCAAAAGGATCCCATAGTACGTCTTCCTCCATGTCGAGTAGTGCAAGCCACAGGTAATATGAATTTAGTACATTCATATAATCTTTGGTTTCGATAATGACCTTTTAATAGAATTACAAACATTGCAATGATTACATTATGGATTCTCAAAAGAAGTTTCAGCTTTATTATCCCTTTTTCACAATTTCTGAAGATACAATTACATATTTTTTGGTGGACTAATAACAGGATCGGTGGAAGATTGTACAATTGAGAAACTCGGTCTTGAAGACGAATCAGAAAAACAAAGTAATGCATTACTAGGAAGAGGATGGTCACCAGGTTGGATAAATGCGGACAAAGCTCTTACCTCATTCATTGAAAATCATCTGCTTGATTATGCAAACAATAGACAAAAAGTGACCGAAAATTCCACATCAATTCTATCCCCCTACATTCATTTCGGTGAAATCAGTTTACGGAAACTTTTTCACAGTGTCACAATGAAGCAGATTCTATGGGCAAAAGAACAAAACCAGCAGGGGGAAGAGAGTATAGCTTGTTTTCTAAGATCAATCGGGCTTAGAGAATATTCTCGTTATATTTGTTTTAACTTCCCCTTTACTCACGAAAAATCGCTTTTAAGCAACTTGAAGCATTTCCCATGGCAAACGAACCAAGCACATTTTAAGGCTTGGAGACAGGGTCGAACCGGTTATCCATTGGTTGATGCTGGAATGCGAGAAATTTGGGCAACTGGATGGCTTCACAATAAAATCAGAGTGATTACGGCGAGTTTTTTAGTAAAATGTTTGTTGTTGCCATGGCAATGGGGAATGAAGTACTTTTGGGATACACTTTTGGATGCAGATCTTGAAAGTGATGTTCTTGGTTGGCAGTATATATCAGGAAGCTTGCCCGATGGACATCAGCTTCATCGTCTTGATAGTCCTGAGGTACGTCAAGACCATGCTTCTAATGTGAAAAAGGAAAAAGAGTAATGCTAAATATGCCTAAGTTTATACCTAATCCATACAATATTTAACAAATGTATTTCATTCTATCTCTCTCCCTTTTATCACCATTCGTTCTCACTTGTCAACCAATCAAATTGTTATGCACATATTTAGGCCTATATATTTGGCACATGAAGCATTCTTCAAATAAAAGTACAAACTGCTTGATATACCCATCCCTTTTAAGAGAACAAAAAGGAAATCCTCACTGTAAAACATGAGTGAATATGCATCAGCGTGTAACCTAGTTGGTTTGGCGTGGGTCGCTCGTATTTCAACCTTTCTATGGAAAGAAATTTACTGTACAGAGTTTTGGCATATATATACCATGTAGAATAATGAAATACATGGTTTACTCTTGCAAAGAGATGTGTAGTGATAAATTTCTTCTAATTCTAAATCCTTACACTTTTTACTGCATGGAAATTGAGTAAATCTTCACTCTTAAAAGTGTGGAAATTGACTAGATCTTCGCAAATTTTAGTGTGTAGAAATTTAGCTTATTCTAGACATTTTTAAGTGACTATAGTTCTGTAGTTGCTACTTTCATATATATACACACTTATAAGTGTTAGCCCAGCACACACTTCCTACACGGTGTAGAAATAAGCATAAACAATCTAATGTTTTGTTGTAGTAATACACACGGAAGTCTTAGATAAAAACATTTCTTCATGAAACAGGTTCAGGGATTCAAGTTTGATCCAGATGGTGAATATGTTCGACAATGGCTACCTGAGCTATCACGAATGCCTACAGAATGGATCCATCATCCATGGAACGCACCTCCCTCTGTGCGCCAAGCTGCAGGAGTAGAGTTAGGATTAAACTATCCAGAACCCATTATTGATATTGAAATTGCAAGAGATCGTTTAACAAGTGCCATACTACTGATGAAGGAAAAAGAATCTACTCTAAAGCAAAACAATTGTGAAGGAACGAGTGAAGTGGTTGTTGATAATTGTGATCCTGAAAACTTACCCATTCCTAAAGTTTTTCTTAGAAAAGAAAGAACCCCATGTCCTTCAACATCCTCTAATGATCAAGAAGTGCCTTCAATGCAAAAGGATGTTTCAGCTGTACCAAATAATAACGAGAGAAAAAGATCAGAGCCTTTAGAACCGCAGGAACCAGATGAATATAATTTGCGTGATTGCAAAACAGAAAATGAGTTCTTGGAAACAGATGATGATTTGTGTTCTACGGCCGTTTCATCTTCGGCTAATAAGAGACAGGCCACAGGAACAAGTACTTTCTGCTCACCGTTTCTGATCAAGTGATGCTTTATTTGTTATATATTTGTTTTGTTATTGGTCGCCAATGCTCGAGTTTTGATACTGAGATGTTAATCGTTTGATGCTTGTTTCAAAATGATCTTTATATTACATCAAGTTGCATAATGTTACCCTGTCTCAACCCTTGTTTGTAATGTGTATTGCTCGTGTTGATTGACCCGTTTGGCTTCCTAATGTACAGTATCGGCTTCCAGCGTTTAATGTAAGCATTGAGCTTGTTTGGTTGTCTTTCATTATATTTTCATGTATCTGCATTGGTTCCAGGTTCATAACTTATGCATTGTCCGTGTTGGTTCTTCATATATGGTATAGCGGTAATGTAGTAGGAGATGGCACGAAGCTATTTCAAATGATATAACTTTTGATTCTGTGTGGAGTATGCCTTTTTGGGCCATCCTCGCACCCAAAAGAGAAATGATATATATGCTTAATAAATCGACCTGAAGATAGGCCTAATCTATTTAAATGTTGACACGTGTACTATATATTCTATCTACTAATTCATTGGATTGCATTTGCATTGTGTCAATATCTGATTCTTAGGTTCACTTTTAGGCTGATTTAGTTAAGCTCATGTATCATTTTTCTGCCCAAAATCCGTCAATGAAAGCTCTATTTTCCTGGGTTCTTCCTAATTTAAAGCTTACATTTCATTTTTTGTTTCCATTTTAAAAATGTGGATCATGTGAAATTCGAGATGTATTTCATCAATTGTAAGCTCTGAAATTTCACTACTCAAGGAGTGAGATTAAGTACTGAATTTTTGATAAAAACTAACAAGAATAGCATCCTCCTTTATACTTGGTGTGCCAAAAAACCTTATAGTACATATAATTTCCCTCAAAAGCATGGGTTTCATTTTTCCTTGCACATTTTGGTACTGTGAAACATATGTTTACATTTGATCAAAGAATTGCTCATACTTTTGGGAAATGATATTTTACGTGCAGTAAACTTGAGACACTGAAATGTAAATACCATTATTAAAAGAATTGTTTTTTAAGTGCATTAAAATCCATGCAGTCAATTGCAAGGATGTTATGATGCAGTGGTCATTTGGTTGAAGTTTATGGCTTTTTCGTTTGACACAAGTTTCTTAATTCACATTGCACATGGAGCCTCAACATCGTTAGGTTGATTAACATGGTCATCTTTCCAATACAACAAGGAGCTAGAAACAAACAACACAATGAAAAACAAATACGCTGATGACGACCCCAAGAAACAATAAGTATATAAAGACATCCAACTACACTAGCCAACACTTAAGACGGCCCCAAGAAACAGATAAACCGAGACCCCGCAATGATAAATAATCAAATAAACTAAAAGAATTGACAAACCGCACACCTTCTAATAAGGCCATGTCCTAATAGAAGAAGACTACATCAAACCTCTCAAACGCCTTGTCATGATATCATTTAGTTGCATTACAATCTTATCATCAAGTTCATATAGTTTTCTTGTTCTCTTTGGTTGTTGTTGATAAAAAGGATTTATCTATGTAATTAATTATTTATTTTTGACAAAAAACAATGAATGGATTTTTTATTTAATATTTTGTATTAGTTTCTACGTTTTTCTTTCTGTTTTGATGGTTTGTTTAAGAAAAAAACAAAGACAATGATTTGAGAAGTCATTCACTCATTGAAACTCATGGTTTAATTTGACAACAGGAGAAGAATACATATGTAACAGATAAATGTATAAACTTTAGGGGTATTTTGTGCAATTCACCGATAAACAGAACAGCCAAATTTAAAAACTACCAGCCGTTAATTTTCCCCAATTCCGCAAAAGAAGTCTTTATTAGGTTTATCAAAATACCCCCAACGAAACAAGCTTCAACTCGAACTCTACAGCAGCAAACCCAAAATTGAAAACCTAACCCTACTCTTTCTCATTTCAATTTCATATAGACTTCTGGAATTGTTCTATAATTGATGGAATCACAAGGTAATTGTAAATACTAAAAAAAAACCCTAATTTCAATTTCAAATTTGTATATTTTTATCTATAAATGATCAATTTTTTCATGTGGATTGCAATTATCAGGGCAGAAAATATCCAACAATCCAAAAGCCGTGCTTTCATCTCTTATGGGTAAGAGGCAAAAGCTTCAAGAAGAACTCCGTACAATTGAAAAACAGGTCGGTATGGTCATATATATATATATATATATACATGTATACAGCTATGCATATGACATTTGTACCTATAGAAAGTAAATTAGCTTGATTATTCAGTTAAACAATATCTACACATATTATATTAATACTCCCACTCCCAATTTATTGTCCTTGACATAAATGGACCTTTTCTTAGAAAAGTACAGTTATTGCGTTGTTAACCAATCAAATTCTATATGTACCCACTTAAAAAGTGTCTGATTGATTGAAATTGAAGAGGACAATTATTTGGGACATCCCAAAATGGAAATATGGACAATTAAATTGGTACGGAGGGAATAGATAGATAGATAGGATTATTGTGTGAATTGTATATAATGTGTGTTATAGTTTGTAGGATCTCCTTATTAATTAATAATAATAATAAAAAAGGTAGCCGACTTATTGCATAATGTTATTGTAGAAGTTTTTAGGTGTGTAATCGACTTCCAATGCTTGCTTTGGTATGTATCTGGTGACCACTACATCACTTAGCCATTAATTTTTCAAAAAAAATTGTCTTTGTTTTTGCCGACCTAACAGAGATAAGCTGCCATGTCATCCTAACTGGCGTCATGTTGTAGGTTAACAGGTTACATGAGGTTAGATACATAGAACAGCAAGAATGATAAGTTCATTACACACAGTTTGAACGTACGGAACATATAGTAACAATACGTGATAAGGTGGATATATTTCTGTGCATTTAGCCCTAGGGAATATTCCTTTGTTTTTTGAGCATTTTTTCTTTTTTAATGTTGTAATAATGATTAAGATAGGTGTATGAATTAGAGACAAGTTACTTACAAGAATCGAGCAATTTTGGAAATGTGTGGAAAGGATATGAAGGTTTTCTTTCTTCATCAAAGAATACCACAAAGTATGTTTCTTATATTCTTAATTACTTTTGGATTAATTCATTCTTGCATTTTACCAGCACTTATTTATACTTCTTATCTAGTGCGTACTGGTTTTGAACAAAAAGTGCAGAGTACGTAACTACTTCATTTTTTATTTTGTATCTAGCATTTACATGTTGTTTATGTTGTAATTTATCCAAAGTCTCTCACTTTTGCAAGGTGTCGTGTATTTATTTGTGTGTCTACTCGTTTAAGAATGAATCGTGATTTGATTACAACAAGAAAACCTAACATGATGGAAAGAAAAGTTTATCATGATTGGTAGAGGGGCAAGCGAGTGCTATTCAGTTATACCGTGTCACTCTGTGGTTGAATGAAAAACAATGTTAATATTACTATTATTTTGTTAAATACATGTCTAGTTACTTTTATCGTATCCTACAAGCTCGGTTTGTTCGTTGTAGTGCAGCCTGAAAAGGTCTAGAAAGTTTCAGCATGAAGATAGGCTTTTTTCCCTATCGTCAGTTACCTCACCAGCGGTATTGATACATACACTTTATTTTCTTCCCTTGATTTTGTTGTTACAACTTACAAGTACGAAAATATTTCATTTTTCTGTCGCAACTCATAAGTATAGTATAATCTTATGACATGAACATGAAATAATTGTATGAAGTTCTAGTCTTTTTGTATATGTTCAGGCTGAAGAGCTTGGAGCTGGACGAGAAGGTGAATTCTTATAACTAGAGGGTTTTTTTAGCATATTTTATATTTCCAGCTAAAGTTTTCAGTTCACGTACTGTTGACTGATCGCTTTGAGTTGCATGTTTCCATTAGAGGGAAGATCAGATGTAGGTCCAGGCCGACCAAGAGGTGGGGGCTTGACGATCAATGGACCGTGAGTACACAATTCTCTCAACAGACACTTATACTCGTGTTTGGCATTGCATCAATAATCATAATGTTCATAAAAGCTAATAGGAATAACAATACATAACGTCATACTAAAAGAATGTTGATTAAGATACAAAAAGTACTATCAACATAAACTCCAACAAATGCTTGTTAATGCAAATAAAAAAAAATCCTTTTTTTAAGGTTTTTATGTACATAAGTATGACTCGTTTATATTATTATTCAAAGGGGGAAACCGAAGAAAGGAAGAACTGGACCAAGAGATGGGCGGAAAATGAGACTGTCGAATGACATGGATCTTGATGATGAAGATGATCATGATATGGGTGGCATGAGATAGCCAAATGTCCAAAGCATGCTCGTTACAGTATGTTGTAAGGGGTCTAAATATAATTCTCTGTTTTATGTTTCCTCTTACATTTACAGTTCTCCTGCAGTTTCTCGTTACAAGTTGTGGCTTAGTGCATTTTGTCACATATGGTGTCCCAGTAGGATTTTGTAATTTGTTTGTACGCCTTTTTTTATAAGCTCTGATGGTAAGCTTTATGACAAATCCACACTGTAGTTTAAAATCTTAACCCTCTAAAAGAAAAAATGTAAACTAGCTCTGATGTATCCATATTCATCGGAATGCAATATATATGTTGCAAGTATAAGGGGTTGATATACGCTAGCTTCAGACAGCTTTCACTTCATTTTAGCTGGTTATCAAAACCAAATGTTTTAAAAACTATAATCTTTAATTGAAACAAATGCAAAGTCATTCAAAGATAAAAACCCTTTGAATCATAAGTACTTCAGCATTCTTGTTATTTTCTGTTAGGTTCATTGGATTTGTTTATTCGGCAATAATGATGATAGAAGATAACCGGAAACAAATAAAAAAAACATGCGTTATTTTCTTTTGACTACTTATTAGTCACAATCAAATAATTTGGAACAACAAAATGGGCCAAAATCAGTAAACCCGAATAACCATATTGTTAAAGCAAAGTCAATATTTGGCTAATAAAAATTTAAAGTACTAGTCTAAATCCCTTGGTCAATCTTTCCTTTTCATTTGCAAGGAAAGTTTAATTTCCTTTTCTTTAATAGAGAAAAAAATTATGTACTTAAAAAGATTCGGGGATCAATATATTGAGGGATGAAAAACTTAATTAAATGTTGTAGGGAGTAATTATTTCTAGCTTTTGACTTGGTTTCCATAGTTAATTATTATTTTTGTAACTTTTGTACTAGGCGTATAAGGTAACAAATGATTAATGAACCTAAAGTTTTCATGTTAATTTTTAAATACAATTATTATACACGGATTAAGTCAAGCCAATAGAAAAATAAAAAAAATTATATTCTATTTTTAGAGGGGAGTTCAAATGAGACGGTGTTTTTTAAAAATTGAAGAACTAATAGAAGAGTCTTATTTGGTAAAATTTCACTTTTGATTCACATTTTTTATAATTAATTATTTCAAAAAATGGCAAGTCAAAAAATTATAAAAATTACATCATAAAAATCAACGTTTTTTCTCTTCGATTAAACATCTCACGAGGTATATTTTCGACGAACATTTTTTTCATTTTTTGATGGGTTTTGAAAACTGGCAACACATGTGATACCAGTGACTAACAAATGCTGCTATCAGCAACTATCACACGTGTTACTAACGATTATCACATGTGTTACAAACGACTATCACATGTGATACCACGACTATCACATGTGATACCAGTTTTCAAAATCTTGGGAAAAAAAGTTCGTCGAAAGTATATTATTTGAAATGTCTAATCGAAGAGAAAAAATATCATTTTTAAGGTGCAATTTTTATGACTTTTTAACTAGTCGTTTTTTAAATATTCAATTTTTTAAAACATAAAATCTTATTATTTTGACAAAGATAGACAATTGAGATTTCTTTTTTATTACTTTAAAAAAAAATACAGATTCAAATAAATTTTTATCTCTATTTATATTTTGAATTTGTCTTATCCTATATGCTTAGGGCACAACCCTTAAAGGTCATTAAATACTCTCAAACTTTTCAGTTAAACAGTAAATATCATTTAATGAAATCGTCAATTTCCACTTATACATGAATATTTATTATACTTTCTTCTATAATATTTATGAAAATCTTTACTATGATAAATGTTCTTTGTTTAGTATTATTAGGGTATAAATTTTGGGTTAACGAAACTTTTTTTTTTTTTAACTAGTGTTATTTATTTATCTTTTTAGAAATGCAATAAATTCACACACCTCATTACAAATTTATACATTTATATATGTATACATACATATATTTACCCGTAAACGTAAATCCACCTCATAGTTACAGAATCACCTCAATACCACCAAACCTATGACCCTTTAATTTTACCTAGTGTTACATAACAAAAAAAGAAGTACAAGTATGCATTAAAATTTCCAGTTGATGAATTTCTCTAATTATTTATTTCCATCGAATATTACTTCAAAACGGTGTCAATAATCATTTTGATAATTTCCATTTAATTTTTTGAGCACAAGTGTGTATATAAGATGACTTCGTCAAAATAAAATGACTTGCAGCCCATTCTTTTAGTAAAAGGTTCTTGCTTATTATATTTAGGGGTGAGTATAGGTCGGTTTGGGTCGGTTATAATGTAAAACCGAATCCAAAATTGAAATTTCAGTTAAAAAGCATTTTAAAAACCGAAATTGTAGCAAGTTCCCACATTTCTATTTTAGCAGCATTTGATTCAGCAGTAGCAAGTAGAACTAGTACATATGAAGGTTTATGTTTCACAAAACCTATTAAAATGCTAGAATCCTGGATTAAAATGTAGCGGAATTTAGAATTTCAACAATTTTGACCTAATTTTGAATCAAAGCAACAAATCACGATCAAACACAAGATCGATGATCAAAATTGAATCAATATCAACAAATTTGGTATCATTCTCATCCTCATTTTACACGCGGAAAAGACACAAGCAAACACCCACATATATATATATATATGTGCATATCAACACTAACCAACCATTTTTGAAAATTTCACAAGCTCATTTTGTGATACACACGGGGTGGATCTATAAGGGGAGCAGCTGCCCCTCAAAGAATTTAAAATTATGTAAAAGGTAATTTACTTAAGATTATCAATTTACGACTTTTGTCCTCTCAAAATTAAAAATGAAGAAAAAATATTTTTTGACCCCTCAATGATTTTATCCTAACTCAACCTCTCCCTTTGGACACACGTGTATATACATCCATATATTATATCTACCTATTCGCGTAAGGTATGCATGCATATACGTATATAAGTAAAAGAAAACTCACATATTCATCATTTTATATCTTCATTGAAATATATATTTTCACGATGCATTGATTATATTTATAATAAAAAAAACTCTATATCAAAGTCCGTGCAACCATATAACGTGAAAAAGGACAAATTATATATATTAATATTGGTATAAATAAATAAATTAAAAGAGTTAGCGATACGCTAGATGTTACGGACACACACAACCATACCAACGCAAGCATATAACGTAAAAAACGACCAAACCAGCGCCTAAAAAAGGAAGTGAATAATGTTACACTCCTTACCTATTTAAACACCGTGTCATTATTATCAACCGTTTAGAAAACATCTAACAAAACCGTATGGTTAGATTATTACGAGCAAGTCATGTGGTTTTTAGATCTATAAAAGTAAAAATGTTTTAGAACTGACAATTAATAATTAAGCTCGCAAATCACAATACATGTTTCCCTAGCAATTTGACTTTTACTGAATAATAAATGGTCACTTGTCTTTTGTCTTGTTTTTTGTTTTAACTTTTTGGTAGTCACGTACAATCTCCTCCAACAATAAAAGCATGTCATAATTTTCATGGTGGTAATTAATTTGAGGAAAAACACATTTTGAGGTAATAGAGTATATATTTACTTGGTAGAAGAAAAAGTTGTCGTAAAATTCATTTGAAATTAATCATTTATACACCTTACGTCTTTTATATCATTTATTTAAGTTTATCTTAAATGTACATCTTTATGTATATATACATAGATTCATATCGAGAGAAAAGGATGAAGTACACTCAATGATACCCTTTATTTATTTGATCATATTTTTTATATAATATGTCTATCATTTTAATTTTGTTATCTAATTAATAGTGATGATTAAGTTGGACAAGATTTTTACCATGTGAACGAATGACATGAAAAAGATTGAAATATCACTCGGTAAATTTCAAATGAGTTCGTCATTTGACGGTAAATTTTATTCTTATTAAAAAATTCTGAATAATGTATTTCTAAATTAAAATAATTAAAGGTCAGTTATTCAAGTTAACTATTCATGCATAATTTGACTATCGCTACAAATCTACATGTGATGTGTTAATCACTTGATCCCGGTTTAATTATATAAACACTCTACTATATATGCATATTATTTAATATAGACGAACCCTTTTGTATTAGTTTAACATGACTGGTAATGAATGTTTATAATTAATAAAGAAAATCAACTCTAAAATATCTTCAACTTTTTAGGGTGGTGGTACTTGTTTTTTACTGAGTTGACAGCATGTGGGATTATTCAAAAGCATCAAGTTGATTAGTATTGAAATGCTTGATATTTCCTGGAAGCTACACACTGAAAGCTTTAACTTGTTTAAAAGGGTAGTATTTAAAGTAATTTTGTCTTCATGTAACAAATCCAACTATAATTGATTTATATATATATATATATATATACACACACACATATCCGCTTCCACAAATCAATTGTATCATAAACTTATTCAATGTTCTTTAAAAAAGATTAATAAAAAAAAACTTTGTATTCGTCGAAGTTTACAAAATGTATTTACGGTTTCTTTAATGAAACAAGTGTCTCACATAAACAATGTACAATTTAATGTATTTAATAGTAAAAAATATAAAATATAACTATCTTTGTTATATTTGTATGTGAGAAATCTATTATATGTGTTTAGCATAATGCTCTTTCAAGTATTTCAAGAATTATAAGAGACTGCGAATATAATTTTTATAAGCTTAAATTTTTATTAAAAAAAAATATTTTTTTATAAATAAAAATAGAAGAGAATTATTGAAGAAGAAAAACTCCCTATTAAAGACTTATTCAAATATTTTATATAACTTTCTAAGAGATTTTTAGCACCATCTAGTTGTTGTCAAATATATTGTACGTACTTGTCATACGTATGTCATGTAACTTGTATATGTTTGTAGTTCTTCAAAGATACTTCATCTGTCACATTTTATCGTAATGTTTCGATTTTAACATGTCTAAATATAATTGTCTATTTTTAATTTCAGCCAATAAAAAGATATTCAAGCGATTAAATACTAAAAAGTTAGTGAAATTGATGCATTTTATCTTCAGCTGATTGCATTTGTCTACAGAAAAACTAAATTGAAAAGTAGAGTAAATAATAATAATATAATAATAAGAATAAAATAAGAATAAACAAAAAAGAAAATAAACGGGTATAAATAGACATCGTTGGCCAAACACTCCGCTTTGTGCCTTGATATCATTTCAACTCCAATAGAAAGAAGAGAGATAGAGAAATGGGGAGAGCACCTTGTTGTGAAAAGATGGGATTAAAGAAAGGGCCATGGAGTCAAGATGAAGATCAAATCTTGATTTCATACATACGACAAAATGGACATCCGAATTGGCGTGCTCTTCCTAAACATGCCGGTAATTATTATTAATCTCCACCATTTTTATCTTCAAAGTCATTATTAATTAATTACACTTTCTTATGAAGAAGAAGAAGAAATCTCATGGTTAATGTATATTGGGGGTCCATTAAACATAATAACATCGTTTTAATAAGATAAATACTAATGAACCAATTACACATGTGTTTCATTTGACAAGTAAACTTGTACTAATTTATTTTGTTTATGAGCCACCTTGATACCGCTAAATCTTACTTTATGTTAGTTTCTGTTGAAACTTACTACAATCGAAATGGTTAATTGTTAACATATTGTTGTCTTGTTTTAGGTTTGTTAAGATGCGGAAAGAGTTGTAGACTTCGTTGGATAAATTATTTACGACCCGATATCAAAAGAGGAAGTTTTAGTAAAGAAGAAGAGGACACCATTATTCATTTACATGAAATGCTCGGAAATAGGTACCAAAAAATCTTTTAAATTTTAATCATGTATGTATGTATGTCTCTTTCGACTTAGTTTATTATGAACATCTTAAATCATTTGGTTACATATAAAACGCAAACCAAATGCACTTAACCTAATTATTGTAGAATTGTTTTTGGTACTTTTTAGTAATCTATCATGTATTATTCATATCACATGACAATTCACTACCTCTTTTTACTTTTATTTTAACACTTTCTTAGTTAAGAAACTAGTCAAAAGAGATAACTTTCAAATACGTCGGCTCAATGGGTAAAATTCTAATAGTTTGAATTAAAATGTTCCAAATTTTTACCACAACCTTATTTACCATCAAAATAAATTACCTAAAAAATTGTTGTGTACACGTAAAACATTTAAAATTTTTAATTAGAGATATGTAACAAACGTTTTATAAATAATTAAACCGGAAATGATATATACACCAAATTATCTTCATTTGTGCACTATCATTATGGTATTGTATATTTATATCATATATTTTAATTGTATAATGTGTTGTTGTATGCATCAATTTATTTATTGTTGTATTTATTAAATGCGAATATATAGATCCACAGACATGAATCGTGATGTCGACACAGTGAAAAAACATATTTTTTGGGGCCACAAATTATTCCGATTGGCCATTGGCGATCACGAATCGTAACTCCGGATTTCGTGCGCTCAACTAAATTTAAATTTAAATTAATTAGTAAAGTTTAACGATAAAACAAGTAATATTACACAACATGTAGTATACTGTTAATTGCAAACCAACATATGTGTACACGTGCCTCTGCATAAAATAGACCCAACAATTCTAATACGTACAAAACTATAGATTTGGGGACTAGCTCAAAATATTCGAATAAGATTCAATAATATTATAATCATGATAATAATCATAGTAATATTGTTAATAGAAAATAAAATTCTATTAACGATAGCAGTTAGGATTGTTAATTAATTTACATATATGTTTTAGCAATAATGAATTGTCGGGTTCTAACCCCTAAATTATGGCTTTTGCTTTTATTTTACAGATGGTCCGTGATCGCAGCAAAACTACCTGGCCGAACGGACAACGAAATAAAGAACGTTTGGCACACTCATTTGAAGAAAAGGCTCGAAAGTCACCAAACGACCACCAACGCCTCGAAAAAACGTCACACAAAGTCTAAATGCGCTTCAAAGGCTCTACATTTTGAAGAATCAGATAGTGTTGTCCAGCAAGATCATAAACCTCCTAACATTTCTAATCAACCATCTTCTAGTGAATCTTCATCAGTCACAGAAGCAACAACCGACTCATATAATGTAACAAAGGTTGAGGACAACGAAAACGAGGCATTTATTGATGATAGTTTTTGGTCAGACACGTTATCTGGTGAAGGAGACAACTTTGTAGAATCTAATGTAGTATCAAACATGTCAGGTGTAGAGTTTCCAACGATTCCAATCACAATGATCGAAACTAAAGATGTAAGCGATCAAAATATTGGTTGTGACACGAACGACATGGGCCTATGGTATGACATATTCACACGCATCGAAGACTTACCCGACTTACCTGAATTTTAGGTTAGATATGATTAATTTGTATCTTAAGTTAAAGATCAAAATATCAAACATAAGTTGTAACTTGTCATTTCATTGAATATTAATAATAGAGTATAATGGTAAGTTTTCTTTGACTAATTAAGTGGAACAATGTTGACCAAACCACAATTGGATTCCTAGGTTGTTACTAATTTCTCAGTGATGGTGATATTCGGCGTTTATTCAGAAAGTTAATCGCAAATATTTGATTTTTGAGATGGGGTATTATTTTAATAACACACTATTCATTATGCATCGTATTGTTGTATTGTACAACACTTTAAAATGTACAACACTTTAAAATATAACCAATAGTGTATGATTAAATTGCTGAAATATGGTTTTTAGAAGTATAAAATGTAAGCAAATTGGATTTATAGAAGTATAAAATATATTTTGTTCTACATTTTTTATTTTTATTTGTGATAACTTATGTTTTGCAAGTTGCTTATTTGACTACCGTACTCACAAAAAGAGCTTAATAAGATTTTTGATATATAAAATGGTTTATCTTTTCTTAATCATATATGATCAATCCTTAAACCCAGTCTCAGTATATAACTTCTTCATGTTTAATTAATAGTTAAACAATTTAATTAAAACGTCTGGTCAAATATGGAGTTGCAGGTATAATACTAATATGATTTAAATACACTTAAAACAGGGTATTCTAGTACAAGTCAATAAAAAGGTTACCAATTGCAATTTTGCAGGTTGACTGACTTGGATGGTCATTTTTTTTCACTTTTATTTGGTCTCTTGTGGCTTTCTTTATTTAATGTAACTTTACCTATTGACTTCAAATCGTATATCAGTACAACAGCAGACTCTTTTGTCTGTATTTATTCCGATTAAGTATTTTGACTGTTTTGGTCCCTTTAGAGTTGTTTTGTTTTCTCCTGTACAGGTTTTGATGTTAAATGAATTGGCATTAAAATAAAAAACATCATTTATTTTATTTAACACAAAACAAAATAAAAAATAATGGTATGAAAAGGTAAAAACTTTTGATTAGCCGCCTAAAAAACTACTGGTGCTTGTTTTGACGCATCCCACTAAATCAAGCCATCCACAGTGAAAATTAAAGTGAAGTTCACTTTAATTCATTAGACAGCTCACTGAACAATCACGTCGTGCAATCGTTTTTCACCTTTCAACTAAAGATATCGACGGGAGCAGTCGTCTTTAGTTGACATCTTCCGTTTGCTTCCTCCACAAGACGGTGTAAGACGAGGCCCCACGTGCAGATGGCTTTTAAATTTGATGCGTATGGTTTTTTAATGTAGCATGCTACGTGTAACTACTAAAATTTGATGCGTATGGTTTTTTACAAAGAGTAATGTTTTGGATTTTTTTATTTTTAAACACTTGATGAGTTATTTTTTGTCCTGTAGTTGCATAATAATAATAATAATAAAGTATTACAGTCCTTTTATGAATTATTCCTTACCTTATTAATGCGATGTTCTATATTTAATAAATGTATTTTATTTAAATTTATATTCTAAAATTATAATTATAATTATATCCATTGAAAAAAGAAAATTTAAATAAATGATGGGTCTAGAAAACTTCAGTTTTTCCGTCGTCTATTAACAATATTCAGTATTTGTTTATTCTTTTTTAATGGCACTAAACTAGCACTAAAAAAGTTTTGAAGAAACATCATCTATTGGGAGTGACGTTATAAACAACTAATTGTCACTAAGATCACCTTTTACAAATCAAACGAGTATTATATTTACTTTGAGCGGCAAATCATACAATATATCTAACATATGATGTACAATTACACATATAAGTTACTTATTGTTTCAAGAATACTTGAACTTATAATTTTTTAATTATGAGTAACTTTCATACCATTAGACCATAAGTTCTTTTGTGTTATTTTCAATATTTTATTTTAAAAGGCAAATCTACTATACATTCACATACATTTTACAATTACAAGCATAATTTACTTATTGTCTCAACTAATACTTAAACTAGTGAAACACAACTCAGTTGTTTGAAGTATGTGTGATTATTCATTGTATGGAAGTCTGAGAATAGTTATTGTACTACTTGTGTACTTGTGTATGTTGATGACATACTCATCACCGGGAATAATATAGATGAAATTGAAATGTTTAAGTATTTCTTAAAAACAAAGTTTATAATCAAAACATTTAAAAACAAAATTTATAATCAAAACATTTAATTTGAGTTTGTGAGTGATTCTGCATTTTTAGATTATGAACATTTGATTTGAGTTTGTAATAATTATTCGGCTATAATTTTCTAGTAATTTGTGATTAATGAGTCTGAAAAAATAACACAATAGGATCCTGTTATTTAATTACAATAACCATGATTCATAAACTTGATTAACATCGACATGTAAGTCGTAACAGATTTCAAGGCACCTTGCCTTTTTCTATAAAACTTGAATAATATTCTATATCATTCAATTAGGAATCCAATACAAGAATACAAAATTTGATCGATCAGTAATATTATCAGGATTTGTAATCGCATATGCTCACCTCTACACACACACACACACACATTAGTATAATATTATCTTTCTACAAGAAAAATAATAGCATATTCGTTGGATCTGGATCAGAATATAACTCATATTTTAGTAAAGTACTATATAAGTATATAACCAAACTGAACTTATTTGAAATAGGATTCCGTTGCTGAAGTCCAACTTGGATATTACATCTTAGATTCCCTGTCTGAACCTATAATTGGTTTAAGAAACGAATTTAAAGTTTAAATATTAGCATATTCTCACAAGAAGGTTGATGTGACCCTTACTCAAGAACCACACCTCAGATAATGTGAGTTGTTTCATGTGAAATTGCGAGGAGTTAAGGCATAATCCAGTACCTATTTCCTCCCTTTTGTGTCTCACGAAAACGTTTTGCGCCAGGGAATAATACTGTTGGACTAAAGCCACAATGGTAAAATATTAGCATATCATATTTGAATAGCATATGCTCATAGCAAGTTCATGCAAACCACAAAGGCGTCCAACATCAGTACAGTACATAACCGGCAATTATGTACTAATATTATTTGTAAGACGATAGATTTGATAACTTTCATTAAGCAGACTATTAACGTTTAGCTACTTTATTGAAATATATGAATAGGAATTCACTTTAATGTCAGATGGAGTACCATAATGCAGCAGTTGAATGGTTAAAGCTCGGGATTTCATGAATGTCGTATAAACAGTTGCTGGATAAAACTCAGCACCATTTTGGCCATCTAACTCTAAGATGTTTGCTTCAATACATGAGAAATAGCTCCTACCCAACCCACTGAAACATTAAGAAACAGTTGTAGTTTTTGGAACCAAAACCGATGGCAATTTGGCAAAAAACCCCATTTCACAGAACAGGTTACATGTCATCATAAGTCAACCAAACAACATAAACGCCATTAGGGGAGTAACCAAGCCGTGGTCAATGTCAGTCAAACAACTAAGAGTCGTTTGAGAATCCAAAAAGTGCTAGATATCCGATCAGGTGTGGCATCATCATCTAAAGGACACCAAACATCTTCGGATATAACTTAATACAAACATATATGCTCAAGCCCGAAACAAATTTTGCGTACTTTTATACTAAGCTAAATAAGGCCAAAGCAAAAGCTACAATTCAGTATGCATCAAGATTCGAGACCGTAGTAAAAGATGGACCATGTTTACCACAAGCAAACTGAAAATCTCATTTGGGTATGGTGCAAATGGCAACTCTGCCTATGACAATAAGTGTTCAAAAATCCAAAGTCCTCTGACTAAAACAGAGTCAATTCTACCACATCACAAACAGCTCACCATCATTAATTTCAAAAGAAATTATAGATAGTTTTATTTTGGGGTGAACAGGAGCTGTTCAGAAATTCACACAAATAGTATGAGCGTTTATAGCACATGACTATAGGAGGAAGTTACGAAAAGATTTATGTTAGGCAAGAGTATGCAAGAGCCTTTTCTTCGGTTAGCTCTTCAGCTGTCAAGTCCAGCTTCTTCCTTGAAAACTCATCAATGGAAAGACCTGACACACAAAGCAACAAATTAATAAGTAGAAACAGATAGTCGACACTTCACAATGCGATAGCGGCTTACAAAAACATAGTTAACGTTTAGAGCGTGTTGTCAAAACTACAAATTTCTTCAAAAAAAAGTCTATGGAATAAAACATCTCCAAATTTAACATAGTATTTTCACTTGTATACCATTGCATCCATTTTACCCTCCATTAAGTTTTAGACAAATTCTCTCAATTTTGTAAGTAAACAGTCATTTAGAACCACAATATTGTGCATAATAATACGTAATTTTTCCCAAACATATTCAAACAAGCATTATGCAACTGGGACTACAGAAAAGTTTTCAGTTTTCACCTTGAACAATTGACCATTCTCCATTGCGGCAGGTGACTGGGAAGGAATAAATAAGCCCAGCTGGGACATTGTATGAGCCATCAGAGTATACACCCATTGAAACCCAAGTTCCCTGTAATTTGCATCACAATGGTAGAAGGGTACAAAATCAGAATAGAGAACCAAAAGAAATGCAAAAAGATGATGCATGAATTATCAGTGTAGCTCATGTACTTAGCTATTAGCATCTTATACTACAAGAGAGTATTACTAACCTCTGGAGTTCCACAGACCCAGTCGCGAATATGGTCACAAGCAGAACTTGCAGCAGAGAGTGCACTAGATAGCTTCCTAGCCTTGATGATGGCAGCACCACGCTGTTGTACCGTGCTAATAAATCCAGATTTCAACCTAAAAACATACAATTACACGTGTAAGCACATGAAGAATTCAAAAGAAAACAAGACCCATTGACCCATTTAGAGAGGCTTCTTTACCATTCATCATCCTTAACGAGTTCTGGGACAGATTTCTCTCCAGCTGATGTCTTAACAGTTGCGTGTGTGACATCAGGGTACTGAGTTGATGAGTGGTTTCCCCAGATGATAACATTTTTGACATCTGATACTTGAACATCAAGTTTCTCCGAGATTTGTCCGAGAGCCCTGTTATGGTCCAGCCTTGTTAAACAAGTGATGTTCTTCTCAGGGATGGATGGTGCAAATTCTTTCAAGATCAAAGCGTTGGTGTTTGCCGGATTTGCAACAACCAAGACCTAAACAAAGAAATGAGACGAACTTATCAAGACGATATTAAACCGGTAATGAAAGGAAATTAGAATTTATTTATGGACATACCAAAATAATCAAGGATCAATTGAAGCAGGCAGCATATGGTTAACAGTTTATGCATCACATTTTTTCCTTTTAGAGATAACAGTGTCCTATTATCACATACTATTTTCTCTCCCCAAATGAAAGGGGACTTGCTAAACAAAAGCGTTAAACTAAGTCATTTGGAATGTCACTGTTCAATGGAACAACAAAACACAGGTGCATTTCCAAAGCATTGCTAAAGGTAACTTTGAAGATATAGGTTTATAGCCAACATATGGTAAAATGACACTGTTTGCAAACTATTATCTTGGAAGTTAAAAGATAAATTAGTTTCAACGATGTGTAATATAGAACACGATCAAGTTTGATATAGAAGGATGAAACTTAATGGTAGAGTGAGGTCTCAGAATCGGAAAAAACAGACAAGTCCATGCATGCATTTTGATTCGTTTATATCAATATCCATATCGACTTTGGTCAGCCCCATAGCAAAAAGCATGATCAACACTAAGAAGTCACTCTTATTTCCAGAAGAACTAATTTTCTCCTTAATTTGGGTATGCAAAGGGGAAAATGATTTGTAGCTGAATACGATTGTGGTTAAACAAAACCTGGGAAATCTTCTTCCCAAGCAAGACAAGATAAACTGATCTACATCATTACATAACAATAGAAAAATAGAATCACCTTGCAGTTTGCTGCGGCATGCTTCTCAAGGGCAGAAGCTTGAGACTTGTAGATTGAAACATTCTTGGACATCACATCTTTTCGTTCCATTCCTTCTTTCCTGGGAAACCCACCCACCATGACTGCTACATTCACACCTGTGCATGCCTCAACAGCATCGGTAGTAGCAACAACTCCTGATATAAACATTGAAGTAAACTTCCAATATCAGAAATACGAATCGTAAGTCGGCAAATATGAAAAGCAAAAAGAATACTCATCAATAGCAACAACAATAAAGCAAATCAAACAAATGAAGACCTTTAAGGAGAGGAAATGCGGCATCGACCAACTCCATTTTAACTCCATTCAAAGCCTCTGCAGCTGGTGGGATATCGAGCATGTGCAAGATCACGGGCTGGTCAGCACCCAACATGATTCCTCTAGCAATCATAGGAACAAGAGCATATCCGATTTGTCCTGTTAAAAAATCAGGATTCAATTAGTATATTGCTTCTAACCTCTACGATAGATCTACTAAATTTCTAATACAGTATATCTTTCACAATGCATATAGCCTTTTCCAATACATAAGCTAAAAAATTAGCAGTAGCTGGCTACACTTAGTCAATCAATGGCAGAATGTCAATGTTAATTGTTTGATACAACAATCTTGCCCAACATGTATTTCACGGAAATTGTAATCAGAACCGAACTTCCTGGTTGCTGTGCGGTTTGTATCAAATTCACAGAGTGACATAGCACAAGCTCAGTTGACCTGGCAGACTAATATCATCAACGAACAAGCTATCGAAATCCTATATAACTAAAATCAGTCAAACTCAACGAGTCATAAATAACAATCGATCACACTATCCTGACAAAGGTTCATTGAAGTCATACATGTTGTAAATTGTAAGTAATCCGCCTAAACATCATAACATCCTAATTCATCGATTCTCACCACATAAGACCACAAAAACCCTAGAGCGCCTTGATCGATAACATTTTAACATTAAAACTCACAAACTTAATAGATTAACTCAGCGATAGAGTGAAAATAGACAGAAATAAGTCAGATCTAACTCAAATTAAAGTCAGTTCATATTACACACACTACGTAACAAGAGTATGTGCATACTAGTTACTACAACACTATTAATAACTAATTGAATAAGTTACAAGTAATCAAATACAAGTTATCAGATCAGATATATTCAATCAATAACATATCAGATCCGTAAACAATATAATTTCATTGCGAAATATAAGTACAGAAGCTAAGATCAAATACCTGCAGCACCGGTAACAAGGACACGAACTGGATCTTTAGCCATTGATGTAGATCTGATGAGAGAAAACGATATAGAAAAATATATGTAAATCGATGAAAACGATGAAAATGGAAGCTGAAAGTAGAGTAAAGTGTGAATTTAGAAGTGATATATATGGAGGTGACGATGAGAGTATCGAGAAGATAGTTTATTCGCACGACGTCGTGCGGGATAAGATAATACGAGTAATCTGTTTGATGTATGGGCCACGTCAGGCCGGGTCACGGACCACACACCTGGCGCACTAGCACTAGTTGTTGTGGGCTTCTTCTCAAATTTAAAAGCTAACCAAATAATAGTTGTGACTTGTGAACCAAAGCTTCGTAGCAAAAGGTATTCTCACATAATATTTTTTTTTTTACAATCATATAATAAAATCTCACATAAAAGTGAAGATCTATTCTATATTATTAAAACCTTAAGAAAAAATAAATTAAATAAAAAAAACAAGAAGAAATTCTTTTGCTCATTACACACCTTGAGGCTACCACCTTAAAATCCACAACAGAAACAATATGATCACACACACCTAGGTATCATATTTTAGGGAAGAAAAAAACTAGTAGTAAAAATGATAATAGTAAAATAAAAGAGAAATAGATGTGTCATTTTTAAGCAACGTTTTTGACTTCATATATTTTTCAATACTTGTGTATACTGTTAAGTATTATATAAATGTAGGATATCAAATATAGCATTATTATATATATCTATCTACAAGCATATACCAATATATCTATATCTATACTCTATGCATTTTGATATTCTATATCTAAATTTTTTAAAAAATAACACTTACCACTTCTAAATTTGAATTGCCTAATTTTCACATTGTACTAACTTAATCATTTCTATTTTTTTCACTCTTAGCAATCCCCAACCCCTCTCCCCCCAACCCAATTCCAAATATCTAATTGTAGACACAATCCTCATCGATTCATCATAGAATGATAAAGTCAGTATACAACTATATCGGAGTTAAGAAGTACAATAAAATATTATATTACGTTGCATAGCGTAGTTATTATGCTAGCAAAATAATGCATGAACACTTTTATCTATCTTTTATACCTTAAGAAATTTTTTACAATAATTTATCACACTTAAAATAAACGAAACAATACTAGTATACCGCATGTTATAATAAAATCAAGAATTTTATGGCTTCATCACTTAATTTCATTATTTTGTTCTATCAATTTCGTTTTTTATTTTTATTGAGCCGCTAAACATGAGGTCAAGAATTTCAAGCGAGTAAAGACAATTTCACATATGATTCCAAATTCTAATCATAAACAGGCAAACTGGTTATTTTATTAAGCTACTGGTATAGGTAAAAGTTGCAAAAACTATGCATTACATATATAAATTATAATTAAATAAATATAAACACTTTATCGATCTGAATGGTGTTCAAAACTAAGAATATGCGACTTTTACATATCAAACATAATAGCAAAGTCTGACTTGTTGGTTTTATTCTATTTATTACTTGAAAGTGACCCATCAATTATTTTGTCAAAAGCATGGCAAATTGAGTCATCAAATTTATTCCAAAAGACCATGCTTCACACAAATATATGAAGTAATAGTAATCGAATATAACGATAGAGTTCTTTATATGATAAAATACATCGTGTTGTTTTTCAATTGTTGATATTATGAGTGACATGTTATAGCAACTAAACTTATTAATTTGTGAAAGTGGGATATAAATTCATTTGAACTTTAAGTTCATCGTTAAGTAGGATCTGTCTTTTTACGTTGTATTACACTCCATGAATCTCAACACAATTTGTTACGTAGGCATTTGAGAAACTACTGTTTACAATTATTGTATACATTTATCTTACGTGACAACAAACCAATTATTTATGTATACAATTTATAAAAAGTCTACGTTATATAGTAATGAGTACATTATTAATGAACATACTGTACAACAAAGTTTCAACAGTATATCAAAATTGTGACAAAAAAGCCCTTTAATATCTAAAGGATTGTAGGATCTTTGTATCTTTTGAAGATAGTTTCGATATCCGCCATCACATCGGGTGTTAAGGGTCTCTCTGTCATCAAGAAAGCATCAAGATCCTCTTTTAGTTGTTCTATGGATGTTGCACCGATGATTGTGCTTGTCATAAATGGGCGGTCTCTCACAAATCCAAGTGCAAGTTCAACCGGACTGAGTCCGTGTTTCTTTGCCATTTCTATGTACTGTGCCGTTGCTTCCTGTGATACAAGGACAACGCATGTCAAAGGAACCAATTTAGTTAAGTTTTTCATGAAAGGCAAGGGCATAAGCTACACTAGAACAACTAGCATATACATGCCAGATGCCATATTGTTAAAAATTGAATCTCATGGACCCGAATCAGTACCATCGATTCTGTTGGTAATGATAATATTAATAAATGGTAAAATGGCCAGGGCAGATAATGGGTCAAGACCGGCAACTTTTTTAGTACAGGTTGAAACGGGTAAGGTCAGGTCAGGCTAGGAATTAGTTGACTCATAATCACATTTTTTTCATTTTCTCTGAACATCTTAAATATAATTAATGCATTAAATATGATGACAAAGAGATTAGTTTACTAGAACAATAATCCAAATGTCTAAATAAAATACACTGAGCATCCGTTTGACCCATTTTACATGTTTCCTTTCCATCTAACATAACCCAAATCAAAGCATTCATAAGTCACTGGGTTGAAAGTGTCCCCCTAATAATAATGAGCAATCAGATAATTTTGACTCGAGAATTTCCCCACATCAATTTTGCAATTTTTATTATACTTCCAAAAAGGAAAATAGTGCCACTTTCATGCATGGAGTATTGGACCAGAAAAGGGCTACATTGGTGAATGTTGCATAAAACCATAAGAGTCACTGAGTCAGGTACATAAGAATGTTAATTAATGTTATCAGACGATCTACACTAAAATTGTAGTTTACTCGTCCCGTAGTCTTGTTTCATTTTTGGGTAAACCGATGCTTCTGAAGGTCACTGAGTTATTCCAGTTTAGCTTTATTTGTTAGGTGATAGTTAAATTAATACAAAATAGTATACGGTGACAAAATACCTTTGAAATGGACTTATTGTATCTTTCCATGTATCCGGGAAATAGTTGAAGCCTGCCCTTTTTAGCAGCTTCAGATTCTGGATCCAGATACTTTCCACTTAATGCTCCACCAGCCAGTGGAGAATAGGAAAGTAAACTGACATTGCAGTTTTTTGGGTGGCATACTTCAAGAAGATCAACTGCAAATACCGAAATAACACATGGCTGAAGAAAGAGGTACTTTAATGGAATTTGAAGCCAAACATAGAAAATAGCAATCATGACCAACCAAAAGAACAATCAAAGCAATAAAGAGACATGAACAAAAGTTGTTCAAAAAATAGTTAATCTTACACCACCTAGTGGTGAACGATAACATGAAACGAGAACTTACCTTCAAACTTGCATCTTGTTAGCAGGCTGTAACTGTTTTGAATGCTGACGATCTTAGGAAGTCCTTCAGCCTTTGCAGCATGAACGAATTCCATGACTCCATACGAAGTTTCATTTGAAACACCAATGTAGCGTACCTACTCATACAAAAAGTTGTTATTATGAGTTTATTATCACACATTCACACCTTAAAACAATATAAAAAATATATCACGTCAGCTTTTGGGTCCAAAGATGTCATAGAAGTTATTGATTATTTCATTAATAGTTGTAGAAATATAATATCCCAACACTAAGCGTAAACAAAGGAATATAGACGAAACACATCATTACTTTTCCTTCATCAATAAGTTCTTGAAAGGCCCTGAGTTGTTCAACAAATGGCACGCTTTGCCTCCATTTCAAAGGATCGTAAAAGAATTCTCCAAACAAAGCCACATAGCGATCTGGCCTGGAGAGGAATTAATGAAAAACTTGTTAGAAATATATGGCTTTTTTGTTTTACCACATGCAAGTGAGCCCATGTGTATGTATATGACTCTCACCAATGAATTTGTAATAAATCGATATAATCCGTATTAAGACGTTTTAAGCTTTTTTCCACACTTTCTTTGATGTTGGCAGCATCAACTCTCAGAACTTCTGCATTATCTCGTACGTAAGTAGATCTCTCTGAGTAACCACACACTTTAGTGGCCAGTATAATCTGCAATATACCAATGCCCCAAAAAGAAAACAATCAAAATCAAGCATAAAGTTATGTGGTCAACACATACATAAATGGATATTCATACCTTCATTTCCAATTTGAATATTTAAAGTTAATGATACAAAAAGACCGTGACTATATTATAGAAAGAGAGAAATATACCTGGTCACGAGGCTGAGATTTCAGCCAGTTTCCAATATAAATATCTGTTAATCCTTGTGTCTCCTTCTTCACTGGAACCGGATACTTAAGAAAAATGGAACAAAAGAAAAAGAGTCGTTAAAGAACACATAATAGCTAGTTGTTAAATAATTGTAAAGTAACAAAAACTGAAAAGACGTATATCCATACTATAGAAAGCATTGGTATTTGGCAACGATTAGTTCTTACCATTTCTGCAGTGTCTAAAGTATTAATGCCATGTTCGCATGCATACGAAAGCATTTCATGAGCCTCCTTCTCTGTGTTCTGTTCCCCAAAAGTCATCTGGTATTCAGCATGAAATACCAATTATCAGAACTTTATAAATCTGCTTTTATGAAAAGAATTTCTTCCAATACATATATAACCTGAAGTTTATCGAAAATCAACTCAGAAATGAACAGATGTATCAATACTAAGGCATGTATGTTCCCCTTATTTTATAAAATTGGGACAAGAGCAAAACAAGGATAGAGAAAATAGGTTTCCATAGTACTTAACCAATACCAAACGGTTTTTAATTATCAAGGATATCAACGAAAACAGGAGGTTGGCATACATATACTACACACATGGATTCCTCTAGTATTGGCGATGTCATACACATCAACCATAATTGGAATGTGGCCTAAACTGGGATCCCTGCGAAGTAGCGTTTAAACATATGTTGCAACTAACATCGTTTGTTTAGTGGGTCATTTGTTCAGTAAGCATCTTCTGAGGTCCTGTTTAGGTTAACTCTCTGAAGTTGCTTCGGTCAGATAATCACATTGGAAGGGGTCTTTTTCCAGTTTTGTGATTCGCAACTCAATGCTCTCTCGGTATGTAAAAGTAATATGATATTCGCAAATTACACCTCAATACCTCCTAGCTATTTGTCTCAGTTGAAAGGCACATCGTCAACAAAGGAATGCTAATAATTTCTTTTTTCATTGTCATTTTCTATTTTTTTTTTTAAAGTCACACACACCACTGCCACGAATGTATACATCAATCTGCAGATATGTACATATGTCCCACCATAGGACTTGAACCCCCAACCTGATAGTTGGAAGGTCACCTCGGTACCAGTGGGCCGATGGCCCTTTGGTAAAGGAATGCTAATAATGTTACTTACTTTTTTTCTTTCGGCAAACTAACTATAAAGTTGCACTGCTAGTTCTTCTTATATGAACTAAGCATATCTCTAATGTTAAAGAGGAGCAATAGCTAATTAACATTCTAGTCAATGTTCATAAAGTTAAATACTGTACTACACATAGGTCAAAATTGCATTTCTTAGGGCAGATATAAACATAGATACATACACAAATAATTAAATGTCATAGAAAAGATAATAAGAGGGAGAAAAGAAGGAAGTACTGACGGTGCCGAAAGTGATTTCACTGACAACAAGGTTAGAATCCCCAACTTGATTATATTGCATTGGGCTTCTCTGAGGTTGTGCTGCCATGGCCCTAATACTACTGGACGCCACTTTCTTTTTATTGAAGAAATTGCAGGTTGAAGCATGGCTGAATATAATTCGATTGCTATTGTTGTTGTAGGAGAGAAGGGGGTGAATTATGGGAGAAGTAGAAGAAGAAGCCATTGATAAATCATTTTTTGTTTATCTTGTTACTTTTATATTTGATATTTGATAGAAATAATAAATAACTAATTAAATTAAATAATAAATAAATAAAATAAAGATGAAAAATATAGTACTAGACTCTCCATTGTAGTTATTTGACTGTCCAAAGTTTCGATTTTCTGTTCGGTTTTAACTGAAATTTAAGTTTTCACGCAACTAGCACTTTTAAATTGCAATATTAATAAAAAAGTTAATTTTTAACATATTATATTGAAAATATAATATATTTTCGAAAATTGTTACAAATTAATATTAATCTATTATATCTCCGTAAATTATTATATTATTTATTATAAAGAATATAACAAAATATGATTTAAGATATTTACAAACATGACTTAATTAATAAAGCATAATGTAACAACAAATTGTATTGTGATTCGGTTATTAGCATCTCGGTTTTTTGTTGAGTCTGTATTTTGGTTTATTCGGTTGTTGTTTGATTTTTTTGAGTTTTTGAACCAAAAGAAAAAAGAGAAAAAGATAGGCAAACAATGTAGTTAGCATCAATTGAATCATTATGCATGTAACATAGTACTGACTACTGAGTTAACAAAATCTCTACAACTTGGTCAAACAAGGTGACAAAAAAAAGACACATGTTTCTAAAGGATTGTTGGATCTTTGTATCTCTTAAAGATAGTTTCTATATGGGCCATCACATCGGGTGGCAAGGGTCTCTCGGTCAGTCAAGAAAGCATCAATTTCCTGTTTTAGTTGTTCTAAAAATGTTGCACCGATGATTGTGCTTGTCATGAATGGTCGTGCTAGCTCAATTGGACCGAGTCTATGTTTTTTGGCCATCTCAATGTATTGTGCAGTTGCTTCCTGCATACAAGAATAGCTTGTGGTCAGACAATTATCACTGAATAACTCAAGTTTTTCATGTAAAGCAAGGGCATAAGGTACAAGAGGACAGCAAGTGAATACATCACAAATAGTTTAAGGATATTGATCGACTATTTATAGACAGAAATTTTACCCTGTTGACCCAAACCAGTACCACCGATTTGTCAGTAATGATAATAATTAGGTGACAAAAAGGGCAGTTGGTTAACAGTTCAAATTCGATAAAAAATAAATATTTACGGGTCAAGACGGGTCATCTCAGATTGGGTTGACCCTCAAACAACAACATTAAATATGATTACCAAGAACATAGTATTACAAAGAAAATTTAACGATACTATAGTATTACAATTAGCCTACACTTTTGAATAAAGTTATAATTTAGCCAATGATTTACCGATATGGCTCTTCTCCGTTTTACCTTATCTATTTGATCTTAATGATTTGACCTTTTAGATATGATATATAGCCCAACTCAACCTACTTTACCCGTTCGAGATAAAACATAACCAACTCGGCCCATATATAAGTAAATGGGTTGATATTGCCACATTATTAATAATGAGCAAAAATTTTATTGACATAAAGAATTTCACCTAAGAATCTTGCAATGGTGATACTCTCTAAAGGGTAAGTGTTGTAAGTTGAAATAACAAGGAACTATACATAATAAAGAGTCTCACAAGGGCAGGGATTTAATAGACCATACATAATATTATCAAAAACTCTAGGTTATTCCAGTAGAAATTTACTCGTTACATAATACTTAAATGAACAAGAGATAATATAAGTTGAGGTGATGATTTAAATACCTTGGCAATGGATTTGTTGTATCTTTCATGTATCCAGGGAATAAGTTAAAGCCTACCCCTTTTAGCAACTTCTGACTCATACTTTCCGCTTAATGATCCACCAGCCAGGGGAGAATAACAAAGTAAACCAACATTTCCATTATTTGGATGGCATACTTCTACAAGATCAACTACAACAAGTCGAAAGAAAACATCAATTTTGGGTAGCATACTCAAACAAAATTAAACTGCAAAATTAGAAACATTTCCTAGCAAACTTATTTAAATGTTTTACTACAATTATCAAGTTCAGAATTCGTACACTGCAACAGTGCAACTTAAACAAATACTATAATGGAATATGTACCCACCTGTAGCTATTATTAAAAACATCACCCTCAAAATAAACGACCGGAAAAATAACAATTTATAAGATCAGAATACACCTTCAAGTGCGAAACAATACCTCCAAACTTGCATCTTACAAGCAGACTTTAAGTATCTTGAATGCTGACAATCTTTGGAATTCCTTTGGCTTTTGCCTCGTGAAGGTATTCCATGACTCCATACGAAGTTTCATTTATAACGCCAATGTAGCGTACTTACTCATAGAAACAGGTTGGTACCGTAAACAAACTTTCACTTTTAGTTTTGTCAGCATTTCTATGAATAGCAGTTGTAGATCAGTTTGCATCCTATTAGTCTTAATCTCCATCTTTTTCAATAAAACAATTAGCTTCTCTAAGGGAAAATATCCGGTAGATAATTTAAATCTGGAAAGAAGTACACGTATGTTTGGTAGATAATTTAAATATCCGGTAGATAATTTAAATTAACTTGAGGTTCGAGTTGGAGCTATTTTATATAAGCTACTATAAAAGGTACTTGAATAAGCTTTTATGAGCTTCTAGGAGCTTATTTTTCACTACTAAATACTTGCTGCCAAACAAGGCTTATCTATTTATAGGACACTAGGAGTTGTAGCTTATTAAAACTACAAGATCAAGCTCCCCCTTAATAGCCCTAAACCAAACTCACCCTACACCATTACCTTTCCTTCATGAATAAGTTCTTGAAATGCCCTAAGCTGTCCAACAAATGGCACACTTTGCCTCCATTTTGGATATCGCAAAAGAACTCACCAAACAAATCCACATATTTGGCCTGGAGTGAGGAAAAGGTATTAGGACATAACACTTTTTTCAAGATATGATTAGATACAATATGTCAAAAGGTTGATCTAAAGGTGGGTAAATGAAACTCGCCAATGAATTTGTAATAAATCGACGTAATCAGTATTAAGACGTTTCAAGCTTTTCTTGACACTTTCTCTAATGTTGGCAGCATCAACTCTCACAACTTCTGCATTGTCTCGTATGTAACTAGATCGATCTGAGTAGCCAGACACTTTAGTAGGCAATATAATCTGCAATGTACGATGCCCAAATGAACAAAGGTTATATTGAAAAAGTGATAGTGTTCCATTATTCAAGTGCAATATATTAATATGATTCTAAAATACCTTTTGACGAGGTTGCGATTTCTACCGGTTTCCAATATAAATATCTGTTAGCCCTTGTGTTTCTTTCTTCATAGGAATCGGATATTTTGAAAAAGTGAAATGAAACAATAAGAGCAGTTAAAAAAGTAAAATAGTAGTGTAAAGTAGACAATTTATCATTTAAGAACTGATTAAAGATCATTGTTAATGTTTCATGGTAAATTTAAATGCACTGAGACGTTCATTTGAGATCCCTAAAGAACCTGAAACCCGGATAACTAAGTATGGCTTTTAGATTAAAAAAAAAATTGATGGTCCAGATCGACTCTAATCACATGTGAATGACTTTCGTGTATTTAATATAAAATCACATGTATTTTAACACCATAGTCACATACATGTGACTAAAACGTTCTCAAGTTTTTTAGCGGTCAAAAATGAACCCACCCCCGAATACGTGAAAAAGCGAATGCATAGGAAAGTATTTCATGAGCTTCCTTCTCTGTGTTCTGTTCCAAAAGTGATTTCACTGACAGTAAGTTCAGAGGTCACCAAGTTGATTATACTGCATTGCGCGTCTTTGTGGTTGTGCCATTGCAATGACAGTCCAAGCGAATTTATTTTTGTTATAGAAAGCGTTAACAGTGGAGACATGGTAAAACGAAATGCGGTTGTAGTAGGAAAAAAGGGGGTGAAATGGTGAATTATAAAGCCAAGTAGAAGAAGCAGCAGCAGCCATTGTTATGTTACATAAATTCTTTGATTGATAACAATAATAATAATAATAATATTGGTTTTGTTGTGTACCTCTGATTTGGATACAAGTTAAGAGTTACATGTGTTAAAAAAACCAGTTAGGGAACCGGAACCGGTCCAAACGGGTTTGACCAGTTTAAACTTCTAGCGGTTGAAACTGATTTGGACCGGTTCAGATCGGATTCAACTGATTTGAACCGGTTTGTACTTTCTCTGGACCAAACCGATTTAGGTCCAAACTAATTTCGATCAAGTTTGACCTAAATCGATTCGGTTCGAGAAATAATCCGGTTTGTGCACCCCTAGTTAGAGCCACACCAATGGCAGGTGTGGGATTGTACAATGCCGTTAGATGTAAATGTTAATGGACCTTATTATTTATCAGTCTGGACTCTGGTCCCTAACTTATGTTTGTGTTGGGTTGTGGAATAGAAGATATGTGTTTTTAGTGATTACATATGTTAATTACTAATTTATTTTTGTTTCATTGACATTTTAGCCTTTAACTTTTCTTATATACCAAGAATAAGTTTCTTTCTTTTAACCAAACAAATGTTTTTAGCTGCAGAAGTACGGATCATCGTTTCTTTTCTAAAACAATGTCGTTTTATAACAAGGTACGCAGCTAAATTTTTGATTCATATATAGTCTCAAACTTATGATGTCCGTTGATATACAATTTTAAATTGTACGATTTCTTAATATACATATTATTTATTGATGCACGATGATTTACATATTATTTTTATATTGTTCTATTTTAAGATTTATTTATTGGATCAAACTCAAATCTAATTACCGTAATCAAAGTTATACGAAATCAAGATATCGGAATAAGTATAACCTAAAGTTGATACACTAGCACAAAAACAACTCAAAAGATATAACTTTTTGTTTAATTTCTTCGCATAGAAGGAAGGCCTCATTTGCCATTTGATACGATTCCACTTTCTTTGGTCACCAAAACTTTGGCTTAAGTTTTGGTTGTTCCACTCTGGCCTGCCCTACATTGCTTTACCTACAAAGAAACACATCTAAAATTAATGGTAATATTTTATCTTTTAATCAACATCTCAAACAGATTATTCAGAATCAAAATTAATGTTTAGACATGGGTAAATGTAGAACATTATGACTTTGAGTATCGGCTACCATTTTTAAAATATAAAAGATATTATAGATAAATTATAAACTGTATAATTTCATAAATCTATCTATTATTTCATAAATCTATCTTTATTCTTAAATAAAGGTTAATACATAAATATAGTATCAAATTTTGCCCAAATGTTTGATTAGTTGAACAATCTTTTTTTTTATTTGATTGGATGATTTGCCTTTTAATATTATTCAACAAGATAACTCATCCAATGAAATTTATTATAAAAAGATAAACTATCTAATAAAATTTATTCATTTACATGAACCTGACCGGTCATGTAAATGAACATTCTATAAGTTTATTCTCTAGTAGAATCAAAATAAAGATGATTTACCTAATCGAACATTTAAATAAAATTTCATAGCCTATCAAAATATTACTCCCTAAAGTAATATTCAACCATTTATATTAAGTTATTTGCAAAACAACTTCCATTATTAGTTTCAATGGCACTATCGCTATTTAAGATAATATTTTGTTTAAATACGAAAAAAGGGTAAGAATAAATGCCTTATACCACCGAACCTTTCTTTCTTTCATTTTTGTTATATAAAGCATCCATTCTATTGAAAATTGCATTTCTCCAATTTCATACCCAAAATTTTCAAAATCACTCATCTCTCTTGTTTACTTTCATGTCCTACAAATTGAAGAAATCGATAAAGAAGCTCATACATGTCCGAAAAGCGTGTAAGAGCTTCACTGAAATCTTTCCATCCAAATTTCAAAACATCAAAGTTTGTAACGCTATAAGAAACTGTAACGCTATAAGAAACGTCATAACTTTTTTTGTTTCATCACGTCCCAAAATACGCATTCGTCCCATAACACAACGTTCCACCATGAGACATCATTACCCTCTTCTTCAAAAAGGTTTTCCTGCAATATACATTGATGAACTTTATGCTCCAAAATCGGGCCTACCGTCAAGAAAACAGGAAACTATCAAGGATAGAGAATTATATGTTACTCCAACTAGTACAAATATTACTAGTGGTAATAAAATGGAAAAGAAAGTAGCAAGAAAACATGATTCGTCGCTACACGAGAAAAAGAAATGCGAGAGTAAAAGTGTGGACAAGTTTCGAACACGAACACGAACACAAGACATGATTCGAGAGGTAGACAAGAGAGCAGAGGAGTTTATTTCGAAAGTTCGAGCAGATTTGATGCTTGAAAGGGAGCAATCCATCATCGAGTTTCAAGAAATGCTAGCTCGAAGTGTTTGATTATTATTATTTTAATTATTATACAGATTATAGTTTAAATGAACAATGAAGCATGGTTTTTGATTTCCCATATGCTTTTCCAATTTATTTTTTATGGGAAAGGAAATGGGATTTTCTATTAACCATAGTAACGTTTAGAAAATCTTTTTAGCATTATTTCCTAATTTATCTTATGGGAGAAATTGCTACTTTATTTTAATAATTGTGTGGTGATGTTTAAAACCGTCTCTTTTTTTATGTAATTTCTGTTTATTTAATTATCTTGTGTAAACTTATCTGATGTGAATAGAAACATACATAGAGGATATTTTGTTACCAGTTATTGACTTTTTATTCCGTATCTTTGTATGTGCCATTTAACTGAGAAACATAGCGTTTGTCAAAAATGCAGAGCAAATAAACTACACGATGATTCATGCAATTATTAACGATCTTGTGACTATATTTGTGTATTTGTAAGCGTATACAATTTTTGCAAGCAGTTACTCTAAACATTGATTCACGAAATCTTTGCTTCGTTAATTTGTACGAGGTAAACGCAAAGTTATTACACCTTACGAGTTACAAGTCGACTTTCACGAGTCGATTCAAAAATTTAAAAAGCGAGACGACTCGGATCCCGACTCTTAAATAACTTTGATTTTTACGAGTCGATTATTGACTCTTTCGAGTCTTGTGCCACTATTATGAATTAGAAAATCAGACAAACTTCTAATATAATACATAAAATAAAAAAGATGAAATATAAAAAGAAATAATTATAATCTATTTTAAGTTAAGAATTTGTGTTAATTGTCGGTTAATGACTTAACTATCAACCATCACAGTGTTTTACCTTCTTTTAAAAACAAAAATCTTAAATAATAAAATACATAAACATATAAACATATGTATTTATTTTAAAAAGTAAACTTATACGAGTCGAATCGAATCACAAATTACGAGTTAAAATCAAAATTTTAAGTCACGAATTAACAACAACAAACGTGACAGGTTGAATTCAATCTCATAGTTTAACAATGCAACATTATATTTTTAATCAGGGATGTTCATTTGAAAAACTAAAACTTTGATTATAACGGGACCTATATGAGTACTTAAACGAAAAAGAAGTTCGGACTTACTTAAATCACATGTATGGTACATGTATTTTATATAAATTTACAAAATTTAAAACAAAATCTGCATCGCTAATTCTTTTAAGTAAATTTCATGAATAGTTCACGTAGTTTACATAAATTTATAAAAATTATATTAATCTTTTTTCACATTATCAATTCACAATATTCACTTGTATCTCGTAAATGATCATTCACTCACTTAAATTGACTAAAATAATATTATTTTCTTACCTATAAATAATACGAGAATAAGACTATTTTAATTATTGTAGATGAAGTGCTTAGCCGTCCCTCGCTCATGAAAGAGCTATGCATAGCGAGTACTATAGCCCCATCACAGATACTGATAAAATCATACTAGAAATCAAAAATCAGACGGTAATAAATTGTTTACGAGACAAAATATGAAATTTTTTAGATGATGACGAGAAAAATCATTCATAAGCATTTTTCGTAAATTCATATAAATCACATCACCCTTCATAAGATTTTCTCTTCTTTTTAATCTAAATTTAACGCGAGATTATTTTTTAATTCCCGAACTTGTGATTAATATGAAACTAATCCACACATATTCCTAAAATTCATTAATATTATTCTATTCTCTATATCGTATGATATCCAGGGTTATTGCTTATCACAATCACTTCTATTTATGTCTTCTTATCTTAGATTAGATTATAGGAATGTAAATATCAAAATGAACATAATTTCTCCAAAAAACAATGAAATCATCAACAATTTTTCATTTACACGTAATCCGAACAAAAGGAGATCTAAGACCTCTTCCCTCCACCAACATTTTGGCACATTTTCATCATCCCTTTTTTCCCTCTATCATCACCATCTCCATCTTCATCTTTCTAAAACTGGATTTTAATGATATCAAGTGCAAACTAATTAATTTCTGTTTTTAGAAAACAAATACTTTCTATTGTTATATCTTTCTTGAAATAGAAAGACACACATGCATGTATATAATTAGAGAATGGGTCGAAATAAGCTTCCAATGAAAAGAATCGACAACAACACAAGCAGATTGGTCACATTTTGCAAACGAAGAAATGGACTCATTAAAAAGGCTTATGAGCTCTCGGTTTTATGTGATATTGATATCGCTCTTATCATGTTTTCACCTTCAGGTCGCCTCAATCATTTTTCTTGCAAACGAAGGTCTTAAACCTAAACCACGTTGTTCATCGTGTTTTTGAATATGATATAGAGCAGAGATGCACCATTATTGATATGATTTTTCGAATCACAATGTGTAATATTAGACTAATGTCAGGTTTTGTTTTATAGAACGGAAGATGTACTCAATCGGTTCATAAATCTTTCTGATTCCGAAAGAGGAAGGTACTTAATTGTATACCATATCTTTTTGCATATAGCTTTATTTCATTTTCTATGTAAATTCATTATGTAATGCATGATCCTGGTTTTATTGTTTTGATTGCAGTGTGATCCAACATAGAGAGGTATGGATTTTTATGCCATCCATACAAATGTAAAATGTCTATGTGATTTTACAAGAAAAATATATTGTTACTCATCATTTCATTGTATACATAACTTAAAACAGCATCTTATTAACTACATTCTAAAAGCCTCAAGTGTAAAGACAGTATACAAGCATATATACCTTTAAGCCTAAGAATATGAATTCAAAAGATTAATTAAATCGTAAATAAACCCTCGTTTGCACTTAATTAACAGTTATCATCACACAATCTTTTCCATTTATATTTTACCTCAGCCTAATAAGGATTGTTGTTTCGAACTTACAAGTGGGATGTTTCGATTTGATAAATATTGCAGTATTTAAACAGCCTCCTAGGAAAGATCAGGAGTGAAAATGATTTAGCCATCCATATTCCTTGGTTTGTCCTTCTCTCCATCCTTGTTTTTAATTAGTGATTATGAAAATATTCAACTTTGAATTTTGGGTTTTATTTGATTTAAAAAGTTGTGTACTTTGTACTACATAAACATTCTTATATCGAAGCCATATGCTAACAATAGTTCTTTGAATCAGTCCAGGAGCGATCGATATGCAATCCAAGGTACCAACCTATACATTTTAGTCGCATCATAAATGACTTAAAAATGATTATTACAAAAAAAAAACACTCATTGCCGCTGTCTTTTAGGAAATCCATCAAGAAATTGGCAACTTACAACATCAACTTCATATGGCAAAGGAACAATTAAGGTTACAACCATATGTTATTTTTCCGAATCTAAAAAAAATGCTTTTGTAATCAAGTATTCATGTTACTAACTCTTATTTGGTTGATGGTCCAATCTAAGGGTATTTGAGCCGGACCCAAGTACTTTTACATCACTTTACGATTATGAATCATATGAGAAGTTACTTTATAAGACACTAGATCGAGTTACACAATGCAAGGTAGCTAGTCTCATATGCTCTTAATATGCATTTATTTTTTCAACATAGTTCATAGAACTTATACTAAAGTACTAGTCTCATTAGTTCTTCGTTCTGATGTAGGAATATATTTTGAGTAACCAATCCAACGCGTACCATCCAATAGCGTTACAGGTAACACTCAACTGATATTAACCTTTTGAACTAATGTTATGTTATTATGTCATAAGCGAAAACATTAAGCTTTGTAAGAATGTGAATTGCACCTAATTTATAAAATAATGCGATTTAATGACAAAAGGATTATCATACTTGATCTTATGTGATGCTTTTTTCTGACTTGTTATAAACACAATGGCAAATATGACTGATATTTGAAAAGTGCAGGGAGAAAGTTCATCGAAGAACGAGGATATTCGTTGTTGGCCAGAAAATGTTTGTGATGTTACAAATCGAATGAACATACAAAACAATCCAAATATGTTCACTACAGGTTCACCGGAAAACACCTTTGAAGCCACCAGGTTCGATATTGACGAGCTTACAAAATAAAAGTTGTTTTGAAACATGCATAAGATATAATTATTAAGTTAATGTAAGAATGGTTAACTTATAGTATGTTTTACAGGAACCAATTGTCTAATGCAATATTTGACCCATTGCCAAAATCAACCATGAATGAAGAACCACAATGCCTTGAAGAGTTTCAAGGTTGTAATCTAATAACTGAAGAAAGCCTTCAACAACTATGGAGTCATCAATCGACCGATGAGCTTCTATCGTCTCTTATGTCACATGATATTACTTTCTCTATCACCAAGGTTCGTTTCTTTTAATTTTCATAATTAGTAACATACATGAAATGAAATGCATCATTATCACGTATTCAATTATATTATATCCTCTTTTAATTATTCCACTATTTTATTTATTTTTTCTTTAAAATCAATAGAAAGAATGTTACCTAATTTGATGTTTACTTGTTTGTAGCAAAATGAAATGGGGAATTTAAATGGAGGTATGGATATGGTGCCAAGTCAACAACTAGATGCCTCCTTATTGTGTCATCAAGCAAGGAGTTTGTGACCAAGGAATTCATGGTTCTAAAAGTTTGTAAACTAATTTATTTGTAATAAAATATATATATTTTAATTTAAATTTAACTAGTTTATTGTCTTGCGACTACACGGGATTAAGTGTGAAATTCTTTTATATCAGAGTCATTCATAATTGATCTAACTGAACATATCAAACTTTTATTGATTTTATATATATAATTTCATATTCATATCGACATACATTGTTGTGTTTTCACTCTTTTGTAACGTAAAATAAAAATTTGTAAGAGTATCATTGATTTTATAAATAAGAATTATAATGTTTGTATGACCTACACTATTAATACATGTACTTGTTGTTCTTCGAGATCAATATAGCATTACATTCCATATATTCCAAACGGCACCCAAGCTTTGTAACAAATTCCGTCACGTAAGTCACTTATGTCTAATCTTTAACTACACAAGTAAAAAATGTATAAATTATTTCGAAAGTAATATATAGCAATTCAACTATGTTTGAAAGCAATATATAACAGCTTAATTATTTTTTGAAAGCAATATTGAACAATTTAATTATGTTTATTGAGTTTCCTGTACAACCAAAATAAATTTTTCAAAAAGTTCAAGTTGAATTAAGTTAATTTAGCCTATACATAGAGACAATGGAACCTTCTAATTATCAATAGCTTGTAAATATGCTTCCTCGGATTCATATACCACCAAACGATTATACAAAAAAAATGTACGTTCATTCTATTATTATTTTCATTAATATGGTGAACATGTAAATTTTGAATGTATAAAAAACACATAACCACCTTATCCCACATATAAATTAAATAGCTTTAAATACCTAGAACAACTTTAATTTAGCATAGATGCTATAAGTAAAACATAAGATGTATTAGGATTTAATAAGTTAATAAAAATAACAATATGCAAACTTTATAGATTAAATTCTAGATGTGAATAAATTCATATAAATTTGTACATGAAAAATAGTTATTTTAAAGAATACATAAACTAAAAGGATTAATTATAAAATGCATGTGCTAAAATGACATATTTAACAAACATAAAGGAATATCATGCAAGGAAGGACGACTATTTTTATCAAATAAGAATAATTATGAATAAACATATAAAACTAAAATTTATAACCATAATTAAATCTTCACCTTTAAATTAATACGGAAGAAACCCAGTCAAACTATGAGTATTGTTTTGTTTGGATTACCTTGCATTCATAAACATGATAAACTGAAATATATTAGGCAATATAAATATATATAATTTATATTTTATATTTATTATTATTGAATTAATTTAGTTTTTTAATATGATTAAATATTTTATTTATCAACATTATGTCCACTTACATATACAGATTATTGTACTCTATAATAATTTATGGAGCAATGGTGGAACCACCATCTTAGGTCTGCCAACTCACTCCTGCTCAAATTCAAGAAAAAACGTACTTTTATATTTAAATATAAGATTTGAATTTATTCTTATATAAAACTGAGTTAACAATTCAATTGTAGCAACAAAGATATGAAATAAAATAAAAAATTCGATTAATACAATAGCATTTTATTTTCATCTAACTCTTTTTATAAGCAAATTGAACTTGCACTTATAATGATAAATTTAACGTCACTTTTGATAAATTTTATCAACAATTTATGTGTATAATACAGTCTATTAGTGCACTGTAAATTTATAAAAATTGAGTACTTAATATAAATTGCACTTTTTTTTTTCATTGTATATCCCTAACAATAAAAAAACAGAAAACGCAATATTTTTTGGTTAAAATCATATATTGACAACATAATTTTACATTTTATTTCAATATAGATAGTATACTAATTTTTATTATAAATATAGATAATGTACTTACAAAAGTATATTGATATAGGTAATATGGTTATAAGTACATAACGTATCCATTAAAAATTATATAAAATATATTTCTAATTGATAACACTTTTTATGATTACGTTACGTAGACCGCTAATAAAACGGTTGGTGAACTCCATCTAAACAAAATGGAAACTACGACTTTAGCCCTATTTGTTTCCCGGGCAAAATCTAATAGCTAATTCCACCTTCTATGTTCCCTCCATTCCCAAAATGTAAGCTACTTAAAAATGGTTGATTCATAATCATTGTTGTCGTTTTCATTTCATCCACTGGTTTTTACACTGTAAGCTTACTTCTTCATCTTATACTAAGCTCAACTTCAAACCCTAGTTTCATATTTAGTACTGTATACTTTATTGATTCTCTTTCAAATTTCTATTTACTACAAGTCAAAATTATGCTTTGCCGTTTAATTGTAGGTTATAATATACTGTACAGCTGTACAACTCTGACATTTGTTGTTTTTATTTTTTCTAGTTCAACTAGTTATTTATGCATCATACTGTATATATACTTTGCCCGTGGGGGTGTTTGGGTGGACTTATTTTGCAAGCTTATTAGCTTATTTGAATACAATAAGCTCAAGTTTTAGTATTTGTTTGAGTTTATTACTTGAGCTTATTTGCTTATTTTAGAAGATTAGAAGATTAGAAGATTAGAAAATTGAGGATATAAGTAGTTGAGATTTCCACTAATTTGAGAACATTACTTCAAGAATGAAAAAGTATAAAGAACATGAAAAATAAGTGGTAAATTAATTAAGTAGAGTTTAATAAAGTCATGTTTTTAAAATTTCAATTAATACAATAGCAATTTATTTTCTTATCATGTCTTGTTAATGTGTTGGTTTAAGACTTTTTGTCACATTTTAGTATAGTATGTATAAGACTTTGAAACTTGAAACTTTCAATTTTTAGCATTTGATGTAAATGACCCCTTAGGCCTCTCCTAATGCATGCGTCGGTTGGGAGAGTGACGCGCATGAGTTTTGTGACTCCATTGGCACCACCCAAGTCAGTTGGTGTGTTAGTTGGCTTTGTGTCGGTATAGCGACAAGAAAACCGACTTCGTGTAAAATAATAGAGTTATATTGGTAAATGTGGTGTCCAGAAATTAAAGTGACACAGTTTGGGTTGGTGGTTTTGTGTCGGTTTTGTGTCAGTTTGGGAGGTGCTGATGTGGCGCTGAGGTGGCACAACTGACACACAAGTGACACTCTAAGGGCTGGGAACGGTCTTATAATGTGTAAATTTGTAATGTGGCCCAAGATTTTGATGATGTGACAAAATATAAGGCTGCCACGTCAGCAAACATATATACAGGTTATTTCTTGATGGATATATACATTAGTAGTGAATTGAAAGTTTGCTCTAAACGTAAGAAGGTTTAAAGTGGGATTACATGCTACATCAAAATGTGACAAGTTGTATACATTTAAAAACACTTGGCCCTTTTTTATTTGCTTTCTATTTTATCCAAAATGTTCTTTATCCTGCTACCTTATATAGGGCGATATTGTTGACTTATGTTTTTAACGTATCTATACTTCAATAAAAGTTTTATTGATAGGGCACTTAACAAATACAGGTGCTTGGAAGGCAATATATGGTCGAAGACATAAATTTTTGATTGAAGCCACATCAAAGGTTTGCAAACTTGTTTAGATTTGCGGATCAAGAAGAGAGCAGAGCAGATGGATTCAATAGATGATGGAACAAGTATTGTTGCTCAAGAAGATAGATTAAGTAACTTGCCAGATGACATTATTCATCAAATTCTCTCTTTCATTGACATGAGATATGCGATTTAGACGAGTACATTGTCACAGAAATGGAAGAATATTTGGACTTCAATGTCCCGGCTTAACATAAATACTTACACATCCTGTCCTACGTATGATTATAGCGAGTATGTGATAAAGGCATTATCACACCGCAACGATCGTGCAGAAGTTTCTGGACTTGAGCTCACATTCAATGGAGCATACACCCTGTTTTATGTTAAAAATGTACACTATGCATACTCCAAGAATGTTAGGCAAATGAGTATGAAATGGTACTGCAACACTCCCAAGAATCTGCCAGAGGTTCTTTTCATTTCTCACACTCTCAAACATTTAACCCTTGATCAAGATATTCGTTCTACTGTCAAAAGCCGCATACCAAAATCAGATTGGGATATTCCTGCTTTAGAAACTCTGAATTTGAGAAATATTCGAGTAGGTGATGTTAATGATAAGAGCCTCAACCTTTTTTACAAGTGTGGGAACTTAAAAGACCTCACTTTCCATAACTGTTCCATGCATGGCTTGGAGGTTTTCAATATTTGTGCTCCACAACTTTCTAATCTCACAATCACAGAACCTTCTGTATTTCCGATGATTTTTAATGTGGTTGCTCCTCAACTTGAGACTCTAACAACGTCAGTCATCAGTAATATTAGTGCACCGTCATTTTTCAAATATTTGCGGTTGTCTATAAAAGGCTCTAGTTCTCTAGTAAAAGTGAATCTCTCCTTGTCAAATGACAAATACAAAAAGGAGAAACTTGTTCCTCACCTACTTGATTTGTTCCGGCTACTCCGTTATGCCAACTTTCTGATCCTTGATCTGGACATCATCGAGGTGCACAGTTATGTCATTGTTATTGCTTATTATTATTATTATTATTTAAATTTATGACTATAAATTTCGTGCTAGTTCAGTGTGTTGTTGAGATAAAGACGAGATCCTCCACTATTACAATGAATACAATTATTTGCTAGTTTCGTCCCAAAAAGAGACAGTAGTGTAAGTTTAGACTAAGATTGACTTGATTGTTCTATATAGTAAAACTATGTCACCTTGTATAATTTTCAAGCGTGAGGCTATTTATAATAGGTTGGCTTGGATTACTTAGTGTTGCGCGCCTAGGAGGCAGCGCGCTTTGGGATGAAGCTTGAAAAATTTCAGGGGCTCCTAAACAAGAATTTTGACTAGGTAGATTTGCCCTTCTACGTTGTTTTAGGTGAGTTCGGACTCAATCATTGACCGGAGATTGGGACAGAGCGGATGGCAACTAGCTGACTTCTTCCTGTCACTCGTACAGATCTGATTGAAGATATTGCATTAGATAGGGATACAAAGTAAATTCCGAAGATTGAAAGAGAGGCAATCCCAGTTCGATACTGGTCTTGTTGCCCTTCTTCGAATCAATTTAGGTAGTCCTTTGTGGCTGCGGTGGCGAATAGATCAACGTGTTATTGCTGCAAGAGAAACTCCCATCAAAATTCACTATACTAGGCTTACTTATTGAAGTATCAGTTTTTGCCTGGTTTGAGATTAGATGACCATGTCCACTACAGATCTTAATATGTCTGGCTAGAAAGTTCTATTTATAGAGGATGGAAATAGTAGCAATGTTCTAGGTTGCTGGATTATACCCCATGACAATATTTACTTTTTTTGGAACGGCAATTGTGGCTACATGGCCCCTAGCCAAGAAGGCGTAGCGAGCCCACACAACCACGTTGGGTCCAGCCCAGAAGGCAATGACACTCTTCTCTTTACACACGCGGGAGGAAACCCCTTATCGCCCTAAACAATGCTCGAACTTGAGACCTTGTCTAGGAGGGTAAAACCTCCATACCATTGGACCAGAAGCCCGTTGGTCCCATGACAATATTAAACTATATGCTTGTCAATTTTCCTGTTTTGGTAATTTAGATGCTTTAGTGGTTAATGTTATCTAACATAACGACTAATGTTTATGTTTTTTTGATTTTTTTCTTAGTAAACAAACCCTCTCTTAATTATATATATTTGTTTGTATTTTATGTATTAAGAGTCTCTCATCGTGCCTTGGTCAACTCTCCCAAGAACCTTGTCCTTTTGATAATTTGAATTGTTTGAAGATAAATACGGCAAAACTGAAGCAAGAAGACCTACCAACAATACCCACTCAGGTCAAAAACTACTTGCTTGAGAACTCTCCAAATGCCACTTTCATCATGGAGTTACCTCAGGTATTTTCACGACTGTATGATCTATGTTTTTGCCATTATATTGTTGTTCATCACTCCTTTGTTACCCTTGGTAGTTTATCTAGTAGTAAAGTTACGAAGTTAGCAGTGTACGTCTCTTATTAGTATTTCATCTGGATCTTTCAAAGCTGTAGGTTCAGTTTTGTCAATGAGCGCATGTTCCTTTCTGTTGGCACTTAATGAATGTATATTGCTTTTTGTAGACACTTATCATTTAAAATTAACGGTTAACTCTAGTTTCTGTTAATCATAATCATCATATTATATAATATAGACACAAATATTATTAACTTAATCAACTGTGTTTATTCCAATTATCAATTAAACGTAAGGCACACATTAAGCCATTGAGAAAAATTCTTATACAATGGGAAAGAACTATTGAAGTTAAGAAATTATCTGCTAGTAAATGAATTTTTCTACACAATTTTTAATTCATGATTGTTTTTTTTTTTTTGTGTGCATTTCTAGCATCTTTACACACTCACAACTGCAATATTAGGTTATAGCAATGCCGAAGGAAAAAACACAAATGCAATATCAAGTTACTGAAAAGTTAAATGCTAAAATCAACATACAAAATCAAATTATTGGAAAGCTGAAGGCTACTTTGGGGGCAGGAAATTTGCACCATGAGAAATTGATATTACAGATCATTAAGTGCAAAGTGGCAGAATTAAAGGTTCAGATTGAGAGAGGGAATCTAGACTATCAAGTCATTTGCTCAATACGGTATGACCTTAAAGACTTGATGTGTGGGAACTTAAGTCTAGACGTGGACGCACTGTTTTCTTCTCGCTATGAAGGGCTGAAGAGTCTATTGTTTAACCGCATCAATGCTAGCCAATGGATAAAAATTGAAACTGGGCTAGGGATTTTAAGGTATTCTGGGAGGTTTAACTTCAATAACAGTTGCACCCAGTCAGCTGTACGTGCTCCAGTATCAAGACAGTCTTCAGCTAATGTAAGTATTCAATATACTCCATGATAAGTATCTATGATTCAACTTTTTAGACTGACATAATATCCATTTAAGTCAGGAGCAAGTATCCAACGTGCGTACTATAAAAACAAGTTTCACTTGGGATAACTGTTGCATTGAGATTTGCTAAAAGAGGACTAATTATCTATTTGTAGGAGAACATTTTAATTTCGAGTATATACTAAAAAATATAGTTTGTGTTTAAGAAAAACAAATTGTTTTAATTAAAAAATGAAAATGTTCTATTTTTACAGATTTTGATTATATGTTTCATGTCAAAAAAACTTCATACAAGTTTTAAGGATGTCCCAATAGACGTTCTTGCAACTTTTGCAAAATGAAGACATGTCAAAAAGATGTTTAAATTTGTTAAGGGTATTGGTTACATTATGAAAAATCTCATTAAAAATATATAGAAATATAGTGCAAATTAACAGTAATAATAATATTTATAATAGATGAAGCTTGAGGGGTGTAATTGAATTTATGGAATTGAATTAGAAAATGGGCTGAGAATAACTCAATTGACCGCTAGAAAATGCCACATGTAGGAGATCTTATTCATTTTAAATATATAGATATAGAACCATGGGAAAATAAACATCTAATCTATATGATTTGTAGTGAAAATATCTAGATTCGGAAACAAAACCCTTTAATAGTGATTGAAAAACAAATTTTATCAGTAACCAATCTTCTTGTATTAAAGGTAGCACAGGAGAAATCAAGGCAGCAGCACAAAACAAAACAACCAGAGATTATGGCACGAGAGAAGCAGAAGGAAAAAACGAAAATGCAAATGCAAGATCAGGTTATTGCAAATTCGAAAGCAAAATTAGAAAAGCAAGATCAAGTTATTGAAAATCTAAATGTCAAAATACAAAAGAAAGATCAAGCTATTGAAAAGTTGAATAGCATGCTAGGAAGACAAAATTTGCAGCATGAGAAATTGACATTACAGATCATAAAGTAAAAAATGGACTAATTGAAGGTTCAAGTTGAGAAATGGAATCCAGACTGTCTAGTCATCCGTTCAATAGGTTGTGACATCAAAGACTTGATACATGGGAACCTAAAGGTTAATGTCGAGGCACAATTTTCTTCTGAGTATAAAAAGTTGAAGAGTCTATTATGTACCCGAATTGATGCTAGACAATGGGCATGGATTGAATCGGAGTTATGGACTTTAAGGCATTCTGAAAGACTTCCCCTCAATAGCAGTCACAGTCGGTCAGCTATACCTGCTGCTGAACTTCATCCAGCACCAAGACTGTTTTCAGATAATGTAAGCTTTCCGTATACTTTGCTCATTATAAACATTTTTAATTCAACCTTTTAGACTGATAAGTATGCTTATAGATTGTCAGCAGCAGTATTTCAACATAAGTATCTCATTAGGATTTGGGAAAAGAGAATTTTTACCTGTTTACCACATGAAAACATTTTGAATTGGAGTGCAATTTATTGCTATCAATATGCGGTTTGAAAGGGTAAAATAACCAACAAGAAAACATGTCAAACATTATATTTTGGTCATTTTTTTATATATTTATATTTCACAGTTGCATGAACCATGGAAAAATAAACATTTCCGAACCATACTCCTTCATCCCACAACAGTGTCCACTAAAGAAAAGAAAAATATCTTTACGAATGTGTATTTTTTATTTATGGAGAAGCAGCTTTAGAAACACATCCCAAATAGGGGGGCAACGAATAAAACATACCGAGGCTGGGAATGTGTAATTATATCATTTTAATGGTAAATATCAAGTTTACCTTTCTAAAGTTAACATCTTTTAGGAGTATAATTTTGTGAGTGTGTAATGAGGGTAGAATGGGCAAAAAAAATGAAATTATTGTAGAAGCATACACTTATTTTGGGACAAACTATAAGAGAAAGGTGGAAACTGAAATTTAAGATGTGGGAGTATATCAATTGCAGTGAATGTATCTAGATTTAGAAAGACATCACCAATGTGGTCTAGTGGTAGGTTGTCCTGATGTCCTCACAAAAGGTCTCAGGTTCGAACTTCACTAGGTAAACATTTTGGGGTGGCTAGGGAAAGGGTAGGAAACAGTCACGGGGATACCCTGTTTAGCCTACGCACATCTGAGTCAAAAAGACTCGCCCTCCCCGAGTAACCTGAACTGGGATAACCTTCTGTTTGTATATAGATTTAGAAAGAAAACCCTTTCATCATGTATGGAAAGTTTTTGAGTAGCCAGTCATTTTTTTGAAGGTGCCACAAAAGAGATCAAGACAGCCGGCACCTACTGACACTATGGCTAATACGGTGGCCAAAACGGAGGCTGGAAAAATGCAACCAGAGACTATGCTTCAAGAGAAAAGAATGTTAGAAGCAAAAATACAAATGCAAGATCAACTTATTGCACGAATGAATGCAGATATACAAGTGCAATTTCAAGTTACTGGACAGCAGCAGGCAAAAATACAAATGCAAGATCAGCTTATTGCACGAATGAATGCAGATCTACAAGTGCAGTTTCAAGTTACTGGACAGCAGAAGGGAGAATACAAATGCAAGATGAAGTTATTGGAAACATGAGGGCAAAGCTGGGGGCACGGAATTTGCAGCATGAGAAAATGATATCACACTTTATAACGTGCAAAATGGCGGAATTGAAAAGGCAGGCTGAGAGTGGGAATCTAAACTATGAAGTGATTCATTCAATAAGAGGTGACATCGAAGACCTGATATGCGGGAGCTTAAGTGAAAATGTGGAGGCACAATTTTCTTCTAAGTTTGAAGAGCTGAAGGGTCAATTACTCACTTGCATTGATTCTAGCCAATGGGCAATGATCAAAACTTTCTTTGGGAATTTAAGCCATTCTCAAAGGTTCCCATTTGATAGCAGTCACAGTCAGTCAGTTGTACGTGGTGCTAAACTTCCTCCAGTGAGAAGACCGTTTTTGGACAATGTAAGTTTTCTATATAATTTGCTCTTTGTTATGCATCTATCATTCAACTTTCAAGACTGATTAACTAAGGCCATAAAACTTCAGTAGGAAAGAAATATCCAATGTGTGTACTAAATAAACACATTTTTTCATGACGTATCTACATTAAGATGTGCGAGAAATGGAATTTCAACCCATTTACTTGAAAACATTTTTAATTCGGGTTACTCTTTGTGATCATAGATAATATACTAATACTTGATGAAAAGGTTACTCTTTGTGATCTGTTATATGTCTGGTTGCATGAATGTACTTTATTTGTATGTATGTTTTCTTGCTTAGTAATTGGTATATATACTTGTTTTCTAACTCTTAAATTGTCAGATGGCCACATCGACAGGAAGCGATTCAGAGAGCTCTAGCTAGAAGTTCTGAGTTCTGACCATAATATCATGCATCTGTACTTTGCTAAAAATCACATTAGGTTAAACAAAAAAACCTAAAAATATCATGCATATTTAATGAAAATCACATTTTTAATTTATTGGGCTAAATAAAAACCTAAAAATAAAAGGCCCAAAAATGAAAAGTCCATTAGGTTAAACAAATAATGTGGAGGAGTAACTTGAGCACTTCTCATCTTCGTCTTTTTGACTTCTTCATCTCCTCCACTTGATTTTCATTTCTTAAACAAGAAATTAAGAAAACAAATACAGAAAGAAAGGGAAATAGAAACGAAAAAACAATTAAATAAGGGTGTGGGTCCCACATTTGCTCCGTTCTCTCCCATGGATTTCTTGACGACGACGGACCACCACGGCAACACTCCGACCGTGGTGGCTGCACAGACTCCCTACCACGAACCACTCCTAGTGGTCTTATTTACTTTTGGAGTATATGAACTATTTTAAAAATATTATGACCTACACACCCAATAATCAATTTTGTGTGTTTGAGAGGTAAGTTGTTTTGATAGTTCGATTTATTGTCACTGTTATGTAATTACAATCGGCTCTCTCAATATAAATCGGGGGATAGCATATATTTGGGTGTTGGCAAAATAATTTTTCAAAAGATAATTTTCATATTATTTCTTAAACATTCTGACCTTTACATAATTATCTATTGTTTATGAGTAACTTAGGGATAAAAATGGCAATCAACATCCGATTTAATGGATATTTATCCATTAGATCCATTAGTGATGGATATGGATGGTCTGAATAGATGTATAATGAATATGGAGATAGACGTGCATGATTATTGAGTTGGATGTGGATGACGAATTGTCATCCATTGATTCACCCATTATCAGTCAAAATATACATATAAGTGTATAAATTTAAATATATACACCAAAATGTCATCTCTCGGTCTAGTGCAGAGGTCGAATACAGGGCATTGCTAATGTTGTTGCCGAAATACGTTGGTGTCGCAATCTTCTCGGGAGCTTCACATCTCACCTGTCGAAGGCCACATTGTCTATTGTAACAAGATTAGCTCAGTGTACATGACATCCAATTCAGGACAACACCGGCGCACGAAGCATATAGAGATTGCCATTCATTTTGTTCTTGATCAGGTTGCTTTGGGACATGTTCGTGTTTTACACGTTCCCTCTTGGTTGCAATATGCATATTTCTTCTCCAAAGGGCTCCCGACATTTTTGTTCACACTTTCGATCTAGTATAAACGCTCGTATCTACGCTTGTATCAAACTGCAGAGGATGTTAGCATGAGTATAAACGTATTATGATTGTAGCATAGTCGGCCTTTTGTATCATCGGCCCTCCTAGCCCACATCATGTATTATATACTAGGAAATCTCTTAGGCTGTGCAAAGCACAACCCATGGAGATTAATGTTGATCCTGCTATTTGAATGGTTATGTTTAAAAATCAAGACACGAGATCATTGACCACAACAAATATGTGTAAAGTGCCTTTGATTCAAATAATACAATACGTAAAGGATAATACTACATATTAGTAAGAATCTATGACAATATTTAAGGAAAACAAAAAAACAAACAATTAATGAAACAAAATTTGTATCTCTAGTTTTATGCAGCATCCACAGTCCAATTTCTTTTTTATGGAATCCTCATATTTAGCTTTGAGAACTTGTTGAATATAAATTATATGCCATGTACCCTGCAAAAAATGCAAGAAAAAGCAAAATGGTGATATCATATTCATCAACATACATTGAGATAGAAAAGGTAAAGAAGCTATTTTCATGCACATCTAGCAATCCATTGCGATGCAAAGAACCTTGAAGCTGGATATACGTTGTTCCGAAAGAATTTTATGTAACATAATCATATCATCCTTGTCACCCTTGAAAAAGGCCAAGACATATTTTCTTTGATGAGTAAGACTTGTTGCACATGACAGTGGAGATATATAATCTAAGGTAGAGATTAACAAATGACACAATCATATACTCGTTCATGATTATGTCTTTTAGTGAAAAAAACAAACTACTTTTTAAAGCATATGAAAGATCTGATGTTATAACTTACTACCTTATGGTAATAACATCCGCTATCAATATCACAGAGAAAAAAAGTCTATCGAATGCTACTGATCACCGTATAACAAACATGCCTAAAAGGGTTTATAGAGACAGAAGCAAATTTCAATCCACATAGGCACTCAACCTCCTCTAGTGACCTTATTGACCTTGACTATCAGACATGTATTCATCACAACTCCAAACCAAAAAATAAAATCCAAGGAAGACATGCCCATGCCCACACAGAAATTAAGTTTTGAACAAATGTGACTCGTACTAAGACTCCTACTTTCTAGCATTTAGTGGGCATGATCTAAAATTTGTTTGGACTCCTTCTTGCTTCCCCTGGAACATGTCACACAAACCCATCAAGAAAGACATTGTGTTGTTTCTTATTTTCAAACTTCTAATTTGAAGAGTGATCATACTTGATACCCACCAAACAACGTATCAAAAACGTTGTAAATGAACATGATTTTCTTTTAAGGAAAAATAAATATGTAAATAATATCAAAAACATCTTCATATACACAGAGGATCTGTGAAGATACATACCGTATTTCATCGAGCATGGTGAGCCGATCGACGAAAGATACATACCTTTTATTACATGCTTGAAAATAACATTATGAAATATAAGGTTGTGCCCAATAGTTATTAAAGGAACTTTGGATATTTATCTTGGTATGGGAAATGCAAACCCAGCCAAGTATTAGAACCCTCTTACGCATAGACCATAGTTAGTTGGTTACAGTCAAACCAAATGTATAAGAGTGGCTATCATAAGCTAAAAAACATCAAACCGTAAAAATGACCACAACCAATGGCATCTCTTATTCCTAGCAATAAGTTCATAAACAATGTGTTGTTGAACAGTTGACATGTGTTTGATTTAGCTTCCAATTTTGAGCTCTACATTAGAAAGAGTGTATTATTTTTCCAATATATTTATTCATAAGTGATAAAAAAATTACTTGAAAAATAGTAGATAGGTCAAAGGAAGCAAGTCAAATAATTTGTAGTAGTAATTTTTTCAGAGGCAAAACATCAAACGGTTGAGGTGCAAAGTAAAGAAATTAATGGTTTAATCTAGAAAAAGTCCCATAATAAATAACATCTACCTGAAGATGTTTAAAATGCCTCAAATACTTTGTCATTTATTTTTATTTTGTATCTAATTTAATGTATCCCTTTATATAGAATATTTCTAGTGAAGACTATCCTTCTTAAAGAAAACAAGAATATAATAAAGCCAATAAAATGGAGCAACACAAGCACACAAAGTTAGCAAGAAATCGAGAGACCCACCTACGATTTGCAACCAAAAGAACTGAGAATAAGTCTCTGTGTTTTCCTTTCCTGATTCGTCAAATTTCCAAGAAATTAGTTGATTGTACCCTGATTTTTTTTTGTCAAAAACAAGACTGTAAACATTAGACATTTGATAAATACAACTAATTATATATACAAAATCAAGAAACTCACCTTTGAGCACCTAGGCAAGGCTCATAAGTCACTAAAAAAAGATATTACTTTACTCATTTCCGAAAACGAAACAAATTAAATGGAAATCAAACAATAAGCGTGATCTAACTCACCAAATAAAATGTTCAGTAAATAAATGAGATCAAGAGGGGACGGGTAAGCAGGTGTGTAGCTTGACGAAGACGAAGACGACGAAGAAGACGAAGACGAAGACGAAGACGACGGAATTATTTCATGGTGAAGAACAAGAAAAAGAGGGGATGGGTGAGTACACTATTTACTGCGGAGGTGTATTTTTTTTTGAATTGATCTACAGTATAAAGCTTCTTTTTATTTATATAAAGAGATATATAAAGAGATGGAGGTGAACAGTTGCAGACTATTTACTACTGAGGTGTATTTTTTTAATTGATCTACAGTATTAAATGACTTCTTTCTTTTTATATATAATAGGTAGATATTTGTATGTAATATCATTTGAATGATTAATGGGAAATATTGGTTTAATACTATTGGTATTTAACTATTGATTTATCATCCTATGGCCTACAAATCTCCTATGGTATTTCACCGGTATGTTTAATTTAGTTTTATTCTCAGTAAAAAAAGTAGGGATTGTTGGTTCAAAAGCCCAAAGATTATTTTAGTTTACAAACTATTTAAGTCGTGTACAAACCCGTGCCCACAATTGCCACAAACGTAACCTTGTTGTATGTTATGTCAAAACATTCAAAACAAATATTAAATTCGCTTTCCTTCATATATCCAAATTTCAATTTTTATAAGTGTAGAGTTTAGAAGAGCAGAGGTTACAATATATAGGGTAAACAAAACAAGTAAACAAAATATGGCCTGACCAACCTACGTAATCTGCCAGATACACTAGGTCCAGCCGCTGGATAGGCTTGTATAAGGCTTGTATCCGCTGGATACAACACCTTGTACAAAACAAACAGAACTCTCTATCTGCCGAATACACCTCCAAACTCAGAATTTCGGACTCGTTTGTTCATTCTTTGTTTAATCTTTATACCCATCAGTTCATCCTTCACAGAGCGAGAGAGAGAAGTTTTCACTATGATATACATCTGTAAATTGTTTTTAATAATCTTGTTACAGATGTTTCTGGGTTGAAATAACTTTTTGATCTTAATTCAATTTATTGTGGGATTATCGGAATATTTGATTTAGTTTTTATCAATATACGAGCCATGAGTTCAATATTGTTAAGCGTTTCGGCTCCTGTTTCTGGTTTAAAACATAGCTGGAAACTTTGGCTTTAAATCATGGTCTAAATCCCGAAAATAAGGTGGCCTTGGAATGCGAAAAGAAAGGTTACTATTAATAAAACCGATGAAGTTTCTATGTTTCAAGTTTCAACTTGCAACTTTCAAAGATAGTAAAAGGAGTTAACTTGTATCTAGTCAGTGGACTAGCTACAATATCTTACAATACAAAATCAGTTACTGATGTTACATAATCAATAATGAAAGTACACGTTGCCTACTTGCATAGCAAAGAGTACTATTGGATTTTGTGACATCAACTTCTTGTGACAGCAGATCATGTTCTCTGTTTTTGTGGTGTTCATTTTAACTACCAAACAAAACAGAGTAAAAATCAACAAGTCAAAATGGTAAACTTTATAACAAGTGATTTAATGAGGTTATGTGTGTTTGGACTTTGGATAACTTTACGTGACTTTCAACCTCTTCGACCCTCTCCCTTCCGGACTTAATTCTTTTTTATTTTATCATCATCGCCCGTTAAACATAAAATCAAACAACAAATTTTTTTCTAAAAGAAATTAAACAACCTTTCATAGATAAATAGGTCAAATTGCCACCTCTAACGCATAGTGGCATTGAAACTTGTCATAGAAATCATGTTATGGTTGCTGTTTTTTCGTTCGTTATTGCTGAAGTTTCTTAATATGACACCTTTAAGTGTGATAAACAGAATGAAGTTACTCATAAGTTCTCACATTTAAATATCAGTTAATACTACTTTTGTTTTGGAACAATATAACAGAGATAATTCATTTCACGCGATTTGGTCAATAGATCATTGATCTTTGAATTGAATTCGAGGATACTTCATTTTATCTTTCAGATTGAACACACATCAGTCTATGATTCTTGAACTTTTTCATATTCTGGACATAAAAAAAATCGGTGGTATTATTCATATTTCTAAAGCTGGGGGTGTTCACAGTTCCTGAATAAGGTACCTAAGTCATGCTTACCTAAAACAGTACCCGTGGTTCGGCTCATGGCTAACTCTGTTTAGAGATCTAATTCAGTGGACCCATATTAACTAAAACCTTCCAATTTCATATACTAAACATTATTTTAATCAAAACATGCAACTATACTAAAATTAAATTAATGTTGACATTGATGGTGGAGTTGAGGGACAATTTATATAAATTGGTCTAATATTCATATTAAGGCACTTTTGTAAGGTAGTTAAGTGTGCCAAATAAACCCGCCATTTTCGTTTGAATATTCTGTTAAAATTCCTCAAAACAACTTCTTCTCTATTTCTATCCTTCATTTCTTTTCTTGTTTTTTTCCCCTGAAATTTCACAAAAATTTAATCTGAATTCACATAATTTCTTGAATTAATCTCTAACAATTGTAATGCATTATTGCAAATTAGGTTTAATTTGTTATCTGTATGATTTTATATGAAAAGGAAATTAAGTTTTCTTTAAACATCCGAAAGAAAATAGGAAGAATTTTAGTTAATGATAGGCGAAAAACTGGATAAGAATTAGTATCTATGAAGACTATGATTATCATAAATAGGTGGATGTTTGTGAAGAAGAAGAAAATAGGGTTTGATCAGATGGAATGGCAGATCCTGACCCTTATATTCAACAGGTTATATACCTCTCTATCTTAGACGATATTATTATTATACGCAAAACAGTTCTTTTAATAAAAATAAATAAGTCCTGTCCAAAAATGTGTCGATTAGGAACGGCTATACATGATAACTTACAAATTATGAGAAAGTATATGTTTCTATTTTGTTTTTGCGTCGATGATTGTAAAATGGTCAGCTGAATTTAGTTTTAGATGCAAGGCCTTTTGCCTGTTATGAGGTAGTTTTCTTAGTTGCTTATATATCTGTGTTTAGGTTGTCTTATAAAACTCAAAGATATTAAAGCTCATATGAATTAGGGAACAAGTCCGAAATGAATGAACTTGTTACCGAAACATGCAATTAGGATCATATGACCTTCTTTTATGAATGAGTCGGACATTGCAGAATGGCCTAAACACAACTTTGAACGAGACTCTGTCTACCCCTTTAGTATTTGTAGTTCATTTTACTTTGTCTTTGAAGGTACTCGTTGAGTTGAAAAAAGGTACACGATTTATCAAGTACAGCAGGAGGGAAGGCCTAAGTTTTGTCTGTTTAGAATCTCTCCTGTATGTTGATTCTTCATTTACCGATTTGCTCAACTGTTATGCTCCATCACATAACCATAACCAACCATATTTATTCATTACTTTTCGTGTATAAGTTTCCTACTGTACATTTTCATTTTCCCCCAAACTAAAAATTGTTTGATAAATTTACAGGATGAAACAACTCTGATTTGGAACTCTCGTGGACAAGAAAGAAATTTGAAATTATCATCAGTTTCCAAGATCATCTCTGGACAGAGAACAGTTAGTTGGCTTTCTCAAGTAATTATTTAATGCTTTTTTGTCCTAAAATAATCTTAATGCAAATCAAAATGGAAAAATACTTTAACTGATAAACTATGTACCTGCAGCCTGTTTTTAGAAGATATCGTTGGCCTGAGGAGGAGTACTTGTCTTTTTCACTTATTTATCAAGACGGTGAGAGATCCCTTGATCTGGTTAGATAAATTATCATATTCATTCTTATTTATTCACATTATCACTCTTAAAACTCTTGGAATTTACAGAATATTACATTCAGCTCGCAGTAGTTAATAAGGCTGTATTACTGGTTAGAGATTTGGCTCACAGGGTTGAGCCATTTGATTTCTCCTGCGCAAAATCGTACTACACGTACCTACAGTGATATTTCTGATGTAAGAATTTCACTCTATGAGCATTTGTAATGTGTGCTACCCTCTAATACCAATTTAGAAAAAATTGTCTTTTCTTGTTTGTTTTTTTATTTTATTTTATTAATTACAGTTCCATGATGCTGGTAGCAAGGCCAGTCAAAGTGGGAATCCTTTCGGTATAGCATTAGAATTAACTTCAAGTCTTTCTCGTGGATCAGGTTCTGTCGATTCACATTCACCAGAAAACATAAGTAATTTTTCAGTTCAGATCCAGTACCTGGACGTACAAACATGCAAGTAAGAACAAGTTGTGCAGATAATTTCAGGATTAGTGTTTCAAACACTCCTAGTTGTTCGACTCAGAGTTCTTCAGGACCTGATGACATTGAATCATTAGGAGATGTTTATCTTTGGGGAAAAGTTTGTTGTGACGGGACTTCTAGTGACGGTTTTCCATCAAAAAAAGATGTTCTTGTTCCTAAACTATTAGAGTCAAATGTAGTCATAGATGTTCAACAAATTGCTTGTGGCGTTCAACATTTTGCCCTTGTAACAAAACAAGGCGAGATTTTCACCTGTGGAGAGGAATCAGGCGGTAGACTTGGTCATGGAATTGACAGAGACGTCGGCCGCCCTCGTCTTGTGGAATTCCTTTCGGTCACCAACGTTGACTCTGTTTCATGTGGGGAGTATCATACATGTGCGGTGTCTTCATCTGGTGATTTGTACACATGGGGAGACGGGTCCCACAATGCCGGTCTTCTTGGTCACGGTACTGACGTCAGTCATTGGATACCAAAACGAGTTTCTGGACCTTTGGAAGGAATTCAAGTTTCATCAGTCTCTTGTGGTAACTGGCATTCAGCGTTCATAACTGATAATCAAAAGCTATTTACGTTTGGTGATGGGACTTACGGTGCTTTAGGACACGGAGATGATGAAAGTGTTCAAATCCCTAAAATGGTTGCATCGTTAAGCAATTTAAAAACTTTTAAAGTTGCGTGTGGAGTATGGCACACTGCAGCGATTGTCGAAATCATTATGAATCAACAAACTAGACACTTGACATCCAAAAAGCTGTTCACTTGGGGCGATGGAGATAAATATCGATTGGGTCATGGAAACAAGCAAACGTATACCAAGCCAACTTGTATAGCATCACTCATTGACTATAATTTTCATCAATTAGTATGTGGACATAGTATGACTGTTGGCCTTACAACATCAGGTCATGTCTTCACTATGGGTAGTACAGCACATGGTCAACTAGGTAATCCACAAGCCGATGGTAAAACGCCTTGTATGGTACAAGATAAATTGGTAGGTGAATTTGTTGAAGAAATCGCATGTGGTGCATACCATGTTGCTGTTTTGACATCAAGAAGTGAAGTATATACTTGGGGAAAGGGTGCAAATGGGAGACTGGGAAATGGAGACATGGAAGATCGAAAGACACCAACTTTGGTTGAATCGCTTAAAGATAGAATCGTGAGAAGTGTATCGTGTGGCGCAAATTTTACTGCCAGTATATGTATTCATAAATGGGCATCTGGAGTGGACCAATCAGTTTGTCATGGCTGTAGACAAGCATTTGGGTTCACTAGAAAAAGACATAATTGCTATAATTGTGGGCTTGTACATTGTCATGGTTGTAGTTCCCGAAAGGCAATGAAAGCAGCATTGGTGCCAACTCCAGGGAAGCCTCATCGTGTTTGTGATTCTTGTTTCGTAAAACTTAAGAAAGCGGCTGAAAACGGGAATAATAATGTCTCTACGAAACTCCCTATGGATGGTGGTAGGGTAGAACGATACGGGAGGTCTTCAAGGTCATTAATCTCTCCTATCATGGAACCAGTTAAGTACCATGAGGTGAAATCGGAAAAGTACGGTTCAAAAAGTGATTCGTTTTTTATAGTACGAACTTCTCAAGTTCCGTCATTTCAGAATTTGAAAGACATTGCGTTTCCAAGCTCGCTCAGTGCTCTTCAGAATGCTATTAAAACTGGTGCAATGGCTTCGCAGTTTCCCCCACATCCACAGTATTCACCGTATCAACGATCTCAGAAACCTTCTTCGACGAAAGCAAGAAAAGCTAATTCTTCGTCCTCTGGTACTATCTACTCACGGGGTTCGGTTGATGGTCTTAAGAAGTCAAATGAAGTTTTGAATAGAGAAGTGTCCAGATTGCAGAACCAAGTAAGAGGTCTTGTTCTGTTTTACTAATATTTTCTTACTTATTTGTGTTTGCACAGTTAAATAAGATTATAATGATTTACCTCTCTTGTGTTTGTAGGTGAAAGATTTGATGCAAAAGACTGATAAGAAAGATTCAGACATTCGGAAACTGCAAAATGCTGATAAACAAGCTGAGACGTTAGCTGCAGATAAAACTGCCAAATGTGCTGTTGTTGTAGATGTATTCAAAGGCATCCTATCTCAGGTACTTCTAACTAAGTAGCTACTTAATTCAGAAACCTATTTGTAGATACACATATAAACTTTTAAAATTTTTTTAGGAAATAGTGTCTGGAGATGTATAGAACTAGTCAAAGTCTATTGTGTGTATCAAACTATCAGTGATCTCTATTGTATACATCCAACATGTTATTACTTGTAATTGCTGACGTGATCAGATACGACGCGGTACTGACCTTGTTATTATTCTTTCTTTATCAGCTAAATGAATTGACAGAAAAACTCCCTCCTGAAATTTCCGATGATGAATCCTTCAAAGCTTTGTATGATAATGTCAACAATTACATAAACACTAACGGAAATGATACATCTTCAAGTCTTTCTCCCTTGCAATCAGATCAGCCTGAAGAAAGTTCTTCATCTGAAGTCGCAGAAAAGAGATATCATAAAATTGATGAAAATGAAGATGTTGATGAGGTCAATAAGTCAACAGAGGATATCGATGAGTCAGGGGAAACATCACATAATGGTGAGAATTCTGGTGATGATCCATCGGAGAACAGTGCATCGTCCTCCAGTAATACCACAGAAGCTGCAAGCGAGGAAAGTGTAAAAGGTGGCTCAAAGATGCCCAAACAGTCAAAGAGTGAGGAAGTGAAAGAAATAATTGAACAATTTGAATCCGGTGTTTATGTTACAGTGCTGCAACTTTCAGCTGATATCAAGATATTTAAGCGAGTTAGACTCAGGTACTTAAAAGAGTTTTCTCCCTGAGGTCTTTACATGTTTCTTCTTTATGAGTATAGGCATAAGAGGTGGAAATTTTGGCGCATTTTACTCATCACTAGATTCATTTTGGTTATATTTAATATAAAATTGGGTCAAACCGAAAAATAGGTCAAATGTAAGGTTCATATTCCCCAATCTCGATTTATAGTGCATACGACCTCCTAATTCATGTTATCAAATAATTTGCATTGTCTTTTCAAAGTCATGATTAGGTATTAGTTTGAAAAGTTTAAAATATGGACAAAAAGTGTGTACATGTCAACCAAACCCAACCCGACCCGTTTTGTCCCGTTTGTCCCATTTTTCCACGTCTGGCTAAAGCTTCTGGCACTTGCCCAGTAAAGCACATCTGACAACTACAATCCATGAGTGTCCGGATTCGAACTCAGTAGTCAGTACCAAATTTTTCTTCCTGTGAATGTTCAAATCACTTTAGTGCACATTAGACTAATCTAATCTAGTAGTAAAACTTCTTCATTCTCTCATAATAATAATAATTGACTACAATATCCATGCAGCAAAAGAAGGTTCAATGCGCAGCAGGCAGAAGACTGGTGGAAAGGAAACAAGGACAGGTTGTTTAAAAGGTATAGACCACCAAAAAGACTAAGCACGTCAAGTGCACCGCCTGAAGATCCACAGCCACCTGTTCATGTAAATAATGAGGATCCACCGCCATCTACTTAGCTCCGTTTTGTTCTCACAGTCACTATCTTCGAACGATATGTCTTTAGCACAAATACTAGCTCTCGAAAGTCAACAGCATCTAGTTGTATTAATTTAAAGACTTCACTCATCAAGACTTACGTGGGCTATGAAGAAAAGTCTTTTAGCATGCTGTATTATTCCTTAAGGTCTGCAAAGAGTCTGCTTTCCATGACTCAATTTGTTGACCTTTTCAGGCGCTCCAAGGTTTGCTTTCGAAGAAAGTGGTTTTGTTATCAGTCTGGTCTAAATTTCTAATGAATAGACTGTGAAATCTGTACAGTAGATGATTATTGGACAGCATATATATATACACTTCGTAAAGATATATTTTCAACAGACAAGATCATAGGTATACAGCTCATTGACTTAGAAAGTCAATCAATCATGCATACCCAATGGTTTGTACATTACCAATCTCCTGTTTTCCAACAATGTGTTACATGTAATTATGTATAGCTATATTCCCTAATTATATCACTCTTATTATCATAAATCACTTTTTTTATGTAAAGAGAATGTAATTGAGAGTGAAAGAATAAAAGATAACTCATTTTTAATTATTATATCTTTGAAGTACTTATATGATAAATTTAATCATTTTTGACAAAATTTACCCCCTCATTTTTCAGATAGACCATTACTCATATCGTACAATACTTTTGTTAGTTGACATCATTACAGTTGGTACATCCATATAATATAACTCTTTGTCATGTCATTTATTGAAAACTTTATGTCACAAGTACTTCAACAAGTAACTACATTTGATGGTGACGTGACTTGAACACTCAACAACAAATAAAACGCGCTTTGCACCACCAAGAAACACACATCGCATTCTTTCGAAAAGTTAAAAGTACGTAAAACATTAAAAGTAAATTGATAGACCAACAATAAATATTCGGATATTTTATCAATACCAAGACAAAGTTACTTAAAATCTATCTATATTGAATCCGAGACAACGAAGCTAAAATATGCACAACTCCTATGTACATAATTATGAAATGCGATATTAAGTGACTCAAACAGTACGAAATGTCACTTGACATGTTTGACTTTTTGGGGTGAAAAAAAAGCATATAGACGAAATTGTTAATTTGTTATCCGAACGCGGAGGAGAGATTGACTTTTTGGGGTCAATTGTATACTCTTCGCGACGAAGATAACCCCATTTCATTTCGTATAAATACACATACAAATATATACATACATACCATTTATCCCCAATCAGTCACTAATTATTATCTATCCGGAATGCATTTCTCTTAAGGAATCTACATAATTCAATTCATTTCGTCTGTGGATCGCTGTTGAATTCAACCCTCTACTAAAAAACAAAACCCTAATTTCATCAATTCAATAATCAAATGGGTTTACAACAATCCAAAGACGAACTTTTGTATCAACAAGTCAGTTATGGAACCACTGAAGGCATCAAAAAACTTCACAGCGAAGGTGCTGGCCTTGAGGTATTTTTTTATATATTTATTGTAGTGATTACATAAATTGATTCATTTTGTTGCAAATTTGATTCAATTTGTTTAATATTAGTTTATTTGAAATGAATTAGTGGTGAAATTATGTTTAAACTGTTGTTTGTGGTGTAGTGGATAGATAAGGAAGGAAAGACACCTTTGATATTAGCTTCCATGAATCCGCAGCTTTATGATGTTGCGAAAACGTTGATTGAATTAGGTGCTAATGTTAACTCTTATCGTCCAGGTAAGCTGCTTCGTGTTCATTAGAGTCTCTTATTTAACTTTATTATGATGCATATATGATTGATTAGAATGTCTGATTTAGTTGTTATGTTAACAATTGCGTTTAGGGCGTCATGCTGGAACTCCTTTGCATCATGCTGCCAAAAGAGGCTCAGAACTGATGGTTAAGCTACTGTTGTCTCATGGCGGTATGTGCTTGTTAATTAAATACGGCAGTGTTACTATAACTGATGGTTAAGCTACTGCTCACTCATATATTTTCTTAAATTTTCAGCTAATGCATTGGTGATGAATGATGACTGTCAAACTGCACTTGATGTTGCAAGAGTAAAGGGATATAGCAATGTTGTCCGTGCAATTGAGGTACTATAACGTTTTCTCTTTATCGTTTTAGGTAATTATAGTTGATTGTGTGATCATCTTATGTTGGGTTCGTAATGCTATTACTGCAGAACCATATCTGCTTATTCTCGGGTTGGCTGCAAGAACTTTATGGGCCAGGATTTCTTGAACTTCTTGCTCCTCAGCTACTTTCTAGAAAAGTGTAAGTCTTGCAGTTTATCTGTGTTATCTTGTATACAGAGGAATGCTGAGTGATCAGATCAATGATTAAGATCTGTGAATCGTGTGGTTCTGTACGTTTTGTAATGGTTGGATAAATTTGATTATTTAGGGTCGAGTAATCAATTTTAGGAAGTCAGTTTCATACCTTCTGTGCATAAATGATGTTATAAGAAATATTATGATTACTTATTGACCCCTCCTTTTACCATGTTTTTTTAGTATTAGAATTATATATGTTTACAATTTTGTTAACAAATTAATTTATAAAAAATATGGATAAACATGACTTGTCATACTTTCAAGTTGAATACTTCAGCAATATTTATAAGATGTTTGGCTTTATATTTTTTTATGTGAGTCCAGATAATAAGAATCCGCTATACACTCGAACAACAGATTATATTATTATTACTAATTCATATGGCTGAAGCACAACAAAAATTATCTCCCACAGCACAATTATCCAACACATTTTATTACAATTGATTATCTCACTATGCTTACCTAGTATCACATACTTATATTCCAGGTGGGTAGTTATACTACCATGTGGAGCTCGTAGAATTACAATGCCTATCAAGCTGGAACTTGCTATATATTCTGGTTTACAGGTACGTTGGTTTGCAGATACCAATTAAATGACTAGTTTAAATGGTAAACAAGATTCAAAATCTCTCACAATTGTTGCATCTTAAAACCGCTGAGTTTCTTTATAAGTTTCATCATAAAGCTGCAAAGTGCTCACTTTTAATCGGTGTGGTTTGCAGTTGAGACTGTAGATTATGTGGGTTTCAGTTCGAATTGGTATCTTGTCTTACAGCTCTGTTTTTTACTTGAAAAAAACAGGACGCTAAACCTCGCACATTTATTGCACTGTGGAAGGCTAACTTGGATGACGCAAACATTAACCAGCCTGATCCTACAGTTGTCATTTCTACTTCCAAAAGTAATTTCTCAAAATATTTGGATTATATATACATGCTAGTGTAATGTAGAAGTTGTATGGTTTTATGTTATTTGTTTCTTTTTCTATATGTATAGTCCCAAGACGCTGGAGACGGAAGCGATCTATTTCGCACTCTCAAATTAGGCGTAAGTCTGTTGGGTTGAAGTTAGTGTATACAAAAAATATATCATTTCCAGTTGGAAGTCAAAATAGTTTTCTGTCATATCTAAATACCTTATTTGGTTACAGGCATCATATATTTCTATTTTCGACATCTTTATTTTGTCGAAGTGTTCTAGATGGGTTGAAGTTGAATTGGTAGGGACAAAACTAAAAGGGTGTCACCTAACAATCTTTATAAGCAATAAGCCAATAAGTCAATAACCCATCTTTATACATGCATGAGTGTGATATTGCATCATTTTGGGTGATTATGCATGCCCTTTTATCTCCGATAATGAGGGTGGTATGTGTACATGTTTATGTAATTTTATTGTATAGGGACAAAGGACTTTTTGGTTGCCTAAACTCTTACTTTATTATCAACCACAGAGTCACGCATCAAACTTGCTCCAGTTAACGAAAATGAAAAGCAGCAATTGGAGCGGTTTTGCAATGCTTGCAAAGGAGTTCCTCAGGTATGATCATCCACCAGATACGTCCTTCATCCATATCCCTTTCCAAATTCTAGCTTGAATGTTCTATCTTACTTCTAGCTTCTACTGTTTATTTATAAAAGAGGCGACGATATGAGCTGGTCAGGTGGGTTGGGTAAACAGATCAACACAAGTTCAGGTCAAAATGGATAATTTTGGTATACGTAGGGTTGAGTTGACCAGTATCACTTTTTATCCGATAAATAATACGAGTAAATATTTTTCTTGATAATCAGTGTATGGGATATAAGTCCAGAGTTATATCATTACAATAAAATCTGAGTATTCGAATGAAATGACTTGGGAGGTTTTATGCAGTAAGATTATTTGTTCTCATGTTGGCTTTATTTTAAGTTTGCCTATTTAACCGGTTAGAGCTAAATATAACTGAATTGTCCCATAGATTAATAAATGGGTTGAAATTGCTACCTCTAATTTATATTAAGATTTGTAATCAGACAGGTACTTTACGTTTCCACGTGCATATTTTAAACATTTCAGGTTTTACATCCTGCATTTCCATTCAACAACCAAGGCTCTAATGTTGGACCACCTGCCCAGACAGCAACAGAGGACCCTACGTTAGCTCAGGCTATTACTGCCTCCGTCCAATCTGGATCAGTAACAAGACCCACGGTTCCTGACACCTACACCGGTTCTGGTTCAACCAACCCTGCTTCCGAAAACGGTGAAGCCTCTGCCCATGATAAAAAGAGCAAATGGGAAATTAATGTAGGAACAAGTAGCACCCCGATCAGTTATCATCCTCACACAGATAGCAACACTTATTCCCAAATTGTCCCAACAGCACCTATTAACCAGGTTGCACCATACTCAATTCCCTCGGCACCTCCGATGCCAGACATGGAATATGATGGTCCCATTAACTACCCGTCTATTGATTCCGCGCCAATCGATCTATCTGAGACTATACCTGCTGCTGAGACAGGTGAAAAGGAGAAAAATAACAGTGATTCTTCGTCATGTGTCATATGTCTTGATGCACCTGTTGAGGGAGCTTGTATCCCATGTGGTCACATGGCTGGATGCATGTCCTGTTTGAATGAAATTAAAGGAAAGAATTGGGGTTGCCCTGTTTGCCGAACCAAGATTGATCAAGTTGTGCGGCTTTATGCTGTATAGGGTTCATGCTGGATAGCAATATCTTGTATACTGGCAGTAAGTTCTCTTCTCAATTCAAGCAAAAGTTCAAGTCCATCAGTTCGGCTCATGGTTTCAGGTAGAGGTGGCAAATAGGAGGGTTGGGTACTGGTTAAAACGGATAGTTTTCTAGTACGGGTTGGAACAAGTTATGAATTGACTCAAAAGTACTTTTCTGTGGGTTGTCTTTTGATTCACAAAAACTATATTGTTTCAATTAAAAATCCCTTCCCTTATTAGAAATCTACAATCTAGGAGGTTATATGAATTAACTAAAGTATATGTTTCTGTTTTTTATAGAAAGACAAAGATAACCTCACACGGTCACACCACACAAATGATTTACACATATTACTAAACCTGTAATGTGAAGTAAAAAAACACTTCGGGAAACTTTCAACTTGTTTCACCAGTTCGTTTCGTTCAAGCCACCAGAGGCTTCTTCTTGTTTTCAGATAGTTTATGTTCAATCTAGTGATTTGACCGGTTAGGGATAAAACATTACCTATGTTAACTCGCTCATAAATAAATTAGTTGAATCTCCACCTCTGTTAAATGTAAAACAAACTGAACTTATTGAACCATCCATATTGAGGCTAAATAGATGAATGATGTTCCTGTATTTAGTTACTAGGTTTTCAAAGGCTATTTGGTATATCAAAAAAGTACTCTGATTTTTTCAAATATAAAGACATTTTACAGCGCCTATTGATACCACGTACATTCCACAAATTTGACTCTATTGTTTCTTCTTGGTGACGCAGTATGTATATATTTTGAGGACATGTGAAAATGATAATCTTTGCCTGCTATGGGGGAAGTGGAAGCGTGATCATCAAGATTTCTACCACAAAAACAGTTTTGGCGTATTGCTATCTAAGTAACCTCCGTGTTGTTTTTCTATTCTGAGATTTGCTATGTAGTATGTGCTGAACTGTTTTGAGCAAATCTTAAAATGAATGAAACAAGTATATAATGTAAATTTAGTATGTGGATTTGAATTTAATATAATTAAACTGTTATATTTATGCAATTGTTCTTTGATGACTAGTATGTTATATGACATGCTTTGAACATTGTGGTCTTTTTTAGACTTCCAATCCAACTGTAAATAACATGTCGTGTAAGACAACAAATGTGACAACTTTAATAATCTTGATTAATGTGATACACACTACCAACAAGATAATATGATGCAGCTCCTGAATATGAACTCTAACAATATGTATGTTAGCCGAAGTGTTAGATTTTGAAGTTCCGCAATTGATATAACTGATGTTGCTTAGGCAAATAATGTATCTCGAGATTGTAGATGTATAGCAGTGTTGCTTGCGACTTGCGAAGCATTTAAAGTTTCTTTTCTGCATCTATTCGACGAGTTTTGGTCCTTTCAGCTTACTTTTATTAGAGTAGAGAACACATCTCGCATGTATGATATGAATTTAAGTCTTACTGAGACTTTTTTTTATCAAGTCTCAACTAAACTTGGTCAACCTTTCGAGTTAGGAAAGACGATTTTCATCAGCTCGCTGTAGGTAAAGGTTTTGAACTTTTACAGGAAACATGGTATACCTATTTGAGTATCGAATATTTTGTCTTTCAAAAGAGAAAACAACGATGACCCAGGAATTGAGCGCTGCGTAATTTCTTGACATCTATAAAATATAAAAACAAAAATAATAAAAAGAAGTAACTTTCATATAATCTACGTGAGGGGGTAATAAATCAGATTTGTCACCAAAAGCATGTATCAAATGCATTAAGTCATCTCCTTACCTTAGATTTTCGAAGTATGTATTTTATATTATCCCCTATAAATATCATATATTGGGATGCTTGACGTTTATTTGTATGAAAACAATACTAAGCGACGTGGTTTTAGAAAATCTATTGCTAGAATAGTCTAATAATTGGTGTTCTGATATCTTTACAAAATATTTCAGATTTAAATTTCACTAAACGTATTAATGAAGAGTCATAAACGATCATGAAATATTCCGGTTAAATTGCACACACTTGAATAAATTACTGATCTTCTCCGAATAACATGAAGATGAAAAACCTTTTCTATTTATATAGTTTTAGAAAACATCAGTAACCTTATAAATGACAACTTACAAGTCATGATCGTGCCACCTTCTTATTCTTAGGGAAAATTAGAAGGATGGCCCTTATGGTTATGTCAAAATCACGTTTGATCCTTCAAGCTTTTTAATTATGTCAACAGCCTTTTATTTGAAAACTTGTTGTATAAATAGTCCTTTAGTATTAAATCATGTGCGTTACATATATGGATATTGTCGTCATTTTACACTTATCTCATTTTGTTCTCTCTCACTATAGACCTCAACTGGTCTACCAAATATCATCTTCGCTAAAACATATGTGTGAGCACATTCCCATGTCAGTAACAAATCCACAAACTTACAACAGGGACATCAATGAACAAAACCGAAAGATTCTTCTTGAATTTGACAATGAAATTAAAGGAAGTAACAAACAATCTTGAAATCATAATATTAGACCACTAATTATGATGCAGTCCAAAATTAAAGAATTGACTAATATATCAGCGTCACATCACCATAAAAATTGAAAAAATAAAGAAAAATTAAACCCTACCTATAATGACATTAGAACTGAACTTTTCGGCGCTACATCATTTTTTATCTAGTAATACAATTACATTTATATTTTTAAAACACAATAATAATGATAAAAAAGTACGTTACGTTAATAATAAAAATTACATTAATTAAAAAAGGTAAGTTAATAATAAAAAAAATTACATTAAATAAAAAAATAAGTCACATTAATAATAATAATAATAATAAAACGATATAATTAGTTATTGTCCATGTCTTCGTTCGTGAGTTCGTTAGACCTAACATAATTTCATTTTATTTTTTCCCTAATGTTTTAGAGAAATGATTGTTCGCCGGGTGACAAGCTTGATTAATGGGATTGTTAACGACTTTGAACGCCTTGAACATTATTTTATTTTTAGACATCTCGACTAATGTTTACATTGTTTTTTGTTGAGCTGATGCGGTTCTAAAAAGTTGGGCGTGAACGTCGTTGGCCAAACAAGGTGAGGAAGAAAGATCCTACGAACCCGCACTTTTTTGGCTTTTGCAACTTTGAGGCCGACCGGGTGGATGACGGACCGGGTCGTCAGCGAATAAATGGTCCCAATTTAGGTTAAGATTGGTCGAATGGATCGTATCGGATCGTCGTCTTCGTCTTCAAGATTGATCGGACGGATTGGATCGTTGTCTACGTCTTCCATTCATAACACCTTCTAGAAAAAAAAAATTCAAGATATCTCTTAAAACAGACAATGTCGATTCGTAAGAAGTTCCTTTTTGTTCCATCTTTCCTCCAAAATCTTGCTCTTTTCGCGTTTCACAACACTTATTGGCCTTTTTTTGTTCGTTTGGTTCTGCCACTTTTTTACATGTTCCTTTATTTTTCCTTTTAGCCAATTCGGGATCGTGAGTCTTTGGGTGGGATTAAAAACGGATTGGTTAGAGGTGAGAATTGTGCAAAATTCATCTGACTTGGTGAAAGATTGCTGGATTAGGGTACGGAAGACGAATTCGCCAATAAATAATTAGCATTTGGAGTAGGATTGTTAATTAAATAGTTCAAAAATCATTTGATTATTATTTGGAATTGTTATGGTGTTGTTTAGACATTTTTAAGTGAATGTATTTGAAAATGAGTAGTAATTGTTTCATATAATTTGTCTGTTAAATAAGTAGAGATGGTAAGAGTTATGTGTGAAAAAGAGTGGTAATTTTTTGATATAATTTATGTGTAAAATAAGTAGAGATTGTGATAATTGTGCCTAAAAAAGAGAGGTAATTGTTTGATATAATTTGTGTGTAAAATAAGTAAAGATTGTGATAATTGTGTGAAAAAAGTGGTAATTATATGTATATATTAGAAAAAAGTGTTAAAAATTATATATTTTTTAAATGACTGTTACCGGACCACTTGGGTCCTCTTTTTTCCCGTTTTGGCTTTGTCTCGCAGAGAATGAAACCACAAGGACTATTGCTAAGGACGGTATCGTGCCTATGGCGTCCTACCAAGGGCGGCCGTCCTTGAGCCCAAGGAAGGAGAACGCAACAACCATAGGGACCGGTCTTAGCATCGATCACCATCAACCATTTCCACCACTAAATGAAATACACAGATAAAACACATAAACAATCTTGTAGAAAATGTATTAAATTCACACAAGACATTGTAATTGATACGATAAATTGGTCAATCACAAATCTATAAATTATATTCACGAACATAAGGTACCACCTTTGATGGATAATGTATATGTTCTATACCTTCCTGCATAATGTACAAGGTTTTGTGAGGAATATACAAGTTCATCCTTGGTAATGTCTTCACTACAAAGACCACCATCTTCGGCAAAGGGTTCATCACCACCACCATCTTCAACAGTGTTAAAACATGATTGTGAAGATGGTCGCTCTACAACGCAATGGTGGCGATGGCCGGTGACAGTGACCAATATGCAGATCGCCTCACCTTTACCAAATATGTGTGTGTGTTGTCTGTAAATCTTTATAAATCTTTATATGTAGGTATCACTTTGGATCTAGAACGTTTTCGTAGATCTAAGTTGTGCCCGGAAAATTTTTTATATTAAAAATAGGGGTGCGTTTGGAAAAAATTATAGCTGATGCTGGATACTGTAGCGTGAGCTGAAGCTGATGGCTGGAGATTCTATTTATTAAAAGTCACTTTACGTAGGTTCTTTGAAAAAAAATATATGAGATTATTTTTTCAAGAAGTCCTACTATCTTTTAATTACAAAACAAAGATTGTTAATTTATAGGAAAATGGAATTATTAAAACGGGAAGCTCAAGTCCTTAAAATCTCCTACAATCCCTCTACCAAATAGACCCTGGGGGGCTAAGGGTGACTGCGTTTAGCTATTAAAATTAGAATGTGAAATAATTTCATATTTAAAAGGTCAGGTACTTTTTTGGCGAGCATTTATTTTTAATAAAGATGACACATGTTATAAAAAAAAATAAGACAAAATTATCATAATAGACATATTTTATCATCGATGTCTTATTCTAGACAAAATCTTTCGAAATATCTAAAATGGTCAAAGATCTCATTCCATGAAGAAAATTTTGACACTTGTGACTTTCTAATGGATATAATATGCACATTTCATTCCACCCTTTGAGTTAGAGCGAATATTTCCGGTTTATTTTTTAATTTGAAGTGAATTTGATCGAATTGTAGTGTATTTGAGCGAATTATGTAGCTTAGAGCTAAATGTTTTATTTTATTTTTAGTTTGAGTGAATTGTTTTGTATTTTACCGAAATATGAACATATCTTACAACACAATTTGCTTCAAATTACCAACTAAAGTTGATATTTTTTAAAATTTTGTGTAGAATGAAAGATATTAAAATTACAATATAACTAAAGTGCTAATTTACTACAAAATAATAATTCGGAGTAATAAAAAATAAATTGGAGATTCCATGGGTTCAGTGATAAGTGTAATTTCTGTGAAAGGTAAAGTACAAGCAAGAGTGAGGTGAAATGATTGATCAACCAGAGAAGTGTCTTGTCATGGGAAGGGGGTAAATTTATATTAAGATTCTATCCTCGGTGTTCCAACATATTTGTAGAATCGCCAACTATTTTGGTTTCTTTTCTTGGAGATTTGACCACTCCATCTCTGAATCACGACAATCCTTCTTTTCCCATGTTCTTAAACGTTGTATTCATCTACTTTTAACAGGACAACAAATTACGTATTAACTTTTTAAACATTTATTATATTTACTGTCCTGACTTTTGGGGTCTTTCATAAAAGTTAAAATAGTGTAATTATCAATCGGTTCACACTAGACCACCTCAATTGTCTATTTAAATGCTGACTTAATAAACTCATCCAACACTGCCACGTAACCTTTTAAATAAATTTTTCTTTTTCTTATTGCTAGTGAGATACCTTTCAAATGCCTTTACTTCTGAAACCAATTAAAGTATATGCTGTAAGCACTTTTGGAGTAATTTACGTTGTAAAGATTTACCAAAAGTATGTTTTTAGATGTTAATTTAATAAAATGCAAGTTTTGTTAGTAAATTTTATTCTAAGTTTAGTCCATTGTTCTTTTACCATTAAACTTTGAAAATAATAAACCAAATCAACTCAAGTATGCCTCCATAAACTATCTAATCTAGAGGTGAGATCAAATGAGTGCAAAAATTTTTGTGACAATTAGAGAATCAAAAGAAAGCTCTATTTGATAGAACTCTATTTTACCTTCACATTTTTTAAAATTAAAAATTATAAAAGTTACACTACAAAAATCAATGTTATTTTTTTTATTAGATATCTACATGCTATACTTTCTATAAACTTTTTTTTTCATTTTTTGATGAGTCTTGCAAACGACTATCACTTGTGATACCATCGATTATCAAATGTGATACTATCGATTATTAAATTTGAGTCGTTTTCAAAACTCACAAAAATATGAAAAAAAAAAGTTCATCGAATGTATGCCATTTGAGATGTCTAACCGAGAAGAGCAAAAATAATAATTTTTATGATACAATTTTTATAATTTTTGATTAGTCATTTTTGAAATATTTAATTTGTTAAATTGTAAAAATTTTATTATTTTGATAGAAATGACCGATTGAGATTGATCTCCCTATCTTTATCAAAAAAATTCATTTTCATTTAATTTTTTTTGTGTGTGTGATCTAACGTACCTTTCATATTTAGTCAATGCAAATCTTTGATATAACGGGAAAAGGTATGTAGCGTAAATAATACATAGGTTATGTATAAAGGATAAATTATTTTTATCTATGGTCCTTTAGCTTTGATATATGTATATTTTTAACCTTTCATTTAAACCATCTAAGCCTAACACTATCTAAAATAGCCGGGTGCTGTAAAATAGCTCTTAATTATCATTATCTCATTAAAATATAAATTAGACATAACTTTAAAACGAATTAAAATTTGCATTTTAAATACATTTAAAATTACACTAACTACTTAAAATTATATGATATTATTTTCCTTTTTCTCCAAATCTTGTACCTTTTGGCCGCACGGACCTGCCAACATTAGTGTTAGCCATCAACAACGTCGAAACTTTCTACAAGTCTAGCACTTATATCAGTAGGGTTTAACGTATGGAGTTAGATTTTTACAACATGAAAGTTAATAATATTAATAGTATATCACATCACGATTACATAATATGGTACTTTTCTTATTATTGTTTTCACGCTCTATTAATAAAAGGCATATAAAAAGATATGTTCCTGTAAAAAGTCATACATGCATTCTTACTCAAGAGCATCTTCAATGATAAAAAGATTTTTAAAAACTTTTTGTTTGTCACTTCAAATTTTTCATAAAAAAAGTTTTAACAATAGCTTTCAATAATAAAAAGCTTTTGAAAGCTTTTATTTTCAAAATTCATACATACACACTTTCAAAAAAAACTTTTCATGTATAACTTGAGATTCTCAAACTTTTGTACAAAAAATCTTTTTTCTCCAATGAAGAACTTTTTTCTAAACCTTCTTTGCATAAAAAAAAACTTTAGAAAAAGTCTTCATTGTAGATGCTCTAAAATAAGCAACATCAGCAAAACCTAAAACTTTTGAAATACATATTTACGTTACAGTTACCTATAAATCTATATTATTATATAATGTATTTGAGATGTTTTTTTTAAGATAGAACTGACTATCTTACCCATACAATTAATAAGAGTTTTTTTAAAGATCCATATAAATGACGAACATATCCCTAATTATTAAATTCTCATTAATACAAACGTTATTAAACCATAAACTAATTAATGTATGACATTCAATTTTAACTTATCTATACTATTATATAATGCATTTGATTTTATTTAAGATATAAATGACTATCGTACTCATATAATTACAAAGAGTTTTTTTAAAAATCCATAGAAATAACTAGCATACATTTAATTATTAAATTATCATTAACACAAACATTGTTAAACTATAATTCAATTTTAACTTAGATTAAATGATGCATTTGAGATTTTTTTTAAAGATAGAAATGACTATTTATTTTACCCATACAATTACTAAGAGCTTTTCTAAAAATTCATAGAAATGACTTACATACCCTAATTACTAAATTCTTATTAATACAAACATTATCAAATCATAAACTAATTAATATATGGCATTCAATTTTAACTTAAAATTATTTATATCTATATACTATTATATGATGCATTTGAGATATTTTTAAGATATAAATGACTACGAACGAGGAATTTCGAAAAAGACACATGGGACGTACTTATTATGGACAAAAAGCTTGGTACGAGACAAAAGCATTAGCAAACTGCTAAAAACAATTTGTCTATCTTTCCACCAATTCTATACGTATTGTAAGTTTTTAAAAAAATAAAAAATGAACTCTTAATGTGTTTTTAATGGAATTCTATATTTACGCCTTTATTTACATGTTTTTCGTTGTTATGCTGTCAATTTCTATATTCGAGTAATTCACATTTTTATCAACTTTTACGGTTGTCAATTATCTAGATAATATTTAATATCAAAATATTAAAATAGCATAAATAAGTGAAACTTAAACTTCTAGACTCAACAAACGACTTCACATCTCGCAACCTGTCCATTAAGAACTCGAAACCTGACACTCGCAACTCATTACCCGACCATCGAGTTAGTAATAACATATTATAATATATTTAAATATGAGTTATTTTGTTACAAATTTTTTTTTTTAAAATTGTTAAAAGTGATTTTCTCATTTACAAAACAGTATTATTCGTGTATTGTCATATAGTTTTTTATTTTAAAATATTTTAGAAAACATACCTATATATCAAATTAATATGAAGCAAATAATTTTTTTTCGATGCATCACGTGGATATTCTGCTAGTCTCATATAACCCTCATGTAACTAAAATTCATTTAAAAAAATAGATAATGTCTAATTACATGTTTAATCATCAACCTAACAAGATAATGGCATGTCACGTATAAAGTTTCACTCATAAGTTTTGAAGAGAAAAAAATATCAACCAATCAGTAAATTAGTCATAATCTAATTCTCATTTAATTAGGACCCGTTTGTTTTCTTTCTTGTTAAGTTATGAATAGATACAATATTTGCTTGGATAAACAATATTTTTTTAAATAAGTTATATATAATCTGTTTATTTGAATGGGTTGAACATATGAATAATCATCAAAACAAATAGCTATAAATAACTTAATAAATAATTTATTTTAATATTTAATCAATAAATAAAAAATAGACAAGGTTTTAGTCTTATATGTCATTGCTTTTGTAGTAATTAGTTTCTTGATAAATACTACAGAGTATAATTATTTTTTCATCTAGAAATACTTTTAAGTTACTTCCATTTAAACAAAAACAGAGTCATGTTTCCCATTCCACAAATATTCAAACAATAGAGTGTTGCAGGAAAATCTGACTTTTTGTGATGTCAATCAACCTTTTCATTATTTATTATTTATATTTATTTATTTATGTTTTCTCTTTTGTTATTTTCAAAGATTAAAAGAGATCAAAATCATTCCCCAATATGCCACTTTTACCGATTAAAAATGAGAAATCATAAAATAATATAAAACGACAAAAAAAAATTGATATGCAAATCTAGTACCAATTGGCTTAATTCGTGTTAGGATTATTATAAATCACTAGTTATTAAGATTTGTGTCAACCAAATAAATTTCTTTCAAAAAATTTCGGCACGTTAGAACTTCAACTCTTTCCGATCACAATCGCCGCAAAAGATTATTTGGGTCTGACGGATAATCTTCCTCAATTTGACAACGATTGCGTTCGTTGTCTTCGGTTATCATGTTGTGTAAAATCATGTAATTCTTAATGTTAAGAATTTAAATGTTGAATATCTTGGAGTGTTGGTGTTTTCAATTACTTAGTCGAGTATAGATGAAATACACATTTACAAATGTTGTCCAAATAATCGTATAACGTTTGTTGACCAATTGCTTAAATATTCAATAAATGCATCGGCGGCACATCGTATGCCAATTGTCGTATATGGACAAACAATGACTTACTCATCCGAAAACATCTTCGAAAGTAATCTTCCAGGAATGTTGGTTCTTCGGAAAGTAGTCTTGCTACAAACGTTCACAGGCGCCCGAGACAATTTATAGTTAAGAATCCTCTAGATGCTCTTGGTCATGAACTTTTGGCTTCGTTTTCTTCATCATGTTCCAACGTCACAATATTATCGAGCATAGCAATCGGATTGAAACAAGTAGTCAATGAGTTCATATCTTTAATATCATATTCTTCGCTCGAATCTTCGTCTTAATTTCGTATGGATCTATTACGATATGATATTGTGTTTGAATTATATAGATAATATATAAGAATTGTAGTTGTATTTGTAGTTGAACGAATTGTAGTTGTAGTTGCGTGAAAAAAAAAATAGGTTGGGAGAATTATAGTTGTAGTTGTGTGAAAAAGATAATGAAACGGTATGTATATATATATATATAGAAAAAGAACAAAAAAATCGACCGTTTGTATATGACCGTTTTAATATAATTTTTAATGTTTTTGACCGTTTATTTATTAAAAAAGAAATAAATATTTTTTTTAGTGGACCTTGCTTGGGTTACATTACATATGGACCCCATTATAGAACTGGTTAATGAATTAAACCAACTCACTATAATTAGTCCCAATTATCACTTATGAGTTAAGTGATATGGAGTTACAATGTATAACTTGAATTATAGAAGGGTGAATACAATTTAGTACTAAGTTATGTATTTTAAACCTTTTGACAGGTTATTAATAAGTTTAAAACACTTATTCAATTAACTGAGTATAAATTGCTAGCATGAAAGCTGGTAACAAAGATAACTTGAATGAACAATTTATTAATCACAAATTACACCAAAGTATCGAATGCGGAATAATCTAGTCAAGACTTTAGATTATTTCAATAAAAATTTACAAGTTTCTGTAGCACTCGCTACGATAATAGAATAACTGACAAACAAGTGATATATGTAAATCGGTAAACATTTAAGTCCAATATGTCTATCTATTTATAGACAATATATTTTGCCGTAAATATCTCATGAATTCTAGAAATATACAATTACATGTGTCGTTGCGTGATTGGATTTTTTCCAACTGACAAACGGTCAAGAAGGAATATTTTGTGATCTCCTTGTGATCATGCTTCTTACGCGAGTTGGTTTTTCACCAATCACAATCAAGTTTGATATCACGCATTGTATCACTTTAACTCTGAAGATTGGTGACGCTTGTGCTCAAGCTGATCAAATTGAAAGTCTACTCAAATTGTTCGAGTTCAAACTTGACTCAACTTGTACCAAATTAATTTTGAACATTTCTTAAGTCAATCTCGAATATTCAATAGTTTTCTCGACTCGACTACACTCATTTATCATGTATCTTAATTTCATAGATTACAATCACAATTTATATTTTAATTTATACTGAAAGACATTTTTTATTTTATATACAAGCAGTACAATTAGAACCGGAGTAATCGGAGTATCTCTGATCATACTTCCTTTATTCTTCTACAACGAAATGACCAATAAAATAATACATAAATATTTATTCTTCTACAACGAAATGACCAATAAAATAATAGATAAATATTTTATTCACATTATATCATTATTTAGTATGTTCCTACTAAGAGCATGAGTAAGGGGATTGTATAGAGAGTTTTATAGGGGGTTTTTGCTATGTGGAGTTGTATGGTAATAAGTTCTGCACTACAAGGTGAGGATGTGACATTGTATACATACAAAGGTTTATTATCATGAATCCATTGTATAGAATTGTAGCTTAAAATATACAACTTATAGAGTTGCATAGGTTACGATGTTATAAATTAAGGTTGTATAAATTAGTGGAATGATGTATGACACTTCATTACACTTTTGAAGATGGTATACATCTAAGTGGCGTCATCATAGCTACACAGAATTACTGGTGCATATCAGATTGAAACACCACAAACGTTAGAAGAAATTCTTAAAAATCACAAACTTCTTTGACTATTATTAATTAACTAGTACTGCAACATACTGCTTTACTATGTTAAGTCGAAAACAACAATTAAAAAAATAAAAAATAAAAATAAATGTTAACCTAGCTAGATGGCTATTTTAGTACCGTAGTAGCAATTAAAGTACCACTAAAGTCACTATCTTTTTCTTCTCTACAAGACTACAATAAGAGTTGTACGTACTGATCAATTATTTGAATCATCATAATAACACCACCACCACCAATATCATAAAATAATGACAATCAAAGATAATAAAATTCAAGGAACTGAAATAAAATTTAACTTCGAAATATATAGTCACATACCCATTACTTAATTTCAAATGGGTATTTCACCATTTAATTGGGTAGAATTCACTTTCCTTTTATCACTAGAAAAGCAGCTAACTTGATCAAGAAAGATGTGGTGGCAACGGCGGCGGCTGTGATGTTTGCGACGGCGGCAGCTGCGGCGGCCGCTTTCTTTTCTTCTTTTCATAGCTAACCCCTCTTGCTTTAGCTTGTGAATCCCTAACATCACGTAAATAAAGCCTAACAGCACGAGCTCCAAATGGGTTAGTTTCCGGCTTCCCACCGTTTTCTTCAAAAGCTGCCCGGAGACGGCCGATGAGTGCATCAAGGCTGCCCCAAGCTTGTCTCAGTGGACACGGGCAGGGTGCTGGTGGGTTGGGGTGACCGAAAAATGGACAAAGTTGTGTATGAACTTTTGTCTTACCAAATTGGTCAAGATACCTTAAGAATTCAAGAACATGTGCACCACTGCACCGTGAGAGAGTTAACGGTGGCCGGTGGTTACGGAGGTACTGACCGAATGTGTTCCAGTCACGGCGTTTTTGGTTCTCGTAACGGCTGAGAGTGGTGGCCGGAGAAGTGTTAGAAGTTGAAGAAGATGATGAAGAGGTTGTGGGACTTAAAAGGTTTGAGTTGATAAGGTTTGTGGTGATAATTGAGTCATCTTGAACTTGTGGTACAACATGATGATCTATGGTAAATGAGTGCAATTTTTCCATTTTTGGTGAATAATATAGTGCGAAAAAGATAGATCTAAGTGAATCTGAACTAGGGTTTTGAGTAAAAGTTAGTAAAAATTTAAGAAATTATAAGAAACCCTAATTTTAGTTTAGTTAGGTTTTCATTGTTTCATCAAGATTCTTGAAGTGGGTTATGGATGAATGAAGTACATGTGGGTGTAGATCAAGCTTTCAAGATTTGTGATGAATGAATGTTTAAGCATGAAAAAAGGTAGACAACAATGGACGATCAACTATAGTGAGTTGGTTTGGTTTTGCTGTTTTGTTGTTGATGATAAAGTGAACAAAGAGGTAGATGGGCAGAAATGAGCAGTTATTTTTCATTCTTATTACCTAGAAAAGGGTATACAACTGCAAGTGTACTAGAGAGAGGAATAGGGAGAGCATGGATAAGTGATATATGGTGCAATTGTCCAAAAAAAAGGGTTTGAAATTAGGGCTTTTGTGGAAATGAAAAGAGGTTGACAAGAAGCTTTGGAGGTGATGAATGGTGGTTGGAAAAAGAAGTGGACATCATAAAGTATGCTACTATAAATATAAAATTTACAAAAAAAATAAAAATGATTGATTCTCTTTTTTATCCATGATATGATATAGATATATACTGAAAATTAAAGATTGAGTAATGATTATGCAACAAATTAATTTAAATATTTTCAATCATTGCTTAGAACATGACACATACGGAGTACAATTTTTCACTTTTCGTATTTGAGAAAATCATCCTCATCCATCTAATATATAATAGATAGATTATGGACACGTATTAGAACATATAAACGAGAGATCGACTTCTTAGTTCCAAACAAACTAATAACTAAATATTATAAAGAATATTGAATACAATTTTTTCGAGTAATAACAATTTGACATATTCAAATGCAAGTTACGAATAGGAGATATGTGTTGTAATTTACAACTTGCTTCCTTATTTGAGTGAATCGCAGAATTACCAGTTAATTTAGTGGAATTACCAAATGCTAAATACATATTTGAACACTTATTAATAACTAATAATACACTCAAAGTTGCTTACATATAAATGTTAAATCTCTAGCACTTTGCTCTCAACTTGCTAAACCAATTTAGATTATAATTCATGAATGGAGTCGTCTATTTAAAATTGAGAGAGAACGTTTTCAGTATCATCAAGTCTTCACGAATTTTCAATTTCTTTGGAAATTTTTTGACATACTTTTGTGTGTGAACTTACATGTACTGTCAGATAGGATATTATGTTTGCATTTTATGTCAGCAGCGTACTCTACACATCTATGTAATTCGTTGATATTGTTGGTGGGAGCACATTGATCATAACAGGACATCTTTGCCGATATGTACATATTGTCCAACGTTGGAGATGACATTTAGATAAGTATCAAAGTTCCGAAGCGTTGGTAAATCATCATATTAGAATGTGCAACATATATGATGATCTCCATAATTTGAGTTCATTTCATGTAGATTTTCAATCCCATTGTTGGGTCTTTATTCTTCATCCTCGACTTCATCTTTAATTTGTTGAATGCTTTAAATCAATAGCTAGCACAAGAAACAATTTTCGATAAATGTTTTGAAAGCTAACTATGGGCAATCTCTAAGCTAGGTGAACATAAAACCTTATCTCAAAATTTCTGTAGTCTCTGATCTTACTATATAACTTGAGGATTGTCTACACTGTCTCTTCAATCTCTAAATTAGCTTTGCATAACATCATTTTAAGTTTTTATTAAATTATTGTTACTATAAAATAATCAAAAAATATTATGCCTCACCGTAACTCGTATATGTTGAAATTCTAATGACTTAATTAGTACTTAAAGTCTTCTTTTACGTATTTATTGCATATTTCAATATGTCATACATGATATAAATAATGTATATGATGTACTCTTCATATTTATGATAGATCTTACATTTATTCATAAGTTGATTTTGATTATAAGTTTCTCACATATCTTTCAATCAGAAACAAATTAAATTCACCTCAAATAATATTTACTCACCAAACTCATTAACTCAATGAATAATGACATAAAACAAAACAGAGTTTCTTTTTCTTTTTATTTAAATCTAAAATAAAATGTAGTTGAACCTAATTGCCCGAATTTGTTATACAGACATCAACCGAATTAATAGGTTAAATAACACTATATAGAAACAAAAATTTTATGATTTTGTTTCTCACCAATCAACCTTTTCAATTGATTGACAATACCTTCACCAAAATTACAAGTTTGCCCTCTCTTGTCTCCCACTTTGGAGAAATAAACTTGCCAATATCTCTCCACAAGATCCAGCTTAAATGAATATTGAGAATTTTTTTAGCATTGTATACATGCACTATTTGTATTTTTTGTATTAAGATAATAATATTATATACTCTGTTAAAAGCAAATATAAAAAATAATAATAAACAAATAATAATTAATACGTGCATTAAACCTTTAATGGATAGTGATCGAAAACACCTTGTATAGTTGTACGTATACTTTGTACCAGTTAAACTAAAAATGGTGTAAATCGTATCAAATCTCTCAAACGTGTATACAAGGGGCTGACCGGCTGCCCAGCTTGTTGGCTGAGGGGGGAGAGGCCCCCAGTCCAAAAGGCCCAGTGAGTAGTAAATTTTTAATAGATTTAATTAGGCCTACTATCCCAAAATTGATTAACGCACCTCAATTTAAACCCATCACTTACAACTACCATGTAGCCTGCGCAATGCAGAGACGAAACAACTTTTTATTTCTGATTTATTTTTTGTTTAAGTAACATATCATACTTTAATGACAACCAAAAGAAAAAAGAATGGTATACCATTTCATTTTATACATTATATATTTAGATACTTATAGTTAGTAGTGACAATCGACTTTACTCGAATCTTTACGCAAGAATAAGCAGTTTTTTTTTTTTTTAACAGCAAAAATGATTCATATAACTCAAGTCTAACAAATTACTAGACTTGGGTAATTACAAGAGTTTTTAAATCAATCAACCTAACTAACATTACATTTAGAGTTTCTAGAACATAGCCAAGTAAAGGAAATCATGACTATATTATCAGCTAAATCCTACTACGCATTTTTCCCGTATCAAACATAATAGAATTCCTATAACGCCAAAGCAAGCAACACGTTATTCCAATCACCTCCATCCTCGATCTACGCCCTTGTGAAAGATGACATTGATCCACCCACGTGAGCCATTCCAAAATTGACCATACACTCGGCCGATAGTTGACACCATCTATAAACACTTCTCCACACCTCAGTCGCCAACGAGCACGAGAAAAGAACATGAGATATAGATTTCATTCCCGACCTACAAAGTGGGCAAAGAATGGAATCTAACTCAATATCTCTACGAGATAGGTTGAACCTTGTCGGTAATCGATCCAACCTAGCTCGAAAATAAGCAGTTAGGGGTAGCTTTTCAAAAAGCCAATACGCTAACCCAAAATTTATCAACCACATGTCGGGTTTGGGTTCAAATTGGGTTACAGGTCAATTGGCGAATTTTTTTCAGAAAACCTTTTTTATTTATAGATTTCAACCCATCAACCCACTAGATGGGCTATGCGGATTTCGATTGGTTACTTTTTACTCGCAAACCAATTTATCAAATTAGGTCAAATTCCGAATGTAAATTTTTAACTCGCAAATATGTCGCTAATTTGACTTGACCTTAATTACAACCATTAATAATAATTATAATTATTATTATAAAATTAAAACTTTAAGCTACAAATATATAATCTATCTATTATAATATATGAAATACATTAGAGGTTGTCTCTACTAGAATGGTAGAATAATAATTTTTATTATTTTTCAAACAGTGAGAAATTTTTTTATATAGTAATAATTATGGGGTTACATATTTTATAACTGAAATTATTTATGATATAATAAATTTTATAGTTAATTGCATCGAATTTAAGTATTTTACAGTTTGATAAAGTTCTTCAAAGGGTAAGATAATAATTTACTTTATCTCTTTTTTAAGTGATTAAGACTTTGTCTCAAATTCTGTATTATATAGTATAAATTATGTTAAGCTCATTTTAATACATGTCAAAAATTAATTTTGTGCAATTTTTACTAGTTTCATGTCGCTTTAATGCAATATTTTTACTTCTTATTAGTATTTTGGTGCAATTTCTTGGTGCAATCATTTGATGCAATTTTAAGCTCTTTTTGGTGTTGTTTTGGACAGTTTTTTGTCATGTTTTGTGTAATTTTAAGCTGTTTTCGTTGTTGTTTTGCGCAGTCTTTTAGTCATATTTTGTGCAGTCTTTTAGTTATATTTTGTGCAATTTAAGCTGTTTTCGGTTGTTTTGTGCAGCTTTTTTAGTGCTGTTTTGAAAATTTGCAATTGTGTTTTATTAATTCTTGAAGTTCTAAAGTTAATTATGTACGCTAAACTATTGATTGTTAACATATTTTGAGAAAAATAATGTAAAAACGATCACAGGTTTGATCGATAATACCATTAATCAAGTTAACAAAAGAAAAAGTTACTTAAGAGATGAATAGTAAGCTTTCAACGTAAAATTTTGAGGGACAGTTGCATTTTGAAGGGAAAGAGAGACTGATGATCTCAATTGTTAATTTCTGTAATCAACAGTCTAGATACGCTACATCATAACAACACTGTATTTTACGTAAAATGCAGTGTTACAAATCTGAGTCGTTAATCACAGAATTCAACAGTTGAGATCATTTGCCCCTCTTTTTCCTTAATAGTTGAGATCACATAAATCAAATTTATAAAATAAAACTTACTTATAAAAGTAAAGTAATATTTTTATATCTGAATATTAGTGTTATCAAACGAGTTTTTTGATTGATAACATATTTGTAATCTTACGTTTTGAAACACGTGACTTGAACATGTGTCTTTAGCATTTGCAACTCATTTCTAACATTTGCAAGGTTTGGGTTGTTAACTCTAGTTGTATTATCCTCTTCGTATTCAATGTTACTATATTTATATGGAACGTACATTGATTAGGGTAAGAGAGATGAATTATAAAGAGAGATAAAACATGTTTAATATATGAAAGTAATGTGAGAAACGCATAAGTGATGACCAAAGGGAATATATAAATGAAGAAAATATAAGGATCATATAATAATTTCTTAAAGATGGTCCTAGTTAGTAATTCATAAGTTTAAGGACAATTGTAATTATTTCACTTCAATCATTAAGAAAATCACATTACACGCATTTCACATTCACATAATCAATGAAGTTTGGTCCCTACTTTTTTATAAGCCATCAATTTCAAGTAATAAACTCCAATAATAAAGTTATATATTCTAGTAGATACAAAAAGCAATGATTATAGTAAAGTCGTACTCAACATGCATCACAATTCACAACCAAACGATATTATACTTGACGCTAGGGTGTCCATTCGGATATCTGAAATTTCAAATACGGATATCGAATAATTCAAATATTTAAAAAAATCAAAGCTATTTTCTCAATCTAACGCAAAAGAATCAAAAGAGAGTAACAATTAGAGATTTGCAAACTATTTTGATGTAATCTACTCCTATAGATAGTCTCGAAAACAACAAAAACAGAGTTAATTTTAATCTGTCACTTGATACTTACAAGAATGTGTATACAAACAAAAAGCAACCAACAAAATACAATAACTGAGTATTTTCAAAAAGCTTGCATGCTTAAAGTTTCAAATGAATATAAATTAGTTTGACGTTCAAAGTCAAAAAGAATATAATCAAATCTATGTAAATTTTTTAATATCGTCGATGAGATTTTGTTGCATCCTTCCACGTATTGAAATGTTATTTATCATGATTAAAACACGAAAGTGTCCCCAACTAAACACAAGAATATAATCACTCTCTTCTAAAACACCAATCGGAGCTTTAAAAAACAAATAATATAATTACAATACACAATTTTGTATGTTTTTTTTATCACCGTGTTGGAGTTGTAACTACTATTATAATATGCAGATTGATATTCTGTTTGAACTCACCTCAATTATGAGGAGTAATTAGTAAATTAATAGATCTCCATACTTCGAGCTTTTGTTAAATAAATAAATAATAATAATAATGGCAAATAGGTTATTCGAATGGGTTAAAATATCAGCAATCCCAATAAAATCACACGAGCCCACCTCAGACCCATCATATTAGAGGCAAGTCAAATTCATGTAACGGTCTGATCAGATGGTTGGCCAACTAACTACTCAAACAACATTAGAGGAATTTGGATTGGATTTATATGTTATGCCCAACACAACGCAAAAATTGATCTCATTAAAAATTTACAACATGTGCTTCCAAATGTCAAGCAAGTCATAGTTTAGATCCCAAAATCGAATATTTCGGAATGTTAACTCTCCTGAAACGTCATTACATATATTAGGGTTAGTGATATTAATCAAGCATATTTCTATACTTGCGGGCTTACCTTAACATTGTTGCATTAAACATCATGACATTATTTGTGGCAGGCCAAAAAGAGGACCTGCTAGGAGGTACAGGCACTTCACGTAGCGAGCAAGTCCGATCAACGAGTTAATTCTTGATTATGTATGTTGGTTGCACGTACATGCTAGTGTCTATAAGCATAAGAAATTGAACAAGTGCAATCCCGTTCATTTATATACACTTTTCTTCTTCAAAGTCAATGCGGGATAAATTCAATTACCCAACAACTTCAGTTTCATAAATCACTCTTTGAACATCAGTATCTCACTCACCTCAACTCAAAAACAGACATATAATATATCATTAGGGAACTCTTGTTAAGAACTACACAACCATACAAATATTAAAAATAAATATTCTATATATGTATAGATATATCCATCCAAGTTTAAGAAACATGCATATATTCACTCAATTTTTCAAATAAATCAATCAATTATGTAAGCTTGAGCCTGAGCAGCTGAGCTCATGAGTTTTGTTTATTTAAGTGTATGTTTTATATTTTATATAATTTTAGATAATGAAAAGTACACATTTTCTTTTGTGAACTTTCCCGTATGCAAACTCACGGTTTTATCTGAGAGAATTATTTTATTTTACACACTTATCAGCGTGTAATTTGGATTAGATAATGTATACACTATAATAAACGTGTTAAATTATTTTAAGCATAAAAGTGTGACAAAATCTAGAAAAAAACGCCACACCTTCAGATACCGTGGAGAAACACACTTTTTTTAGTGAATTTACTTTTGATAGGTACTTTTAATTCGAAAACTTCAGATATTATATATGTAAAATTTAAAGTTTCAATTGAATCTTCTTCTAAAAGGTTATCAACTGCAAAACGTAAGTATTGATGGATGCACGCTTACGATATAAATCAAAAAGTATACATGCATGCCTATACAAACTGAACTTAATTATACTAGCAGGGATCACAATAATTGAGTCTGGTAAGACCACTTCCTATAATAACATCAAAGACTGAAAAACTGAACTGTTAATTTAGCGTCACGTCAACACTTTTTTCAAAAAACTGAACAAGCTTGAACTCTACTTATAATGACATAAAAGACTTAACTTTTGGACATCACGTTTATCAATAATACATTTATTATATACAGAAAACAAAACACAAAAAGAGAAAAATAATAATACTTTTCGTTCTTGATCCATCTCGCCAAGAATGCCAGCCAAGATGACACCGTGCCTATAACGTCGTTTTTGAGATGTCGAAAGACAGAAGACGGAAGGTAACATAGACACCGGTCTAATGTATCTAATAATAACCCCTTTTTTAATAAAAGAAAGATTGCTTCATTCCTTATCTTTAAATGCAACTTTCAAGCATGATGTCCAAGAAATAGTTTGTTAAAAACCAGTCATGAGGAATGCTATGCAAACATATTTTTTGCTAAAATAGTATATAAATATTACTCATTTTTCTAAAATTAAATGAAGGTTAAATTTTATATTTTTTGTCCCTATAATGTTATCAATTTGAACAGAAGGTCCTTTAGTAATTTTAATTACAACGTCCATCACTCGTGATTTTGTTTTTCTTTCTTTTCCAATTCCATAATTTAGACTTGTAAAATGACTAAAATATTCCAATTTTTTTATATTAATTTATAATTTATATTTCTAAAACACTTTTTATTTATTTTAAGCAAAAAATAAATGATGCATTGATTCATAAGTACTTCCCATCCGATCTTGAGATCAACGATCAAGGACAACCCAGGTGACATTATCAAACACGTAACTGGAGAAAAAAATCGAATGGTACGCTGGATGATGTTGATCTATTGCAATTTCATCTTCGAGACTTCAAATTCAACATTGTACATTTGTACCACTCTTAAAATAGAAAGAAAATGTAGAGAAAGTATTATACTTTGCCCAATTTTGAATCTAATGTACTAAACTATATTTTTTTCAATTTAAGATATTCCTAACATTTCAACCTATTAATTTATCCTCAAATTAGAAACTTTACGAACATCGTTAACATTTCATTTCGAAATTAACATCTTAGGGTTTGCAAAAATACTATAGATTGATGAATATACTAAAAACGAAACTACATACACAAAATAACCTGACATTGACTTAATATTATAGTCGAATTAGAGTAATCCCAAAGAAAATCATAACCACTTGTAATTTTAAAATTATTTGATAAATACAAATTGATCAAGTATATATATTATATATAGAGAGACTATTCGCTAAAAAAATTATCACTTGTAAAAGAAAAAAAAAATAATAAAGTTTTACACCTTAAATTAAAAAAAAGAAAAAAATCATAATCTGATGACAAATTGATAAATAGGATAACTTAAATTCAAACTTAGACAAAACAGAGTAGAGCTTTTTATAATTTCCCTTTAGGATATCAGATTTTAGTGGACAGCGAACTTTATATATATTTAAAGGGTTTAATTATTTATTTAATTTATATTATATTGTATTATTATTGTTAATGATTTATAGTTTCATCGCTTATATTATATATTTTTTTTTCTAAACTTAGGGTATTTAGTACTAATTTGTTAAAATGGTTTTAACTTTTAACAAATAGTCAAAGTTTGTTCATCATTAAATTGCACAGGAGATTAAAATGATAATTTTATACGTCAATTCAGACTTCTCCATTCAGTCGGCTTATCAAATAATATTTTTTATTCATAATTAAAATGAAGATCATACAAAATCTTTGAATTATTCAGACATTTAAATTGTTCAACGATGAATCATCCAGTTTTATTAAACACAAGCTTATTCCCCATACATGGACGGGGCGGGGAAGGAGATGGATCGTATCATACCAGAATGATGATGAAAAATCAAACTCCCAATAATCCTCGCCTATTATCATTATATTCCTAGTCAAATTAAATAAAATATTAAAGTAAATAGTGTAACTATAAATTAAAAAAGTCAAAATTCTTAGCATATGTATACACCTTCAGTTTTCGTCTACACTCATAAATTCATAATTTTACTACGGACACATTTAAAGAAAAGGAAACAGAACTTGTAGTTATTGGCAAGGCAATGTGCCAATGTCATCAAGCATATAACGATTACACACAATAATTTTGCTAAATAATATCGGTTATTTTATTTATCAGAAGAAGTGCTTGGCTGCTAAAAAAGTTAGAGTAATATAATAATTATATTATATTATAATAATAATAAAAAAAAGAGAGCCCAAAATCCAATTTTATGTTGTTCACCGAACGCAGTGTGTTTTCAAAATTGCTTTCTCTACTCGTTTCTAGACTCACTCTTTACTTATATTCCCCATCGTTACTTTGGCAAGGAACTCTCATAATCAACCCGTTGACTAGTCAACTGTAAGTTCAATCCTTAAGTATGTATCTTCACTTATACTCATATACTGAAAAACAATCAAAGTTAGCACCCTTATTTGTAGCTAGGTTGTTATAGTTTTGATCTTCAAATACTTTAAATTTTCAGTTTTTATATGCAAAGTTCTTACTTTATGATAGTTTTTATAATTCTTGGTGGACGATTTATTAGTATGTGTAAAAAGAATTGAACTTTAGAGGTAAGAACAAAGGGAGTACCCCATTGTAGTAATTATTACTGTAGTATTTTTTTTTTTTTTTTATCAAAAGAATGGTGACAGTGAATATGATAGTTTAAGCTTTTTGAAATCGGTGTTATTCCTTTATGAAAACTTTGTATACCAATGATTTTTATAATGAGGTTGAAGGGTTTTATAGTGAGATTAAAGGCTTAAGGTTCTTAGCTTTGATAATGTTATGATTCTTTTCAAATACGTACGTAGCTTTTTTCATTTAATAAGAGTATTGTACTTTATAATTAACAGTGTCAAAAGAAACAACAGAGTGGAAGAGAATCAATGGCAGTAGAGCCAACAATCGGGAGCGATGGTGCTGTGATTACTGAAGTCGACATGGGTTCATCTGATTCTAGCTCAACGGTTCGAGCCACCGTTATCCAAGCCTCCACCATATTCTATGATACCCCTGCTACTCTTGGTTTGGTTCACTTCCTATAAGATATGATAAAACTTATATATGTTGTTTTTTCGTGTTAATGAGAAATAATACTAAGTTTGGCTAATCTGTTATCTGATGTTTAGTAGTTATTGATTTGATGAGTATGTATTAATAAATAGTTGCTTCAATTACAATGTATTGTACATTCAGATAAGGCTGAGAGGTTGTTAGCTGAAGCGGCTTCATATGGATCCCAATTAGTTGTCTTTCCAGAAGCATTTGTGGGTGGATATCCTCGCGGGTCAAATTTTGGTGTGACAATCGGTAGCCGTTCACTAAAGGGTAAAGAAGATTTCCGCAAGTACCATGCTGCAGCCATCAATGTACCTGGTAATATAAAATCTTGCATTTGTCATTACAAATAAGTATCATCAAGGAAACTAAATCATTTGTTTTGTCGATGTGTTTCTGAGTGTGTTTTTGGTGATAAATTAGGTCCTGAAGTTGATCGATTGGCAGCAATGGCGGGAAAATATAAAGTATTTTTGGTGATGGGAGTAATAGAGAGAGATGGGTATACTCTTTATTGTACGGTTTTGTTTTTTGATAATCAAGGATGCTACCTTGGGAAGCACAGGAAGCTCATGCCAACGGCGTTGGAACGCATAATTTGGGGATTTGGTGATGGGTCACATATACCTGTTTTTGATACTCCAATTGGGAAAATTGGTGCTGCTATTTGTTGGGAGAATAAAATGCCACTACTAAGGACGGCAATGTATGCTAAAGGTCCGCTCCACGTTCTTAATTAGAAGAGGCAATTTCTATACATGTGTTTATAAATGGGTCAAATGGGCTAAAAAATAGCTAAATGTGAAAATGGATCAAATGGGTCGAAAGTCTGTAAAAGTGCTTTTTAATGCAGGCAAAGGATTATTTTGTAACATATGTCAAGCATTATTACCTTTTTTAATGGCCAATTTTTTTATTCTTTTTTGTAATTCTGGTTTTACCCAAACTGCCCATTTTGACGTGAAGAAAAATAATCTGTCTTGATTGGCAAAAATAATTAGGGTTAGTTATGGGAATTTTGTTGGAATCCAAACTAAATCTTGTGTTTATGGTTGAACAGGAATTGAAATATATTGTGCACCAACAGCTGATTCAAGGGAAGTTTGGCAAGCATCAATGACCCATATTGCATTGGAGGGTGGATGCTTTGTTTTATCAGCAAACCAGTTTTGTAGACGAAAAGATTACCCTGCTCCCCCAGAATATATTTTTAGTGGAACAGACGAAGATCTCACACCAGAATCTGTTGTATGTGCTGGTGGCAGTGTCATTATTTCACCATCAGGGGTAGTTCTTGCAGGACCGAACTATGATGGTGAAGCACTTATTACAGCTGATTTAGGTATAATGCCTACCCTCTTTTGCTTACCATGTTTATCTCTGCTTAGTTAACTTACAAAGATGCAAGCAGTTAAAATAAACAAAGATAAAGGTAGTAAAATGGCTAGGTAGGACGGGTTGGGGGAGGGTCCCAAATTGGTCAGGTCTGGTTGGCCTGACCCAAACAAAATAATGATGCATGTGGTGAAGTTTCTAATTTACAGTTTGTGAAGCTGAAGCACAACTTTTCATAAATACAGAGTATTTAATTTCTTATTTGATCCTGATCCTATACATTTTCTTGTGGTATGTAACGTTGTTACCTACTTACATGCAACTCTGTTGAATATCAAAACAGTTAAATGCGGTTATTTTCATGTTGTTGACATGTTACTGGTAAAAATTTGGTACAGACCTTGGAGAAATTGCTCGGGAAAAGTTTGGCTTTGATGTGGTGGGGCATTTTGCGAGGCCTGAAGTGCTTAGCCTTATCGTGAGGGATGATCCAGCAACCCCGGTAACTTTCACATCAGAAATGACAGAATGCTCTCAGAAATAACTTTGTATGGATCAGTCTAATGTATGATTTCTCTTGTTGTACATGATGAATTTACCAAACTACCTTGATTTTTCTTGAATAAATCAGTCTTACTTTTGGTGAATTAGATACCTTTGGTTATTTTTTCAGTTGATTACAGAGTTTCTTTATTAAGGAAAATTGATCAGACAAAGACGATTTAAGAATTTCATCTACAAACGATCAACTCATACTTCTTGAATATTGTTTCGATATTACGATTCACTGTTCAGGGATGACAAAATGTAACTGTTTGTTATCCATCTATATTGATTCAAAGACTTTACTGTCAAGCAACTTACATATAAGATCCATAGTCTAGAGTATCTCGAGAAAGATCAGAACCGGACACTATACGATCTCTTAGATCCTTTATCATTTTGTATCTCTCCATTTCATCTTCATACTCTTTCATTGTTGACGAGCACGATAACCCTAAAACTCTCTCTTCCAAACACTCGTTTAAGTCTTTGTTCTCGTTTTTCATGTTGAGACCAAATTCTAACTCGATGCAATCAGAGTTTCGTCCAATTACCTCATTCGACGTGTTTTTAAAGTCACCGTTCACAGCTTCACCTTTATTGTTCTCAAACCATGACAAACCTCTAGTTTCCTCTTCAAGGGTATTTTGGTCATTCACCACTTCACTCTTGGCGTTCTCGTTCTCATGCCATAGTGAACGTATACTTTCTTCCATAGTGGTTTTCATTGTGCTCTGATACCATGATAAAACTTTAGGCGTTCTTTTTAACCGGTCTATGCCATCATCGCCTTCCAAAAGTTCCTCAAGGTCTCGCATCAGTATGTTCATTTGTTTATGTTTATCCTCGTACTCATATTTCGCTTCTATGAGCTTCATTTGGACTCGTTCCTCGCGTAACAAATCAGCAACACGAAGCATTTCCCTCTCTTCTTCCATTTCTTCACGAACTCTTTCACATTCTTTCTTTAGTTCTTCAAGTTCGACTCTATCCTCTTCAATGTTATTCGCCATCTTTTCACACAATTGCTCCAAAATCTCCGTTGCTTGCTTCTCTGATTCGGCTTTCTTTATAGCTTTATCTAAAGAAGACTTTGTGCTTGCTAATTCTCGGCCTAATTTCTTGTTCATCCTTTCAGTTTGTCCTCTAAGTTTCCTTTCGGTCTCCAATTCTCGTGCTATTGTGTTCACTGCAAAACGAATCTTGTCTTGCTCTTTTGTTTCACAAATCATTGTATTGCTGGATCGTTGTTCTTGTATTAACTTGTTGACATGAGATCGAGCCTTATTGAGCTCGTGATTCAGAGTCGACGCCAGTGAAATACTTGTTGGATGGTCATGGTCATGGTTTCGGTCCGCAGTCCAAACATGAGTTAAAAGTTTCAGTAGTTCTTTCGATACTGTGAGTGCGTGCTTGATTTCATCTAAACCATTAGTTGGTTTTAGCATGGAACGCTCGCGATTCTTGTTCTCGGCTTCAATCTCACCACAAGGTCGATTTTTTCCCTGTCAGGAACAATATGACAATCATACCCGTTAGTTAGAAGTGAAACGTGTTAAATGGGTCAAACTGATTTAAAATCGTCAAATGTGTATTTTTATACGTATAACCTTCTACATTGTTTATCAAAGGAAATTAAATTGTTATCGATCACTTATTGTGACATATATAGAACACATTTCATTTATAATATATATAATAATATAATTATAATATACTAGATATAAAAAACTAAAAACTATAAATTATAAAGTTTAGTGTTCAATCATGTTTATTACCAATATATGTAGATTTTTACAAATTATATTTATACCATCAACAATTTAATAGAAGCACAACATTGGAGTCCTATGGACGTAGTGAAAGGACACATATAACGTACAGTTAGAAGCTTTTAAATGATAATAACGTCTCTTTTCTTCTCTTTTATTATTATAGCAATAGCAATAATTGATGCAAACTGAAAATGTCAAATAGTACTCCGTAATTATAGTATTAAATCCATCTTTAGTGAATGTAATTCAATGTAACAGGGAACATTATTTTCATGTGGAGGCTAGGGGTGACAAACATTTGATTTTGAATTGTTTATTCTGAACATCGAACTGAACCAAACTCAAAAATGTTTAAAATCAGACTGATGTTTGAAACAGTTTTCGGTTTAGATTTTAACTGAAATTAAATATGATAACTAATTGTTGGTTCGGTGATTGGTTTGAGTATTGTTAGTACGGTTAAACTGAAAAATCTGATTGTAGCATATATTATTATACTTTTTATGTTTTTTATATTATTTAGATATTAATAATAATATTCAGTTAGACGTATATCTCAAAATTTTAATTTTAAAAGAAAAACTCTTCATTTTTACTTCTATATTCTTTTTATTTCTTAAGGCTCCTTATGCTTCTTGGAATATTTGCATGATAATTTTAATTGAATCTCGATATTATGCATTTATGAATCGGTATTATAGGGTATTGAAACTTTGTTTGAATTTGTTTTTGTTTTCTATGGAGTTTGTTGGGGCGTAACTTATAATTTAGCTAACAAGAAATGCAATATTGTGTTATAATTCGAGTTTTTCCGTTTAAATCAAGAACCAAAACGTATCGGATTATAGTCTTCGGTTGGAATTTTTCACATTTTGAAGTAGTTCAGTTCATTTTTATTAGCATCTCAAAATATTCTAAATTGAAAGCCGAATCTACGAATACCCGTAATAGAGGCTGAACCTTTGAGGAGACAAAGTTACAAAATAACTCAAGTACGTTCTGTTATTTTAATTTACAAAACTTAATGCAAAGTTGTAAGTTTGTAGCCATTAGAGTGTAATAATAATAATAATATAAGTTGCATTGTCATAAATTGGTTCGTTATTAATCATAAGTTGAACTTTAGTTTTTATAGTTTGAAAATTCAGTTTAGAATGGTAAATATTTAAAAGATAAGAAACTAAGGGGGTGTTTGTTATGCAAAATTCTCTCGAATTCTCCGGAATTAGAATTTGAATTCCATCATTTTCTTGTTTGGTTAAAGAGTATAATAGAATTGAAATTTTTTAAATTCCTTTAAATTCCTTTACCTAATGGAATTCAACATTCTATCCATCTATACATTGAAGAAAAATTTGAAAATTCAAAAGAATGTTTAATTTTTACCAAAAAACTCTCCAAACACAACACAAATGATTTTTTTAATTATGAACTTTATGAAAATATAATCGTGTTTACAAAAAGTTTTATAAAAATGACAAATTTATAAAAGTTAATAATTTTATAAAAGATTCTATAAGAATGACAAATTTATAAAAGTTAATAATTTTATAAAAGATTTTATAAGAATGACAAATTTATAAAAGTTAATAATTTTATAAAAGATTCTATAAAAATGACAAATTTATAAAAGTTAATAATTTTATAAAAGATTCTATAAAAAATAAAAAATTTATAAAAGTTAATAATTTAAAGTTAATAATTTTATAAAAGATTCTATAAAAATGACAAATTTATAAAAGTTAATAATTGTATAAAAGATTCTATAAAAAATGACAAATTTATAAAAGTTAATAATTTTATAAAAGATTCTATAAAAATGAAAATTTTATATTAAGTATGTAAAATATATAAGGGTAATTTTGTCATTATTATTATTTAAATTCCAATTCCATTCATAAATTTCTGCCAACCAAACACAATACAAATTCCTTCAAATTCCAATTCCTTTGACAAATTCCAATTCCTTCAAAAACATTATATGAAACAAATGGACCCTAAAACAATCTATCAAACAGTTAGTGTGTATAATTTGCGTGTCATTCAATACTCCTATAATAAGATTTCATACTCAAAAAACAACATCAATACTCCTATAATTGATTGAGCATAAACTAAAATCGATTCATATGAAATCAATGTGATGAGATAATGAACTCGATTTCGATAACACAATGAAAACACAAATTTCCTAAAACAATTAATCATACTCTCTATTCAAAATTCTTATATTTAAACACAATGAAAATGAAATTTCTCGAGGATTATTCTATTTTAAATACTTACTGTTATCTTCTTTTTTAAATTTAAGTATCTAACAAATCGTATATTTATAAATTATAAAAGTTACATCATAAGAATTAACGTCATTTTATCCTTAATTAAAGATCTCACATGACATATTTTTGATTAACTATACTTTTCTCATTGTTAATGAGTTTTTAAAATCCATAATTTTAAATTAAAATAATTAACTAGAACCACATGTTAATAATCGTATTGCCAATCATAAGTTTAAAACTTACATGAAAATAATTTTATTTGACAAATTAAGATTGTAATCACAGGTGATCACAACGGTATTCGCATATGATTAAATATCAAAGTAGTAATCACACGTATTTAAAGAGTATTTGTATATATAAAATAAATATAAAGTTAAATCGAATGTGAACTATCATCTACCAGTAATTACTCATCACATCAGATATAATATTGAAACTCAATTATAATCACGTGTGATTATATACAAAATCACATGTGATTATCTACACAATCACATGCTAATCATATGTGATGGTCGGTGAAAATTAATGTAATCTTCCAAATCTTACTTATTACTTGTTCCTTTGAATATATATTAAATAGTAATCATGTGTGAATTAAGATATAACATTAATATATAATTGTTTATCAATTTCAAATTTTTATCATAAATCACACGTAATTATACACAAAATCACATGTGATTATATGCAATGTGTTTTTTAAGGTTGAAAAAATACAAAGAAAAATTATTGAAAGTATAATTTACAGAATCTCTAGTTGAAGATAAAAAGGTAATGATTTTAATTATATAATTTTTATAATTTTTATAATTTTTAATTATATTATTTCTGAGATACTTAATTATCCTTTTTTCTTATTCTTCATTTTCTTACTAGTTTTCATTGAGATCCTCTACGATACAAGATATTATTCTTATCTAGGTTGATCTAGTTATTTCGGTTGTATTTTAATTTTACTTCGTATTCGTATCATATTTATATCATCTTTTTTTTCTTTTAACAAGGATTAGCAGACCGGAATAAGTTGAATCCGAAAAATAATAAATAACGAAAAATATAGAGGCCGACCCCACTACTTGCTGTCTTTCTGACTAATAGTGTAGGAGTATGCGCAAAAATCGTCGAATAATAATTAATGCTCCTTTTATTACAATAAATATATATATATATATATATATCAATTATATACCCATGTTATGTCTATAAAACCTACGTTTGGTTAAATTATGTAAATTTTAGGTATTTCTAAATTCCAGAAAAACCAGTAGCAACTAAATGAGGATCTTATAACATTTGCCATCTCAAGTTTATAAACATGTTGTATACAAGAGGCCAACATATGTTACTGAAACTTTAGTATTTTCATTTTTCTATTTTATTTATTTTTTTAATTTAAATGGAACGGATGGATAAAGTATAATTTATAAAGGAATAATTACCTCAATTGGCTTTGCATCGTAAGTCAAAGGCATTTCCCCAAAGCCATTATATTTCTCTATAAAGCTAGAATGATGATGCTTACAGTGTGAATTTAATACCTGCAAAACATCATCAAATGTATTACATGTTAAATATATATTAGACACTCTTAAATTTTTTAAATGAACATTCTATGTAAGTGTATGTGTTAATTCTTTATAACTCTATATATATGTGTAAGGTGTTCAAATGACAGTCCTCTCTATACAGTAGCTGTTATAAACTTAAAGAAAATATCGAGTGATAAAAAAAACAAGATCTAGTAAAATCACCCTTAAATCCGCCTGTCCTTTTTTTCTTTCTTTCAAAATACTAATATACCCTGCCCATTTATAAGATCTTTACGAAAATTGGATTGCTATCAATCATTACAAGATAGTTGTTACATATGATTACGATTAATATTAATATATTTATAAATTCAAGCGTGGTTTTATTAACTATTTGATTTGATTGTTAATCAAAGGCTTTCATTATAAAGTTTTGTTAAAAAATTCAAAATCTTGTTTCGTATAAATAGACTAGCTGAAATTTTTTATTGAATACCTTTTGTTATATATGAAAAAGGGTAAGCAAAATATTGCTCCGTATATATATATTATATAAATGGTAAACAAAGTATGATAGTACAAATTTGACCAAGAAACATAAGCTTTTAAAAAGGCGTGTTGCTATACGTGCCTACAAATGTACTCCTAAAAACAGACTTAATTTTGACATATTTGACATTTTTATTTGCAAAATAAACTTACAAACCTCGGGAACATAAACACGACCAGGGGAGCTGCGATTCTTATTCCTAGATCGATCAGCATTCGTCGTAACTGATTTCTCAAACACTTGTTGCAATGTCATCGTACCCGTTTCCTCTTTGTCACTACTCCCTTCCAAATCACATTTCTCATTTCGCGGCGAATCATTTTTCTCCACCAAAAGTTGCAACACATTATTGTTAGCAAATGACGATAAGGAATTCGTGGGAAACCTACGCTTTCTAATCTTACTCGGCATCTCCAAGTTCCCGATATCCATTTATAAGTCGAAAATACGAAGATATAAGAAATTGCGGGAGAGAAAGGGAGAGATACGAAGGGATTTGTGTTTGATAAAATGACAAAGAGAAAGAGGTGGCTAATACATGAATATAAGTCTAGTGTAGTGGGAACATGCATGTGGGAATGGACGGCGAGGATGTTGGATGAATACATTTTGTCCACATTTTGTTAATTATATTGGTGCTCCTATTATTTATTATTTATATTCTTCCTAACATGTTATATTGCTGTTTTAATGTTTCAATAATTGTTGGATGTGTATGATTGTATCTATCTATTCGTTTAAATTCACAAACAATTGTATTTTGATGTGACACTTGTATTTATGTAAATACTTTAATTTAAGAATTTGATTTGATTATTATTATTTGTATTTTGTAATAGTGTTTGAATTTATTTATTATTTACTAGATAAAGAAAAAAAGAAAAAGAGGACAAGAGACTTATTGTGGCCGGGTTATGGTCCATACCCGATTTGACGTGTTACTTGACTCATGTGACTCGTATATACGTCTACTTTTATTTGTAAAATGTAATGTAATTTGACATTATCAATCTTATTGTTTCATCTTTTAAGACTTAATTTTCAGAAAAGGTGGTTTCGTCCTAATCTCGATTCAGAATTATTTGAACACTATGCGATCCTTTTGTAAACACCACAATTCGGATAATATTCAGTTGTTTCGATTGCTGCGAATCGTGGAGAGCCGGAGAGTTTATATACATTCTACTTTGACATCCTTGTAAAGGACGTTTGCACTGAGAAAATATTAGAGAGTATAGTTTATAATAGTTACTTATTAATCTTGAAATTTCATGTAATCTAGGAAACAAATACGAGTATTCAAATCCTACATGTGTCGTAACTGGTTTTATTAAGGCATTAAATTTCGGTTATATGTGCGTTAGTTGTTTTAAGATTTGGCTCTGAATGTGGTTTAAAATGAATCAGAAGTCAAAACAATAACCCATCCATTAGACAATTACTTTATTATTATAATAATAATAAAATAATAATAATAATAATAATAATAATAATAATATAATAAATATTAATATTAATATAATAATAATAATGAAATTAGTAAACTATGACAAAGCTACAGATCATTTGAAGACGTTCAATTCATATCCAAGATTTTCATTGCGAAACAATTAAATTATTTTAAGATTACAAAACGAGCGACCAGGAAACCAGAATCATCATAAAGCATTACCAATGAAGATATTGAATTAAAAAAGAGCAAGTTGTGCAAGAAACAAAAACAAGTTGCAATTGTAAAATAGTACAAGAATATATTTGAAATATCCAAATATACAAGGTTAGATATCACTGATTAATATAATTTTCTGATATTCAATTCGATTACGTTGGTACTCGATGCACATAATCAGTTACATCAGATTAGTTGTAATGAACTCTGTTAATTCTATCCAACTTTCTAAAGTATTAACGTTAAATTGTGTTAAGTGTAGGATGAGAATCTCATATTGAAATATGTAAATATGCAGAAACACGTATATAATTAGTCTAAGTATCTACGTCTCCTATTTTAAACTCGTGCAAGATAAGTAGAAGTAAGAAAATTTGGGTTATGATATTTATAGCGGTGTTCAAAGACATATATTTGAATTTTAAATATTCAAAATTTCAGATAGTGAATATTGTTATTCGATATATGAAACCAAAACTTTGAATGTCCGAAATTTGAATATTCGAAAATTATAAAATTAAATTTAAAATCATTCAAAATGTCACATTGTGTAATCAAATCTTAAGTTATTGAGTTTATATATTGAATAACTATAATCTATCAATTTATCGTATATACTTCTCATAATTTTAGAAAAAATAGAAATGTTTTTTCGTTTTCTCGGATATCGAATATCCGAATCATGTAATCAAATCATAAGTTATTGAGTTTATATATTGAATAACTATAATCTATCAATTCATCGTATATACTTCTCATACTTTTAGAAAAAATAGATATGTTTTTCGTTTTCACGAATATCAGATATTTGAATTATCCAAAATTTATAAAAAACAGTATGCGAATTCATCTTATTTGTTATTCTCATAAAAGAAATTGTATTCATTTTAACAGAGAAATAATGTTTGATTTATGCTACCATTGATAGATAATCAATAATTAAAAAAGCAAAGTTGTTCAATAATTAAGAAATTTTTTCATAAAAATAATATTAGAATAGATAAACAAATTCTTCATCTTCTTGCCCAAATTGATTGATTATGTTAAGAATCTATAAATTGTTAAATGTGAGGCAATGACTTGAACTAAAAATGCAAATATCTGGTCCTACATCAGACAATTTGCTGATATATCAAATTCAACAGTGTATCCTCTTTCGTACATAGTAACAAGCTAACAATCACCCATGTTTATGTGGTTTAAGTATGTTAAAATGCAATTAATTAAGAATATTTGGTTTAAGTATGTGGTTTATGTGGTATAGAAATTCAGGATATCTCATGTTAGTCTTGTAATGATAACGTGAAGTCTAGACAACATATTTTTTTCGATTGTGATATTGCTAAGGATATTTGGAGACTTGTTCGTATGTAGTGCGACACTTCTATCCCTTTGTTAACTTCTTATAATCATTGGAGAGATTGGTTGAGCTTGTGGCCTGTTTCTAGAGAGAAGAAGCAACGTGTGTACATTATTATCATGTCCTCTCTATGGTTGATTTGGCTTTATCGTAATAGTGTCATGTTTAACTCTCATCCCATGAGGAAAGGTGACATGTTCGATAGTATTCGTATGTACTCTTTTTCATGGCTTAAATTTAGAGGCCGTAAGATTAGTAGTTGGACCGATTGGTTAATATCTCCTATTTCTGGCCTTCATTGATGTGTTTTGCTCTTCGCTGCTGGGAGTTCTGGATTCGCTTGGAGTTTTGGTTCTTTGTAGCTTTATGCCTTTTATTTCACTTATTTTCCTCGAGGCTTGTATGGGGCTGCATCAAAAACATTCCGGAGTGAAAACTGGTGGCTTAGCCTCCGTGAATGGGGATTTTTCTTTTGTCATGGTTCGCTGTAATTGGCTAGAGTTTTTTCATCATTTTTGTATCCCTCGCAGTTAAAGCCTCGGGAGGTATCTACGATGTGTTACTTTTATTTATTTCTAGATATGTTTGTACTATTTTGCTTCTAGCGCCTTGCTAGTTGCTTTTTTTCTATATATATATTTATCAGCCGTTCAAAAAAAGAAAATACAATTAATTAAGATTTGACATTGCAGTGTGTAACCAACTATTTGCAAGGTTATTTGTTGGTATTGTATATAATTTATGATATATGGTATATTTGTCGCGTGTCATCTATATAAGGTGTCACGTGACATTATTACAAGTTAACACATCATCAAAATACATAAAATGAAAATACACATCAAGTTATTTATATACATTATACACTTAAATAATTTAATACATATTACAAATATTACACTTTAATTAATTACATTTTAACACAGATACAAATATTACACTTTAATTAATTACATTTTAACACAGATGTTTATGTATATTTGGACTTGCCAAAAACCTTTAGGAATAGGGTTATTTTTTCATGTTGTCTGTCTAGAAAAATGGGCATTATCATCGGTACATGTGTTTAAGCCTTTCTCAAATTCTTCTCTTCATACTCATTGGGATCATGCACGTAATTTGATTTTAAGAGGGAGATTCAATACATCTTATATATTATATGTACAAATCAGCAACTAAAAGCTTAAGTTTCTTTTTCATAACAACTTTTGTCTACAACAAAAAGTTTAGCTAAATTATTATTGTTGCTTATGGTTGAGAATATCTATCATTTTTTACTTTTGTTTTTACGATATGATGTTATGCGAACTCTGAATAGTGTGTACGTATTTTGCAAGAGAGAACGAGCTAGTTTGGAGCATTGCCTCGTCAATTACCAAACAGTCAAATACTATTGTTGTAAACAAGGGTCGCGCTTCGTTGTGAGACGGATGAAAGTGGATCGAAGATGAAAAATAAGTAAATGGAAACCGAAAAAATACCTAACTGGCTAAGTCTCTAGAATGTTAAGACCCTTTTTAGTGTGTTAATAGTCATTAGTTTGTTGATAATGTGTTACAAAGTTAAATTCTATAAAAATATAGTGTATCTAATTTAAAGTAGAATAAAAGTGTGCATATATTTATCCTAATAAACGAATACATAACAAAATACACAAAGATTTAACATGATTAAAGAGTAGGATGATAATTTTACATCTTACAGTTTTAAGTATTAAGATTGTACTGGAAATGCTTTATAAGAAGTATAAATATAAATAAAAAATTAACCGTGAATCAGATATTATCAGTTCAAATACGTACGACTTTAAATAGTATAAGAATTAGTTTCATTATCCTATCTCTACATTACAAAATAATAAATTGAGTAATTATTTTACTTAATTTCATTATGTAAGCTACTCTAACAAAGTTCACGTATGCTTATTAATTTGCGTTATATTTCTTCCCCAAATTTTTCGATTCAGTCGACATATCATAGTGTTATACAATACCTTAAATAATATATCTAAAACTAAAAGGTTTATTTTGTGGTTGAATATTATAAATGAAATTGATCATGTTTAATTTTTCTTAAAAGATTTTATGAATAGAAGTTTAATTTGTACATTTTGCGTTTACTAAAAAAGTTTTAATTGAAAATAATTACAAACAGCCCAATACACACTCGAATACTGACCCGTATCCATACAGCCCGGAAACAACCTCCAAACTCCAAAGCCACATCACTGCAACACTTGGAAATAGCGCATAAATCCTAAGACTTGGATTCGAAATTCAGAACCAGTAAGTTCAATTTATCTACCATTAAATTATTTATGTTATTGCATCTGATTTCGAGCTGCGTAATTTTCACTTCGCATTTCTTACTTTCGTGCTTTGTGATCGTTTTCTGTATATGATATTGTTTATATCGATTTGAGTTGTCTAGTTACATTTGATAAAGATATTATACTGAATTGAATTTTGTGGATGTCATGTGAATTTGAATGTTGTACTGATTAAAACCTAGCTTAACCATTGTAATTCAGGTTTTTGAGAATTTAATATTTGCTTGAATGAATGTGAACTAGTGTAGCTTAACTGTTGTATAATTAGACACTTCGTCTTTTTGAGAATTCACTTACAATGTCATGTTAAAAGCTTACTCGAAAACAGGGTCAGTTGAAGACTTGCAGGGGCTTTTTAGCAGCATGCCCATCAAGATTCTATTTCGTATAATACGGTGATTGCGGGTTTGGGTAATAGAGGGTGTGCACGTGAGGCATTGGAGGTGTTTGTTAAAATGCAGATAAATGGAGTTGAGGTTGCTGGATATAGTTATGAGAGTGTGTTGAATGCATGTTGGTGGGCTTTGCATTTGGGGTGTGGGAAGCAAGTTCATGGAAAGATTGCAGATTGTAGTTGGATGTGTAATGTTTGTAATGCTTTGACTGATTTGTATGCTAAATGTGGTGAGATTGATGATGCTCGTTGGTTGTTTGATCAAGTGCGTGATAAGAATGTTGTTTCTTGGAATTTAATGCTTTCTGGATTTATGAAGAATGGGTTGCCAGAAGAATGTCTAGAGCTGTTTCATGAAATGAAGTTGTCAGGTTTAAAGCCCGATGTGGTTACAGTTTCGAATGTTCTTGGTGCTTTAATTCAAACAGGTTGAATAGATGAGGCACAGAAACTTTTTGCGGATGTTAAGGAAAAGGATGCAATTTCTTGGACAACAATGATTGTGGGTCATGTCCAAAGTGGGAAAGAAGATGATGCATTGATGTTATTTGGTGAAATGTTAATGTTGAATGTTAGGCTCGACAAGTATACAATTTCAAGTGTAGTTAGGTCATGTGCTCGATTGGCGTCTTTGTTTTATGGTCAGGCGATTCATGGAAAATCGTTTCAAATGGGAGTTGATAATGAACCCTTGTGGCTAGTGCACTTGTTAATATGTATTCTGAATGTGGTGAACCAACTATGGCGCAGAAGATTTTTAATACTATACATTTGAAAACAATAGTTTTGTGGAATTCTATGATTTTGGGTTATGCCCAAAACGGTAAGGACTAGAGGCTCGACTTTATGAAGAAATGTTGACTGAAAATGTAAAACCAGATAGCTTAACTTTTGTTGGTGTTCTTTCCGCTTGTACCCATGAAGGACTTACTGAAAAAGGAGAACAATATATTCATTCAATGACAGAAGAATTTCGAATAGTACCAACTTTAGATCATTATGCGTGCATGATCAATCTTCTTGGTCGTTCAGGATGTATTAAGAAGCCGTCGACTAACTTTCGAATAGTCTTATTTGGTCAACCCTTTTGTCTGTTTGTAAACTCAGTGGTGACATTGAACATGGAGAGATGGCTGCAAAACACCTTTTTGAGGTTGACCCTTTGAATGCGGAACCTTATATCACTCTCTCCAATATTTATGCTGCTGAGGGTAGGTGGAAAGATGTGGCCACACTGAGATCTCTTATAAACAGCAAGAATATTAAGAAGTTTCCTGCATATAGTTGGGTTGAAATTGATGGAAAGGTGTACAAGTTTGTGTGAGAAGATCGAAATCATCCTGAATGAGAAGCAATTTATGTGGATTAAATACGCTTATAAGAAAGCTATTGAAAGCTGGATTTACTCCAAACAAAATTCTCGTCTTGCATGTATTGCGGATGTTGAGAAGTTTCAAGCGATATGTATCATAATGAGAATCATTGGTGGCACCATCATATTGAGGGATTCGAATAGATTTCATCACTACGTTGAGGGCTCTTGCTCATGCAAGGACCTTTGGTGATCCTTGTTATGTTGACTTTTGTTGACCATCCGGTCCAACCATTATACGTCTTCAGTAAAATGATACTGGAGTTACTACACTGTAAGAGCGAGAACGAATCAGCCTTGAACCTCTTGGTAACTATCTTCCAACCCTTTGGACCCTAAGGAGATACCACTCATTTTATTTTATTTTATTATTATTATTAGTTTTTTTTTTTTTTTTGCATTTAGATTTTAATATCATGTGTACATGGACGTTTGCAGGTGAATGTAAATAAGTGCAAACCACAGGCATGACAACACAGTGTTCCAAGTATTGGTCGAGTTCATCACACAAATCTTGTTTCTTACCTTATCTATCACATAAGAAGTTGCATCTTCGGTTATATGCCTATATGGTTAGTCAAACAACTGATACTCAGTTATATATTCCAATTTATTTATCTAAGGGCAAATTGACGAGAAAGATAACATAAAACCCAAAATCTGCCATTGTGCATTATATAGTAGTTATCCATGCTGCATATGAGTATGAAATTCAAATTTTGACAATTGAAAGAGTCAAAGTTTCATTTTTCACCCACATATGAGCGGAAGCTTAATATTTGATAAGTAGTGAAAGGTCAGTTATTTTATAAATCGAGGGCTCAAATATATTTAATCATTGATGAATTTTTTTTTCTATATTTTTATGAAAGTCGAACTTAGAAATTTTGAATCATTGTCATGACAATAAACCAAGTTAACTTAAAAATTTCTGATAGTTGGCATGTTGTGTTAAAGAATCTTATAGACATGAACTTGTGCAGGATGGAAGAGTTAATACCCACTTTGAGACAGAAAGTCAAAAGCCACCCGAAACCTGGTGGGCGAACGATCTTCGTTGCGCACAATGCCAAGACATTTGACGTCCCTTTTCTGATCAAAGAATTCAAACGCTGTGGTTACGAAATCCCATCAGATTGGCTTTTCTTGGACACAATGCCTTTTGCCCGTTTACTAATGAAAGCCAATGGTAATTTTTGTATACCTCTATGGGGGGTATTGGGACACAACTTCTCTTGCCTGTGAATTCAAACTAGCTGCAAAACTGATATTATGACAGGGAAGTAAAGGGTATGAGTGTCTGAAAACGTATCAAATTTTACCCAAAATTATATTGTACAAACTTTTGATTATCGATATTGTATGCAGAGACCTTTTATAACCTGTAAATTATGGCATGGCCCTGGTTTTTGATGACGTGGTAACTTAGATGGCTGCCACGTTGGTGAAAAAATTACTGGGCACCTGCTTACTCATCGGATACATACAAAGTTTGATACATACAATAGAAATTTGGGTAAAGTTTAATAAATTTTTAGAAACTTAACGCAAAATAAAAGTATCTCTTGGCTCCCCTTTTTTACCTATTTTTGAGAGACTTAAATATTATAAATCCCAATTTTTTCACCATGAATGTCCTTTTTGGTCCTTTATAACTAAAATCATCAGAATCACATCCACAGTCCAAACACTATCTCCTACCTTCAGTTCTATTACAGTTGGTTTATTTAATTCCAGCTATTGAATTTCAAATAATCACTTTCAAAACACACAACCAAACACCCCAAATGCAGTAAATGATATTAAATTGGTTTTGATAATATGGGCAGGATCAACACTTTCTAAAAACTCGCTTGAGGCTCTTAGGGAGGACTATGACATCCGGCTCATCGGTAAAGCTCACAGAGCCATGTCGGATGTAAAGGTTCTTGCATTGGTTTTACAGAGATTGACTCATGACTTGAAACTTACGATTCCTACTCTTCTTAAAGATCATACGTTCACAGCCTCGGAAACAATCATTGATTCAAAGAAGAAGAAAAATTCAAGATAATGACATTGTTGTAGTTTTTTACTTTACTTATTTTTAGATTATCAAAGTAATGTTATAAACCTTCTAGCCTATTTTGCGGGTCAAATTTTGGTGTGACAATTGGTAGCCGTTCACCTAATACAATAAAGAATTTCTGCAAGTACCATGCTGCCAGCCATCAATATACCTGGTAAAACAATGCATTTGTCGTTACAAATAAATTTCATAGAAATATTTGTTTTCTTGATGTGTTTCTAAGTGTGTTTTTGGTGATAAATGTAGGTCCTGAAGTCGATTGATTGGCAGCAATAGGGGAAAATATATAGTGTTTTTGGAGATTGGAGTCATAGGGAGAGATGATTATACTCCTTATTGTACGGTTTTTTGATAATCAAAGATCCTACCTTTTGAGCACAGGAAGCTCACGAATATTTAGCTTCTTATTTGATCATGATGATTCTACGTACATATATATTCTTATGCTCTTTCGAATATCTATACAAGAACTATATGCCATGTTTTTCATGTTAATTGCAAAATTTGGTATAGATCTTGGAGAAATTGCTCGGGCAAAGTTCGATTTTGATGTGGTCAGTCAGGCATTATGCGAGGCCCGAAGGGCTTAGACTTATTGTGAGGGATGATCCAGCAACCCCATCAACTTTCACATCAGAAAAGACTAAAGGCTCTCAGAAATAACTTTGTAAGCATCAGTCTAATGTATGACTTCTTATACAGGAGGAATTTACCAAACCCCCTTGCTTTTCTATGAATAAATCAGTCTTCATTTTGTTGATTTAGGAATAATATGAAGGAAAAAAGTGTTAATCATCTCATTCATTACTGATGGTTAATGATATTGACGGAAATGAGATGTTGTTTGCTTACTTGTTTTCAAGTATATTAAATGAAAAAAGTAGTGTATATGAAAATAAGCTGACATGTTTACTCTCTCGTGTCTATGAAAAAAATGTATGATTGTTATGGATCAAACTAGATACCATTACATGGATTAGTACATATAGGAGTGTGCAAAACATAATATAACAAAACTTTAGCTTTTATTAACGACATCCGTTAGAGTTTTATTAATAAGTTTGGACATGTACAATTTATTATACTTTAACTATGTAATATACAGGGGTCATAAATAGAATTCAGGGGAACACATTGAGTTTTTCACCCGGATATTATTTTTTAAAACTCTAAAGGTTTGTTTGGTGAAGTAGCTTTAGCTTTAAGTTTTGATCTTTTTATGAAAAGCTACTTCTAATAGATTTGGAATTTTGAGTTTTTCATTGGATTTCAAAGTTACCGTTTGTACATGACAAACAAAATTTATATTTTTATAAAATAATTTTGTTTAAAAATTAAAATTGAGAACTCGTAAAAGAAGCCATAAAATCAGTTTAACCCAGCATACTTACCCACTCAGTTATAATAACAGCAAGAACCCGTTACTGGTTCAGTTTGTTTTAACCCGGAATTTTTATTTTTATTTTTACTTTAATTTTAATCTTTAGTTAAAGAATTATGCTTGAATAAGCAGCTCAAATTATCATGTTACTTTATCATGTACACATGTTAATTGCTTGATGCCTTGATAAGTGGTCCGATGCAGTTTTTATGTGTCGGTGTGAAATTGAGGCTTGTGGTTTTTTTATACTTCGTACATCTTTTAAGTAAGTAAAAATGTTGGACTATTTATGCTGGTCAATAAAGGCTGATAGAAACTTGTTATAACCAAATTATCAAGACAATGAATTTACTTCTAAAGAGAAGAAGGGACAAATAACTATTCTTGTAAAACGTCATTAACCAGTAATGTTAGATCGGACACAAGTCGACTAATGAGAATGTCGGCCCATAGACAAATAACTATCTAACGTCGAAGTTAAGTTGTACATATAAATAATTAATACCATAGACGTATTTTTTTAATGTGTAATTATTTCGATACATACAAAAGTTTTTGAAAAGTAATTGGGACTACAATAAGAAACTAACCGTGAACTAGGTATTTTTTAGTTAATATACATACAACTTCAAATAGTGAGAATTATTTCCATTTTTCTATCATTATGTTACATTATAAATAATTAGTTGAGTATTCTTGCAAAATAACAAATAATTTTAGCTCTTCTTTTTTACATATTAATCTTTTAAGTTTAAATATGACATTTTTTAACATGAAGTTCTATAATTAAACTCTTTTACCATTCAATCATTTGACTAATATTACATTTTAAAGATTTTGGAACCCTTAAAGCCATTATGCACCAAAAAAGTTATCTTAACTCCCTTTACATATCGATAATTTAAGTTTAAGTTACATGAAATTTTCAACATGAAACTTATATTAAACCCTTTTATCTTCACGCATTTGACTTTAATATTACTTAATTAATACGATGTCATTTACATTCATTAATATTACATTTTTGGAGTTTTGAAATCTTTAAAGTCATTAAGTGCATTAGGAAAGTTATATTAACTATTGAGTTTTTATGAGGACTAAATAACATAAATTCTTAATAAAATGATTACATAAGATGTACATATATTGTCTACATTATATAACATTACAAGTTATAAAATTTAACAAAAATTTTAAAGACTACAAAACTTTATTCTCAGACGATTGAAGGTATTGTCGTTATATGTTTATATAATATTTTTAACTAAAGTTGTTTTGTAGGTATAAGTTACTTATAAGTTAATTGATGTTATGTCATAATAACATTGTGTAACTTAAATAGTGGAGATGTGAGTTTTATATTATTTTTCTTATTATTTAGATTAATATTAATATGACCAAATGTATCAATTTAGTTGTACCTTTAAATTTTTATTATGATACGTCATTTATTTATTACATATATAGACATGGAAATGCATATTTTAAAAATATATTATTGTCCTTAACTAATATTACATTAACATAATTATTTCTATCTATACTAAGAATAAACTAGCGTCGAATCCCGCGCACAGCAGCGGGTGAAGATTTTACATGTTAATATTGAGACATAAATGTTTAATGGTACCTGAATGTAATAATAATTAATACTTCTTTAATGAAAGTGATTTTCTTTAAATATTTAAATTATTATAATTGTCAATTCAATATTGTGATATAAAAGAAGAAAGAAGATATTTAAATGTTTTATGTGAAATATAATATTAATTGAATGATTTATATAATTAATAATAAGTGAAGGTATAAGTGGAGGGATAAAATAGTAATTTCCGATATTCTTTTTCTAAGGATTAAGAAAGAGAGTGTTAAATGTTTTATAAGGGTTATAGATTATCTATAATCAATAAAAATTTTAATATCTTTATATCAATGACTTCATTATTTAAAAATTGTACGTGCAACCTCACATATTTGCATGAAGCTATTTAAGCGTCTTTGATATTAAGAGTAATTTTTAAGAATTTAAGGGTTAAAACTTAAATGATTATATGTAAAGAGGATTAATATAAATTTTCTAGTGCATTCAATGACTTCAAAAATTCTAAAATTCAAAAAACGTAATACTAGTCAAATGTTTGAAAAATATAAATTTCATTTTATTAAAATGTCATGTAACTTAAATATAAATAATAATTGATATGTAAAAAAGAAAGAATCAAAATAAACTATTATATAAAATTCAAGATACATCTTTAAAAATCGAATATGATCTAGAAAATAATAACAACCGTCCGATTAAAAAATAATAATTTAATTTAAGTCTCGTATTTTCTCATGCTATCTTCTTTATATATTTGATAGAAACCGATGGGGTTGCTCTTTTAACATAACTCACATGGGAACCTATACATGAAATTTACCCTCCACTTTACTCACCGACACGCCGTCCATGCTTTTTAACGTCCATGTTGGACCTTCTTGACATAAAAAGTTCAAACAGAGGACTAAACATGTAATAAATCCATAATACAAGGGATCTAAAACCACCTAAAAATTAATAAATTAGTATCACCGCGTCCCAACCGTACACTTTTCTTCTTTTGTTTTTCACTGTCATACTTTCAGATCTACCCCCAACTTATTCTGTTTATATATATAATAATCTTCTATATCAATATCTATCTATACACATCAAATTTGCACTCACTATCTACAATTGCTAACACTTCGATTCGAAATTCAGAATCTAGATCTGTAATCCGGACGCCAGTAAGTTCAATTTATCTGTTATCCAATTGTTTAAGTTATTAGATCTGATTTCGATATGTTAAATTTTCACTTCGTATTCATGAATTTCGTGCTGTGTGATTGTTTATGTCTATGATATTGTTTATATCTGTAGATCAGATGCGAAATGCGTTCGATTTGAATTGTATAGTTGCATTTGATGAAGATATCATACTGAATTGAATTTTGTTTGATGTAATGTGAGTTTGAACGTTGTACTTATTTAACCTAACTCAAGCATTGTAATTCATGATCTTGGGTTAATATTCGAAGTTTTTGTAATTCAATATTAGCTCGGATCAATGTGAGTAAGTGTAGCTTAACTTTTGCAAGGTGTATATCAATGTTGTTACTGTCTATTAGAATGTGTAATTTACTGGATGTGTAACATTATATGATTCGGAGAAAGTTAAATATTTATTGAGTTATGATAAGTAATTGTTTTATGTTTAATGAGTGAGTTGATATTACTGCAAAGCAAACTTACCTTTTAATTTATTTATTTTGATAAGTAATGTAATCTAGATTCAGCTTGATCAGATCCGAAAGTTATGATCCTCATTAATGCTATTTATGATCAGTATGTTTAATCACTCGAGTTAAGTTACAGTGGATCACTTTTTTTGAGGTTGATGAAGTAAGAAAGCATGAAAGTTTGAGCGTAAATGGTGGAAGGGATACTGAACTGTTACCATATAAACCAGTTAGTTATATTTTTTTGTAATTTAATTGTGTTCATGTGTTTTGAAATTATAGAGATCTTTAGTAAGGACTTTTAAAATTTATGCTTACATTTACTGGCAAGGTTAAAAATCAGTAATCTATTTTGGTAGCTAGCTGCATGTACCCGACTTGATTAGTGCTTCTTTTGTGCTTAGAAAAACATTTTCTCACGTTCCCATGCTTAGTAACCAGAATTGTGCTGGCTTTGGAGACTCTTGACTAAAATATTTGGCCAAGTAAAGCTGAGATTAAGTGAATGTAACTGCATTCAGCTAGCTGTGTGTCACTATTTTCTTTTTACAAGCGTACTTTTCTCGCTCTAGGAGAAGCTTTAGTAGAGTTCATGATTAAGTCTTGCATGCTTGGAGTGCTCTGAAATCATTCTAATAGCTTTTCTTTTAACATAACAGGTGGATAGGATATATAACTGGTATCTGGAATAATCTACCATCTTTCATTCTCTAAAGGAGTAGGGGAACACACAATATCGAGCATTAGCAAATACCAGATTCTTCAACTGGTATCTATTATCTATTGGAAAAACTATGAGATCATTTTTGTGATCTATAGAGGTTGCATTTTAGTGACCAATTAGCGTTGTGGAGTATCAAACATAACGTTAATTATGAGAGGACGAACAGATGGATCACAGAAGAAACGTTTGCTCACTACTTTTGTTCTTGTAGCAGTTTTCCTTCTTTTCCTGTATTTGTATTTTGGTTCTCAGAGTAAAGGTGAATCAGCTCTAGAGTATGGCAGCCGGTCTCTACGGAAACTTGGATCATCCTACTTAGGTGGGGATGAAGAATCTGATCTTAGCGTGAAAGATGATTTTAAGTTTGGCCTGGACGATGAAGATGGCATTGTACCAAAGAGCTTTCCTGTAAGTGGTTACCAAGCAGTAGGATTATAGCTTACTCCTCTTGCTATATTCCGTTGTAGCTAAAGTTTTGCTGTTAGAGAATATTAGGCTCTCACCTCTCTTAGTATTTTCAGACTTGAATCTGTTATCTTTAGCTAAAGTTTTGCTGTCTGAGAATGTTAGGCTCTTTCCACTCTTAGTATTTTTTGGACTTTAATCTCTTATCTTTCTTTCGTGAAGGTCTGTGATGATCGATACTCTGAGTTGATTCCCTGCCTAGACCGGAACCTTATCTACCAGATGAGATTGAAGTTGGATTTGTCTTTGATGGAGCACTATGAAAGACATTGCCCTCTCCCTGAAAGGCGTTTCAACTGCTTGATTCCTCCCCCATCAGGGTACAAGGTGTGGTTATAATCGACTAACACTGGAAAGTTGTTGGTATTATATGTTAATAGCTTTTGGAGTTTAGTTGAATTGATCTTATTATTCTTCCCTCCCGGGTTCTTCTGTTTTTGCAGGTCCCAATCAAGTGGCCAAAGAGCAGAGATGAAGTATGGAAAGCGAACATACCACACACCCACCTTGCACATGAAAAGTCTGACCAGAACTGGATGGTTGTTAAAGGTGAAAAGATTATATTCCCTGGTGGAGGAACTCATTTCCACTATGGAGCTGATAAGTACATCAAATCACTTGCAAATGTAAATATTTCCACATGTCTATTATTATTACAAAAAACCGTAGTTATTTTTGTTCATTGCATCTGATAAACAATTGAATTGACAGATGCTCAACTTCCCTAAGGATATCATGAACAATGAAGGAAATTTAAGAACCGTTCTTGATGTTGGTTGTGGTGTTGCAAGTTTTGGGGGTTATCTTCTTGCATCCGACATCATCACAATGTCTTTAGCACCTAATGACGTGCATCAAAATCAGATCCAGTTCGCCCTGGAAAGAGGCATTCCCGCATATCTTGGGGTTCTTGGCACAAAAAGACTTCCTTATCCCAGCAGATCTTTTGAACTTGCTCACTGTTCTCGTTGTAGAATTGATTGGCTTCAAAGGGATGGCATCCTTCTTCTTGAGTTAGATAGGTTGCTCAGACCAGGTGGCTATTTCGCCTACTCCTCCCCTGAAGCATATGCCCAAGATGAAGAGGATCTTAGGATATGGAAAGAAATGAGTGCCCTTGTTGAGCGCATGTGCTGGACAATAGCTGCAAAGAGGAACCAAACCGTCATTTGGGTTAAACCTCTGACAAATGATTGTTACATGGAGAGAGCTCCTGGCACTCAACCTCCTCTCTGCCGATCAAATGATGATCCAGATGCTGTGTATGGCGTAAACATGGAAGCTTGCATCACACCTTACTCAGATCGTAAGTTTCTTATATTATTTCATTATATTCAGTACCATAACTTGAAACTTGAGTTTAGTGTGAAAAGGGTTCGTTGAACAACCCAAATTCTTCTTCATACATACTAATTCGTAACAAGGAATATATCATTAGTAGTACATCAGATAATTAAAGTTCATAATCAACAATTGAGGTCTTAGCCTGGGATAGCATTCTGTGAATGGACTTTTCACTCAGCTATAAAAGGAGTCCTTGTTTTACTTCCAAGTCTAATAGATTCTTTTGAGGTTTTAGAATTGAGATTTATTTGGTTTCTACTTATGTCATCAAACCTGTTGACTTTGCGTTACTTCTTATCTACCCTAACCTAGAGACCATATATTTCTCAAATGGTAAGTAGCTTCTTGTCAATTGAGTTTGGAAAGTGACATCTTAAAGTCCTACAGTTTCCAGAACCTGCTCTACATTTGCTCGAAGTACTTCGAGAAATTGGTTTTTTATAAGTTAAAACTTGTGCAAACACTTAAGTTCTTTACATTTTCCGTTCAGATGATCATGCAAGTAAAGGAAGCGGATTGGCTCCATGGCCTGCTAGGCTAACTTCTCCACCTCCTCGTCTTGCCGACTTTGGCTATTCAAGTGATATATTTGAGAAGGACACGGTAAATATACAGCTTTCTACCTCGTAGATATTGATCTAATGAGTGCTGCTCAATTAACAAAATTTTCCGTACTTCTACAGGAGTTGTGGCGTCGGAGGGTTGAGAACTACTGGGATCTGTTGAGCCCAAAAATATCAACAAATACTATAAGGAATGTGATGGACATGAAGGCAAATTTGGGTTCATTTGGAGCTGCTTTGAAGACCAAAGATCTTTGGGTAATGAATGTTGTCCCTGAAGATGGACCAAACACATTGAAGCTTATTTATGATAGAGGCTTAATCGGCTCAATTCATAACTGGTACGTGTTTCCCTATTAATATTACGTTATAGCTTCAGACTAACTGGACCGAACCAAACTTAAAACCATGTTCCACCTGGTTTGTTTCCAGTTATCCAAGGATGGGGAACCGAATTTTTTTATATTTGAAGCGTTTTAAAATTTCTATATCTATTAAATTTTCTTCTGAGTTCTCAAAATATTTTATTTGATTAACATAAATGTATGCATATAAATAATCTAATATTTATAAAACAAATAGGTCAAAACGGGTAACTTTTGGTAGGGGTTGAAACGGGGTGGGTCAGGTTGCTCTGAAATACCGTCACTTTTTGTCCTTAGTTCTTAAATTTAATTGTAAATGATTAATATGTTAAAACAGTTTACAGAGATTGTGTTACTCCAATAATAATATAACTTAATACAGAAGATGATTCGTGAGGTTGTATGCATTGAAAATATATTTTATGCTTCTTCCGACCCTCTTAACTCGTGAGAGATAAACATAACCAGAATCCAACCCATTCTTACATGAATATGTTAAATTTGCCGCATTAATATCAATTGAATATTTTTGGTGATAATTGTATTCAGGTGTGAAGCATACTCGACCTACCCTCGAACATATGATCTTCTCCATGCCAGCAACGTGTTCTCAGACATCATCGAAAAGAAGGGTTGCAGTGGTGAAGATCTCTTAATCGAGATGGACCGTATTCTAAGGCCCACAGGTTTCCTAATCGTTCGAGACAAAAAACCCGTCATCGACTTCGTAAAGAAATATTTAAGCGCAATACACTGGGAAACAGTTGCAGTGGCAGATTCGTCATCGGAATCAGATGGAGACGACGTTGTGCTGATAGTTCAAAAGAAACTTTGGCTCACAAGTGAAAGCTTGAGGGAAACAGACTAAGTTTTTGAACCTAAAAACCACTTTTAAGAAAGGTATTAAAAGAAGGGAAATGGTTCTGTTTTGTAGTATGAAATTGTGACTTATAGTTTCTCCTTATGATTTAGTTTATTTATTTGTTATGATATACATTTGCATCTACAAACAGTTTCTATATTTATTTGTGTATTATTTTAGTTGGATTTAAATTAAATAATCCCAAATATGCATACGTTTAAAAAAGTGGCGTTTTTGTATCATTTGTTGTTTAATTTGATTGATGATAGTATGTTTGTTAATTGAAATTTTCAATTATTTATACTCATGGTCTTTTTAATCATGTCCGATTATATGATTTTTGTTCCGTAAATGAAGTTATATAACTCTGTCATCCGTAACAATTAGACAAATGCGTCCACTATATCTTGTTCCATATAACATTCATTCACTTACAAGAGAAGATTAGTGTAAGTTTCATGGTATAATAACAATATTATGAATGACATGGACATGTATGAATTTGATTCGAACACGACATACTTTCGATAGACAAATTTAGCGGTGACGCCGGCATTACTTCGCATGAATTATATTAAACAAAATAAAACCGATCTTTTATTCTTGTTTTATTTGTTGGGCCATGACCTCCAATTTATAAAAAAAAACATGAACCTTTTGTTTTTGATGTTTGCCATAATGATAAAACACAATGTGGGGTTATGTTACTTATATTGTTTTCTATTGTAGCTTATTTATGACTCCTATATAAAAGTTTGCTTAGATGTTTTTATGATATTAAAATAGTTTCTAATATGTCGATGATCAACTTAAACGATCATCTTACGAGTTCTACGCAACAATGGGTTTTGAAATTTTGATTTAACTATTTTGCCATTTCATTTCTTTATTTATAATTTTGGCCACCTACACAAGATATGATTACGAGACATTGATACTTTATTAAACCTGTCACATTTTTCAGTTATATATTCAATTGTTATTTTTATGACTCATAAGTGACTTGGTCTTATCAAAGATCTTAACGCACGTTAAGCACCCCCAATTATATTTCATTTTGTCCCGACCTATCTCAACTTGTAAAGATAATTATATTTCATTTTGTCTCAACCTATCTCAACTTGTAAAGACTCATCATTTGTTATCTCATATTTTCATTTACGACTCTCTTTGTTTTTCTTTCCAAAATAATGTATATTTATAAGACTAAAGCAAAGGTTAAAATATTTGACGTAACTGAAGTGAAATTTATTTTTCTATATAAATGAACATATATCGAATCATTTTTTCATAACATTCAAAACTTATATTGATTCATAACCTTATAAACAATCTCGTACATTTCAATTCTTACAAGAAGAAATGTTGAGTGTGTCAGATTTCCTACCGATAAGGTATAATATTTCATATAATGGTACTCTAAATCATATTATGTAATCAGATTCTGACTAAATAACTTCTCAATTTCAGGTGTTCAATAATCGCGAATAATTAATGGAATGTGTGAAAAATGAGGCACTTTCTCATAAACAAGTTATATTCACCAAAAAATCAAAAACAAAAAATGGTTACTTGGTCAAGATTATATTTATGTGTGAGCGTGGCGATGTATCCAAAAGTAAATCAACGTCCAAAAAAAGTATTCCATGTAAAAAAATTGACTGTAAATTTGAAATGGTAGTAAAATTTTCAAAGATAAAAAGTGTTTGTTTGATAACGACGATAAATCCAGCACACAAAAGTTTAATGTATATGGAAGGTCATGCATATGCAATGCGATTGACTGATGATGAATTTCGTTTAGTTGCAGATTTGTCAAGAAAGTAAAGTCTTGTGAAATTCTTTCGACGTGAAGGAGTGGAATCCAGATAATGTTTCTTCAAACACAACGATATACATGCAAAAGCCTTGTCAAATCTTGATGGGTTTGATTTACCGGATTTGAACCAAGAACCTGGCAGACATAGTTCTTACGTTCACCGAACAAGTTTCTCGAATCCAGTATTGGATTAAATGCCATAAATGTTTCGATCGTACGTAATTAACATACATAATGTAATCGATGATTGGAATTGCGGATTTAGATGAGTAGCTTCATGTTTGGGTCTTCACGAAGAATGTTGGCTAGCAAATTAGAATGGAGTTACTAAATGATATAAGAATGCATTAAGAAACATATACTAATATGTTTGGAGATGTAGAATTACTACAACTTTATCAAACGATTAATCTTCTAGCAAATACTCATGCAGTTTAGAAGTACTGGATGGATATGCCGATAATGGATTTGCTAATTGTTTCAAGGTACCCGATAATGGATTTGCTAATTGTTTCAAGGTACAACGTGGTTTGCTATTTTTGAGTAATGATAGAGATACAATGTGTTTTCTACTTTGATCCAGTACACACGAGTCACAATAACATTATCTATGTGCAATTGCTCGCGTACATGATAACCACTTTGTAAAAGTGAATTTACAAGGATATTACCCGGTATCTCGAATGCATCCGTCATGAACTGTATTTAAATTTATCTCGGAAGGGGAATGTCTATATAAAAATCAACAAGATTTATATAATGAGCTTAGGTGTTCTAGTTATAAATCTGATTATGTAAATCTTTATAATTAGAAAATTATATAAAATTATTTATTATTGTTAGTTGTTTGTTTCATACTAAATAAGTGAATTTATGTATTTATTAAAAAATAAAGAAAACAAATATTAATCAAATAAATTTTTTTGTTAAATAAAAATAAAGTAAGAAAAAAAATCATCAATCAATAAAATGTAGTAAAAGAAAAGAAAAGTCGATTTAGATGGTAAGTGACAGACTAGGGAACTAGATGGCAGATGACAAACTAAAGAGAAATGAGTGCGTTTACGATTAGCCTTTATTAGATGTATTAGTCAAATGAACTATATTATATACATGACATGATAGATATAATGAGGAAGAATGAAATGTGGTATTAAGAATGTTGATGATTGTACATGATAGGTTCGTAGGATTAGGAATATAATTGATGGATTGACGAACTTTTGTTTAAGCACGTGGATTGATTTTATAGGTTGAGTTCAAATGAGAATGAAAATTTTAGTAAGAATGAAAGAATGAATTTTTCAATTTTTCTCTAAAGTTAAATATCTCACAAACGGCTAATCAAAAAATTATAAAAATTGCATCATAGAAATCAGCGTTATTTTCTCTACGATTAGACATCCCTCATGACATATTTTCGGTTATTATTTTTTTTATTTTTTTAGGTTGAAAATCAGTAACACATGTGTTAGTGGTTGGTAACACATGTGTTAGTTACGGTAACATATGTGTTAGTGGCATGTGTTACCAACCACTAACACATGTGTTAGTTGCAGTACCACATGTGTTACCAGTTTTCAAAACCCACCAAAAAATGAAGAAAAAAAAATTCGTCGAAAGTATACCTTGTGAGATGTCTAATCGAAGAGAAAAAAATGCTGATTTTTATGTTGCAATTTTTATATTTTTTTACTAGCCGTTTGTAGATATTCAATTTTTAAAAATGTTAGGGGTATTATTATCTTGATGAAATGGATGGTTGACATTGATTCCTCCATTTTCACAAAAAATATCGATCTCATTTAAACTTAATTCTTGATTTTATATAAATACGTAACTACATTGATATTATTATTTTTATTATTATTTTGTCAACATGGATTTATGTAATTCTCATCGTTTACTTTTTACAAAATTCCTTGGAGAATCATGTAACGAAATTAAAATTTTCAATGAAAATGATAATGACACCTAAAAGCCGTTACTAAGACGTTGGAACATATTTTATATATTTGTATAATATAATAAATTGTCATGCTAAATATTTGCTAATGTACAATTGTTTATGCATAAAATTGATTAAGGTATAACTATTTATAAATATCTGAATATCTTAACAAGCATAAAATAAAATAAAATTTGAAGTTATAAAAGGTTAATTTTGGACTACAAATGGCTGCATAAAACTTAGCGTGTTCTCGAATTTTGTTCATCATTTGATAAAAATGTGTTGGTATGTTTTTTAATTTAAAAGTGGTTTTTTAAAGAATCCGACCCCATCATGGCATCATCTATGAATCATATATTATTTTCGAGCATTTTGCATATTTCCATCGATTAATACTCAATAGTAAATACTTAAAAGTACTATATAATATACATAATATTACTACATATGCCTAGAAATATAGACTCAAAACCATATCTAATTCATGTATCGATTAATATAATAATCTCACATATTTTTTCTCTTTACGTGTACCTAATATGGACCAATCACTCTGTTTGGCATATTTCTGGACACATATTTTTATGTATCATTTTTCTAACATTAAACATTGGTGATTAATTTGAATTTAATAGTATTGACTAGATTTTTTATGTTTGTCAATTTGCATTTGTGACCATAGCCCACATTCTATTATTAACCATGAGTTTTTGTTCTCAATAACTCAAATGCACATGGAATGTCATTGTTGCCTACAACCTATCCTCCTCTTCTTTTCCCATTTAGGGTAGATTAATAGTTATGCTTTCATATGTATACTTTTAATTTTATTATTGTAATGCATTGAGTTATAAAATACCATGTACATTTTAAATGATTTTAGTTCCATTATTTTCATTTTTATTTTATTTTTTTTGTTCATTGAGTTCTACCTGAATGGCTAAATACACAACCCACACGTGGGGATAATATGTTTGACCATAATTATTTATTTTTGGACCTACAATTATAAGACAACTATACGTTTATGATAATGACATTGACAAAACATTATATCTCCATATTGGAACAAGTCCTAATTAAGCTCATTAACTATGTAAATTCCTTTGGACATGAACAACCCAATATTAACAAAATCATTACGAAATAGTCCTTTTTACTTAGAAAAATGTATGTCCATGAAATAATGAAAAATATGCCTAAAATATTGGTGTCCTTGAAATAGCAAGAAAGTATCTTTATTGAAGTGTACAAGACCGAAGAGTGGATGCAACTAAATTGGCATAATGTCCTAAAACAATTAAGGTAAGAATGTGTGACCAAGCATGTCTAAATCCCACCTGATAAGATATGACTCCAAGAAATCGAATGGTCTATTGTTTCATGGATTGTGATTGTCTTGTTGTGAATATACCAAATTTAAATACGAAAGTGTGAGTGGTTTAAATGTGCTTTCATGATTTTGAATTTTACGGATTTTGTCATTAAAAGACATAAAAAGAGAGAGGTAGAAGAAAGCAATAACAAACTTTCTAAAGGCATGTGGGTGATATGAACTTGGAGGGATATTAATGTAATTAATTTATGTATTTATTATTTTAATTAAGGCTTACTATATCTTCATATCGTTTGAAGTTAATTACTTACCATTTTGCCTATATATATACATATACATGTATATATAGAGGAGGGATTAAGAGGGAAGCAAAAAAATTAGGGAAGGAGGGAAGTAAATCTCAACTCTTGATTTCATCATAAATGAATATTGTTAACATTCATTTGTGATGAATGTTAATCAAAATTTAACATTCATCACAAATGAATGTTAAAAACGTTTTTTTATGAAAAAATTAAGGGCTAAGATTTGATTCCCTTCTTTCTCAAAATTTGAAGCTTCTCTGTGAATCTTTCATATATATATATATTTATTATTAATAAAATGTTCCTATAATTTTTCATTTAAAGTCATATACTAATACATAACAACTACAAATATATACATAGCATTTAAAACAACATTTATATCGTCTCAATTCTAAGATTTAAATTTACAATTTTATAATTGTATGACCACCTCAATACTGATAGGTAAACCGGTTAAGTAAACAGTATTCTAATTTCTTTATACATTGGTTTAATATACTTGCTAAAACAAAAGGACTATCATGTCAAAGTATGCTTTAGAAAAACACTAATAATATATATAATTCCCTCTGATATTATATGGCTGTGTATGCAATGAAAAGTCTTAAAGTACTCTTCAATGGCTCATAAATTAGTATTCGTTGTTTTAATAATGATAAATATAAATATAATTTGTAAATGCGATAACTAGGCTCTTTGAACTTAATTTGAATAGTGAAATAATATGTATTGCAATGTATATATTAGATATATCAGGTTATAAATAGTGAGTACTTATACATATTTCAACAAATTTAAAGATTATAAAACTATTCTTATTTTTAAAATAGATCCGTAAAAATATTTAACTTACATACTATTAACGACATATATTGAATACGAGTATAAATGTCGGAAAAACTATTTATTCGACGCAATTTATTCCTACAGTAGTATTTTGATTTTAATATTAACTAAAAATTTATGGGATTATATACTTGAAGGCCACTCAAATATATCATTTTATTTTTGTAGGCCACTTATATTTGAAAACGATTTTGTAGGCCACCCAAATATATCATTTTGTTTTTGTAGGTCACCTATATTTGAAAACAATTTTGTAGGCCGCCCAAATTTATATATTGTTTCATGTATACCAAATTCGACTAAAAACTCATTAAAAAATGTGAAAGGACACAAATACCCCTATATTTGTTAATAAGCATTATTTATATTATTTTAGTTTTATTCAAATACATGAGTATTTATGACCTTTTACACTTTTCCGATGATTTTTTAGTCGAATTTGGTATATATGGAACAATATATAAATTTGGGTGGCCTGCAAAATCGTTTTCAAACATGGGTGGCCTACAAAAACATAATGATATATTTGGGTGGCCTACAAAATCGTTTCAAAATATGAGTGGTCTACAAAAACAAAATGATATATTTGAGTGACCTCCAAGTATATAATCCCAAAATTTATTGATTATGACAAATCGAAAATCCAATATGATATCGCATGCATCATTTATTCGTTATTTCAACTCAAAGTTGATCATATGAGGTATCACAAATAGTTATACTCAAATTAAAACTTGACTAGCATTGTGTCTAATGTATAACAAGTGGTTAAACCCTTTTATATTACGACAAATAAATAAATAAATGATGGATCCAATATACGAAATAAACCCATCATTATTAAATAATTAAAAGTATACTTTCAATCTTTTATAAGTAGAACAAACAAATAATTCTTTTTTCTTATAAATAAATATTCGACTAAAAAAGATGCACTAGTGAACTCCACTCGATACTTTGTTGTTTACACTTTACTACCCAGCTCACAAACGCGCTTGTTCTTTATATTCCGATTATTTACATCCAGGTCCTCTTAAATTTATCAATAACCAAAATTACACCCTTTGACATTCACATAATAACTCTTATGTCCTTGATTCCTTGAAACCTTTTTTTGGGGTATATAATCATTATGTACGATCGTATGTTGCTAATAAGAACTTTCTCAAAAGGAAAACATTGAAAACGAGATTATCATACAGTTTGTCGACATGTATGATACCTAATTTGTTAGCAGGTTGCCACTGACAAGATTAGTACAGAAAAAAAAAATTTATCGTAAAAATACAAAATTTTAATACACTAAACTTGTATTAAGGAATCTCGTTTAAACTATAATTATCAGTTTGTCCATAATTACATACTCACATATACAATACGTATGTTTTGAACTGATAAGATAGAAATGTGAAACAAATTATTAGTACTTGTATCTAATAAGTTTGAATTGGTATCAGGGATAGAGTCAAAAAATTACTTTTAACGAAGCGAACTTATATTTTATTTTTTTATGTCAAAAAAATATCAAAAACATCCTTAAATATAATTTTATTTTATTTTTAAAGGGGTAAAGGAAGAAATATTAAAATTTTCCCTAATAATAACAAAAAATTAATAAATTTTATATAAAAGACGACCGTTTATACTGATCCTGCTTTGTCTCCTTCAAAATGGTAGGAGTAGTTTACCTTGAAAACAATGGATAACATTTGAGTTTTTTATACTTATTTTACTATTGATTTTTTTTTAATGTTTGTTCCAGTTAACATTCTATTATTTTGGCAGTTTTACACATATGTAATAGATTTAATTTATTTTTTAAGACACTAAAAATATTTTAAAAACAAGTAATGTATTGTATTTGACTCCGTAATATAAACAAATATACTTACTTTTTTTATGATAGAGTTCAGCCATGACATTATTATATTATAAAGTCAATTTCATTTTATAGGGTATAATCTGTTGTACTTTATTCCGATGTTATAATAAGTATGAGCTTATATGTATATTACAAATATTTTATTTTAATAATAAAATTCTATCCTATTCTGTTCGTAAACGTGTTCACAATACTTAACCTTATACCGCTACCACGAAACTAGTGGACAACACTCGAGAAAATACACGATTCACCACAAACATTTGATTAAGTCGACTCTCTTTCTACTTATAGGGGCTTGAAGGGATCATACATTAAATATTGAGTACCTTATTGTAATAATTGAAAATAACAACATGAAACGGGTAAATGTAGCTTTACTAATTGGGTGTTTATCGCCAAAATATCGTATGTGGCGCTAAAATACGAAAATATCGTGAATGCGCGTGGATTTAAAGTTACATGATCAGGGGCAAAGTGAGTTTTAAAGGCAAAAGAAGAAGACTTTAATGAGGCCTGAGATTCTATACCAAGTTATCCAGAGAGTTTTGTTTATTCTTTTGGGAAGAAAATATGACTCGAGTATATTCCAATTTTAATATTATATTTATCATGGTATTATTCTTTTTTTATATATGTAATGTAATTCAGTTGATTGTATATTCTACAATTTTTTTATAATAATAATAATACATATACATATACATATACATATATGTAATATACTTTTAGGATAAAATATATTGACATTTATAGTATACATTGCTAGAGTTTTCACCTACTATAAAGTAATAATTAGATTAATAGTTATTATTTAATTATTTTATAAGAAATCATATTCATATATTTGTTATTAAAAGTCACTAAATCCTTGTATACAAATACAAATAAAATATTGAAAGAGCATGATAATCTTTAAATATTATTAATTGACACGTATTGATTTTGATTAAGAGATACACCATATGGCGGGTTCTATATTTATAATGCTAAATGTAGTTTTTATATGATATTGAGAAGCAATTATTAACTTTGGCTAGCTTTGACCAAGTCAAAACCTTAATCTATGATCTAAAAATATAAAAATCTTGATTAACATTGACAAACATCAACAAATTAAGTACACTTAATCTTGACATTTAATCTGTGCTAAATCAAATCAAGAATCAAATTAGTTGATATCAACACCAAACATAATTTGCATACTTCAAGAGTATCAGGGAACAACTCAAGAATGACAACCATAAGACATTCTCTTCCAAAATCATGGAGAATAATCTGAGGGTTTCTCATTATGACACTTTTCACTTAGGTTGGCACCTATAATTTAACTTTAAAATATAATCGTTGTACATGAATATCATGTGTAATTATCATTTATTGGATGAGTGTGGTACACCCTCTCACTAGCAGTGCCTTCTAAGGCTTAACTAGGCATAGTAACTATCAACTATAGTTAAATACAAATCTACAATTAATAAACATTATTTTATTTAAGGTGAATGAAAATAAGTCATCCCCAAACTTAAGATGAATGGATACTTATAGTCCCTTGAGAAAAAGGAATTAACTATTTTGATCCCCATGATAACTTTTACATAGTAATTATCAATTAATTAATTGTATCTTAATGTTAACTCTCCATGTATTAACTTGATGATAAAATTTTCACATAGCATTAAAAGACTAAGATATAAATTGCACATGATAAAGTTAGTTCATTTTATTTGTGTACACAAAAGCGCGATAGTACCTTCAAATACTAAAAAGAAAGTAAACTTTATAAATCATTAGATTTCATCGATTGTTTGTTTCATTCGTCTAAAGTACACAGAGAGAAGACGATAGTTTTGGGTAATGTGTAATCAAAGTGTCAATTCATTCTTTTCGTTTTTGCCCCAAATTAAACTCGATAAATGCAAGGTGAAATAATAATTTGATAATATGACACATTGAAAGTTCAAACTACATTTTATATCATTTCTAATTACCGATTATTATATCTAGGAGAGGATCTAAAAAGAAGAAATTTAATAGGGAGAAAGGAGAGAAAATTTTTGTAAAAGGTTATTATAGTAAATTACAATCTAATAAATAAAACTAATATTATTATACTTTTGACGGCAGTTACGTACGTCCATTATTTTGAAGAAATTTTCTCCCTTGATCCTGATTTCCAAAAAATGAGGTTGACCATGTTTCTCAATTAGAGTATCAAATTAATAAGAAATCATTTGTCGGCATAAGGATTACGAATGAATTATAAAGAAATCATCAACATTATTTTGTAGATTTTCAACATTTTTTGGTTAGCCGATTTCAAAAACAATATCAATTTAATCAGTATACTTCGAGAAACTTTGATTCAATATGTCTAATGACGAACGTCACATGAAATTTATAGATGAATTTTCTTCAGAGGGGTCTGATGGTATGGATGATACAACTGAATCGCATGTAAGTTTTTGATTGTTTTATGGTCAATATTTATTATTTAATTAAGACATTTTGATTGAGTAGCTAGTATTAGTGGTTCATATATACCATTCATGTTGAAGTTTGTTTTATTATTTGAGACATCCATTGATTTGGGTATGCAACAAATATTTATGTTAATAATATAAATGTGATTAAGTAAATATACACTATGATTCAAGAAATAAATATTAGTGATTCATATATAACATTCAGGTTGAAATTTGTTTTATTATATGAGACATCTATGGATTTGGGTATGCAACATGTAGTTATGTTAATAATATAAATGTGATTCAGTAAATATACAATATGATTCAGAAAATAAATATTAGTGATTCATTGATTTGTGTATGCAACATGTAGTTATATTAATAATTTAACCGTGATACAATGTTTGTGCAAACCTTGATATAACACCCCTCTTTCTATATAAGAATATTATATTAATAAACACGGAAGCATGAATTTATAATACATTAAACAGTTTACAATTCCCAAAAATACACTAATTTCAAACTTTTTTAAACTACAAAAGTCGGGGTATTATAAAAATTCTCCAAACAAGGTTTATTACAAAAACCATATCAGAGTCCTCAAGCGCAGTCAAACATTCCTTTGATCAACCAATCACCTCCCGCACCCACAATAATCAAAACATATCCTGCAGGAAGTAAAATGAGGGGTTAGCACAAAGCTAAGTGAATAGATTCATCACACTCCATTCAACTTAGCATAACTAGCTAATTACACCAATAAAACGTAAACACACATAATTCAATGAGGATCGGTGGCTCTGGGGATATCATAATACCCGGGGATTCCCCCAAGAACACTTACCGTCAATCCGTATGGCCAATACAGAATAGACCGATAACTACTGGTTATTAAACACATACACAGGTCTCAAACACAACAAATGAATCAAAACCTGTGTAAAACACATAATAACCAGAAGTCCAACTACACGTTGACCTCAATAACATAATACACATAGTTCACATATCACGTAGATCAATAATCAATAACCAAGACTAAACAGTCTAATACACATCTACGTTTACTTGTTGTAACCAAATAGTTACAACTAAATCAAATGATGAGTTCCGAATCCACTCACCGATACCTCTGACGTCTCCACACTCAGGATTCTAATATCACTGAGTCTTACGTTGATCTGAAACAGAAAATCATACACAAGTCAGAAGTTCGTTCCATAAATATCATTATAGTCTAATTATCCAATCAGGTAATCCCTGAAGTCTAGGCAAACAAAAGTTCAATCAGAAATGAACTTAGAAAAATCCCGCAATGATGTTTAAAACTGAAAAATGCTATTTTCGGGTCCTAGATGACCCCGGATGGCCAAAAACTGCCTAGGCTATTAGAATATAGCCTTGATTACTAGGTCGTTTCCAATTGACTATGCGAATTTCAACTAAATCTGAGTTAGTGATATTTTCACAAAACCGCGTCTCAAAAACACTTTACGCATTTTCAAAATTTGCAAAACAAAAATCTCTTTTATAAACTTAGCGACACAACCATTGTGTCGCACCACAAACCCTTGCGACATAACCACTGTGTCGCACAACAGAATCCTGCGACACTAACATTGTGTCGCAATACTCAAAATGGCCGCCTTTAGCGACAAAACCACTGTGTCGCATACCATTTAAGCGACACAACCTGCGACACAAGCCTTGTGTCGCAATGAAGAACAGACCAGTTCCCAGATTCAAAATTCACGAATTCGAACATGCAATAATCAAATTAACCTATATCAAACCGTGTAATTCACTTATAAACAATAACAACACATAATAATCAAACCCTTACCTCGAAATCACGGATTAAAAGCTTCAATTAAGTGATTTAAAGCCAAATCTTACTTTCTCTCTAAATTCTCTCACTAGAAACGATTTTAAGAGTTTAGAAATGACTGGAAATGGTCAGGAAGTACTAGGGCGGTGTATATATATTTTTATCATCGAATTACACTTAAGCTCCTTACTTAATTTCAGTTCAGCCCGTTTTGCGACACAGTCCTGCGACACAACCCTTGTGTCGCACAGACAACCTGCGACACAACCCTTGTGTCACAGAAAATCAAAAACTTACAATTTTGAATCTACTAATATTTCACAATAAAACACATAATATTAAATAGTTCTAAAACAATTAAATAATCAATTAAAATAATGGAAATTACCAAACTGCAAAGTAGGATGTTACACTTGAGAAGTTGTCGACCCGTCCATCTATTGGTATTATGCATGTATCTCCGGAAGGTGTACCATATTGGTTGCCCAATGTGCCCGATGAAAAAAAAAACCCAGTGATTGGAATGTCATATGATAATATAGACATTGCTTACGAGGCTTACAGACAATACGGAAAGCAATCGGGTTTTCCTTCAAAAAAGTCAACCAACAATAAGATTCAGATAATTGTCTATTTGATTCAGAAAATTAATACTATGATTCATAAAATTTTCACGTTGATTCATAAAATTTACACTTTGATTCAGAACAGTTACACTTTATTCAGAATGGTCGTTTCACTATTTATGTTGATTTACTTATTAATTCATAAAATTGAAATTAATATCATAAACAGGAGCTTCTTCAACAAACTTGAGAGATTGTTGAATCATATTACATTTCAATATTTTGATTTTTATTATTATCGTTTTCATTTAAATAATTAACATAGATATCATAAACAATAGACAACTTTAGAAAATATTCCAACTGTGATTCAGAAAATGAATACTGTGATTCAAAAATATCCACTTTGATTCATAACAGTTACACTTTGATTTAGAATGGTCATTTCACTATTTTTGTTGATTTACTTATTGATTCATTAAATTGATTAAAATAATTAACATAGATATCATAAACATAGATATCATAGATTCTTATCGTTTTGATTCAGATACTTATCGTTTTGATTAAAATACTTAACATAGATATCATAAACAATAATTAACTCAGAAAATTGACACTTTGATTTAGATAATAAACATAAATATCATAAACTAGTGTCGATTCCAAAATACATTGTACTAGAGTTTATTTACCAAACACCTTTAACCTTTCTTCTCTTATCATATTAGCTCTTAGATTTAACTGATCATTCTCTTCCTTGCTAAGTTTATGATGCTCTTTTGATTCAAATTGCACTTTGAAAGATAGGTCATTCAAACTTCGAGGATACACGGCTGAAATAGGTTATGCTACAATTGGATCGTCGAGTGATTTCGCCTTTTGTTGAACCGATATACCTTTGGAGTTTGATTCAAACATCTAAAGTTAGTGATGCAAGAAAAAAATAAGTTAATAAATCTAGTCTAACGAAAACACACAATGTGATGTGGAAGATGATCCATGTGATTTATTAAATGTAAGTATGATTAAGTAAATATACAATATGAATCAAAGTGTTAAAACTGTGATTCGGTTTTATAAAAATGTGATCCGGTTTTATAAAACTATGATTCAGTTTTTTAAAACTATGATTCAGTAATTTAAACTGTGATTCAAAAACATTAAAACTATGATTCAGTAATTTAAACTGTGATTCAAAAACATTTTCTGAATCACATATACATAGCAAATTTATGAATTAAAAACAATACATAATTTATTAATAAGAAACAAACCATAAATCTATTTAAAATACGTTTCATAATCATATAAATGCATTTATGAACCATCTTCCAAATTTGTTGAATTTTCTTCCCGAGCTGTGATTCAGTTTTTAAAAATTGTGATGCAGTTTCTTAAAACTGTCATTCAAAATACAAATTTTTTGAATCACAACCCAAACCATCAACCCATGGCACATACTTATCTTAATCATAGCTTTGCATTTCAGAATCTCATACAACCCATAATTTCTTAATCACATTACAAATTTGCTGAATCAATTGCAAATTTGTAAGAATCATAATACAAATTTTCTGAATCACAACCCAAACCATCAACCCATGGCACATACTTATCTTAATCATAGCTTGGCATTTCAGAATCTCATACAACTCATATTTTGTTAACCACATTACAAAATTTACAGAATCACATTACAAATTGTGTGAATCACATTACAAAATTTATGAATCACAACCCAAACCATAAAACCCATAGTACGTACTATTCATAACCATAGCATTGCAATTTAGAATCACAAACAAACCAGAAATTCTGAATCGTATAACATTTATTTATGAATCTCATAACAAATATTCGCTCAACACAAACAATACAAACTTTAGTGTGCATAATTTTCGAATAAAGCATAATAGTCACTGGGTATCGCACCAATCAACATTTGTACATAAGTTAAAAAAGAATAAACCTTTAAAACGCACATTTTTCGCAAGTTTGATTCATTGTTCTTGCTTTCACCATCTTCAATTAAACAATAAATTGTTTAATGGGTTTTTGTAAACTTATAAATGTTGATTCAGAAAACCGGCTTTGGAACAAGGATTCACGAATGTATGATAGTATCTTTGGAACAGTCATTCACGGATTGTAGGGTTTTGTTTGTGTAGCGCGATTTTGGTTACTGGACGTGATTTTGATTACAAATCCCTTTTTTGACGGCGGTTCACAGGTATTTTCCTAAGAACAATCGCGATTCTTGGGTTAGGGTTTTAGGATTGGGGCGGTTTTTAGAAGATGAAAGGATTTGGATGATTCGATTAGATTTAGTTAGATTAATTAGATTTGGATGATTTGCTTTTGCATGGAAACTATTCAGTTTCCTGAATCTGCGTGGATGGTGGACCAAATTTTAGGATATTAAAATGAATGAAATGTACAATTTTGCCCTTCAAATGGTAAAAATAATCTGAACTATTGATGATTAAATCTAATGGACAGAAATCTTTCTCCCCTTTCTCCACCATAAATTCTTCCTCCCTTGAATCCCCTCCATTATATCTATATCTATTAAACGTGAATGTGAAGGGTGAATACATTACATAATTACATAAAGAAGAGAAAAAGAAAACAATAAAGATAACTTTTTATTTTAATTATTATCATCTACCTCAACCTAATGTTGCAAGTGATAAAATAGTAATTTCTTTAAATGAAAGACAATTTTACAGTATTGGTTCATTTAATTTAATATTTCTTAGTGAAATCATAAACATAAAAGGTAAATGATGAGTTTCACAATAATAAAGTCAAAGAGGTGATTTTAAAGTGGAAACATCAAACGTGACCTCATGTATAAAAAGCGAAACACATGAAATTAATTATTATACATTTATTTTAATCGTATGACATTATTATTTATTAATTATTTACATAAACAAAATTAGGTGTTGTGTACTTTAAAGATGTTAAACGTCTAATTTCCTGTTTTTTTTCAGAAAAAAAGAAAAAGAATGACTTCACTAAATAGTTATTAGAAGTCTTAATAAAATAAGTAACCATTTTAATTTTATTATGCTCAACTTTTTAAAATAATAGCTAATTTAGAAAAAATAAGCCCAATTTCTTAAAATAACTCTAATTATCTTCTCTCTCTCCTTTCTCCACACACACAAATTACACACTTCCTTTACACACACAATACACATAAATTACAAAATTCATCTTCTTCTTTTTCTTAACAGAATGAAAACAAACATAAAAAAAAAGAAACATAGAAAAAAAATAAGTAAAAAGAGAAAAAAATTCCAGTTGAACATTGTCCCATATGACACATAGTAGCCAGAACACTGTCCGAAACGTTATTCTAGAGTGGGAGAACGTCGTTTTAGATGGTAACGGCACCTCTCCACTCCGTATGATAATAGATTTCCAAAACAAATATAATATTACCTTAGTCAACCTATACACATATTGGTAATTTAGTTTTTAAGTAAAAGACCTTGTAAATAGGGTCATATTTCCAAGTATAAGTTGACACTATTTATATTTTTATATTACTAATTTAAAATAAAAATTTATTAATGTTTACAATTTGTTTTAGAAATTTGATTATATCAAGTTAGAATCACATAATCCTAGCGCCCTTAATAAAGCTAGTCGTATCGTATAATAATCTCGTGAAAATTTGGGGAAACGAGAGATTGAAGAACATATTCGCGCGATACAATCACCACCAACAAAACCAGACCAACTGCAACAAAGATTTCAATTTCAATTTCAAAAAGATTTCTTCTGATTTTCAACTGCTCAATTGTTTTCTCTTTCTCTCTCTAAAACCTCTAATGTGTGTTTTCTGGTGATACTATAATTTAGCCCTAACTGCTCTCACTTCATCACTCCACAATTCTCATTCTAGGGTTTTCAATTTCATCCAATTGAACCATCGATTATTACTTTTGGTACTATCTCCACTTCTGTTTAATTCTCTAAATTACTCAAATTTAGGGTTTCGAATAACGCAGCTTCAGTTTATGCAATTTATTAGTATCTTCAATTTTGTTGAAATTACTGTGATGTAGTGCTGCATTTGTTTGTTATTTATGTTCACTTTATTGCACCTTTGGTTTGATCTATGAATTATAAAGCGGTGTATGAAATTAGCTCTGAATTATATTATATATTATACATATATATATGATAAATATTTTTAATATTGGATATCTATGTCTACTTACAGTAGGTTGTTTTTTTGTTTGTAGCAGAGTACTTAGGATTGTCTGCTTCGATGGCGGTAATGTGTCTATAATTTTTTTGATCGATAATTTGGGGTTTAAATGTTATTGGAACAAGGTGGAAAGATTAGAACAGTGTTCGATTAGTTTTCATTGTAGTGATATTGATTAGAAGAAAGTGTTGGTTGACTTAACTTATGGATTTTGCAAAGCGTTGGTGTAAAAAGTTACGCCCGAAAGATAAGCCTAAATCTTCACCGAGAAAGGATGTTAGAAGTAATGGAAAAGAAGGTCTAAGAACAACAAGTGATGAAGCACCCTCAAATGCCACTAAACAGAAGGTTGAAGCTGCGAAACAATATATAGAAAAACACTACAAGGAACAAATGAAGAATCTGAATGAGCGAAGGGAACGGTATGAATCTATGCATCACGTATCTTGTATGATTATAACTAATGCGATTTGCTAGTTATTGAGCCTAAGTTGTAAGGTGTATTATAATAATATACTTATGATCTTCACACTTTCTACTAAATCAAACCCTTGATATTTATTTATGCTCGTACAAGATTTCAGTGGTTCAAATTGAAATGATAACAAATTACCCTTCTTGATGTAGGCGTCATGTACTTGAGAAGAAGTTGGCTGATTCAGAGGTATCTGAAGAAGAACAAAACAATCTACTTAAACATCTGGAGAAGAAAGAAACTGAATATATGCGACTTCAGAGGCATAAAATGGGCGCTGATGATTTTGAGCCATTGACAATGATAGGAAAGGGTGCATTTGGAGAGGTATTCCAAATTTCGGATTTCCACCAATCACCGTCGAATCAAGCGACCTTGTTTGACCTGATTTCACCATTTGATGTTTAATAAATCTTCTACTTCTCTAACTGGTGAGATTATTGTACTTCCAGGTTAGAATATGCAGGGAGAAGACAACTGGCAATGTCTATGCAATGAAAAAACTTAAAAAATCTGAAATGCTTCGTAGAGGCCAGGTAAAAGTTATTTTTTTTCAATTCAGTTTCTGTGAAGTTTTATCCTTTATTCATTGTTGATATTGATTGGAGGATTTATAGGTTGAGCATGTGAAAGCAGAAAGGAACCTACTTGCAGAGGTTGATAGCAATTGCATTGTTAAACTTTATTGTTCATTTCAAGATGAAGAATATCTGTACCTCATAATGGAATATTTACCTGGAGGAGATATGATGACTTTACTGATGCGAAAGGATACGTTGACTGAAGATGAAGCAAGGTTTTATGTCGGGGAAACTGTTCTGGCAATCGAGTCTATTCACAAACATAATTATATTCATAGGTTGCTACAGACTTCTGTTTTTACTTCATTTTGATAGAAGTATGTGGCAATTTTTATCAGAAGAATAATTCTTTTTCCAACTGCTTCAGGGATATTAAACCGGACAACTTGCTGCTTGATAAATTTGGGCACATGAAATTGTCAGATTTTGGATTGTGTAAACCATTAGACTGTACCAATCTTCAGGAAAAGGATTTTTCTGGGGCAAATAATTTAAGTGGGGCGCTTCAAAGTGATGGGCGCCCTGCAGTGCCCAAGCGTACTCAACAGGAGCAACTTCAGCATTGGCAGAGGAATAGGAGGATGCTTGTAAGTTACTTTCTATAAATCTGAGATTTAGGCAGTAACCGAGTTGAGTTATATGAGTTATTTGAGCTTGAACTCAATCGGAGCTTAAACGAGTTGATCTTTATTGAGTTTGAGTACAAAAAACAAGCTCAAAATATATAACAGCCAAGTTCGAGCTTTTATGGACTTGAATCCAATTGTTATCGAACTTCTCGAGGCCTATTTAGTATTTAAGTGCCAATAGATATATGTAAAGTAGAGATGCTATTGAGCCGGCTTCTTATCGAGTTCTAAAATTGAGCTCAAATTATTTCCAGTTAAATGACTATGGTTTGTAATGACTTTTTACGAGCTACAGTGCTACACACTCAATTCTTTCTTGAGCCTAGATTGAGCTGGCATCACGAATGCTCGTCGAGCTACAAAATTGTGTTGAGCTGGCTCGGCTCATTTGAAGTTCTATTTGAGATTGTTTTGTATTTTGGATTAGAGGGAGTTGTTCACTTAATTTTTTTGTCTCCTAACACATGGTTCTGAGTTTCCTAAAAATCTTTAATGATGTAGGCTTATTCCACTGTTGGTACACCTGATTATATTGCTCCTGAAGTTTTGCTGAAGAAAGGATACGGGATGGAATGTGATTGGTTTGTATCTTTAACATTCTGAAAAGCATTTATTGCTATATAATGGAATATAGATATAAATTGTATTTGGTTTCTTGCCATAGGTGGTCTCTTGGGGCAATCATGTATGAAATGCTTGTTGGATACCCACCCTTCTATTCAGATGAGCCAATGTCTACTTGTAGAAAGGTAAATTTGTTTACTCTAGCATATTACAGATTTGTTACAGTATGTTTAATGATGTTTATAAATTGCGCCTTGCTAATACAGATTGTGAATTGGAGAACTCATTTAAAATTTCCCGAAGAGGCTAAATTGTCTCCTGAAGCAAAAGATCTTATCTGTAAACTTCTTTGCAACGTTGAAAAGAGGCTTGGAACCAAAGGCGCTTATGAAATAAAGGTGTTGTGCTGTTAAGAGCCTGACCTAACTAATTTGTGGGTTGTGTAGTTCAGTTTTGATATTACTGCTAAAATTTGCTTTGATATATACAGGCACACACATGGTTCAAGGGAATAAATTGGGAAAAATTGTATCAAATTGAAGCTGCATTTATTCCAGAAGTAAATGACGAGCTGGATACCCAAAATTTTGAGAAATTTGAAGAGGTGGATTCTTTAGTTGGTGCACTACTACAGCTCTACCTCCATATTTTGTTCATTTTTCTGCTTTCTTTTTTTTTTTCTTTTTTTTTTTTTAAAACTTTTGTGTTGTTCTTTATGTAATACCATGGCAGGGGGACAACCAAATTCCGTCCTCAACAAAGTCAGGCCCTTGGAGAAAGGTTAGTAAGAAATCTTGGTTTAGCAATTGCAATCTTAACAGCCTAAATCTTGCTCTTACAGATATATTTGAATCATTATTGTATATTCTTTTCGTATTTAAGATTTTGGGAATTCGATCTGTTAGTCTGTTCTTAGAACAGTATGGTTCAACTGAATAAGGCAAGGTAAACGGAAACATTCTTTCTTGGTGATTTTGATTTATAAATACAGAAAGTTTAAGATAGTTATAGTTGCTAACTAAGGACTATTGCGAACAAATACTGCAATGGATTGAGTTCAATATGGTGTTTTGGAGGTTGTTAAAATCGTATAGGTACTACCGTGGCTCTTATTTTTCATCTAGTATACAATCTTATGTTTTCTCTTTGTATCTTAATCAATCAGCACAACTCTTCTGTACAGAATGTCAACAGGGGACATCAATCCTTCACACATGTGCTAATCGTTCACAAACTTTATAATTAATTACTGAAATTACAGCACAAGGATACCAATCCTAAAAGATTCTTTCGTTATCTAACAAAAAAGACGGAAAATTTGAAGTGATCTTGAGCAAATAGTATGATCAAGCTATTTTGCATAAAAGGCATAAGTGCATAACCCTAAGAAGTACAATAAGCTACACATACACAAACAAATGATGAGTTCTAATATTATCTCTAAGTTATTGAAGAAATTTCTCTTGAGTCACATGTATGAAAGTTTTTGGCCCAGGATACTACTAAAGGTGTTCTATTTGAGATAACTAGTTTCCTGCATATGCATGCGGGATCTGGAAATAGGTCACCAAGATGCAAAGCCTAAAAGTCAATCTATCTCCAAATATTCATCAAATGAGATAACAGCATTTAGTTACTTCTCTTTTTCTTTTTTTGGCAAAGCCAACAAAGGGGATTAAATTAAAAGCCTTCCTTAAAACAAGGGAAGGCAAACAAATACAACTGGAGTCTCCAAGCAGGAGAGACCAAACAGAACAAAAAGTGCAACTACAAACATATCACTTAGTTACTGCCTTACAGAAACTCAAAAAGATCACTTATAATATGTTTAGAGAAAGATAGAGAAAATCCAACATCACCCAAATAATAAGTTAGGTTTAAACTTTTAGAAAGATCACCATTGACCAATTGCTGATGCGGATTTTACCTTTCTTGAGTAGTGAAGTTGTGAAGAATCATCGTTGAAATTTTAATACTTGAATAGTAACAAATACAGAGTATTGTTTTAAGATGTATTGGGAAGTGGAAACAATTAATAGAAATCTTAAATGGAGTATTTACTCCATCCCTACATTGGACCAAATGTTTAGATTTTTTCATCACTATGTTTATGCCTAGACCTGTAGGTTATCATTAGTTTTTCATGTGTCAACTTTCCTTTTCTTTGTCATAGTTGAATGTTCTATCATGTTCAGTGGGTGTATTAGTAAAACCACCAATAATCTTAAAACAGTAGTTCAGTTTGTAGTTTTATGTGTTTCAGTTGCTATGAATTTAGTCCTGTGATTGCATCATATTGATAATGAATTACTCTTACGGTACTATCCCATGTGGATGGTAGAACCGCCATGGCAGTAACAGCTGTGATAACTCATGTTCACATTGCAAGTATTTTTTATTTTGCCTACCTTCTTTTTGTCGTGTTTTGCATATGCAAGATGACACATACATGTCCAGCCATAAATTTCAAAGCCTTGAGGTTCACAATTTCTATCTTGCAAATTGATACATGAAGCAAACAATAAGATTCCCGTTATCCAATCTCCCAATCAGACTTTTTTTCCCTTCCGAATCACCATCCGGTCATTTGTCCTTGTATCTTTGACATAATTGTTATTTTATGATTCTATGGATTTTACCCATCACTTCCTACGTAATTTGTGGATTCTCATTTAGAGTTTATTGATCTAGAGCATATTAGTGGCAGCCGGCCGCAAGAAGAGAAAGTTTCTTTCTTTTTTCTATTGTCAAATTTTTAGTGAACATAATCATGATTTATATAAGTAAATTTTGTTCTACACGTCATTGCAATACTTATTGTTATTTATATCCTGTTCGACATGTCACTCCAGTTTGCTTGAATATATAAAAACTAGTAGAATGATGGACCTATAATGATTTATTGGCTTGGTCCAGGAACTGATAAATACACGCCCACCTTTGGCCAATTATTATATGCCAATCACACTTGTCTGATTAAAGTTCCCCATTTTGATTTTATTATAAACTCTATGACATAGGTTTCTTCTTGGTCTTCTGCGTTGTAATAGTCATATTTTTTTGTCAACTGCAGATGCTCTCTTCTAAGGATGTCAACTTTATGGGGTACACATATAAGAATTTTGAAATCGTAAATGAACATGAAGTTCCGGGAATTGGTACTTGATTCTCTCCTCGCATGCGCAACTACTTATATCAATTCGTTTTGTGGTTTATTTTTGTTGATTTTTTATTCCTCGAAAATATATCCCGAGTATAAAGTAATAGAACTATTGGGAATGCCAAATCTTTAATTAGTTACGTAACAAATATATCTTCTACCAGATTTTGAACTCTTTTGGTTAAGAGATTCTTATGAGATGCATGAAGCATGGTCAAAATTAAAAAATCAATTTCAATTTTTATTTTCCAGCTGAGTTGAAGAAGAAGAGTTCAAAGCCTAAGAGGCCTACAGTGAAGTCCCTTTTTAGTAAGATCTCTCTCTCTCTCTCTTCATCCATTTATCCACCCGAATAATTGATGCAATGTTCAACCGCGTTAATGAAAATGTCACTTGGTCAAATATTTAAAATACCCCTTTAATAATATTTGATAAATTTGATAAAAATAGAGTAACCTTGTGGACTAAAATCAGTGCTATCAATTTCTTTGATAAATTCTGATGACCAATAAGGAATGTTTTGGATTGAAACTTTTTGCTTCTATAAATGGCTCTTTGAAACAATTCTTGTTGTGTATTGACTTAATTCTAGTTGTGTATTAACTAACAACTGACTCGGCATGTAAATAAAGTGTGCAATGGTTAGTCCTGTCAATCATGAACAGAATGGGGGATACTGTTGACCAAAATCAATACCTTAAACAAAATTCGTTGAATTGTTGAATCTTCCATGTGAATTTTCTTTGGAGTTGTCATACTCTTATTTCTGGGAGTTCGCTACTTAAAGCCACAATGTCCAGAATTCCTTTCATTTGCTGCAGAATAGCAGAATATTGTTACTTGAGAGTTGAGACAATGACCAATGGGCAAATAGGTATTCTAGCTTGAAAATTTGCTAAAAAGATAAAGATATACCATTTGACATCCTAAAAGGGAAATAGTTGTAGTTTTCACAAGACAGACGGATTCTGTTTAGTTAGATGTATGAATAGTTGATGGGATATTAGGATAATCACGATTACAAAACGTCATTATTACAATGAAGATCTAAATTGATTAGAAATAAAGTGATTTTTAAGTTTCATGCATCTGAATGCATTTTGGATGACTTCCAACCCGAATGACCCACTTGATCCATTTGACCATTTTTGTTAAATCTTTTAGCTTAACTATGTGACACTTTAGAGATAATACATTATTTAACTCAACCAGTTTGTATATAAAAAGGTTGAAATCGCCACCTCCAGAAATTACAGGAAGAAAAATGGCTGGGGGACATGCACAACAAATTTACTTATTGTCATGAATTCTTGTGTTTTTACAGAAGAAGAAACGGATTCAACATCCTCTCAAACTCAAGGAAGTTTTCTCAACCTCCTACCTCGCCAATTTGAGGTCTCGAAACAAAAGGAATCTACGTGAACCATTATTGATCTGTTCATAACAGTCATATAGCCATAGTTAAAAATCAATCAAAAGCAATGCAATGTTGTTCTTTGCAACTGGACAGCTTTCCGTTATGCGTGGGATGGGTAAATACAGAATGAAAGAGGGATTTGCAGTTTGTTAAATTTGCAGACGAAAATGATTTGTTTGATATTATGGAGACCATTTCGTGGCTTTCATTTTTTTTTCCGGGTTTCCAGGTCTCTTGTAAATTGGTTTATTGGACTGTGTATATCTATTTTAGTATTACTTGTAATTGGTGTGTAACTTATCCAGTTGTCAAGGTAACATTTATCGAATCTTATTGTTCTTGTAAGTACTCAGATAGTTAGAATTCATGGTTGAAGGTAGTAACAACTTTTGTGTTTGCCATTTCAGTATCAACAATCCCTGTTGTGTCTGAAAATAGTTGCTTTTGTTTCATGCTACGGGTCTCTTGTTAGTCCTTATCAAACTGGTTCAGTTACCGTCAAATGAGCAAACCCGTCAATTTGAAGGAGTTAATTTGTTAAGAAAGATTCGTAAGTGGTCTCTCATTCCAGGTGAAAAGAGTAAATTAAAGTACATATGTTTTATTCATTAAAGGTATGCATGCGACACCATATGAAATAGTTCACCGAGACCATGGTATACAGGGATTTGCAGTGGAAATAACTTGCCAAATCGCCTCTAATACCAAAAGCAAGCTTAATTGATATTAATGAGTACTATCATGCTTGCGCGTTGCGCCATGTGCTTTACATAATAATATTAAGTGCTTAATAATATATGCCTTATTTGTCTGCATAGTTCACACACATATTATCCTTTAATATCAATTATTGAACTTATATTATACTTAGTCTTAAAATAAATCATCTAACATTAAAAAATGTGGTAAAATGTTATATGCTAAAAGAAATTGCTCTGTCATACAAAAATGAACAAATAACATATAAAATAAATAAGCAAGGAATGAGTATTTGAATGCTTATTTTGTAATAATTAATCGTCATCAACAAAGTATACATTACTGATTAAATCTATGTTTATTTGAATCACATTACCCTACAATATAATAAAAAGTATATAATCATATACACTGACAATAGCATATTGGAACTTTTTTCTAACAAATTTAGAGTGTTATATATTAGAAGTCATTGATTGATCCAAATATGTTTTAGTTATCCAAGCTTAATGAGAGGATAAAACTATTAATTAGATCATAACCTTAACAAATATATGTGACAAAAAGTATGTTTAATATTAACAATTCTTAAAAGGGTAAGTAGATTAAAAATTACTTGAAGTGAAAAAACTAACATAAACAAACACTTAATATATATATATATATAATCATGTTTGATATTGCAAAGCTATCATAATTTACGTAGTATATATAGAATTGAAAATATAAGATATAAAAACAAAAACAAAAGAACAAAGAAAAAATGAAAAATAATTTTGTAATAAAAAAATTCACAAAATAGTTACTGTCGCAAGATTCGAACTCACGCGAGATGAGTTAAAAGTATATCCGTCAACAACTTGATCTAGCACACAAATATATACAAATTTGCTCTATCATTAATATATATGTAAATGTAAATTTGCTCTATCATTAATATATATGTAAATGTAAATTAGAAAAAGATAAAAAAGTTACTATTCATAATTGTTCACTAATTGATATAAGGGGTAATAGGGAAGAGCTTGACCTTCAAACCATATTTCATTTGGAGTATAATGGAATCACTTGGACAAACTTGGTGACCCTCCACCGATTCCACGTGGTAATGATAAATGATGGCACTAGCCACCATTTTCATTTGATTCAAACCCATTTCCTTACCCCAAGCATGTCCTTGGCCCTGCATGAAACGTAGTGAACTTGTAAGACGGTCCATGTTTAATCCCTCCTCTACTCGAAAACCATCTTTCCGGCTTAAATTCCATGCAATCTTCCCCCCATGTCTCTTCCATTCTTCCCATCGAATAGAAAGATAACATTATCATTGTGTGCTCATCAACAGCATGACCACTTGGGAGAATTTCCTCCTCAGATGGAGACTTATGTTCCAGAGCAATAGGAGGATACAATCTTAATGCTTCACATATACCTCCGTGAAGATAAATCATTCCTTCCATCTTTTTTACACCCAAACATTTCCATTTACGACCACTTAATTGCTTCTCAATCTCCTCTCTTATCCTCTTCTCTGTTATATTTCAAATTATAACATACCCTACCAACGATGCCAGGGTCCTATGTGATTTTTTCCTAGCACTGTTAATTGGAGGGAGGGGCCGCTGCAGTTTAATGTGTTAGTATCAAATATAAATGACCATTTAGTTAGAGTATAAATGGCATACACATTATTTGAATGAGTCATTTTCAATTTTGTTAGTCTGAATTCTCTTTTGAGCAATTTGTTAGTTTGCAAACTCAGTCTCATCACTTGACTCTTTGTGTTTGAACAAACTGGTTCGATTACAGTCAAATGAGCAAACCAGTTCTTGGTCAACTTGAAGGAGATATTTTGTTAAGAAAGATTTGAAAGTGGGATCCCATTCCAGTGAAAAGAGTGTTGGAAAAAATTGTATTTTTCCCAAACTTTGGACCTGGATATCTGTTTGTATATATAGTAATTATAAGTCATATTTTATATGGTTGTGTAGTGTTTGACAAGAGCTTTGCACTGGCGTATTATATGTCCAAAGTTGATTAGAGGTGAATGAGATATCGAGACTCAAAGTTAGGTGTATGAAACAAAAGTTGATGGGTTTTTGGGTAGTTTAACTTAGTCTCATATAGGAGTGGGAACAAAACTCCAACTCAGTTATAAGTGTCTGTGTGGTAGCATGTTCACAAGCTTATCACCTATACCCACTGCAACTCCTATGAATTGCGGACACAAAAGCAGCTTGAGAACTTTCGGTCATGCGTAAGCTATTTTTTGCTGCAACCCGTTATATTTGAACCGACCGGTGACCCACTGGTTTGATCCATTTTATTTTTTTGTTTCGTATCCATATCTGTCACATTTGTGCAATCAAAATGATTTTGATTTTCATTTGGTTATGAGTTCCTTTTGAATCGTTTGTAACTGGTATGACTTGATGGCCATGATATCGATTAATGATGGATCATTAAATTGTTTGTATGACAATCATCAGTTATCAATTTGTACTGAGCACTATATAAAGGTTGCCATCTTCCTCATTTGAGATATCCAAAAACCATTCTCACTTTCTCTCTACTACTTACACGCACTCAAATTCTGCTGTGGTTATCAGTCAAGTGATAATCATCTCCGGCAATACGCTGATTAGGCCACTGTACCTGGGAAATAGACTCAAAATCTGTTTTAAGGGAGTTGTGTTAAGTACAAGCTCCGACTGTCGAATTTACATTCTGCTTCTTCAATTTCTGTTTGTATTTTCAGTTTTGTTTTATACAAAATATTCCTATAAAGAGTAAAAAGGATGAAAAACATTTTATTCATTAGAGTTATGCATGGTACGTGATACGATATAGTTCACCAAAACCATGGAATTTTGACATTCGTGAAGTGGAAAGCGATATTGCAACTTAGACATTCATATATGGATTCACAAGGGAAAAAACATGACCAATACTCTGCATTATTATCTTCAAGCTTGGTTGCTGTTGACAGGGAAGAGTTTGACCTTCAAACCATATTTCATTTGGAGTATAATGGAATCACTTGGACAAACTTGGTGACCCTCCACCAATTCCACATGGTAATGATAAATGATGGCACTAGCCACCATTTTCATTTGAATCAAACCCATTTCCTTACCCAAGCATGTCCTTGGCCCTGCATGAAATGCAGTGAACTTGTAAGACGGTTCATATTTAATCCCTCCTCTACTCGAAAACCATCTTTCCGGCTTAAATTCCATGCAATCTTCCCCCCATATCTCTTCCATTCTTCCCATCGAATAGAAAGACAAAATTATCCTTGTGTGCTTATCAACAACATGACCACTTGGGAGAATGTCCTCCTCAGATGGAGACTTGTGTTCCAAAGCAACAGGAGGGTACAACCTTAGTGCTTCACATATACCTCCGTGAAGATAAATCATTCCTTCCATCTCTTTTACACCCAAACATTTCCATTTACGACCACTTAATTGCTTCTCAATCTCCTCTCTTATCCTCTTCTCTACATTCACGTTTCGAGAAAGAAGATAAAAGAACCAAGAAAGAGCTGTGCTTGTGGTGTCTCTCCCTGCAATCATCAGATTTAGTATGGTGTCTTTCAGGAACTTTCTTGAGTCGCCGGAAGTCCCACTTTGTCCTTCAAAACCTCTCATCAAGGAAGCTAACAACCGGCTCTCTTCAACCTCTACCTACACTACACAAATTAGCTAATCCTACATATATTTTCTGAAAATATTCACAGAGATAAAAGTGTAGAATTGATTAATCAGGTGTTAAGATATTTGGCTTTTAGCATGCTAGCTCAAACTGTATATTGCTTAAGCTTTAACATTTTCTTTCCTATAATAATTGGCGCAACACTTGTTATACCTTTTCAAGCTTATATATACAGACAGTTTTTACACGTTTACAAGTATGAATAACCTCACAAAATTTATGCCTTTCAGTATGCGTGAAGAGAATAAACATATACAATCTGTATATCTGTTATAGTGTAATACCTCTTTTTGAGACAGACAGTTGTATATAAGTTCATCAAAAGCCTTCCAAGCTTCCTCCATCTTTTTCTCCTTACCCAACCCAAATCTCTGCTGCAACTTCCAAACTTTTGTTGGCAAAATATGTCTCCACAAAAGGGCTTCTTCGACAACTGTGAAGGCCTTCTCACATGGAACGATTGGTAAATGAAGCGACAAGCATTCAGGATCATAATCTAAAAGCAATACACATATAGTATCAAAAGTGAACCTTTGAAATATTTCTTGTAAATCCATCTCTTGACTTTGCTCAAGAAGAGGTAGAAGCCCTTTCTCGACTTTGTTCTTTATGGTTATTTCCAAAAGAGTATGAAACTCGGGGTGTTTGAGTAAAGGCATGGTTGTTTTCCTATGAATTTCCCATAACTCATGATCCGAGTTGAATATACCATCTCCAAGGATATCAAAGATGTAACGAAAGTCAGGGCCTTTAGGATAGTTGTGAAAATTCTTGCTCAACATGTAATGAACGTTGGCAGGGTCAGAAGTGAATAACATATGTATATTGGCAAACGAAGGACCTTTAAGCAAGAAAGTACCATCACTATGTTTGAGGAAATGAGTGGCGTAATCATGGATACGGTAGGCATTTATTAGCGTGTCCAACGTCATACCAAGAACGGGTAAGTCGATAGGGAGGCCCCTCCTTCTCCGGTGTAAAAGCATGGCACCAGAAATCAACGAGAAAATGAAAAAAAGAAGCATATCAAAGTAGGGAAGGGAAGCCATGGGATTGGAATGAACAAAGCTATGACAAAAATGAACAAGATATGTACTTGTGATGGTTTATTGTTTTTGGTGTCATGTGTACTCACATGGTGTGTACCTGTGTCGGCTTTATCATTTGTGAAAAAATAAAAATAAAACGATTGTTACATATAAATTTTTTATCAGAGAAAAAAAAAACAATGTAAAAATGGAACCTATACCCTGCCACAATGCAATTGTCCTATGAAATGTGATTGTTTCAATCCTATAAATTTCATTGTATTGATGGAGGGAAGGACCATTGCGATTTGAAGTGAGTTGTTGTCTAATTAAAAGGTATTAAATGATTAAGAGTTGGGCACTCACCTTATTTGAACAACTCATTTTCTATTTTGTTAGGCTAAGCTCGATGTAACAAATATGGAATATGTAAAATTTTCACGGATTTTGCTTTATGTCTTGTAGTAACTCCGACTTTGTAAAAATCCTTCAAGTTAACTTCGTATCTAATGAAGCGTTCTTATCTTTGATATTATAAGAAAATTGATAATAAACATTACCGATTACTAATATATAAAACATTTCTAAATAATACAGTTTAAAAAATACAAATTACTCAATTATCTATTAATTGTTTATAATGTTAATGAAAATGGTACAATCATATAAGGGGAAATTAGGGGTGCAGCACCAAAGTTATGTGAAACTGTGCAACCACTTAAAAGTAATATGTTCTTGTGTAAAAATCAGAATGTTACAGGGGCAGTGTAAATATCATTCTTTGAAGAATAGTACTTTGGTTGGACCAAAATTTGGTCTCGCTAGAAGCACATACGGTAATCCCATCATCTAAGTCAATAACTTATTATTTTTTTACCCATAATCTATTTAATGGTTTCATAAATAACTTTATCGAGTATTTGTAACTTATTTTTCAACTATTTTCGTTAGAGGGGACGGTTCAAAAGTTCCTAACACGAATTCAAAGTGATTAAAAAACGAGCTGACAAGTTTGAGTTGGTGGGTTTCGGTTTGGTGTGTCAAAAGTTATCAAGCTAAGCACGATCCACATAACCTATTTAAATATACAGCTTAACCTAGTTGACGTGTTAGTTGGTCGGTTTCAAGTTGGCAAATTGATCGTGTTAAAAAAATTCAAAATTATTTGTGAGTTGGTGGGTTGATCTGTTAATTTCAACTTGACTTGAAAAATACAAGTTAGTAGATGTCGGGTTAGCGGCATGAATGTTTATTTTCAATGTCAATTTTAAATTGCTTTAATAATTACAATCCTTAATTATAATCGTTTGAAATAGGATGTATGAAATGAAATAAGAAAAGTATATACTGTTATCTACTCATTAAAAAAGTAGATGCTATTTCACGCAACTATTTTATTGACGTTAAATTGCACGATAGTATGAAGTTCATCCTTTATCATTTTATCATGTTTATACAGAAAAAAAGTAAAGACTTTCTAAAATCTTAACTTTTAGTAAAAAAAAACAAAACTCAAACTTTTAATAAGTGCACAAAATATAATAATTAAAACTTACGTGTTCAGTTCATCAATTGAAAACTTCCAATAAAATACGTACATACATACACATACATATAACCTAACCAAAAATATTCAACAGAAGCCCTAATTTCTTTTGCAGAATTCGGTAAATCTCTAACTACAATTTCTAATATTTTATGCTTTTGTTTTATGTTATGATGCTTGCTTGATAATTGAATACCGAACCTAAACTTTTTTGTTTTAAAATCCCGATTTGTAAATTGCTTTAATCTCCTAGAAGTCAAAACCGTAGAAATTGACTTGAATAACAGTAAATCGGATGGCTTGATTTCGACATTACATAATCGAAATCGGTGGATTGTTCGGCTGTCTAGTTCTTAATGGTGATGGTTACTCTCCTTAAATTGTTCACCTGTTTAATTAGTCAAAAACCCTAGATAACTAAATTTGTGTTTCTCTTATTTTTAATTTAGTAATTAATAGCTCTACTGAATGCATCTTTTGATATTATACTAATCGATCGTTTACAAATGTCGTTGCAGCTCATTTGATCATCTGAAAATCTGAACTTATACCAATAGGGACATCATGCAGGTATGTATGGCTAACATCCAGCCTATGTGATATGTTATTGTAAAACGAATACTTTATACCCTATTGTAACAAAGGGATTAGTTCCATGTTTTGTGTTATACGTTATATATTTTCCAGTACTATCAAATTTAGTTTATAATTCGAACACGATGATAATATTCTTTACTCCAGTAGGAACGAATTAGTGTATGACAGAAGGCAAATCGTTCATCTTTATCTGTGAAGTGCCACTGAATTTTAGAGTCTGATATTTTTGTTTGGGTTTGCGGTTTGTCTATGTATGACTGGTCCATAGCTGAAGCCTGAAGTCCAAAGATTTTTCATCATGTCTATCTAGTATTTTGCAGTTACTTGAGTGGGTCAAAATTTCTGTCGGGTTCTTTGTTAATATGTACTGCGTTGCGTATAACTAAAATGTTGAAACTTACTTTATGTTCAAATCAGTGTGTCAATTGCTGTCCTTCATTAGTTTAGTTTAAATGTTCTTTCAACTAATGTTATTTTTATTGGAGTGCTTGACAGGCTAGTGACAGGTTTAATATCAACTCTCAACTTGAGCATCTGCAAGCTAAGTACGTAGGAACAGGTCATGCAGACATGAACAGATTGTAAGTGCTTGTTTTTTGTATATGTAATATGTAAATATTACACAACCTGTATTTTACAAAACACTAGATGAGTTTATGTAAAATTATATATAATGATACTTGCTTGTAATCTTGTAGTGAATGGGCGGTTAATATCCAGAGAGACAGCTATGCGTCGTATGTTGGCCATTATCCAATGCTTGGCTATTTTGCAATAGCCGAAAATGAATCAATTGGGAGAGAACGCTACAACTTTATGCAGGTATTCGCCTTATCAACTTCTTATTGACTATAATTTTAGTGAGTACTGTTTATTGGTCTTTTTTTAAACAAAATTGTTCATTTTGCAGAAAATGCTGTTGCCATGTGGACTTCCACCAGAAAGAGAAGAGGAGTGAGGGCATGAAGTGTTACATATGTGGAGGTTTAGTGTCGTGGTTGTCATTATGCTTATGAACACATTATGAAACTTCTGTAGTATTCACCTTGTTGTGATAAGATGAGATAGAAATGAATTTACAATGGCTTCATATGTAAGTACTGTTTGATTGTGAGGTTTATTCCTCCATGTATGCAGTTATGTTTTGTTCAATAACATCGTTATTTGTCCAATTAGTTATTGGGTTGTTATGCGGTTCAGTGTTAAAGTATCTTTCCATATACTTGAATATAAGGACAAAATGTGTCGATGGGCCAATCACCAAGAGTCTCATTTGTGTCCGCAATTGTTGGGTGGCTAATTATCTGAGGTGGGGATTGAGAATCTCTGCGAGAGAATTAAGTTGGTATGGGTTGAGATACTCTCTTGCTGTGCGAGAAATAACATTTCTTCTCTTCTCTTTTTTGCCATAGGTCTTTTAACATGTTATCATGTTAAAGAAACATGAAAGAATCTTAATGCCATCGGCATGTTGTATGGTTTCATGTTCATTTTGGCATCTTGGTTGGTTTGGATTTTTAAATCAAATATCCTCTTCAATTTTTCATTTCAAAACAAGAGGTTTGCTGGTTAGAGACCAATCAAGTACTGAATTTTTGCTGTCTAGTTGACACTCATACATTTGCCAGTTTGATTCAAGTTAGTACCCTCGAATTCAAATTCATTATTTGTAGCTTGTATGTGTATGAGTTTTGTTGGCAATCAACTTAAGTTGGATTGTAGGGTGGTGTCCTGATACTGCCTCATCAATTTTTAAGTTGTTGCCCTCAATTGACATCTTCCTTTATAAATGATAGTATGATCGTTAGACTCATACCTTATTTTAATCACCAATAATGAGACACAAACATATAAGATAAACGATCATATTACTTTGTAATTTTATTTTTGTATTTTCTTTGATCGAATTTTACTTTGTAATTTGAGTAATATTAAATGTGCATAAAATGCGCTCTACTATTTTTCCCTCATTATTTTCACCATTCATTTTCATATGTCAATTAATCACGGAGTATATCTTCGGCACATTATTAAGCTACATTTTTAGGCGTATGAAGTCTTCTTGTAATCCTAATCGGATTAACTAACATGAATGATAACCTGAGGCAAGAAATTAAGAATGGCAATGGATAAGAAGATTTGAGGGAGAATGGTGATATGTTAAATGTTACGTTAGAAAGTTTGAATTTTGAATGAAGTAAACAAAAATGATGTATTAAATGTGACTTGAGAGATTTAATGCAAATAATTTCTTATGATGATATAAACTTTTGTTTACTACACACAGTAACTATTTCTGAATTTAAAAACATTGGTAACAAAAATGCTAAACTCTTGAAGACTTGAAGAACACAATCAAGCTGTTGAAAGTTAATTGCAACACATCACCAGAAAATGGAATCCATACAAACAGTAATCAAAACCTTAATAAAACACCCAACACAAATCAACTCAAAATCCCAAATCAAACAGATTCATGCTCAAATCATCAAAAGCTTCCCCATTTTCACTTCTGAGCTTCTTTCAATTTACTCAAAACTCAATCTTTTACCAGAATCCATAATTCTCTTCAACACACTCGCATCTCCGTCAATTCTCGCTTGGAAATCAATCATCAAATGCTACACTTCCAACGCCTACTTTTTAGAATCATTGAATTGTTTTGTTAAAATGAGGGATTTTGGAGTGTACCCAGATCATAATGTGTTTCCTTCAGTGTTGAAATCTTGTACCCATTTGATGTATTTCAAGTTTGGGGAATCTGTTCATGGTTGTGTTATCCGGGTTGGACTCGAATTCGATGTTTTTACGGGAAATGCATTGTTGAGTATGTATTCTAAGTTGGAGAAGTTTAGTGCACTACAGGTGTTTGATGAAAGTCCTGACAGAATGACATTTGATCAAAATGAGAGTTTATATGTTAGCAACAGTAATTTATCCAACAAAGTTAGTCAAGACTTAAAAAGACCGAGTCTTTTGAATCGAACTAGTAATGAAAGTGCGAGAAAGGTTTTTGAAACAATGCCAGAACGTGATGTTGTTTCTTATAACACGCTTGTTTTAGGATATTCTCAAAGTAACATGTATACTGAAGCTATGAAGATGATTAGGGAGATGAGTGGTGATAATGTGAAGCCTGATGCGTTTACTTTATCAAATGTTCTTCCTATCATTGCAGAATATATGGATGTTTGGAAGGGAAAAGAGATCCATGGGTACGGGGTTAGACACGGGTTTGATAAAAATGAGTTCATTGCAAGTGGATTGACTGATATGTACGCAAATTGTAACATGGTGGAAGATTCATATCGGCTGTTTTCTTCACTGCCTAAAAAGGACTACGTCTCATGGTGTTCTATTATTGCAGCGTATGTACATAATGGTTTATATAATGAGGGTTTGAGATTGTTTAGACAAATGTTAAGTGTTAATATTAAACCTGTCCCGATTTTGTTTTCCAGTATTATTCCTGCTTGTGCACACTTAACGACACTACCATTAGGACAACAACTTCATGGGTACATAATTAGGAGTCATTTTGATGATAATATGTTTATAGCTAGCTCACTTGTTAACATGTATGCTAAATGTGGGAACTTTAAAGTTGCTAATTGGATTTTTGGTCGTATGAAGCAACATGATTTGGTGTCATGGACTGCTATGATAATGGGTTGTGCGTTACATGGGCATGCCCATGATGCAATTTCCTTATTTAAAAAGATGGAGATGGAAGGGTTTAGACCGAATTCTGTTGCTTTTGTGGCTGTTTTGACTGCTTGTAGTCATGCAGGAATGGTGAATGAAGGTTTGAAGTTTTTTAACAGAATGGTGAAATGTTATGACATAACTCCTGAACTTGAGCACTACGCTTGTATGGCGGATCTTTTGGGTCGGGCTGGGAAGTTGGAGGAAGCTTTTGGGTTCATATGCAGCATGCCAGAATATAAAAACGTTAGCGTGTGGTTACCGTTGCTAGCTGCTTGTAGGGTCCACAAGAACATTGAATTGGCTGAAAAGGTTGTCACGCGTATATGTGAATTTGATAGTGAGAACATTGGTGCGCATGTGTTGTTATCAAATATGTATTCTTCTGTCGGAAGGTATAAAGATGCAACGAATATGAAAAGTATGTTGTGTAAGAAAGCAAATGGAAAGGAACCAGCTTGTAGCTGGATCAGAATTGGCAATAAAGTTCTTTGTTTCATTGCTGGAGAAGAATCTCACCCATATCATGATGGTATAATTAACGCATTAGATATCCTTTTTGGACAGATGAAAAAGGAAGAATTTGTTGCAGATACAACAATCGATTCTAAATGACGATTTAGGGCAACCGAATGAAGTAATTGCAGTTAATTAGGTATCACTAGGGCTGTTGCTGGTATGCAGATTCATGCGGATTGTAACTCTGCCACTACGCTTGTTCCAAAGATTGTTGTAACGGGTAGATATGGCAACAGGTTTGATTGTTTCAACGACAGAAGATGTTTCACATGGAGATTAATTCATCACAAGAGTGAGATTGTTTTGCAAAAGAAGGTACACTTTTGACTTTTGTGTACAAATAAGCTACTGGCCTACTGCACACATTCAAACTTGATCAAATTTCCTCTGTAGATTTATAACAAGTGTGTTCGATTTGCATCCTTCAATGTGTTTCAAATTTTGATAATGTTGCAGAATGTAGAAAATTATTAAGGAGACAGGTGTTTCATGTGACGTCCGTAATTTTTACCTCATAATTTTTAACGTCATTTTACAGCGGAAGCTATATAAATTACAATTTCGACATAAACATCTATACAAACATACAATATCTATCTTTTAACATTTCTTTATAGATGTTCCTCTTCCATTTATTTCCTTGGGCAAATCTATCCGATTAAACCTGAGATATATGCAATAAATGCGTAAGTCTAGTGGATTAGTAAGTAAGTGTGTTTTCTATTAAAATACCGCATACAATTATGTCATGACAATGTTGTTTATAGGAAAATACATATTTTCGTTATTGTGTAACCAAGCTGTAACTTTTCCTTGTAGTTTAGTTTTATGGAACTCACTAGATATGTTAAGAAATAGAGAGAGATATCAAGAACTCCAACTCGTCGACCCTCTCATGGAACTCACTCAGCAAGACCTGACAGTCTTCCATCTATAAATAAAAGTTGTTTAGTCATTAGGAAAATATAGGTGATACTTGTGGTTTAGTTTTATATCAGTTTTTCAATCTATTCAAGCATTGTAAAGACGAAAAGGATCAATCAACCATTTGATTAAAGAAGTAATAGTATGGTTTGTAGTCTCTTGTTCTCTATTTTGAATTCTTTATATCAATTGATTGTTTGTGCAACTAGTTTGCCTATCAATTAGTTATAACATTCTATGTAGATTAATTGCTTGTATAGGAATAATGAAATATATTTTGTTCAAAGATTTACTTTATGAGATTTCTCAATATCACTTTTGAAAATATTTACTATTTTATGATGACACATAAACTATAATATTTTTTATTGGAAAACGATCCGATTAATCCTCCACCCGTAGGAGATAAATCACTGATTTGGAAAATTAATTGTTTAAAGTTTACTTGAATGAATTCTGATTTTTAGACTGGAACTCGACGAGTTCTGTCATAAACTCGCCGAGTTATTTGTTTGGATTTAATATTAGTTTTGTTTATGCATTTGTTGTTAATTAAATACTAATAACTCTTAATTCATAACAACCGATTTAAGATGTATTTTTAACTATATCTAAGTTAATTATATAATGTAATGATAATTTTGTTGTTACCTTAACATCTTTTGATCAATTCATTTGGTTATTGCATCGTGATTTAAATATGATTTTTACTATACTGTTCAATGAAAGTAATTATATCTATATAGATACCTTATCTGAATTATATATTTTATTGGTTGTGCTATTTTACTACTTTTAGATTAGACGATTTTATTAAATTCTTAATGATTTGTTATCCGCTGGTCATAACCTAATTATCTAGGGACGATCCTGGTTAATTTGTTATGCCATATACATGATGATAGGTTCTCTTGCCTGAAATTTGTTTATTTGGCCATAATGTTTTAATCATGTTATTATAAATGTAAAACGACATCCAAGTTTATTGACACTAGACCATTTAACCCGTTGCTTGTATGTGACAGTCGGTTTGAAGCACATTAACGTGCTTTTACAAAGAGGTTATACTCACTTGATGCTTCAAGTTTGTCAATGCTAATAGATAAAAGAAGTATGATTAAGTTGATAGGTAAGCTTATGCCAAAAGAATTGCTCGACGATCCTAAAATTTTGTCCTAGATGGTGGTTGGGGAAGGAAACTGAACTAAGTTAAATGAAGATTGTACATATAGTATGTGACAAGTAGGAAATTAGGACCAACTTCTATATGGGCTTCATGTATTGGGTCTTTGACAATTCCTATTAATTGTATTAACGACACCTATATATGTATTTTTGTAATCGAATGACTTTTTACTAATGTTATGGATATTAACAGTTACGTCTAATTTTATTTTTTTGTCCGCATGTTTTTTTTTTCTTTTTGATTGTTGATACACGATGGTTTCACATTTGATCCAAGGCCGGTTCTGAGAGCGGGCGGGTTGGGCAACTGCCCTGGGCCTCACCTCAGAGAGAGCCCCAAATTTTTTTATGTATAATATATTATACTAGGCTCATTTTTACAAATAATTTGAAGAAAGATATTAGATATGAGTTGATCTAGTAGTCATGGCCCGGTGTGCAACTGTGTAAGTCCAGCAGGCTGCAACAACTAGGAAGGAAACTGAATCGACACTATTGATGATTGATCAGTTCTAATATCCCTCTCTCTCTTTCTCATTCTCTCTCTCTCTCTCTCTTTCTCTCGCACGTGACATACTATTCTGAATTCTCTCTCTCTCTCTCTCTCGCGCGCGCGCGAGCACAAGTTGCAATCTGATTTATGATAACTGACGATCGACCTCTACTCCTTCTCACAATCCGATTCTAATCATCGGCATCTTCTAATAATCAACCTCAAGGCTCTTGTCCTTGCAAAGTTGCAATCCCAAATTTTTGGTTCTTGGCATTGCCGTTAAGATCTTCAGTGTTATGACAAGAATCAACATTGAAAAAACAATCAACTATCAGGTGCTATCTTTTCTTTTATTGTAACTTTTGTTATCGTTCATTTATATTATAGTTTACAATGTTTCCTAGAAAGCACTTATATGGAAACGAAAAAATGAAAAAAAAAAAAAAAAAAAAAAAAAAACTTGGACAATTAGAACAATCTCAAAGAGGATCCTTAGAAAAATTTGTAAAAAAAACATGTTCATCTAGTGCTTTGGATAATGATGAATTTGTAACAAATGAAAATACTAATGTAAAAAATCATAATAATCCAACAAATGTTAATATAACAAATGAGAATGATAATTTAATGAATGAGAATGCAACAAACGATAATGATAATGCAACAAATGAGAATCACTTTATTCCTCCTTTTGATATTTATGTTCTTATAAATTGAGATAGACTTGATAATAAACTAAGGGATATATTAATTGAAAAGGGGCCAATAAGGGAACTCAATTTAGTGTTTCCTAAAGATAATAACTCTAGACAATTTTCCTATTCTTCTTATACTAGAAAATTGAGTAATGGTGAAACAACTGATCAAAAATGGTTAGTTTACTCTAAACAAGTAGATAAAGTTTATTGTTATTGTTGTAAGTTATTCAAACCTAATAATCATAAAGTGCTTTAGCAAATGATGGATTTGATGATTGAAAACATCTTTTTGAGAGACTTAAAGAACATGAAAATAGTATTCAACATATTATTTGCATGAATTCTTAAAATGAATTACGAATACTATTGGATAACAATAAATTCATTGATAAAGATTTTCATAAATTAGTTACAAAGGAGAAAGAACGTTGGAGACAAGTTTTAATAAGAATAATTTCCGCCATCAAATATTTATCTAAATATAACCTAGCTTTCCGAGGGTCTAACGAGAAACTTCATGTAGATAATAATGGTAGTTTTCTGGGATTAATAGAAATGTTGACATAATTTGATACTATAATGCAAGATAATGTTAGATGTATAGAAAACCAATAAATTCATCATCACTATCTTGGTTATAAAATTCAGAAGAATTAATTTCTATAAAGAATATTAATGAATCAAAATAATTTTTTGTTATTTTAGATTGTACCCTGAATATAAGTCATCAAGAACAAATGACTTGAGTTTTTCGATGTGTGAAAATATCTACTAACAAAATAAGCATTGTTCTATACTTTTTAGAATTTTTAAAAGTAGACGATACTTCGGGGTTAGAATTTTTTAATGAATTGTTAAATGCGCTTAAAATGTTGGACATTAATGTTGATGATGTAAGGGTTCAAGGTTATGATAATGACTTTAATATGAAAGGAAAACGTCAAGAAGCTCAAAAAAGATTGCGTGCTATTAATCCAAGAGCATTATACATGTCATAGTCTAAATCTTACTCTTAGTGATATGACTCATTCATGTGATAAAGCAGTTTCATGTTTTGGAGTTTTGCAACACACACACACACATATATATATATATATATATTATTTTCAAGTTCTACTAAAAGATTGAATATATTAGTCGATAAAGTTTCAAGTTTAACCATAAAGTCATTATGCACTACTTGTTGGGAAAGTAGAATATAAAGTCTCGAAGCTAGTAGGTTCTAAGCTCCTCAAATGAGATTAGCTTTAAAAGAATTATGTAAATCATGTGATGATGCAATATCAAAAAGTGAAGTGGAAAGCTTGGTAAGTGTTATAGAATATTTTGAATTTTTACTTGGTTTGATTATTTGGTATGATATGTTATTTGTTATTAATGCGGAAAGCCGAAGGTTTCAAACCGACGGACGGGGGGACTAGCCCGTCCCATCGGTGTCGATTTCGTCAGTTGAAACCGACAGTGAACCGAAGTCACCACTGTGACTGCCCTTACCAACAAAAATTGCAATCAAAATCTATGTGTTTATATTCTAAAATTAATTATCTAGAGAGTATGATGAATTACTTGAAAGTTTTTTGAAATGAAGGATTTGAATCTAGTATGACAAATGTTAAAGAATTGCATGTGAAATGGATGTAGAACCTACTTTTCCATTAAAACGTCATATTATTAGGAAAAACAATTTGATGAAACTAATAATGAAAATGAAATACAATTGGCTCAAGAGTCTTTTAGAATTGAATATATTTTAATTGTTGTGGATATAACATCATCTTCATGCTAAAAGATTTAAAAAATTAAAAATTTGAAAATAATTTTGAATTTTTATATGATAAAAAAAACCTTTCTTCAAAAAATAAAAAACCAATTTACTTTTTACATAAAAATTAAAGTTAAAACTATAGGTCATCTGCTATAAGCCTATCAACTCAACAAAATCCATGATCAGTCCATCACATACAAATACAACGATGAATAACCCATCATGCTTCAGGATCCAATGATCAGCCCATCAGCTTGGCCCATTGTAGAAAGAAAATCCAAATTCTAATTTTACCTAATTAAATACGGAACATGCTTTTGTTGTTGTTGGATAGTGAGTGTTTAAGTTGAAGAATATGATAGGGAAATTGTCCGTTTTTGTCCCTGTGATAGTCGCGTTTTGACACTTTTATCCTTTTTCGAGTTTGGTAAATCTTTTTGTCCCACAGGTTGTAATTTTCACCAGATTTGTCCAATTTTCTAACTTTCGTTAAGTTTTTCCGTTAAGTCATGTAAAATGACCTAAATACCCTTTATCTTCTTCCTCAACACTAACAACTAACTTTTTGTTAAAACCTAACGCTAATTTCCCTTCTTCTTTTCTTCTTTAACTGATCATCAAGTCTTATTAGTCACATAAAATGAATAATCACATGAAAAACATCAAACTCAACTTATACAATTTCTCAGATTCATGCTCAAACACAAATACAAATCCAAAACCTCATATGTATGAACATAACAACAAAAGATCAGCATACACTTTCTCAAAATGAGATTCAATCAACATCATATTCATGAACATAACAACAAAAAATCAGATTCAATAACCATCAGATTCATGAACATAACAAAAAATTGATAAAATCAACGACGAGCAAATCGAACAAAACGTTAAAACCCCAAAAAATTCACACATGTTTTCACAAGATCGAACCAAACCTCAGCAAGATCGATAAAATCAGATCCAGATTTTCATTTTTTGCGATCGAAAAAATGTGGCTCACAATTCCTTCCAGATTTGTTGGTGTGAACAAACAAGAACGAATATTGTACGAGAAAATGTTTGTGAAAACGCATTCATTTACACAGACACAAGCGCAGTCAAAATTATCAAACCAAATCAAAATCAAAATGTTTGTCAAACACAAACGCAGTCAAAATCAGCAATTGCAGAGATCTTAGATCTCAAAATCAAAACGCAGTCACTCAATGTTTGTGAAATACGGGAAAATGCATTTATGGTTTTTTCATAATTGTAACCAAGATCTGGACTAGTGAAAACAAACGGAAGTAGTGATGGAAACAGAAAACGGCCTAAAGTATTTGATTCGAAGATTTGGACTTGCGATCTTGTCATGATGTTGAAGAACTTCTCGACTAGATCTGAAACTGGTGGACTTGGTGTGTTTCGTATCACCGTCGGATCTTGTACAAATAGAGTAAAACGCATCTATAACGAGGAAGACGACCGGAATTACGGACCACCGGAATTCGATTTAACTCCTCAATAAACGAGGGTGGTCGTTGCAGGTTTGATTTTGGTGATGATTTTGTGGTATTTTTTGCAGCTTATGATGAAGATTGATTATGATGAAGAGCAATGAGTATAATAGGTTTAGGGATGAGAGGATTCATTATGATGAAGATTTGTATAATTAGTTTTTGTGTTTGATTTTGATTTGTTGTGTTTGGGATTTTGTAGTTGTCAAAGAGATAGATACGTACATAATTAAGGTATAGAAATCAGGGGTTAGTGTTTGGGATGAAGGGAAATTAGGGTTATATTTTAATAAAAAGTTAACAGTTAGTGTTGAGGAAGAAGACAAAGGGTATTTAGGTCATTTTACATGACTTAACGGAAAAACTTAACGAAAGTTAAAAAATTGGACAAATCTGGTGAAAATTACAACCTGTGGGACAAAAAGATTGACCAAACTCGAAAAAAATAAAAGTGTCAAAACGCGACTATCACAGAGACAAAAACTGACAATTTTTCATTTTATTATTACCACCGACAACACTTTACTTTATCTTTAGACAACGATAAACAACAATGATGAATCGCTCAAATGCTGCTGTGGATGTGTTCATGAAATTCAAAGGTAATATTCTTCTTTTTACTACCAACAATTTTTCCCTTTTTCCTACCAATAGATTAGGTTTTGAATTTATTGGTTTTAGCAAAAACCCATTTTCAGCTGCTTTTCTTCACTCCAATTCTCGTTCAATTCATAATGATGATGATGATCGCCCTCAATCTATCTATCAAAAGGTTACTAACTTGAATGATGCTTTGGACTTGTTCGATCAAATGACTCAGAGACGGCCTCTACCACGGCCGTCTGTGGTTAAGTTTACTCAGTTGTTGACTGCTGTTACCAAAATGAAACATTTTTCTTCATCCCTTGATCTTTTCAAACTCATGTGTTCAATTGGGGTTCCTGTTGATAAATACTCTGTTAATATTGCAATCAAGTGTTGTTGTCAGTTGCGTCGCACAAATGCAGGTTTTGCACTTTTAGGGTTTTGCTTCAGGAGAGCTATTGTATCTGATGTCTACACTTTTAGTACACTCTTAGATGGACTCGTCCTGGAAGATAGGATTTTTGAAGCTGAGATATTTTTCAAGAAGCTCATCAAACAGAACCTTTGTGAACCTGATGTAGTTATGTACTCTACAATGATTAAAGGGCTTTGCAAGTTCGGGCAAAATGTTACTGCCATTGCTTTGCTCAAATTGATGGATGAAAAGGGTTGTAGACCTGATGTTGTGGCATATCACACCGTCATTGATAGTCTTTGCAAGGACAAAATGATTGATGATGCTTTTAATCTTTTCAAAGAAATGGTGTTTCACAAACACATTGTACCAAATGTCATCACATACACCTCTATGATTCATGGTCTTTGTAACTTAGGTCGTTGGGATGAGGTGTGTAAGATGCTGAAAGAGATGGATGATGAAAGGATTTCTCTAGATGTGCGGACTTACAATATATTAGTTGATGCATTTTGCAAAGAAGGTAAAGTAGAAGAAGCTGAAGCTGTTATCAACATCATGATTGAGAAAGGTAAGAAGCCAGATGTAGTAACATACAATTCACTTATTGATGGTTATTGTTTACGAGGTGAAATGATCAAAGCAATGGCAACTTTTGATTTAATGGCATGCAGAGGTCTCGTCCCTAATGTTGTCACTTATAGTAGTTTATTAAATGGGTACTGCAAGAATTTGAAGATAGACAAGGCCATGCAATTGTTTCATGAAATGACAAGTAAAGGTTTGAAACCCGATACAGTGACTTACAATACCATGATACACGGATTGTTCAGTGCTGGAAATTGTGGGGCTGCACGCAAACTCTTTGATGAGATGCGAGCACAAGGCCAAATTCCAAATGAAGTTACTTACGCAATAATTCTAGAGGGTCTTTGCAACAATCGTCAAATAAACGAGGCAATCTCTTTATTCAAATTGATGGGTAATAGCAAGTTAAATTCAAGTATTGTTGTTTACAATATCCTCATAGATGGTGCATGCAAATCTGGGAAGGCAGATATTGCAAGGTCCCTTTTCCAAGACCTAACTAATCAAGGTTTGCAACCTAATGTTCGGACATATACTGTGATGATTAGTGCTTTCTGTAAGGAAGGTCTACCGGGTGATGCAAAGCAGTTGTTTCTTAAAATGGAAGAGAGTGGTTGCCCGCCAGATAATGTTACTTATTGTGTTCTTCTCCAAGGATATCTCAAGAACCAACATTTTGATGATGTAGAGGTGCTTTTACAGGAAATGGAGCGAAGAGGTTACACAGTTGATGTTTCAACTTTGTCGATGTTACTTGTTCAAATTGCAGCAGAATCACTAGATAGGAATATGCTTAAGTTGATAGGCAAGCTTGTGCCAAAAGAATTGATGGACGATCCTAGAGTCTTTTAAAATTGCGGTCGAGAGGGGAATCGAAAAGGGTATTGTGGGTTTGAGTTATTTGTGTAATGAGAACCGAAGATTGTACCCATAGTATGCAGAAAGTAGGAAACCAATACTATATTCTATTTGGGCTTCACTTCAATATTTATTTATTGCTGTCAAATGATGTTTACTAACTTGATGGATATTAACTATTTACATATTAACATCTTGTTTTGATGTGTGTGTGTTTGTTTTTCTTTTTTCTTTTTAGTTTTTGCTTCTCATGAGATGATGTTTTTCACGACATCTCTTGGTTGGTGTTTGAGATGTATAATGTGGATGTCAGCATCATAATAAGTCTTTTTTGTAATATCACCCCCATGTGAGAAATTAACCACTGATTTCATAGATAGTTGAGGTCTGCTATCAAAGCATGGCTTTTGTATTTTGACCTGCAAATGATCTGCTGCATCTTCACACCAAATCACCATTTTTCTTCACTTATGTACATTGTTCCTGCTGTGAAGTTGAGAGCAACAGCTGGTACAGTTTCGATGTCTACGTATTATGAATGTATGAACTTATTGAGTGATAGTTTATCTCATGATAGAAAGATATGATGGTGTTACCTTCTATTAGTAAATTCTTGAATCCAGATGTGTCTCTAATTTACTTCCAAAGGTACAGTTAGATATTTCACTATCGAAATGTACATATCCCTCTCGCCTCCTGCCTTGTCGCCTTTCCCTTGAAGTTCTTTTTATCATTATTACTGGTACATATAGTTCCGCTTATTAATGTTTGGGTGTTTTCAAACATATTTATACATTGATACCCACAACAAGGATATCAGATGCGGTACTACGCACATATTTGGACTTCGTAAACTTGTGTTGTCACCAACTTATATATGTTTGCTTATCTGCAGTGATGTATTTAACTCTGAAAAGAAGGGAAACTGGCAAGTTTATCAGTATACAACTCCTGCAAAAGGAAAGAATAAAAGAAAAAGGAATATATCCGTTTGGCGTTTTTAAAAAAAAATAATGATGTAATGATCGTCTTCCTTTTAGTTTATCCAAGTATCAAGATTTTGTTATTAGATAAAACGCTAAAAGATATATTTTTACTCGATAGAAGTATTCTTAAGTTGATAGGTAAGCTTGTGCCAAAAGAATTGATGGGTGATGCTAGATTTTTTTCGTAGATTTCGGTCTGGGAAAGATACTAAATTCACAATCCCCACATATATGTATTTGTTGTGGTGGAATGATGTATATCTAACTAACGGATTTTAAGTTTTTAACTGTTACATCATGTGTGTCCGCATGTGCATGTGTCATTTTTTATTTCTTTATTTTCTTTCCTTTTATTGTGTGTTTTGTTTTTGGCTTGCTATAGACGTGATGTGTCACACTTCATCTGCAGGTTCGAGTTTGATATGTATAATGTGGATGTCAGCTTCATAATAAGTCTTCTTTGACATATCACCTGTATTATAAATCAACTGCCGGTTATAAAAATAGCTAAGACCTGCTATCATAGCTTTTCTTTGGTAGATTGACCTGCATGATCTGCTGCATCCGTACACTGAATCATTATATTTCTTTTGTTCTTGCACATTGTTCCTGCCCTCTAGATGAGACCAACAACAGGTATTCTTTCTAGTATCTCATGGTAAGAATGGTATAATACTGTTACCTTCTTATTAGTAAATTCATAAATCCAGATATGCCATCTTACCGATTGAATTCGTTTCTTCTTCAGCTTTTGAAAATTGTTCCTGCCGAGGAAATCAGTTTCTGTTTCTACGTATTATAAATATATTTTTATTCCAGGTGAGTTTTATTTATTTGTTTTAGTATCTCATAAACAAAGGGATTGTATGTTACCTTTTTTTCCTTTCCAAAAAAGATATATGTCACCTATTATTATATATTCTTGTTCTGTCAAATCAACTATTAGAAAATCGGCCACTGATCACTATTCAAACATTTTGGCCTGCTATGGTACCATTGCTTTTGTAGATCGACCCGTACAGTCAATCACTTTCTGCATTGATATTCACGTTGAATTGCCATATTTCTTCAGCTTTTGCATTAGTTTCTGTTACTCCTTATATACGCTCGCAAGGTAATTGTATAGGATTGAACATATAATCATAGTACTACGTATTATGTATCTATGGACCATAGAGTATTGACTTGCTGAATGTTTCAAGCAGCTTACCTATTGAATTCATCGTTTGTATTTATTTTACCAATCATATATTGACTTCGTCACAACAATGAAGCTATATGTTTTTTACTTATAGTGCAATCTCCATGTGTATGTCATTGCGTTTATATCTCAGATTTCTTGCTGAGATAAGAAAACATGTGCGGTGATCCATAGTCGCTAGAATTCCATCAGCAATCCAATTTCTTCTGAATATATGTGCAGATACTCATGCATTTCTTCTTAATTTTTGCCTGCAGAGAATTCTCAGCCAAATGGGAAGTTGATTATGGGTCACTAGTGTTCGGTATAAAGATTAAAATTGATTCAGTCTTTTTATGTATTCCAATATAGCCATTGTGTTCTGGTCATTCTTTTGATCTGTTCAGCCATGACAAGATTTCTGAAGCAGAACCTATTGGATATGATGCTGAATGACTTGAACCCAAGCATGCTTATGGGGTAAACCTTGCAGGAACCCAAGAATACTGTTATAAAAAGTAGTAAATGCTCATTGAAATGTTTAATTTGACAAAGATCCAGAGCTATTTTCATAAGTGTTTAACGTTTCAATTTTAGTCCCCATTTTCGTATGCGTATAATTTGGGTCTAAGCCGGACAAATTTGCTTTAGATTAGTAAGGTATTATAGTTATTTGGGTCTAGTGTTTTAAATTTAGTGTGCTTTTGTTCTTAAGGTGACGTGTTTTACAAGTTTTGATATCTCAATACATTTTATTTACAGCTTAGATAACTCACAAGAGTTCGATTTATTACCCAAACAAAAAAAATGATAAATAGACATAATTATATAGGTCTAAAAATCAACCTAATGATGTGAGCATGACAACATGACAATTCTAGCCAATAAGATTAGAAGAGAAAAAATGTAATAATCGGTTAATCTATTAGTCCTCTTTTTAAGCCTACTTAGACATACATATTATTGTTGTACTCTAAAAAAGTAGAAAGTTTAGTTGCTAATCCCTACACACAAGTTTGTTTTGGCGAAAAACATAAAAATTTATTGAAATGGGTTTCTTTCAACAATAGATGAAGAAAACCTTGAAGACAACAAGATGGAATGCATGAACCGTGAACCTAAATGAAATTCTATCATGACAATTGGGATGAGACTTAAAACTACTGATGAACTTCCCCGAAAGCAAAATCTAAAAACAACTTAACGCATAGACGATTGATACTGAAAAATCTTGCATGTGTGTGAAAATATCAAAACTGCACTGGAGTTGCACTACCACTTTGCATCCATGCATATGACAAAATGGTCCATAGAACCCCAACTCTCTTGCTTCTTCTTTTACTTCTTCTTGTGAGAGTTGTCGCAATCAATTATGTTCTTCAAGAAACTTAATCATCTCATTTTCTTTTTTCCTGAGATTAATTAGTTTTCCCAATCGAAGGACCAATTTTTTTGTTGCACTTGATATGAAGAGTTTTGATGATCTTCATTGGACATATTATTCAAGGATCCTGCCTGAACTTCCTCTAGGTCAAAATCTTCATCAAAATCTAAAAATACATCACAACTCTTTTGTTCACCTCTTTTCAATTTCCGCGACTTCTAAGATCCAATCTTATTGGAACTTTCTTTTTCTTTATTTTTCCGATCATAACTTTTTTTGAATATTCTTTCTAAACACGGCGCATGAAGCATGACAATCGTTGTCACGACAAAGATCGTCATCAAAATTTTCAAGAGCAGATTCATTTTGTTGTAGTGGAATAGTAGAGGCTAAAGGGTTTGGAGAGCTAAGGTTGACAATTGCATTGGGTGAGGAAGTCTGGGAGTTGACACAACAGGTAATGCAAGGTTGCTTGAATCTAAGTTTTGTACCTGTTGCGACAAAGGTGGTTCCTTATTTGAAATGACAGGTTATAATATATGCAAGCTTTTAAAAATTGGTCAGATTGAAAAATCAACTTTTACGGGTTTTACGGTGCGCTGTGAACCGCATTTTGGCCATACTTTGGATTCGAGAGAACCGCGCGGTTCATCGGTCAGATCGGGAACCGTATGAACCGGTTTATCTATTTTTTAATATTTTTTTAAACAGGTACAAATTAGTGAATTATATATACTAGTGAGACTGAACTTGATACATATAATACTTCTATATCTTGACGAAAATGTACTTTTATATACTAACTTTATACACATTTTGGATTCATCGTGATATATTTACTCATTTTGAAGTTTGAAACGTGTATTCACGTTGGATGTTTTTGATATTAAATTGTATGATTTTGATACATCTATCGGATTCTAGTCTAGTTTTATATCTCTATGTTTTTCTATGTGTGTTTTCAGACCCAACCCTTAGCAGGTGCCACGTAAGCAGTTGTACATGAACTAATTATCATGTGGGCCCCATTTAATTATCATGTGGGCCCCATTTCATTAGTCCAATGTAATTCCAGCCGACTCAGTATTGGCTCAACATTTTTTGATTGTTGATTGCAAAGAATGTGCCCTATTTTATTTTATTTTCTTTTTAAGGTACTCTTTTTTAGTATAAAACTTAATACATTGGATATTCTATTTGGACAGATGAAAAAGGAATGATTTGTTTCAGATACTACTACACTACTCGTTTGCTAAATGATATTTAGGGCTTCAACATAATGAATTCATTGTAGTTACTTAAGAATCATTGAAACTGCAGTGTGGATTGTGACTCTGCAACTAAGTTGTACCAAAGATTGATGTAACATATAGATATGGCAACAGGGTTGATTGTTTCAAGGACAGAAAGTGTTCATATGGAGATTAATTCATCCTAAGAGTGAGATTGTTCGGCAAAAGAAGGTACACTTTTCACTTTTGTGGTTAAATAAGCTACTGCTCACATTCAAACTTAATGTAAACGAGTATTTTTTAACCCGTGCTTTGCGGCAGGAGTTTTAAAATAAATAAATAAACTTTAATAGAAAATGAAATCTATAAAGTTTGCATAATTTATGTATTTATTGAGGTAGTTAACTTGAACCATTAAAGTTCGGTTACAACCATAATTTAATTACATTATTGGTTTGTGTATTTTTTCCCAAAATCTATCCTAAAACGCTAATCATTAGATAAGAGTCTAGTTTTAAGCAAAACTTCTAAACTCGATTAACTAACAATAAAAGATTCTAAAATTTTAACTACTAAATGTAAAAATGATAAATAAAAAGTTCATAATAATACTTTATGGTATATATAATGCGACTTTATAAAATCTCAAGATGATATCATTTGGTATTCGCTTAACTGTTTAAATGATGCTCATATTATTTTAAAAGTAATACTTTCTAAACAAACACATATTTTTTAATATAATCGATGACATCCTAATTTTATAACTCCTAATAACAAATAAAAGATCATATATCATTACAATATATGGAGTATCATTATAAGTCATATCTAAATTTAAAATATTTGGTTTGGATTGGTTGATTTTTTTCCTTTTTTAAACAACGATAGTACATAAAGGTACATAAAATATAAAAAGATGCATTATAAAATTAATCTTGAAACACAAATATAACTATATATCCCAAATTCAATTCTCCTTATTTTCCCCTATTAACACACTCAACGTATCATTACTATTCCTTTATGTATCTCATATAATTACATTCCTAGCTTTATACAAAGTATAAAAAGAATGTTATCAACATTGCGTAAAAAACAATAGTAGAAGAATACTTAGTTAAACTAATCATATAAATTAAAAGATGACCATTTTCAAATCAACAAATGATAATATTTTTGTTAATTGCATATAAGAAACACTATAACTACATATTACAAATAACCAATATTATATCATATGTCAATAAGAATCTAAGCCAACTAAAAAAAAAGTTTAAAAATAAAAATAAAATGTATTTTATAATTATGTTTTACTATAATTATTGCATATACTATTTTAAAATTAATAAAAATGAACAAACATTATATAAAAATAAATGAGATGTCCCAAGTCTTAAACCTGTGACCTTGCATCTATCAGTTAGTATGCTTACCATCCACGTAAGTTGGTACTTCTCTTGCATTCTTGATTTTATACTCTATATACATGTTTTTAAATGTTGACACTATTTATAGCACTATTGCTCCAACAGTTATTTAGCAGTTGCTAAATATAGGAGTTTCTAATTCATAACAAGCGTGTTCAAATTGTATCATTTTATATGTTTTATAGTTTAATTTTGCTATCTTTTTTCCTTAGCATGTGCAGAATGTAGAATAATTATCAAGGGGACAGGTATTTAATTTTGCTATCTTTTCTTTTCAACGTCACACATCCTATATTATTAACGAGTATATTATTATTTTCCAGGAATTTTTTTTAAAGATTAACTTAGACAATATCATATTGATGTTTAATCTGGTGGCCTGAATTAGTATTTTTGAGTTTTACTGTAACATTTTTAATACGTCGATAACTGACACATATTTGATTTTAGTATATACCTTTTTAACTAGTATTCAAATGATCTATGCATATGTTGAGTATGTTTGGCAAAATTAGCAGTTAGTTGTAGCTTGTAGCTGTAGCTGGTAGCTGTAACTGTTAGCTGTAAGCTGAAGCCGGTAGCTGTAGCTGCAAAATGGAACTTTATTTGTAAATTGTGTTTGGTAAAGTAGCTGTAGCTGTAATTTCAAAGGGTAAAATGATCAAAAAGCTCATAAAAGCTAGTTGTAGTAGCTTTTAAAATAGGAGCTTAATCTTCAAACTAAAAGCTTTAAGCTTGTGTATTCAAACAAAACTTTATTTTTTAAAGGAGCTTAATTTTCAAAACAAAAAACTTTAAGAAACAAAAAGCTCCTAAAAGCTCTGTGCTAAACAGACCCTTTATCTTGAAGAACCACCCCTTGAAAATTAACAATTTATTGCAATCGAAAAACTAAAAAGTGAAAGAAATTTGTGATGATCGAACAGACTTTGTGTGTTTATAATATCCTCATAGATGGTATAAGCAAATCTGGGAAGGCAGATATTGCAAGGTCGCTTTTTCAAGACCTAACTAATCAAGGTTTGCAACCTAATGTTCGGACATATACTGTTCGGACATAAAAGAGAACCACCCGATCCACCCCTTGCAAACTTTTATTGTGATACTTCGTTGACTACAAAGTCACCCAACAAAACCAATTTGTATTTCCCTAACAAAACCAATTCAAATTGTTGATACATTATCCTTTCACTTTCCAAACTCTTTGTCCTATCTTTAATTCTTAATTTCTTTGTCGTATCTTTGAGAAAATTACATAGATGGTTCCTTATGGTTTGCGCATTCCATTTTTAATTAATTGTTACACCCCTAATACTTTACACTAATAATCATTTCGTTAAATGAAATTATGTGCAAAACACATAAGGGTAGTTTGGTCATTCATATTTCTAGATAGATACTTTTTACTTTTTTAGAAAGAAAAAAACAAAACCTATTTGCTTTTTCTCACACTAAAATGCATTTATCATCATTATTCTATCTCCCTAGATACCACTAATCAGTGACCTAACTCATCATTGTCACCACCACACCATCGACACAAGCACCATCGCTCCGCCTTCACCGCTGCCATTACTATTTATGCAACCACACAACCTATGACTACCCGACCACTTGTGTGTCTTCCTATCTAGTCCACGCGCCAATGAACAACAACCACCAGCGACGAGCACTAACCACCAAAATCTATCGTTGACGATGAAACCAGTAAGATCAGATCTGCGATTTTGACAATTTTCGGTCAATGCACATCAACACACGCCGGCGATGAACAACTGTTTCTTTTAGTGGGTTTATGACATGAATGAATAAATGTTTTAGGGAACTAGGTGTTGAATCAACGGTGAAGAAAAATACAAAGAGTAGTGGATGGGGTTAAAAAATTATACAAATAGTCCTTGTCTATTAAAGTGACAAATTTGCCCTCGTGTGCATAGCATGTGGTAGAATCGATCGTTGATGTAAAGGACGGTTAGTGCAATAAGTTTCAAAAGTAAAATGATCCATGTAATTAAAAATAGTAAAGAATTGCGAATGAAATTTTACGTAGACCATAACAATCATTAATTTTCTCCAAAATCTTTTTATGAAGCTACAAATTGTTTGTACACATCGGATACAATTTAAATGATTCAATCAATCAGTGTCCATGTGTCCCCTACTCCCTAATATTTCATTTTCATTGCGACATATATAATTTTGGATTTGTTAGGCATGGGTGTGGTGTTGTACGAGATATATATACACACCACATATATGGATGTCTAGCTCATAACATAAGCAAAGGGAAAAATAAAACTACTCTATCAAGACTTGAACAAAATGGGTGAACCAGAAAGAGGTTTAAAAGTGTTGATGTTGCCATGGTTAGCCCATGGTCACATCTCACCCTTCTTAGAGCTAGCCAAGAAACTTAGTAAAAGAAATATTTTCATTTACCTTTGTTCCACACCCATCAATCTATTATCAGTCACCAAAAAACTCACCCCACCCTACACCGAATCCATCAAACTTGTCGAAATCAACCTCCCAACTCTGCCTCACCTCCCACCTCATTACCACACTACCAATGGCCTCCCTCCCCATCTCATGGAGACCCTCAAAGAAGCCTTTAAGATGTCGAAGCCTGAGTTATTGGACATATTTTGTAGCCTCAAACCTGATTTTGTCATTCATGATAGCGCGGTCATGTGGCTAGCAGAGGTTGCTTGGTCAGTTGGGATCCCAACTATTGATTTACTAACATTCAGTGCCACTTTTATATCCTATTACATGAAAACGGTAGCTCCCGTGGGTGAGTTCCCTTTTCATAGGATTCATCTTCGTGAATACGAGATTGATAAGGTTCTTCATATGATAAATGGTATTTCAGCTGATGACTTCGAAAGAGTTAACCCAACAAATAGTTGCAATCTAAGGTGAGTTACGAAGTCATAAAGTGTATCTATTGTTTAATACACACTTTTTATGCATGTTATTCAATAGTTTGTATTTATCATCTCCAATCGAACTAAAACATGTTCTCCAAATAACATCACAAACGATCTGGTTATTTTCTAGCTATTTAAGAAATAAGCTTCAAATATTCTTTTGAATTTCAGGTTGATCAAAAGCTCTAGAGAAATTGAGGGTAAATATATAGACTATTTCACAAGGACATCTAAAAGACAAGTTATCCCGATTGGTCTTCTTGTTGATCAAGAACCCCTTAGTGATGATGATTCTTTAGGTCTCATTCAATGGCTTAACAAGAAGGAGAAACGATCATGCATTTTCGTGTCATTTGGGAGTGAGTATTTCTTGACAAGTGAGGAGATGGAAGAGATAGCTCATGGGTTAGAACTATGCAACGTAAACTTTATATGGGTAGTTAGAGTTTCTAAAGAGAAAGAGGGAATTAAGGTTGAAGAGGTTTTGCCAAAAGGATTTCTTGAGAGGGTAGGGGAGAGAGGGAGAGTAGTAGAGGGTTGGGCTCCACAAGCTATGATCTTAAGACATCAAAGTATTGGAGGGTTTTTGAGTCATTGTGGATGGAATTCAATTTTGGAAAGTATAACATTTGGTGTTCCAATAATAGCAATGCCAATGCACCTAGACCAACCTTTAAACGCCAGGTTGGTTGTGGAGGTTGGTGTGGGATTGGAGATTGAAAGAGAGGGAAAGAGCGGCAAAGTGAATAGAGAGATGGTGGCAAAAGCGGTTAGGGAGGTAGTAATGGGGACGCAAGGGGACTATGTGCAAAGAAAAGTTAGGGAAATTAGCGAGGATTTGATGTCAAAGGGGGAGGACGAGATCGACGAACTAACAAAACGATTAGTACATATCAATCAAGAGAGGAAGCATACCATCTAGGAGTTTTTTACGTTAATAAACTTCCCTATATGTCTTTCAATGAGCTACCTATAAAAGTGCTTTATGTATGCAGTGTAAGGGTTTTGTATTTCAGGAATTTAAAGTAATGAATAATACACCTGTGAGTATCCAAGATAAATTATCTAATTTGCATGTATGTTCATACCTTAAATTTAGTTAGCAACGATGATAATGACCGTAGTTCATACCTTAAATTTAGTCACAATTTAATCTGAAAAAACCCGAATATATATTGAATAGAATAAGTAATCAAAGTGTGAGAAGTTTTTGAAATGATGCCAAAACGAGATGTTGTATCGTATAACACACTTGTTTTAGGATATGCTCAAAGTAACATTTATAATGAAGCTATGATGATGATTAGGGAGATGGGTAGTGATAACATGAAGCCTGATGTGTTTACTTTATCAAATGTTCTCCTATTGTTGCAGAATATATGGATGTTTGGAAGGGAAAGGAGATCCATGGGTATGGAGTTAGACACGGGTTTGATAAAAATGAGTTCATTGCAAGTGGACTGACTGATATGTGCACAGATTAGCATGTTGGAAGATTCATATCGGTTATTTTGTTTACTGCCTAAAAAAGAGTGTGTTTCATGGTGTTATATTATTGCAGCTTTGGTACAAAATGGTTTATTCAACGACACTACCATTAGGACAACAACTTCATTGGTACATAATTAGGAGTCACTTTGATGATAATATGTTTATAGCTAGCTCACTAAGAAAGCAAATAGAAAGGAACCAGCTTGTAGCTGGATCTGGCAATAAAGTTCATTGGTTTCATTCCAGAGACGAATCTCACCTGTACTATAATGGTATTGTTAATGCGTTGGATATTCTTTTCGGGCAGATGAATAAGGAAGGATTTGATGCAGATACTACTACACCAGTGGTTTGCTAAATGATGATTTAAGACTTAAACATGATGAAGTAAATGCAGTAAGTTAGGAATCATTAGGTCTGTTGCTGGTATGCAAATTCATGTGGTTTGTAACTCTGCAACAAAGTTTGTACGTTTGTACCAAAGATTGTTATAATAGATATATATGGCAACAGTTTGATGGTTACAACTTACAAGAGTGAGATTGTTCTGCAAAAGAAAGTACATTTGTTGACTTTTGTGGTCAAAGAACCTACTGCTCACATTCAAAATTGATCAGTTTTCCTCCGTAATATCATAACAAGCGTGTTCAATTTGTATCCGTCTATAAGTTTTTAAATTTTAATAATGTTATCGTTTTTCTTAACATGTGTAGAATGTAGAAAATTATTATGGGGACAGGTGTTTCATTTGACCTTGAATTCAAATTGTACATTTTTATATTTATTTTTGCAAGACAGAAGGTATTGTATAGGATGTAGACCACATGTTCTGATTGGTACAATAATGTAATGTTTTAGACTATTAGTATTATCGCAATTCAGTACAAGATTGCACAAACATTAACAAAACAAGCTCAGCCATGATTAAACTATTATCAGTTGCAATTAACAGAATACATTAACAAACTCAAATGTGAAGTTATAACAAAATACAGCATACAAAAGAAACAATTTCTTTATAATTCTCTCAACAAATCTTGCGTAAATCAGGATAAATTCTATATAAAAGTAATGAAGATAAGTTTACAGCTCATAAACTGATATAAGCACAAGGGAAGTTTTTTTTTTTTTTTTCTTTTTCTTATTTTGATAACAAGCTTTGTATGATGACGTATGCTACTTGTTGGTGCCTTCTACCCATGTAGCAAGACTTGCTTCTGTTAATTTTTGGGTCGATTTTGTATTACATGTAACTGAAGTTCTTTGTGTTTGACTTTTGATCTAGTATATGTAAAGTGCAGCATAAACAGTATAAAGAAACATATTGAGATTATAAGGTAATGAAAATCAAACATAATTTAGAAACATAAAAAAGGTCTAAGCATAATTTGGGTTTGTTCCAAAATATTATTTTGTATCATCAAATACACAAATTACTTTAAAAATAGTCCGGTTTAGAGGTTTTGTGTCATGCTCAATTCTCATTCACCATTATATTAATTCGCACCAAATTGTACAACTTTTTTACATCGTTTTTATTTTATTATTTGTTTATGTTATCAACTTTCACATAAAACATATTTTCACATCTTATCAATCAATGCAATGTAGACTTTGCATGAAAACGTATAACTCTCCCCTTCAGAGTCTTGACTGATTAGTCTTATAATCATCATAAATAATGTAAACATATAACTTGTATGTATGGTTAGATGTAAACTCAGGACCACCACGTTCATGATACATGTTCCTGACAATTGAACCGTGATTATGAGGACACACAAACATACACTCGCGAACATACATTTGTAACATTAAATGATACACATGAAAATATATTACATACAAAGTAAAGTAAATAACTAAACATGTGTTACACTATAGTATTCTTGTATTATTTGTATGTTAATGCATGTTTAATGAATTGAAGCTATCTATTTAAACACATTCTTATAATAAAAACTACCTTCTAAAGAATTTTTAGTTGCATCATCAATAAGTAAAGAAAAAAGGCATCTAAGTATTCCAACACTATTTAATCATCAATTCCAATATATTAAAGTAAATAAAAATAAATGTCACACTATTAAACAATATCTAATATCTAATATATTTATATCTATAAGTTTCAACCGACAGCATATAAATATACATCCATTAATAATTTTGAAGAAGGAAACAAATCTTATTTGGCAAACAAAATAAAATAAAAACAAAAAATCCGTCTGTCCAAAATCCTTCTTATCCCCCTCTCTCTTTCTTTCATTACTTTTCTTCGCAACAAAAATATTTCCCCTCAAAATCCGTCATCTTCATTAATTCTTATTAATAATTCTTTCAATTCAATCAGATCCTCATATTTATCTGTATCTATATCTACTTATGGAACCAAAACCCCCAAAACCCATTTCAATTTCAGTTGCCCCTTGATTCCTCTTCTTAGATATTGATCACTTGTTAATTAACTTCAAAATCTTGTATAGTTTTTGCTATGCATTATCATCCTCTTTGAGTTTTTAATCAATTGTGTGATAAATTTTGAATCTTTATCACTTTCTGGGTACAAGTTTTAAGATTTAGTGATGGTGTAATTTCTAGGGTTTAAAGCTTTTGGCACTGGTAGAGATTTTAAGTTCAATTGTATAAAAAATTGATCTTATATCAAAATTTGGTGTAAAGGTTTTGTATTTTGAAGATTTTGTGCGTAGGGTTTTGATGCATCTGAGTGCATTTTTGAGATCTTGGATTTTGTGGCTCTTAATTTTGTCAAATTAAAGTTAGTTAACTGAATTTCTTCTAGGGTTTATTTGATTGGGATTTAGTTATGGATCATGTAATTGGTGGGAAGTTTAAGCTTGGTAGGAAGATAGGTAGTGGATCTTTTGGAGAACTTTTTTTGGGTAATAATCTCTCTTTCTTATTATTATTTACTAATTTTTGATTCTACATTTGTAATTGATTCATTTTTGTGTGCAGGAGTAAATGTTCAAAGTGGAGAAGAAGTTGCTGTGAAGCTGGTATGTATATTGTGTTTTACATCAATGCAAATGCTGGCTTATGGATCATATGATTATTGATATATAACAGTAACACTATGTTATAGTTGGTTATATGGTTTGATAAGAATATCTATTCCAATTCAAAAGATAATTAGTATTTTATTGCTATGAGCTACTAACAAGTGAATAGAAAACGTTTAAGGTATCTTTAGAATCATAACATGATAAAGGAGAAGAAGTTGCTGTGAAGCTGGTATGTATATAGTGTTTTACATCAATGCAAATGCTGGCTTATGGATCATATGATTATTGATATATAACAGTAACACTATGCTATAGTTGGTTATGTGGTTTGATAAGAATATCTATTCCAATTCAAAAGATAATTAGTATTTCATTGTTATGAGCCACTAACAAGTGAATAGAAAACGTTTAAGGTATCTTTAGAATCATAACATGATTACAGAAGTCACCAAATTACTAAAAAAATTATCAATTAGCAAAATAAGTTGTTGCTAAAATTTAACTGAACTTTTACTTAATATGCAGTACTAGTTAACAATTCAACACAAGCTTATTAGTGAGTGTAATAGTAAAGCTATATACAATTAATAGCTAATATGAACAAATTGATAATCTCGTTCAACAACATATACTAAAGTGAAGAGTCATTTCATTTGCTTTTTTCTAATTGTTTGCTGTTGTTATTGTGTTGTGGCCTAATTGTTTCTATCTCCAGGAATCTATTAAGACCAAGCACCCCCAACTTCATTATGAGGCCAAATTGTACATGCTTCTTCAAGGAGGAAGTAAGCTTCATTTTCTGCTCGTTTATATTTTCATTTTATTTTATTTAGATGGCATGAAACTTACCATACACATATTAATATGACACAGCGGGTGTTCCTCATCTTAAATGGATTGGAGTTGAAGGCGAATACAATGCTATGGTTATCGATCTTCTTGGACCAAGTTTAGAAGACTTGTTCAATTATTGTAATCGGAAGTTCACTTTGAAAACAGTTTTGATGCTTGCCGATCAGTTGGTAAGTATGCCGCCTTGTGTAATCAGTTGATAGGTCGGGCACATGGTAACAACACTTGCATCTTGTATATGGTTTTATGCAGATAAATAGAGTTGAATATATGCATTCTAGAGGTTTTCTTCACCGTGATATAAAGCCGGACAACTTTTTGATGGGTTTAGGACGAAAGGCAAATCAGGTATTCTCTTCTACAAGTATAATGGCCTTTTTTGTTAGAATTTTTACTATGCATATCTGCTTTTTCAGCTTATTTATATAAAAATGGTAAAAATACTCACTTTTTTGTTGGTACTTTGAATCATATAAGTCCAAATATGAGATATTTTAATATTTTAATATCATTATTGAAGTGTTTGATAACATTTTAAAGCACTAAAGTCAGCAAAATATAACTTCTGATTTGTGCATCTATAATATTTCAACTTATATTAAGACCTGCATCCATGCATTTATGTATATTCGAGATATAAACATTTCAACTTTGTACATTTGTTAAAATATATTATCGGAAAAAAATATGAGCATTTTTTACCGTTCCTATTCTGGTAGTGTTCTCAGAAGGGCCTTACCCATTTATATAGTAATTTCCGGAGTATTTGTCCTCTAGAACGAGTTTTCTGTGATGTTTACAAACTCACGTTAATCCTAACATGTGTTATGCTAAGATCATCTACTCTCTTCTCTTTATATGTTTTGATGAACAAATTTCTTTTCTTTTTTTTTGTTCCAACAGGTTTACATTATAGATTATGGGCTTGCAAAAAAGTATAGGGATCTCCAGACACACAAGCATATACCGTACAGGTATTTGAAATCAGTATTGCAAAAACTTGAGTGGAATCGGTATTATTTTCTCTAACTTGTTTACTGTTATGCATCACGAATGATACATTCTTGAGCTATCTGACAACTCTATTCATTTATACTTTTAGGCAATGATTCAGTTCACTGAGTTCACTTTGCAGTCTAGTTAATTACTTCATTAGTGTATGAACAAATAATTTAACGATTTTTGTCAAGTCAGTGGTGTTTTTTCCTCAATCGATGGTTCTGGAAATTTGTTTTTCTAAGCATCCAAGCTCCTGTTATATCTATATGGTTCTATTGATTGCTACTAAGTTGTAATATTTGTAATCATCAACTTGTTTATACTATGGACCAAGTGCTAAACATAAATGAAAAGAAGAATTTTGGCTGCCATATGTAGACAACAAAAAAAACTTCATAAAGAAGTTTTGAATTAAGTTATTTCAATACTGACATTTCCGTGAGTTGAATTTATTCCACTAAGTATTTGTTTCCCTTTGTTGCATAGATTTTGATTACTAATGATCTTTTTCTTGCATATTTTCAATTCAGGGAAAACAAAAATCTTACTGGTACTGCTCGTTACGCCAGTGTTAATACCCACCTTGGGATTGGTAAGTGTTTTTGCTCATTTCAGTGTTCTAGAACAGTTCTCTTTTAAATTCTTATCTGTAATAATTCCCATGAGCTTGAATTATTAGTTATATTTCTATTTTTGGATTAAGCAATACTCCCTAATAAAATACCTTTTGGGAACATCGTCTTTATTTATACCATTAATTTTTATTATTCCGCTTGATTAATCATTTTTTTTATATCATCAATTGCAGAGCAAAGCAGGAGAGATGATCTAGAGTCTCTTGGTTATGTGCTCATGTATTTCTTGAGAGGAAGGTTGGATATAATATATTCTAGCAATGTTTTACATGATTGACTTTAATTCCTTTTTTAACTTAACTTGGCTTTTATATCTTTGTGGTTGTAGCCTTCCTTGGCAGGGACTGAAAGCCGGCACTAAGAAGCAGAAATACGATAAAATTAGTGAGAAAAAGATGCTCACTCCTATAGAGGTATCATAGAAAAAAACATATTTAAGCACTTCTTTATTATGATTAAACTACGCAATTTGCTAAAAGATGATCATTTATATCAAAATGTACAGGTGCTATGCAAGTCTTATCCTACCGAATTCATATCGTATTTTCATTATTGTCGTTCATTGCGCTTTGATGACAAGCCTGATTATTCATATTTGAAAAGGCTTTTCCGGGATCTTTTCATTCGAGAAGGTAAGATCATAACTTTCTTTTTATATTATTCAATTTATAAAAAAATATATGGATGCTGTCTAGATTTTGTCTTGTTTGTTTTTTATGTCTCTCCATCATATGAACAATGTATTATCATTGTTAAAATTATCTTTTATTTCTCTAAATTATACACATACGACGGGGTCTTATTTCAGGCTATCAGTTCGACTATGTTTTTGACTGGACCATTTTGAAGTATCCTCAAATTGGTTCAGGTTCCAGTCCTAGAGGACGGGTCAGTATTTCTTCTAGTCCTTATTCTTCGTCATATTTCTTTAAAAGGATTTACTTCTTATAAACCTTTACTGCAAATCAGACGATTGGAAAGCTACCACTGAATCCCGGGCCTTCAGCAGAAAGAGCGGAAAAAACCCCAGGTTTTTTTTCTGTTAATTTTTTTTTTAATATTTATAATACCTATGTTGGCTTTTGCGTCTTCACTGATTTTTGACATGATGAGATCAAACTAGAAAACAACAATGTAGTGACAATTTAGATGGTGTATATTTTTTAGTGAGACCAGAGGGTCGAGATAGAGTCTCAGGCACAGTTGAGGCTTTTGCTAGGCGCAATGGTTCTGGTAGCGGTTTGCATGGTGATCACTCGAGACACCGATCTTCAGAACATGCAACACCGTCCAAAGAAGTGGTGAGTACAGAAGCATGTCGTCCTCTAATTCTACTTACCGTGATTATAAATCTTGTCTCTTGGAAAAATTGATTAAGTGATCATTTGTTTATTTCACACTTTTTTTTTCTAATGACGTACTCTAACTAGAAGATTTACTATTCACATGGTAATACTCACGGTCGTATCATTAAGATGTGGTGAGGTTGAGTTGCAAACACTTCTATTTCTTGAATTTTCTACAAATAATTTATGACTCAATTTTGATTACTTAATTATTACTATTATTACAATAATAGTTTTTGGATATAACTGTTGAAGAGGTTGTATGTGTTAAAAATACACTTCATTCAACTTTTGAAAGAGTTAACTCCATTTGACCCCTTCCCCCTTTAGCTAAAATTTTTCATTTGACCTTTTTGAGGTTTTGTTTTGACTGAAACTGTTCATATTAAAAGGTTTAGCAGAAAGGGAACAGGTCATTGGTTAACGTGTCAAGAGTCGCTAGAAGTGTAATTTCAATACCTACAACCTCCTAAATCAATTTGAAGTTTTAGACTAATCATAAATTTATAATTATATTCAAGTATTTAACGCATCATTGAATTTTAGTGTTCTTGAAGAAAATAGTCAAAAAAGGTTTTCCCAATTCAACCCGACCCATAATAAAATCTACTTGTTTTGTTTGGAACCTGTTCCGACCCATTACCCACCTTCCCGACCCACCCATTTTGACACCTCTGGCTTGGTATTTATGGGCATGTTTAGACTCAAAGATGAGTAGTTTGTATGCATAAAGTTCACAGCTTTGTTTTGTTATATTCAGCACGGTGATTCAGATAGAGCTCGCATCACAAGAACCAGTAGTACTTCAAAAAGAGCAGTCATATCGAGCAGCAGACCAAGCTCATCCGGCGAACTCACTGAGAGCCGATCAAACCGTCTAGGTTCAGGCAGTGGTCGCATATCGACCACTCAAAGGCTTCACTCTCAACCTGGATTTGAGTCCAAGTCATCATCTTTCACAAGGGCTGTACCCTCATCAAGAAGTGGTCGCGATGATGCTCTTCGAAGCTTTGAGCTGCTAACTATTGGCAAGAGGAAATAAGAAGTTGCTTTTCTGTGGACCCGTCTGCAGGGTGGTACTTGAGCTTGTGCAAGTGATGCGATCGCACTAGGCTCCGAATCTTTGAGGCCACCGAATTTATTATTAATACTAGTATATTTAAGCGGAAAAAAGAAGTTACCTCAAATGTCTGTTTCCGCGAAACTATTAGATGTTACACCAATTGATAATATTAATTGATAATATTTCTCATTTTACGGTTTAACTTTCTTATTGTAGTGTCTCAATCTTAAAGTTGGTATTAAGTATTGGAAAATGATAACTACACCTCTTGGTTTGTCAATAAGACCCGAAGACATACATCAATATTTGCATTGAATTATTACATATCCAATGTCTCTCTTATTTTGGTTGGTCCCCCTAAAAAATTGGTTGAGATCTTAAACATTTAGAGGTCTGTTGTCGTTAGCGGATCCCTTATATATAGATAGGAAATTTCATTCCATTTATAATCTTTATATTTGAAATGTTAACATCATACTATCAAATGTTTACATATACTTTATTTAAATTAAATAGTCAACACCCTTTCTTTTAAAAGGGCAATAAAGGTCATTCTTTTGTAAGGGCAATTAAGAGATTACAATACATCCCCACATAAACAAAATATAACTACGAAAATGGGCACCCTTAGGAAAATTAAAAATAGTAAACTCCCTCTTAAACATGACTTTACATTATGTTTGTCCCAAAACTTCGAACCGTCTTTATTGAAAGTGAACCAATCTCTACGTATCATTTATCCTTTGATGTATTTCAATTATTTTAACAGTTACTAACTTATTTGGTGTATTAAAATGTCTACATCTCATTAATTACATGTTAAACATGACTTAAAATTATATTTTTTGAGTTTAAAGCAAATATACAAGTACAAAATGAAGAAACGATGTTTATTAGGGCAAGTCAAATATCTGGTCAATAATCAATCAACCGAGACCAAATAGAAGTGTAAGTCAAAACCGAGCAGTTGCCAGATGCAAATCCAAACTGGGCCTAACCCGAGCTTGCTATTTTTGCTCGAAGTTTTAGTGCTAATGACAATACATTTGTACTTCACTTAACTATATTGATACAAAACCTATATAAGAACAGAAATCCACTATGCAAAGTTTTTAAGGTTAGAAGTACTCGAGTACATATTCAACTGTTAAAAATTAAAAACTTAATATGACAAGAAAAGAAAAAGCAACATATTTCTGTAAAAGAGAAGGAAATTTACTAAGAAGACCCTATTTCATTTTTCACTTTAAAGCTTATCATGCAAGTGTTCGTACCACCTTCTTGAAGCCTCTAAACAAACCCATGTTGATGATCACCACCAACTCTATCACCATCTGCCGCCATGGTGTAGTATTGCTGGTGCTGCGGTTGCAAGAACTCGACGTTATAACTACTAGTAGGCGGCGAGATTCTTGACCCCGCCCCATAATAATTTGAACCGGATGAATTAACGTTGTAACCACCCAAAGGCCGACTAGGAGCAGTTGTAGCATGAGCCGTCATAAATGCAGTTCCACCGGTGTATTGTTGCACCATGGCACGGAAGTTGGTGGTGTCAGTATTGAGTAAGGTGGTCGGGGTCCTACGTGAAACTCTAGACCTCCGACGCATGTTGTTGGGCCGTACTACACGGCCCAACTGATTACTAACATCATTAGAAGTAGTGGTAGTGGTGGTGATAGTTGCAGCATGGGTGACAACATCATTGGACCACCTCAAGTTGGTCTGCTGTGATGGTCCGGTGAGGTTATTTTGGTAAAATTGGAGCCACTCATTGTTGGAAGTAGCCATGGCTATAGTAATTGCTTCTATTTTTTTATGTGTTCTAGTAATTGTGATTTGTGAAGGAAAGAAAATTTGTATAAATAATGAAATGTTAGTCACTGGTCAACAGAGTGGACTTTTCTATGATAGAAGTAACTCGTGACTTGCACGTGCTGAGTTGATGGCGGAAAATGAGCCGTGAGTTAGGCACTTTGAGGGTGGTTCTTGGAAGTAGTTGAAAAATCAACTAAATTTGTCTTCACACGTGGATATGTGTTCATATTTTAAAAGATTTTCTTAGTTAGGAGGATTTAGAATCAATACTAATCAGTAATCACATTTATTTTATAAAGAAGTAAAACATGCATGCATTGTTGAAGTAGTGTTTTATATTTCTGACAAATTTTCTCAACTCACTTTTCAAACAAAATAACCATCACCTAGGTCACTGGGTGGCGTCACATTCTCTTCACAAGAAATTTCAGATTTGAACCTCGCTAGTTTAACATTTGTGGAGGTGATGAAAAAAAGGTCAAAAATTGTCACGGGTAATACTTCAGTTAAACCGTCTAAATCTGAACTAAATAAGACTTGTCCGCTCTTCAAATACCCTGAACTAAAGAACGTTTTCTAACAGCAAAATAATGCTGCTTGACAAAATCAACTTCCAAATTATAATAAAAAGCTTTGCAACCTTTGAATTACTTGTGGTCAACTATTGCAATTCAATGCACCTAGGGGTGTGGCTTCTGGTCTCCTGAAATTGGTACTATGGTAGTATGACTTAAATTGACCATTTGGCCTACAACTTAACAACTTACAATCAACAGTTTAATGATACATTGAGACCAATAAAGCTTTATACTCCAATAAAAATAGTAAAAAATGAAATTGGATTTCTAATCTCTATGCAAAGCATCTATCTAGTGTATATATATATATGTGTGTGTGTGCAAGTATCAAGTATGTAGATATATGAGTGTGTATAATATACGGCATTAAGTCACACCTTGGGTCCTTTCAATCGGATTGTATTTCAAAGATTAAATATATATTTCGGTAAAGTGGTTTGGCATTAATTGGGTAACTAAGTAAAAGATCAACCGAACAAGAAGATGCTCAAAATTACATTTTATCATCATATCATATCAATATCAATATATTCTAATTAGAAAATATGTAAGTGGATAGGATGAATAATAGTTTGGTGGAAAGTGGTTGGTGACTTTTTGTGGTATGCGTCTTCGAAATCATTCTCTTTTTACGGAAACAACTAAGAAAGGTGTTGCTAACATTTAACATGAGCAATAATGACGTAATTTTTTATTTTATGATATTTTTAAAAATATAGAATTTAATTGTCCTAAAATGCGTTTGAATTGTATATAGTTTACATATAATTCTTTATCATCACGAGCTTTGAATTATGAAGTGAAGTATATGGGAAGTCAAAGCTTTTACATGTATTACAAAGAAAAAAATAATATATACATTAAGAGCGTTTTGATTCAATACTTAAGTAAATTATCATTTTTCTTTTTAATCTCGAATTTTGATTCAATAATATTTATAAATGTTTTTAGTTATATATGATTTCATTAGTCAGTTATACGATTATGGATGCTTCTGGTTTCTTTAAAGTCAATTGTACTATTAACCTCGTACATCAGTTCGTAAAGATTTCTTTTATACGTCTGTTAGAGCATTTCCAATGAGTTAAAATGAAAGGGTCCTTATTTTTAAATATGTGTACTATGTTTCTTAAGAAAAAACCTCTCATCTCCGGTGATTCAAGCTTTTCGAAAGCTCCAAAAACATTTAAAAATCAAATTAATATAAGAGAGGTCACAGAAAGGTCTTTTCTTTCATAACTTATTCATAGCATCTTCTATTAATTTATTGTTTTTAATGATTTATAAGTTTTTAAATGATTTAAAGCTTTTTTTTTCTTTAAAGAGAATCCTTACACAAATCTTACACAGAAACCCTTCCATTTTAAACCATTAGAGATGCCCTCAGAAGCTCTATAACACTCCCACCCCCGACGTAGAGATGCCACTAGAGAAGAGTAAGGTCAGTTGATCTCGTTAGAATAAAGAAGGTTAAAATTTAATCTAATGAATACAGTTTTAGTATAATTTTATTTAGAAAAACATTCTCGCTCGCACTACCCTAAAACCCAAAGTCATTTCATGTCCTAATAACTTGTATTCTTTTCTATGGCTATAATTTCGACACCCCTTTTGATAGATTACTATTTCATGGTCAAACTCACACGTACTTAATACAGATAGAACTTTCGAAAGGAGAGGCCCATAAAAATTGTTCAAATGAAGTGGAGCCCACAACTCAAGATTTTTAAGGTCATTGAAGATATTTAATCACCTTATACGTTTTGGTATTTTAATGACTTTCAGTATAGTTTTAAGTTAGAGATAAAAAATTATTAGCTCAGAACATGATTTTGTGCTTTGAACATTGAAGTGTTACAAGCTCCTTGTTTAATGGTGAAATTTCGGAAAGATGCAAAATAGGTCCAAAGATTTCTAGAACATTTTTACACTTGATCAACACTAACCATAGAAAAATGATAATATATCATTATCAATACATTCAGTATAAGTTAATACATTTCGTTTTTTCTAGTGTTTGCTAAGTGATGCATGGTGACACATTTGTCATTACCTCTTTACAGCCATATTAAGACTCCTATTTTACCAAAGAAAAGTATAAAATCAAAGTATGTCGTTTTTTGACTGTTACCTTTGTTGCTATGTGGGGAACAAAGGCCTTAATTTGCGGTATAGGACTGTCATCAAATCGACTCACATCATCCCTAAAAAGCTGAAAGAAAGAAAGACTAATTACAAGTGTCCTATGCAATTTTTAAATAAAAATAAAGAATTCACAAGACCGTTTAACACAATTGGTCGAGTTGGTCACATATTAAGTTCCACAGGTTTAAAAATTATCAAAAAGCAAGGCATGCGGTTAAGTTTGACAAGATCACCTATAATTCATTTTAAAAGGCAAGTACTTTTAGTGGGACAAATAATATAATATATATATATATATATTGAAAGGAATGGGTAGATGAACAACATGGATACCATTTACATACATAAAATAAATCGGTTAATTGCGAGCTAGGCTAAACCAGACAACTTGAGTCACCACTTTTGGGTGACAATTTTACAATATAGGGTTTATTAGATTAACCTGAACCAGTTATCTTAGCTGGTGAAGACCAACCAGATTGGTCCAGCCGGTTTGGGTTTATATACATTAACAAAAGCATACAAAGGACTAACCTTCCGAAGCCGTCTTATTGAATTTCATCAAAGACTCCCTACTCCTCAAATGGTCCGAGACTCCCTGCATTTAAGATAAAATGATCACACAGTTTACACTTCACTGTTTCACTATCTACACAGTACAACTAAACCCGTATCTTGTATGAGAACTTATTATTCAAGAAATACATCATGAAATCACAAGCCAGAGCAGACATTGAATACACAATGATTACTCCATAATACATGAGTAGTTTTGGAGTTCAACAGAACCACCATGGTGCTCAACTAACCGATAAGTTTGAGTAAAAATAGGACATATTTCCTCTAATCTATAAACAAAGATTTGCCAACCTACTAGAGAAGATCTGATGCAGCAGTGCAACCCATACCATTTAGCTCAAATGCATTTAAAAGATGTCCTTTATGATGATAAGATACGAAGATCCTCTCTTCCTAAAGTACTCGATCTGTTCAATTATGCAGTAAATTAAATTAAGCTTCCATCTTTACTCTTATGTCTTCCCTGTAGCCATAAAAATCAAAAGAATATGACAACTTGTCACATGCTTCTGACAAGCAGTATAACTGAAAAATATTTTAGAATTTAGAGGTAGCAAGATAGGCAGGTTGGGTAACAGGTCAAAATGGGATCAAAGTTGAAACGAGTTAATGTTGATACAGGTTGAAACGTGCAGGGTGTGACCCACGTTTTTTTTTCTTTCAGAACAATTAACGTGTTAATCGTGATTTCAAGAACAACGTTATTACAATATAAACCTAAGTGTATGAATAAAAATGATTTAGGAGATTGTATGCTTTAAAAAAGACTTTGGGTGACTTTTTAGTTTTTACCCATTCCCCTTTTTAGGCTGTATGGTTTTATTAGACCTGTTTGAGATTTAAAAAAACACATACCAAATCGACCCATGTATAAGTAAATGATTTGAATCGCCACCTCTAATATGTATCAACTTTTTCCTTCAGAAACTAGAGATCAAAGTCGGAATAACCTCCGTCAATGCCAGCCCACTTTCTGAAAGCCTTCACATGTTCAAGCCTTTTGCTTTGAGCCTCAGTTCTAGCATCTGATGCTTTCAATTTTATGTAAAGATTCTTGTGTAATTTCAGAAACTCACTTCTATACAACCCCATATCAGGATACATGCCGTGCTTCTTCATGCAACCAATGACCTCCATCACCCTCTCAAAATAACCTCCTTTTAAGAAATTAAGAATCAAAACCTCGTACAAATCTCTATTAACAGATAAATATCCTTCATCTGAACTCCTCCATATATCACCCCATAAAATAGTGATTTCACGATACATTTCTAAAGATGAATACCCCATAACCATGTATATGTAAGTTGCCACATTGGGATAGACTTTCATCCGTTGCATACTTTTATATGTCTTCAAAGCATCGTCAATCATTTCTGCCTTCATAAAGAAGTAAATCGACGAGTTAAACTCATAAATCGAACAATCTTTATCCCCTTCTCTCATTTCTTGGACCAAACATGTCATTAAATTTGATGTACTACTCAAAACAGGCTCAGTTTTTGGGATACTTATCGTATCAGATATTGTTATACCAGCTTTCTTGATTTGTTTCAGCAGTGCCTCTGCTTCCCTATGCTTCTTACTTTTATAGTAAGCCGATAACAATGATGTGTATGAATCAGGGTCAGGTAAGTTACCCTCACGTTGCATATCATCAATGATGTCATGGGCAGTTTCCAGCCACCCCACATGTATACAAGCATTTATAACATCAGAACTCAAATTCTTCATTTGGATATCGCATAAAAGCTTTACTAGATCACTAATCCTACCCTGTCTTTTGTACCCTACAATGAGCTTTGCTACGGTTTTGTTGGAAAAAACAATCATTCTGTTCTCATGCATAACGAGACCATTGTTTCTTTCTAGCTTCACTAAGGAAATTTCTTGTAGAGCATGAGGTAGAACCTGTAATTTTAAACCTTTTTTGAGATTTTGAGATCCAAGTGAGATGGGGATAGGCTTCTGAGGGCCCTTCCAAGTTCCACTTAAACTGACCATATCCGATATGAGTTTGGAGGCAGAATCAATATCATTGAATTTGAAATGTAAGCTCATAAGATAGTCATAGAACTGGAAATAGTGATGACCCAAAGAACCTGCCACCTGGTCAACACAGTGTTTAAATTTCTTTAATTCATCTCTCTGACCATTAAACGCGTGGATCCGTGCAATATTTATGATGGTATATGCATCACCTACTACCCCTATTTGTGCCATCAGTTCTATGATTTCCTGAGCCTTGAAAGATAAGTTATAACATGAGCAAGAATCAAGTACGAGGTTAAATATTGCAGTATCAGGTTTTATTGTAGATCGGTTAGAAGCCTTTTGCTGAAAATGATCACAAATCTGAATCAATATATTTGATGCAAGATATGTACCAATCTCTGTCTTGACCATATGAAGAATTAACGGCCCCAATAAGCCAGCTGGAGGGGTATTATCTTTCTCGATCATTATCCTAAGAATTATGGAGGCAGGAACGGGCATCTGTGCTCTTGCTAAGAAGAGTGAGAGGTTGTACAGCAGGTCAAACTGAAGCAAGTTTGACTTTTTCTTGGGAAGAGATAGGATAATATCGCACGCTCTCTGAAGCAATTTGGGTTCACGCGTGTAAGACAATTCTGTTATGAACATACTGAGTAAATGGTCATCCGGTAGACCATAAAGCTTCTTAAAATCCACGTACGTATCCCATGCTTCATCCACTTGATGATTCTTTAAATAACTTTTAAGATTGTTAAGCAAAACTTCATGAGAAGATCCTCCCCAACACAGGCTTCTTGGATTCACACTATTGCAGAGATATCTGAGATGAAAATTTAAGGGATTCTTACATAAATAATATGAAAGAAAACCCCTGCTGGAACTGTAGCCAACAAATTCGTTCCCACAAAAAGGTCTTATGTCAGGCTGTATGTAATTTGGAGTCAGATAAATGAGACTTGAGCTACTACAGACTAAGCAGCGATCAAAAATGAATGCTCTGACTTTCAACAATGCCATTTAAGTATAAGATCTGTAGAAAAAAGAATATAAATATTTCAATGAAATTCAATTAGAATTATGAATACTTAACAGATGATAAGCACCCTATATAGACCAAAAGGAAGTAACAACCTTCCAGATGGCGTATTTACTCTTTCCAGATTATATACATGTTTAGTAATCAACACGCTCGGAATTCAACTACCAAACTTCTTCCAGCAGGACGTGTTGAACTCTGAAAAAAGTACTGGTTGTAATATGGCAGTATTAGTATCAGAGTGAAAGGTAGTAATTTTTTTTTACTTGCATTGCATATAAGAACAATGTTATATCCACTTTGAAGATTTTTACTTGCCTACTGACACAATTACAATTTACTAATAAGATCGATTTTTGGTACATAACAGTCCCCTTTTCTCCTACTGTTAATAACGAGTATCTATACAGTAAAATATCATTAACCATGTATTAAAGCTTCCAGTTACAGAGATGCAAATTTCAAACAGGCATTTCATCAAACACCTCCTGTACTTCCTCACTTTCTTCAAATTTCTCTAATTCTTATCAATACGCACAACAAATAGTCCCGCCATATATAACAAGAAAAATGAAATCAAAATTCGAATTTTTATTTTAACATTAAGTGTAGAAAATAGGGTTCGGAGAGAGAGAGGTGTACCTGATTTTGATCTGAAAGATTACCGGGAACGGACATGAATGTGAAGGTAAGGTGAAAATTTTGTTTTGGGATTTTAGGAATACTGTACAGTAATTTGGCTTTTCAGTAGGGGTAATATTGGAAAGCAAATTCAGTTAAATGTTTGTTAAATATCATAGTTATTTAACAAATATATTTCTAACTAAAAACATTTAAGTTTGCATACATGTTAGTTAAAAATATATTTAAATTAAATATTTGTTAACTAACTACAGTATTTAACAAAGATTTAACTGAATATACATGGTTTTTTTATCCAAATTTGGGTAAGTTAGTAACAATATTCTACAAATTGAGTCTACGGTGTTGTACTTATAAGATTCATGATGAGTCATGTTATCCATTTAATAACATACGAAAAAAAGAAAATGGACACAAAATAGAGCATATATTTTGTTCATTAAGTCATGTTATGCATGTTGTGAGAAATGATTGTTTTTTAATAACACATCATGTGTTTAATGACTTGACATTATCTGAATCCAAACTTCAAATCCTCGTGTTCCTATTATTTTAGTAAGTCAGTAAGTTATTGGAGGATGAAAGTCTCATTTATTCCAACAAACAAAAAAAATATGTCTAGCTTCAATATATAGATGCTATTATGAATTGTAGAGTGATGAGGGAGTGACTTCTTACCTTGCCTCGCTTACATGTTTGCTTCATAAGTTCATTTTCCTTTTAATATTCGTTCCTCTATTAAGTTAAAAGGGGAATGGTTAACTGCATTTAACAACACATAATCTTAAGTGTTGATACCATAAAATGAGACTGATTTTGTAGATATTAAATAATGAAGGGTGAAAGGTGTAATTTTTTTTAACTATAATTGTTATTGACAATACCTAAGTTTTATGCACTTTATGTTCTCGAGTTTATTTGAAGAAAGAAAAAAAAGTCAAAGAAACAATAAAAATTTTGTGTCTTTAACTTTGTGTTCGTGAGTTAGTTATAGGGTGAAAAGGACAAAAAGTAAAAAGATTAAAAATAAAATTATGTTTTTGAGACTTTTTTTATGCAAGAAAAGGAAAGGAAAGGAAATAGAAAGAAAATGAGAGGAAGTTCCGATGCATTTTTCTTTCAACATTTTCCTCTCATTTTTTAATGATTAGAGAGGAATCAGTTTCATAATTTATTTTCCATTCAATAAAAAACATAACTCATTAATTAATCTTTCTTCCTTTTTCTTTTTCTCTTTTTTTTCCTTTTTAACTTAGTTTTAAATTCAAGAAAACGGGGGAGTCATTATTCTCTTATTATCATATTATGCATGCATACCAAATTCCACTTAAATATCAAATTGTGGGATTTCATTTCTCACTTAGATATCTTATTAGATTAGATGTGTTTTTAATTAAAAGTAGGGGTGTGCAGAAACCGAACGACAAACCGAATTAATCGAAACAAGCAAAATAACCGAACCATTATGAAAACCGACTAGGAATCCTAGTGGGCGAGCTGAAGGAGATCTTACAAAGCTGGTGACTGACTTAAATGGGTTTACTCTCGATGAAGCTCAATATGATAAATGGGAGTGGGCCTTGACCTCTTCTCACAAGTTTACAGTAGCTTCATTGTGTCGTGCTATTCACTTAAGAGTGACAACAAATGATGTTTGTGCTCCTCCTTTTACTTGGAACTCATGGGTGCCTCGTAAGGTAAATGTTTGTGCTTGGCGCATCGCCCTCGATCGGCTCCCAACCAGGTTGATCTTATGCTAACGTGGTATTAATCCTCCTACAAAGGTATGTTTATTTTGTGAGTCTCGCGATCATTGTTTCTTCATATGTCCTAAAGTTAAAGTACTGTGGTTGAAACTTTGGAGTTGGTGGAAAGTCCCTTCCCGGCTCTCTTTGACTGACATCCTAAAAGGAAAATTTGATTTCATCAAAGATAAGTGGACAATGAAGCTTTTTCACGCTATGTGCTTGTCTCTTATTTGGTTCGTGTGGAAATGGAGGAATAAAATTTTGCATGCTTCGATAGATGTAGAGGTCACTTCGGCTCAACAAGAGGACATATTCCCGGCAATCCAAAGATTATCCTTGTTGTGGACTTCAAATCGTTTCCCTAAATGCCGCTTTACTTGGTGTCATTGGGTTAGAGCTCCTGGAGAAGTGGCTATTTTATAATCTGTAGTTCAACTAAGCGGGTGTGTGTTTCATTTGGTGTAGTGTTGATGTTTGGTTGTACATTTTATTTCTTTTGACTCTTGTTTAGAGCTATCTTTTGTATTTGTGTTTTTGGCTTTTGTCTTCTTATAATATCTTCACCTATTTTAAAAAAGTTATAGAAACTTAAAATTTTAGTTCGATTAGGTTAACGGTGTTTCTTTAAAACCAATATGACCGAGCCGAAGCAATACATAAAATACACTATATTTTATGTATTTTCAATTTATAAATTTATATACAATATTATCATATATTTTAAATATTGAAATGTAAGGATTCTTCTTATCCTTGTGACCATTTGACTTTCTTCACTTTCCAAAGTCTTAGCATTATTAATTTCTGTGTGTTAGGTAGGACAATTATGTATATACATTGCCTATTCATTACTAAAGCAGTCACTAAAATCAAACCAAACGAACACCTTAAAATTTGAAAATGAACCGTAATCATAACCGATCCAAAGAATGTTGTTACCGGAAAGCGAACCATTCTCTAACTGAAACCGAATGGCTATGAGAATTCAATAACCGATTTCCGGTTAGAGTTCGGTTTTAGGCACACAAAAAAACACCCCAAACCGACTCACGAACACTCCAAATTAAAAGGGTAGAGCATCGCTCTTCACATTTTATTTGTTATAGCTAAATTTTCTCATATTTATATATACAAGTGTGGAAAAGTAATTACTGATTAACACTTTATAAAGTCCTTTTTCAAAGTAATCAGTCATTCGTTTTCTTCTCACTTGTATAACTTGAAATGCATTACCTATTTTCCTTGTGTATGTAAGATGAACACATCACAAAGAGGAGGTCACCGCGGGAGACGCCACTACAAAGGACGAACTATGCCTAGAGTACCACCACAGGGTGACTAAACCAGGATGGAGAATGTCATGCGCGCAACATACTCCCACGAGAAGCACCAACAAAGAAGTTGCTCGAGGACCCATCACTACTAGCTAAATGTCCGGGACGGGGTGGACATCCATCCTCCTCGGTCCATGAGTTCCTTTCCTATATTATGGGATTTCTAGGATTCCGCAAACTTCTACTTATGTCGTTTATACTCAGCCAGAAGCCGCCCTTGCCACTGTGAGCCTTTTTCTCGATGTTTAGTGCAGATCCGCATGTCGCTGAGCCAATGCCAATTCCAGAGCGTGCACCTATTGATATGTTCCCTACTGTTAAGCTGGTGCATGCTCCAGAGCAACAACCAGCTCCTCTGTCTACTGAAGTACCACACCATATCAACGAGTCTGATCCACTCCTATTCGGTCCATGACCCCTCACCATCGCTCCATTTGGACTTGGAAGCGATGTTGGAGTTCGACCCACAGATGGAAAACCCGGTGGACAACCTTTATTAGTTTTCCTATTATTTTCATATGTATTTAGTTAATTTTGATGTTGAAATTTGTGTTGATGACACTTCGTATTTACAGTATGTAAAATTTTGAGTATCAGATATATGTGAGCTCCAAAGAAGTCTGATCCAACATCTAGCGATCACACACTATTCCTCAGGACTTATCAAGATTCAGTCTTTCACGGGCAGGTCGAATGAAGGAAAAGAACATAAGCTAAAAAGGAAATCTTAATTCATTTTTTCAAACTCTTCATCTCAAATGTAGGATGATTATTAGGAAGGCATCATTTCACTTCCTCTCTTTTCCTTCCAACTTGAAAACACACTCTCACTGACTACGATTTTTTTCCTTTTTCTTCTTTTATTTCTTTTATTCATTTCTCTTATTTTCCTCTAACTTTTAAAGTCGAAAACACATTGAGTTTTAATTAAAAAGGTCTATTGCAACATAATTCAATCTTTTATTGTGAATGTTAATTACCTTTCTTACGTGTACCAAGGGTCATAGATAATGTAAAACAATTTACTTTCAAATGAAACATGAATTTGAGCTTATGGATGCTTAGAACTCAGGAGAACCGATGTTGACACCGCAAATCGATAAAGTTACCTTGGGAACCATCTAAAGGATTTACACTCCTAGAAGAGTTGTTGGTGCAAGAGGATGGTGTGTGATGTTGGGGGAAAATACTCATATGTGTAGTTCTGGATCTAGTTTTTTTTAACTATCAACCCCTTTAGAAAAACTTACCACTTATAGATAGCCATCGTACACTAGTTGTTACAGTTGGGACAGTGGAACTTAATTTGTTTAACGAATGTACTCTAATTTTGAACGATGTCCGTCATGTTCCCTTGATTACCATAGAATTATATTTGCTAGCAAATTGATTGCAAATGGCTACCCCATACTTCAAAATAATGGATTTATTATTGATTAAGTCCCAAATTGTATATGTTTTCTATATAAATTATAGTTAATTTAGTTATTTGTTTGTAGATTTTAGTTAGGATTTCTACATATTTTGTTTATATTCATAATTATGTGATCTTGAAGGGAAACTTATGGAAAAGAAGCTATCAGAGGGCTTAATTACAAATAAAGAACAGCTTCGGCATTGACTCGCCTAGTTGAGAAGATTAACTAGTTGAGCCTAGTTGTACAAGTCGTTAATTGAAGAGGTAAAAATAAAAGATATTTAAATAAAGAGTGGAAGAAGAATCGGAGATAGAGTCGAAGGACCCGAAGATGGTACCGAAGAATAGATAAAGCCGAGTTCTTGGATAACTTTCACCGTTTCAACCATATCTCTCTCATCCAAACTCCAAATCAGTTGATTCAAATTGAAGAATTCTCTAGGCTCAGAGGTATACAGCATATCCAAATTTAGGATTAGTTGGACATTTACCTAGAGAGTTCCAATATAAACTCGAAGAATAGGTTTAAATCTGACGGATCAACAGATAAGATTAAACCCAACCGACTTCGTAAAAGGATAGACCACAAATTCCAAAAAATCCCTAAGTTGCAAATTCTTTACCTTATAAATACACCAACAACTCCATACCAACTAATATAACTTAACATCACTTTCTATCACCTTATTGGTGATAAACTCGAGGGATTTCAACATGAACTCGGCAAGTTCATCGGTCGACAAACAGAAATATCACAACTTATTCTCTTCTACAGATACTTGGAGGTTAGATCTTGCTTTCAATCTCCTGGAGGTTAGATCTTGCTTTCCAGAGATTGAAGAGTGGTGAAAACTACCTAGAAGACGAAGAACGCGAAACTTCTACAGTTCTACATCCATTTGGTTTGCAATTGCCTCCAGTTCATGCTAGATTACATGTTTTCATCGATTTCTATTGTATTCATGTTAGTTGTTAGTTACATTTTGGGCTAATTAAATTATATTTACTTGGATTAGATGAACGATAATGATGGATGATTAGTTTTAGTTATTTATATAATTGATTGATTATGTTTATATTGAATTGGGTACTTTTATTATGATTAGTTAATACAAAAATATTCATTAATATTTTGTTTATGTCATAGATCTTTATCTGGTTTATGGCATTACAATTAATTAATTATCTTGAATAATTATATATGTTTAAATCTAATTTTATAATTGATTGATTTATCTAATTTTAGTATTCGGTTATGAACTCAACGAGTTACTGACCTACTGTTTTGATAAATTTGTGCTTAATAATGAATCTCTTTTTATTATTATATGTTTATTTTTCAATCAATTTCTCTTTGTTTACTCTTAGTATAATTATTAATTAATGTTTACTATTAAGATCCATAACCACCATTCTTTACGGGTCGACCTCGGTGGAGCTTACTTACTATACTATGATACAATAGGTTCTCTTGCAAATATGTGTTATAGTTGTAGTATTTTAGTTCAACGGTTTTTATAAATTTAAAACTAGATTCTAAACACATCAATTAATACAGGCAAAAATGAACCTTAGGGCTTAATGCCGGGAAAAGTATAGTTGGAGGATTGTTTCGAATCGATTTAGCATAAGGACATAACTATGGTGTTGAAACTTTTGATGATGCTGGTGAAGATGACATATATGATGATGATGTTATAGAGTTTTTGAATGTATCGGATGACGAAAAGGTGATAGACATAGATGATGATGATGAGTATTTAAAGTAAAATAATTTTCTCTTTAGATTTGTCTAGAACTTTGATTATGTAATCATTACACTACGGTGTTTCTATTGTTATTGAACTTGATTGTATTGAAGGAATGAAAGAAACTTGACAATACAACATTACCGATTTAATCCAAAGTTAGCTTCTTTTGAAACTATCAACCAAAGACATCGTAAATTTATAATTATGTATGCGAAATAACCTATGGGTTGACTTATGACAATAATGAAAATGTGTTGAGCTTAGAAAATTTCAAATAAATTGTTAGGTCTGAGTAAGATCCCAGAAACTAGCTAACAAATTATCAATTAGTTAATAAGGATTTGATCAATCACAATTAAGAATTCTACGTTTATTATCAATTCAATAATGATTAAGTTAACTTAGCAGAATTAAGAACAATAATCACAATGATATTTGTCTAATGGGTATGTATTATTCAACGTATAAGACTTCTTATTGTTAAGTATCAATGAAAACCGTTGATCCTATTTATACAAGAGATAATTCAATTAGGTATAACAATCCTACCGTATCTCTAAGATATCGTGTTTAACAAACTAAACAGGCATAAAGAAAACTAGATAACTATTCATTGAAATACAAATCTTCTAAACTTTGTAGTTATCTTTGTATCCTTCATGATCTAGTTGTAATCGTGATCTCCAATCTTCTACCTTCAAATTGAATCCGAAACTCTAAGTCTTTAATCTTGTATGAGTCTAAACTCTTACAAGGACTGTCAGAGTTTGATATCTAATTCGGTGGAATTTTAATTGTATTATAGACGTGTAATAATACATATATATTGTATATCTAATTTATTGAATCTGGCATGTTTTTTAAAAGAAAGATTTATTCCGCTTGAGTGGTAGATGAATTCACCATTATTATTACTCAACCGTAGAATAATCAATTTTATTGTGGGATTTATGTAAAATAACTTCACAATGTTTAGTGTCAAGACAAGGCAAAGAAAATTATGATTATTCTACGAGAGAATTATTATAATTAATTGGTTTCAAAGGTAGTGATAAAGCGATTTCATGATTTATTACAGTTAGATAATGAAATCTTATTCTCACCAATTTTTAGTGAGAATAATTTCATTGAAAAATCTGTGTAAAGTTGGTACAAATATATTTGTATTTGATTGCGAATGATGGAAAAACTAAATGATGAGTTGAATATTTATCTTGTGTGAACAAGACCATACATAATGGGATTTTTATAATATTCATTTATTTTGGGATAGTATAGTTTTGTTGTTAAAATAATGATGATACTACAAGAAGTATATGAGGAGATTCCTTGTAATAAAAGGGTTATGGTTCATAATGATGCATCTTCCGTTCATATGCTTAGGTCTTTAAAGTTTGTAGTGTGCTAGACTTCGATTAGTTAATTATAATAATCTGCAATGATTAAAGTTAACATCGAATATTCCTATTTGTATATGGTATTTATGTAAACAAAATCAATTTATGTCATTCAGTAATAAAAAGAATTTGGTATATCATAAAACCAACTTATTGAGACAATGAGGCATGATTGTTCCCATGACTAAATTCAAGGAGAACTATAGACATAAAGACGGAAATATGCAAGACATATAGGGGAAGTCAAGATAGATAATACCTCTTTTGTGAAACCATAATAGACACTCTTGGCGGTGTCATTCATTTTGATATGAAATTACCCAAATTATATTTGATCAAGTGTTGCACAAAAGGATCATTAGAACTTAAGTATATAAAGGTCATTAAGAAAGATAGAATTTTCTATAATGCATGAATGGTGTATACAAGGGTCATAGAGAATAAGTTTTGACTAAGTGGTGTATATAGAGAGTCATAGAAATATAAGGTAAAGTAGTATCACTTGTACAAAAGTAAAGTATTACGATATTATAGAAATGAAGAATTCCAATCATGATAAAAACTACTCAAATTACTTGAAGTGGAGAGAGTTGTATTAAAAAAACCTTAGAAGTCAAATTTCTTAAAGGATATAAGTAGTGCAACATTCATGTAAGAATTGTGACAATCAATTAAGATTGAGACTATACGAGGTTATCCACCACAATATACGTGGTGAAAACACAATACAACTAGAACATCTTATCTCAATTAGAGTTATCATGATTAATCCAAGGAGGTTAAAAGATAGCAACTTTAGATCCAACGACCATGAGGTTTAAAAGGGAAATCAAGTTGCGGAATTTGATAAAGCCCTAAATTAAAAGTTTTTGGGATGGAATTACCCTGTTGACTGGAGATCCCAAAATCATATATGGGTTCAAAAGGACAACATAATTGTATAAACTAAGGGAGATCACTGTGGGGGAGTTGATGTACTTCCTAGTCCATTCCAATGTAATACAGTGATAGTGATTTGAGGTTAAGCGTAAGGCTCTTAATGAATTCTAAATAACTATGGCGGTTTAAGGTATTATAAAGAATCACGTATGTGAGAGATAAGTACGTGGAGTCGCTTCGACGGGAATTGTGGGCGGCGCAATTCCGAAGAGCTCTTTCAGAACCAGAATATTGTTCAGGACCATAACGAGCACGACTATGAGGACTTGACCATGTGACGAAGAATTATGTGTGAAATGTATTGTCGTCTATATAAACATCTCAATTTAAAAGACACCGCATCAATGGATAGCTAGAAGAATAAGTATGTTTCGTAAGGGAGGGTTTAAAAACACCTACCTATCCTTTGCAGGATAATTGAACTGTTGAGTGATCACTCATATCTAGTCATGTTTGCTAAGTTTTAACTTTAATCTAATAAAATAAATGTTATTAAGTATATTTCGGAGTTCAAATACACAATGTCGTATTTACTTACCTTGATTTAAACCTGTGGTCTTTGGGTGTTTATTGTTGTTGTGATTACTCTTTTCATGGTAGCGTGGGATTCTTGGTAATGGGTGAAAGTGACGATGACGATTGAGGAAATTGGGTGCAAATATTGTCAATGGAAATCTTACTGCACCTGGGCCATTAACAGTACATATTCAACCAGGATCTCATCAAATGCACCAATCGTTGTGGATGATTCAGATGATGTCGTTATTTTGCCACGTGCAACCTCTCAGAATGTACATTCCACGTTATACACTCTAAAAGACAATGAATTACATTTATTCCAATCTGTTTAATTATTCACAAGGTGCTAGTTCGAGCACAGGTAGAGGTCGAGGTAGAGCTCCACCTAGCATGGGCTCAGGTAGCTAGACGGTACTGCCCTTTAATTCTTTAAACATGATTACTAGTATTCATTTTTGCTTAAGACATTACTAGCACACATACTCGAACAAGGCTTTTTTTAGAATTCTAATATGTGAATTTTGTGTTCTCTTTTTCGAAAATAATTTTTTGGAGAACACGACTTTGACGGACTGGGTCATCATCATTATTGTTAAAACTGTCCTTTTAGATGTATATGTATGAGAGTTGTTTTTATATGGTTTAGATACTCTTTTTTCACTTATAGTCTTTTCCTTTCCAGCACTAACTTCTAGTAGTACACGTTTTTATATTGTGATAAGAAAATATAGGTTGAGATTGTGTGATTCGCGTGTACAGCATAGTCGTGCAGGTAGTAGATTTTCAAGATTCTCGAGTTCTTCTAAAAGAACGGAAAGGAAAGATAACGGAAGGAAATGAACAAAAAGAAAATGAGATGAATTGAAAAGGGATTCTGTTTTAACTACTTATTGTCCAAATATAGGTGGATGAGGAAAGAAATCTACTTATATTTTATATAAATATAAAACGAACAAATAGGGGGTCGTTCTGGAAATTTTAAACAAAACCTTTTCCCTTGCATCTTGGTCGCTTTGACTTTTTTGTTATCTCGTAATCTTGGATATGATGTCTTATAGTTTCACAATTACAAGTCATTTTGGGTTTCATTTTTTAAGCTTCTTATTACCCGCAATTAGTACTCCTAGAGCTAATTTCTGATTTTGAGCATTAGGCTTAGGAATACGTTTATTTGCTAATATGATGGCTGATTGGTTGGTCATAGTTAAGTAAAGAATTTAACTGGGTTTGCTTGAACTATGCTATGTATGAATGGTATGTTGTCTTATCACTTTAACCCCAATAACCATAATATTATATGAAAACTAAAACTACCTGGTTAATTTCAATTTCTTTTTTTTTTTTTGTACATCCATATATCATGATTTTTCTTTCCCTTCTGTTACTTTCATTCTAATTAAGAATACACAAATAGCTATATTACATTTTCCTTCTTTTTTTCCTCTTTTCTCGTCTTCCCTTTCTTTTCCACAAATGCCATTAATATGCAAAGAATCTCATGTTCTGCAAATTTAGTTGGTTCTAATGACAACAATGTGTCACTAAGTAACGTAAACTGAACTAATAATGTTAATAACTTAAATCTAAGCAGAATCATAGCTATAGTTTGTGATTGGTGTCTGTTAGGTGAAGTGTTGCTTATAAATCGTGGTGATACAACTAGTAGACTGTAGACCTATTCACAGTTTAAAGATATAGATCTGTAAGAAACATTTGTCATTTTCTATCTGTTAACATGAAATTGTGAAGGATGTGATCATGTGTACACCAAAAACATGGATATCATTACAACAGAGAGTGCTTAAATTTCCTTTCATTTGTCTCCACCAAAGTTTTCAGGTGGTAGAAGAAGTGTTGAAATTGCTTCCAAACGTACATATATAACAGTTAACAAGCATTATATATATTATATAGAATGCACCATAAAAAGGGCGAACAACCACGCCTTAAGATCAAGGTCTCTAGCTTTAAAATTGCATACATGACACTACTTATCCTTCCATGAATCATATATGTTGATGTTGAGGTTCTGTAAGATCTTTTTCTCCAAATCTTACTTTAGTGTATATACGTTATCAACACTACAGTCCACAGTCCTCATAACATCCAAAACAAGCTAAACCAACGAAGAAGATAAAAAGCTAGAAGACTGCATAAGATTAGAATAGGACCAAAAGTGAATGTAACAGCATGAGACCTTCATCAATATCTCCACGTCCGTTTGAATGGATCATAGATGACGTTATGCTCAGCTCTAAAGAAGTAAAATAAACTCTTAAGTATGTAGTTAACTTGTATAAAGAAGTGAAGTCCGAATAAACAGCCAACAAAAGAATCAAAAGAATTTGATATTATAAACTTGAGAAGTACTGATAATACATGTCATTGTTAAAACACTATCGTTTACCCAGAATTATTGTTTAGCAGACCCACACGGATCTGGCAAAGAATTTACAATAACAGTACAGACAAGCGCCATGTTTCTCTCTGATATCAACACAGCTTCATGAATTCATCCTCTTCAGTCAAGATTACTTGTTTTCCCTTGTAAAGCCCTTTATCATTCTTTTAATGAAGCTCCACTTCCCGACGTACACTATAAGTCCTAGGATAACTCTTATACACACTTTATTTACATATTTGAGCCGCAATAGAAAACTGCTTAAGCCCCTTCTTAACCAGTGGGGCAGTTCAAGCTGATTTGACAAAGCCCCAGTCACTCAATGGAATTACATACCTGAAAGAAAAAGGCAAAATTGATATGAAGCAGAGGTAGCAATTTTGATCCTTTACTTATTAATAGGCCAATTCGGGTTATCTTTTTTCTCTAACTGCTCAGACGAGAAAACTAGTTTTAAGGAGTGCGTTGAAAGTCGCACAAAGTGCTTTTAAAACTTGCTGTATAGTTTTATTATAAAAAAGTTATTGCAGGATAAAGAAAACTATATATGGATGTGAAGTGTTTCCAGATCAACTCAACCTGCCCCAGAAAACATTGAAAAGCAAGTATGTTTTACCTCACAGAAAGAGACCTCCGCATTAGGATTTAACACATCTAAACATTATAGCATATCCTGCAAAGCCATCGGGATTGGTTTTGTGCAGATGTATCTGCACAGAAAAGATATGATCCCGTGACATTCTCATTTCAACAATTAATCCCATAATTACTGCGGATTTTCAACTGAAGCTTCCTTGCTTCTGTGTAAAAAAGTGATGCACGAAGACCTTTAACAACAACCCTTTCAGTAGGTGTAAATACCTTCATACCCTGGTTTAAGCAAGCTAAAAGGACCTTGTAGGCAGTCAAATATCTCCTTTTGTTGCAAAGGTTATGCACAACTGAGGTGTAGGTTATAGAATCTCTGAGTTCCATTTTCTCAAAAATCTTTGAAGCTTTATTAATGTAACCAGCTTTACATAACCGATCAACCATGCAATTATATGCAACTAAATTAGAATCAAACCCCAAGGTATCCATATGTTTTAAATGCTTCAGTGCACCATCAAAAGTGCACCATCAAAATTACCTGCTCTGCATAGCCCATCAATAAGTGTAGTATGTGTATATTGATCACATTGTAACCCTGTTTGTTCAATCTTATTAAACAGTTCGTAAACTTCCACCAATTTACCTTCTATGCAATACATATTAACCAAGATATTGTACGACACGATATCCAACTCAATACCCTTTTTAACCATTAATTGAAAACAACTATATGCTTCTTCTAATCTACCCGTTCTAACAAATGCGCTACTAACTGTGCAGTATGAAAACGCATCATATGTATATCCTTTACTTCTCATATCATGAAAGACTTCCAGTCCTTCTTTGAATTGTCCCGATCGGAAATAATATTTCATAACGGTAGTGTAAGTACTGGCATTACGTGCAAGGTTTGAATCCTCAAGCTCTTTAAGGACCCTTCTTGCAGCCTGTAACCGGCCCACTTTACAAAGCCCGTCAATCAATATATTGTATGTTATTAAGTCAGGAACAAAACCAAGCCGCTTCATACGTTGAAAGAACGATATGGCATTATCAACGTACCCATTCTTGCAACGTACCCATTCTTGCAGAGACCGTTAAACAAGGTATTAAACGTGGTCGAACAAGGAGATAGTTTTTTCGTGAACTTATAGAAAACCTTTTTGGCCTCCTCAGGTTCTCCTATTCTATAATGGCAATGCATTATAGTATTATAACTCCAAACATCAGGAGGAATTCCTAATTTAATCATTTCATCGAAAAGATCAAAGCATCTCAAAAATAAGTCATGGTTTGACGCACCAGCTATTAAAGAATTATAAGTAACTACATCGGGATAAATATCTGCTTCTTTCATTCTATTTAGGATGGAATATCCTGCATCAAAGTCAACAAAACGACAATATGCAGCAACTAGTGTGTTGTACGTAACAACATTCGGTAGTGTTCCTAACCTTATTGCATCAATAATAACAGCTTCTGCTTTCTCCAATTGTTGGACTTTACATAATGAAGCTACACATATATTCATCAACCTTGTTGATAGATTATAAACCATTCTCCAGAGATACTCCGAGGCTATCCAAATTGAGGCCTCAAACCAAAATTCCTTATATGTCAGATCCACAGACATATATGGATAAGCTTAGAATGAACTTCAGCCATTGATCTACAAAGTTTTTGAGCAAGTGTAAATTAGATAAAAGCTTTCGTTAAAAATACAAGATTACATGCCAATTTAGTGATTAGTTTTTTGTATTATTGAAATTATTTATTCACATCCGGATCAAAGAAAAGGTATATTGGTAGATAGAGAAGAAAATAATTTGCTAACCCATTTCATTACTTTAAGGTTTCTTTTCGCATGGCCCATTTTGTTATTAATATTCATATCTTAACGAATGGAATGGAATAACAGCTGAAAATAAATATCTTTCAGCTGACACATAAACTGTCACAAGATCACTTACATCTGTGCTAATCAACTCTGCGGTGTTCAACTGTCAAGCTTCGTTCAGGGCATCGTGTTGAATTTGTGGTATTCAGGGCATCATGTCGAATCTATAAAAAGGTTAATCACATTTATAACTTATACACGTATATTTCTTAAAATGTAACATAAGCTTACAAGATCAAAGGAAATGATAAACACAGAATATAAGCATTTATTTTGTTATATGACAACATTTCTTTGCAGTTAGAGTAACTGTCAACATAATGGACACAACACAATCCTGAAGTTTTATGCATATATTCCATTTATAATCAACATAAGTCATCCAAATTACCCTTAATTGTAGTTTAGATTTATATATGTGCAAAGGAATTAACGATATAACACTAAGTTTTTTCATGACTAGCGAAGAAAGAGCGTTAGTATTACAAGGCACTCATAGATCACAAAGATGATTGATTAACGAGCATTTATCCCAACCAAAATCAAATGCAATCCTCATAAATGCATAACTGAAGCTCTAAATTTGCTATGAGAAGAAAGAGCAATTAGTATCCTAAAATAAAAATGCAGCATACTTAAAATTACTTGTGCCATTATCATAACCTTCTAGTTAAAAAACATCTCCCTTACTCTCAATTAGCAAAGTGAACTAAATAGTTCATGATAATTTTTTAAGGTAAATTTAAATAAGTTATAAGGTGTTCTAAGAACAAAACGCGATGCATGACTAGTAAAAGATTTTTTATATACTGTTAAGTAACATCAATGTGGAACGACCTATTGAAGTATCAGCAAAAGCCACTAACACCAAATAGATCTAGTATTGTGATTCAAGCTCTACCAATCTATCTTTCTATGGTTTTATCACTTATCAAGACTTATTATGCTAACCATTTTCAAGTTCATAGAGAGAAATGTGTCCCATTTCATCCTTCCTTTTGCAAGTTGACAAAAGAAAAAAAAAAAAAAAAAAAAAAAAAAAAAACTAGCAATAAGCTACACAACATTATTATAATCTACAAAGGCAGCATACCAAATCTTTAGAACTATAACTACATTTTTTATGCAAATTATGCACCCAGTAACAAGCTTTCACATGAAGTTTCATAATTTCCAGATTATATATAGGCACATGTCATGACATTTCATCGAACAAGTGGTGTGCATTACACTTCACTCAAATCTTCGAAACCAATATCATTACAGAAAACAAATGCAAACAGAAACTGGAAAGAAGAGAGATACCTGATTTGACTTGAGGATTGACGGAAACGGAATAGAATAGGGGGAGTATTGAGCGAGGTGAAACACTTTGGTTTTGTAATGTTTGAGGGTCTGATTTGGGGGGTTCGGGAGACTTCTGTAAATATGCACTAAAAAGTAGGGGTTAGATTGATATTTGAGTGGTAGAACTTTATTACTACGTACTATTTAGATTTTTCTAAAAGCTTTTGACTTGCGGTCATTTTCTCATTGTATTTCGTATTTCCTATACAGTTTCGAAATGAATTTTATTATTAAATTTAATCCTCACACATATTTATTTAGTTATCAAAAGATAAATTTCATGTGTATTTTGATTACTACATGTTCAAAGTTATTAAAATGATCGTCAAGCAAAAGGATTTTATAAATCCAATGGTCTAGTAACTAAAAAATCTGATTTGAGCAATGGTTTCCTTCATATCCAAATCGACTGATTAATAATATAATAATAATAATAATACTGAAATATATGATTAAATATTTAAATTCCTAATCCAAAATTTGTATTTATTTCAAAATATGATTTGGAGCCTGAACGAGTTATTTGAAACTGGCACCATGCATATTGATGACCTAAATAGATACGAGTAGAAAAAACATGTATCATATTGATCATTTTAATCATTATTCATTAATTAATAACTAAACAATAGAGTTAGGATGCTCATATTTTTAATACACATTTAGGTAATCATTATATTATATATAACTAATTAAAATTAAAATTAAAATGATTTCGAAAGAACTTTAAGTCCTTACTGAGTTTCTTTTTCTTCCGATGCAAAAACAATTGTTCTATGTCCATCATACTCCGGCGAACCTCCATATTTTCCGGCAAACTTAAACCATTTCAAATACACCAATCATTCTCCACAACCCCGCAGCAATACGATCACACCAACACAATCCTCCCACTATGCACTTCCACAAAATCACTCCACCAAACCAAACAATCACACGCCATTGCAATCATCACCGGCTACCTCCCAACCAGCATCACCATCTCCGCCGCTTTAATCCTTCAATACGCCACCTTTCAAAACCCATCATCATTCCACATTCTATTTCACCAATCACTCCCTTACTCGAATTCCGCTTTCTTATACAACACGGTGATTCGAGCTTACAGTATTGCTGGAGTTTACAATGGCTTTCAAGTTTATAACTTGATGATGGGAAATGGTGTTAAACCTGATGATCATACTTTCCCATTTGTGTTGAAGGTTTGTACGGACTATAATGAGGTGCCGAAGGGGAAAGAGGTTCATGGGGTGGTTTGGAAGTTGGGTTTCGGGTCGGATGTGTTTGTTGGGAATACATTGCTGAGGTTTTATGGTGAATGTTGTGGTGTTGGTGATGCGGAGAACGTGTTTGATGAAATGTCTGAGAGAGATGTTGTGTCGTGGAACACGCTTATATCAGTGTGTTCGGTCGTCGGTTGTAACAATAAGGCTATTGAGTTGTATAAGGAGATGAGATTGGGCTCGAGATTGGGATGTTTTGAGGTTGAGCCGAATGTGGTTACGATTGTGAGTTTGTTGCCTGTTTGTGCGGCGATTGAGGATTGTGTGATGACGAATGAGGTGCATGGTTATGCTGTGAAGATGGGATATGGTTGTTATGTTACGGTAAACAATGCTTTTATCGATGCGTATGGTAAATGTGGTGATTTGAAGTCTTGTAAACAGGTTTTTGATGAAATGGTGGAGAGGAATGATGTTTCTTGGAATGCTATGATCACGAGTTTTTCTCACATGGATCGTCAACAAGATGGTATTGATTTCTTCAGGTTGATGATTGAGAAAAGTATCGTACCAAACTCTGTTGCAGTTTCTAGTATGCTGCCGATTTTAGTTGAATTAGAATGTCTTCAATGGGGAATAGAGCTTCATGGATTTAGTATTAGAAGTGGTATGGATTCGGATATATTTGTAGCCAATTCTTTACTTGACATGTATGCTAAATTCGGATTTTCAGTCAAGGCATCCAATGTATTCAACAATATTGACTCAAAAAATATAGTATCTTGGAATGCACTAGTGGCTAACTATGCTCAAAACGGCTTTGAGGCGTTAGCTTTACATGTGGTAAGAAAAATGCAAGATCATGGTCAAGTCCCAGGAGCTGTGACCCTAACAAATGTTCTTCCGGCTTGTGCACGAATTGGGATTGTTACCCACGGAAAACAAGTACATGCAAGATCAATCCGAGAGGGTTACGCTTGTCAACTATTCATCTCCAATGCACTCATAGACATGTATGCGAAATGCCGTCATATAGATCTTGCAAGAATAGTTTTTGACATATCTTGTAAAGATAGAATTTCATATAACACACTCATCTCAGCGTATTCTCATACAAACACTTCTTTCAAGTCTCTGGTTTTGTTTTGTGAATTGTTGTCAAAAGGGCTAAACCCTGATACTATATCCTTTGCTGGTGCACTTTCAGCTTGTGCTAATATGGCAGAAATCAAGAACGGTAAGGAGATTCACGGGGTTTGTGTAAGGACCCTATTTCATAACCATCTCATTGTTTCAAACTCGGTTTTGGATCTTTACACCAAATGTGGACGCATTGATCTTGCTCATAAAGTATTTGATCGGATACTCAATAAGGACGTGGCTTCATGGAACACGATAATTATGGGGTATGGAATGCGTGGTGAACTTGACACTGCAATCAGTCTATTTGAAGCCATGAAAAACGATGATCATGTGAAACGTGATTCGATTACTTACATAGCAGTTTTATCCGTTTGTAGTCATGGAGGATTGGTTGATTTAGGAAGAAAGTACTTTTCAGAAATGAAAGAACAGAATGTTGAACCAACACAAACACACTATGCGTGCATGGTTGATCTTTTGGGTCGGGCTGGGCTCATGGATGAGGCTGTAGAGATGATTAATGGGTTAGAAACGGAACCAGATGCTAACGTATGGGGTTCTTTGCTTGGAGCTTGTAGAATTCATGGGAATATTGAGTTGGGTCAGTGGGCAAGTGAACATCTTTTCAAGCTAAAACCAGGTCATTCAGGCTACTACACGTTGCTTTCGAATATGTATGCAGAAGCTGGGAGGTGGCGTGAAGCTGATAACATCAGAGAATTGATGAAGCTAAGGGGAGTGATAAAGAACCCTGGTTTTAGTAGCGTTCAGCAACCTGATAACGGCTGAGACCAATGTGCGTTTTGGTTAGATGACACGGGTATGATTTGGCTGATCTTTTTATTTAGTCGAGTTCAAAACCCAAATATGTATCATCTACTATGTATATATTGTTTAATTTATACACATTGATTTATTGCACACTGAAATACCTTGCTTCCTCAGCTATTTACTTATGGAGTTACTCGGGCTATATTATCTCTCAATTGGTGCTGACATGCCGTCCAACCCAACCCAGCTTGCCGGTCATTACCTAACTTCAATTTTTTGAGCTTACTAAAATTTTGAGCAGCAACAACTTCCACAAAGTTCCACTTTGTATCTCAAACTATTTTTTCAGCTTATAATACTCACAATTTATCAAATAAACACCTGAGATCTCATTTTCAAGACATTCTTAGACCATTTGCAATCGTCACATGCCGTGGAGACTCCACTGCGAGTCACGTCAACCTCCACTGCGTGTTATTGTTGTCCTAATCGCAATGGTAACCCCTCCGCTACACACCACTACAAAATAGGACCCACCTTTTAATTATCTTTTATATATACATTTTTTATAACACACTGAAAAAAAATTTGAAAAACATTAAAAAAATGGAGTGGACCCCGCATATTCCCGTGGAATCATCGTGCTCGGACCACAATAACAACTCACCACGGCCACCATTGCGACCGTGGTGGTCGTTGAGGTGTTGTGGAGAGACCTCCACAGTTGCGTTGCAACCGGTCTTACGTGTATAACTGTTACAAAATTGGATGAACCTGACAATCTATCAATTCTGGTTTTACAAATGACAAGCTTGATCACAAAAACGTTTAATAAGATAAAAGAAAAGAAAAGAAAAAAAAAAAAAAAAGGAGTTTAAAGACAAAATGCTATGAGGGGTGACATATAACAGCCCTACAATGGGATTCAGCATCTATAATCCACAAACCTAAACTTTCAAGTCTACTTTGAACTAGATCAGAACGCATATCAGAAGACCAAAACGCAACCCTGGTGTCGTTCTTTAAAGACGTTCCATTATCGTTAGCTTCATCAATTTTTATACCAAACCCACCCTCATCAATACTTTGTAACTTAACACCTTTTGTCTCGAATAACTTTGCTGCCAAAGACCCAAAATTACTCTCATCTTTATTCTTTTTGCGGTCCACCACTAGTGCCATCTCGTTCATGAAATGATCAGTCCAAATTTTAGATCCTGAACTCCTAGCAAAGAGAAACCCGAGTTGCTTCCAAACATAAAAGTCAACACTGGAATCAAGTTTGACCGAGTCAAGAAATAAATCAGCATTAACCGGAAGCATGTCATGATCAAACACCCACATGTCATAATTCATTTCCAGTGCCTCCTTAATAACATACGCCTTCACTATAATCTCCTTTCCAACTTTACTCGATTTGTATTCCTTCATGCTGTCAAAAAATCTATCAACATTGATCACCGGGTGCCCACGTCTTGAAAGATCAAGCAAGAGATTAGATTCAGTACCCACAAAGATGTAGTTGCGAATATCAAGCCTCTCAAAGTGACACACCAAGTTTCGGGTGAACATCTCTGATGTTTGAAATATGCTCACAATCACTAAAGCATTCGCCTTTTGAGTCGATTCCAGAACGGGCTTGAGTTCAGTGACACTCTTCACAACTCTATCAGGTACAACTTCTCTAAAACAGAAATCATACCACTTGAGATTTCTCAACGGCTCTAGTTTAAAAAGATTACTCTCAGAAAAAGTCTCCTGCATCAGATTCGAATCAGGTCCTGCTGTTTTTCCATAGTTAACACCTGCATCTCTATGAGATACACTGAGTGCTGACTCGTGTAAGAAGTTCGTGTATAAGTTGAAATAGCCTCGGGCATGAATAAACTTAATAAACCAAGGAGTCCATATCCTGTCCCCCATTTTTTTGTACCACCCAGTTGTGACCTGCACATCAATTTTGTTAAAAAGAAAATTAGTGAAACATAATATCTCGGCTTCTATTTTTTCATAAAAAAGATGTTGAAATATAAAGTATGTTACCATGCCATCAAGAATGGGCTTCACGCCTTTGGTTTTATGTGTGTCATACCATAAACGAAACTCCTTCCAGGGTCTTGGAAACAGAAGCTGACCCCAAGTACCAACCAACTGATACAAGAAAACTTGTGTATCTTTGTTTAACTGTATCTTGTTCCCATGCTTACCTGACATCATAGGCTGATTAAACTTATAAGCTACGATGAACAAAAGAGTTCACACATCCAACTTTCCGTATTGGAACACCAAACAAATTCTTGTAATGGCAATCAGCCAATCATGTACTATAAACTTGATTTTTGAGTCTTTGAGGTTACAAAATGAGCACGTGTTGACTATTAGACTTTCAGTTTCTTTAGTTTACTTTTTTATATAAAGAAAACAGTCTTGTCAAAGACACTTTGTTTTGTTGTCAAAAAGAGATCACAACTCACAGCTGCATATACATTACAACAAATGTAAGTAAAAAGTATAAAAATTACCGAATATCACTAAAAGAACCCATCTTTCTAGTACAGGTATAATTAATTCTCAATCATTACGCTACCTATGCACCTAATTCCAAGATTAACCAACCTCTAAGCAAGGCAAACACTCTCTACATCCCATAAGTGAAATTAAACATTGACCTATGCGGTAAATCTATAATCCAAGCTCATACATTGTACATTCTGTTAAAGATTTAATAGCAACATTGTTATCGTTTTAACATATCTCATAGTATTGGACATCTTTTAGAAGCAGTATGCAGAAACTCAAAGAAGTGTCATCAATCGGAAGATGAAAATCAGTCTACTTAAACTCAGAAGCAAACCGAACACTACTGTCTAACACATGTATTTAGCTTCAACCTCAACTCAAAAGTATCTGATTACCCAAACTTACTTCTAAATTGATCCAAAATTTTAAGCCTATTTGCGATAATTACTCCGAACTCAAAGAGTAATTTCAGCCAAGCAGATTCTACTCGATCCACAAAATAAATATACAACATTAAGAAACAGACAGTACCTGGTACAAACCTTGGCCGTTGCAAAGAAGCTCCATATATCCACGGACTATAATTCGAAACATTATAATAATAATTCTCAATCAAACCCTTAAGAAACCTATAATACAACGGTGACAATTCGATATCATCTTCAACCACAAACGCAAACTCATCATCAGAAACCGGCCACCAAGCTTCCAACCACTGTGCCTGCAATCCAACATTCCCGGTCCGATAATGCACCATCTTTTCCCCAAACTTCCACTCAAATCCATCAACAAAATCAAGCATTTCCTTATATTCATTCAGTTTCTGTTCCAGATACTCATCCTTTTGATCCACAACCTTAAAATGGTCAATGTATACATGAATATTCACCTTTTCATCATCGTAATGAGCCGCAGCAAGTGATCGTAAGCACCGCGTGAGTGACGGCAGGCGATCATAAGTCAGGACTTTGATTGTGAAGGTAAACTTAGGGTTTTTGTTCAAATCTGTGGTTTTGAGCTGGAATTGAGTTATTGGCGGTGATGATGAGATAGAAATTGAAGAAGAACGGTAGACAGAGAATATGAATAGAATTGATATAGATACAATGATGAATATAGCGTAAAACCCCAACCCTAGCCCTCTTTTTGGTGTCGTTTTGAGATTAAATAGATTCATGTTAAATAAGGGCACGTATCATAATCGATTCATAAATGCAAAATTAACATCAACTAAACAAAATTGGAACCCCAGTTTTGTTGTTTTATGAATCAAAATCTGGAAATCTGAAATCTGGAAGAGTTTTTGGTTCATAAGTGATGACTGAAGTAGGATGCAGTTTTTGTTTATGTTATTCCCTCCATCTTTATAAGCTTACATTTTAGTCCCTATAGTTCTTAAAATTTGAACAAAATTAGGGTTTTTTTCAAGTTTGTGGTTTTGAGCTGGAATTGAGTAATTGGGGGTGACTATTAGAGAGAGTGAAGATGATAGGTAGAGAGACAAAAGGAACATGATCGATATAAATACAATGATGTAAAATAGGGGGTTTATAGTTCGAGAGTAATTGGATAGGGTTTCAATGAGAATGATATTCGGTTAATATTGATCTTTAATTTTTATCGTAATGATATTCGGTTAATATTGATTTTTAATTTTTATAGTTTGAGAGTAATTGGATAGGGTTTAATGTTCATAGCGGTTACTTTAAATTTTTTCTATTCACACCGTGTTTTCAAATGATAAATCTATATTTTTAAAATTCACCAGTTAAGGACAATTTGTGTAAATCAATAAAGAATAAATATTAATCATTTTAAACTTGTTGTAAACCAAAAATACATAAAACTTCACCATGTAAAAACTTTTGTAAACTAAAAATATAAAGTTTCACCCTTTATAAACTGTTGTAAAGGTTGCGTCTGAAGTTCATTTTATTAACAAATATGTTATCGTCAAAATCACCTATTTTGATCAAAATGAATGGCCGGCCAAGTATGTTCTTACCATTCTTTTTTAATATTACTTTTTTTTTTCTGATAAACTGAAAATCTTACTCTGTACTTTATTTCAAGTGTATTTTATAGTAAGTTGTTGTGAGTCGTGTTTATTGTTAAGCATGACCCGAAAATTGTGACTAGTGTATACTAGTTTTACTATATAAATAAAAGGGATTATACATTTGGAGGTCACCCAAATATATCATTATGTTTTTGTAGGTCATCTATATTTGAAAACGATTTTGCATTTTATTTTTGTAGGTTACCCATATTTAAAAACAATTTTGTAGGCCACCTAAATTTGTATGTTGTTCTATATATACCAAATCCGGCTAAAAGCTCATCGGAAAAGTATAAAATGATACAAATACTCATTTATTTGAATAAAACTAAAATAATATACATAATGTCAATTAACAAATATAGGGGTATATGTGTTCGTTCACATTTTTTTGATGAGTTTTTAGTCAAATTTGGTATACATGAAATCGTTTCAAATATGGGTGGCCTAAAAAAAATGATATATTTGAATGACTTACAAAATCATTTTCAAATATGAGTGACCTATAAAAACAAAATAATATATTTTGAGTGACCTCCAAATACATAATCCCTAAATAAAATTATATGTTCTAAAATTTGGACACCTGTGCGTCGTATTTTTTGCGAAGTGTCCGCAACCAAAAACAAAAAATAATAAATTCTATCATCTAACTTGTTCAGAAAAATATATATCCACACGTATGCATTCTTACATAAAAAAATGAATGATTATATCCTAATTGCTTAGGGGGATTAAAACATACCAATTGTTACAGATCATTCATCATAAATTTAACTTTGATGGTTGTAACTCTTCATTATTATACATGTATTTCTTATTACAATGACATTTTCATTACACCGATCTAAATTTTATAAAAGCCTTAACAAATAGTTTATTTAAAAAATGTTTATAAGTGTTTTTCTTTTTCACTTACAAAATAATGTTTAACCTTCTTTAAAAGATTTCATATTAACCCTTCCAAACATGCGTACATGTTTTAGACTCTTTTATTTTATCAAATATTTCTCTTTAAATGGTCAAAAAATAAAAATTTCTTAGATATACACTTGAATTACTCATTTATATCGACCGTTTACATCTTATTTTTCACTTTATCAAATGCTTTCATTTTCTCATTCTATACGAACGAAAGAAAAAAGAAAAGACGAGAGTAAGAAAAGAAAGCAATGGCGAAGGAAAAAGAATAATTGACTCCAAAAGAAAAGAAAAAACAGCTAGATAAATTAATAACTAAAGAGTATAAGAAGAAGCAAGATGATAACGATAATCAACTGAGTTTGCGTATTTAACAAATTATGATATATATTATTTACAGAATTAAATTTGAACAATTTATGATAACGTTGCTCAGTGCTCACAAATTGTTAGTTTGCAACTTTGTTCAACCATTGGCTGGTCCTTTATCTTGCATTTCACAACTTAATTTTGTCACAGAAATGGCTTGTAACTTAAAACATTATTGGACTCGTCAACTATATGTATGATGTATGTGATGACGTAACCTCTTTATTCTTTCTGTAAGAAATCATACAGTCATCATTAATGAAACTATAGTTATTCTTTGCAATCCTTAATAATCTCTCTAACTTATAATTAATTTCATGTTAAATGTTGATTTGGCCCCATTTGTAGTTGATGGTTTGGGCTTTAATTAAATAGACCCAACCCAATCTCTTTTGTTTGTCCTCAGCTTTTAACCATATCAACTAACTAATCATAATTCATGTGTTTGAAAACATAAAATTCTCAAACACTGAAAATCTTAGAGCTAGGATTAATACCGGAACAATTTCACTATGATCATGTTAATTAGAACAGATGGTTGTTCTCAATCTGTTTCTGTTTCACTTTCTTTTACAACCGATTCTTCCGCCTTTCTTTTCGCTTCTTCATTCTCCTTCAACTTGACAAAAAAAACCTCAACTTTTCGCTTCTTCATTCTCCTTCAACTTGACATAAAAAAAACTTAACAAGACCGGTAAGCGCAACATCCGCATCATCATCCTTAAGTAGTTGCTTCGCTACTTCAGCCGGGTAATCTCCACCTCGTTGATCGAATTGTCAATTTCTTCAAAAAGAACATGTACAGTGACACCAAGTTAATTCGAAGCCAACAATCTAAACCCACTCAATGTACAGTATGACATGTGAATGTGAACATCGATACGACCAGGACGATGTTCACAACCAGGACGAAGAAGTGCACCATCAAGTTTTGTCTTTCCTATTTGTAGTAAATATAATAATCCTCTTGTCACCAGAACTCGACCATAAACCATCAATAAAATTTAGAAACCCCAACAACGTTACTTTTGGTTCTTCGGACCTCTTGCATTTCATCCCGATCATGCAACTCCATTGAACAATCAATATCCTCCACCACCAATATCGACCTATTCGCCGTTTCCAACAAAATCCTCCGAAGATCCGAGTTTGACTTGACGTCAGTCATCTCCAAGTCATATACATCAAGTTTCACGTAATTCGCTATAGCCGCAGTCATATACATCAAATTTCACGTAATTCGCTATAGCCGCAATCAAACTCTCTCCCAGGTGGACCCCACAACAAATAACATCTCTTCCACACCTTTCCCACTTCCCAATAATACTCTCTCCTTTCCTAAATCCTATCCAAATCTTTTATCAAGGTTGACGGGGGTCCAAACAGTTTGACTAGCCGAATATCCATTATTTGGATCCAACGTAAATAACCTCAATGTCTTCTCACCTTCTATTTTCTTTTTTCCTTGGTTAATAATAAATGGTAAGTAGTCGTTCAAAGCGAGATCTTATTGTTTACGATGAAAAGTAAGCTCCAACGATCCTTGAATAACAAGTCTTCCGTTGTTTGAATCATCAAAATATTCTCTCATGGATGTCTTTTTGGACCGAGTGAATTTAGCTCCATTGTAAACATCAATGAACTCGTCATTAATTTCCATAGTAACCGTGGCGTAGCTATGTTTAAGGTGCATCAAAGGTAAAAATCAATAGCATATTTTTACATTTATATTTACCTTAATTCATAGTTTTCAACAAGTTTGGCCCTCCCAAATGTTGTTCACAGACCGGTAAAATGCAGCAAGCCAACAAGTATTCAAATAGAACTTTAATTGTAACTCAATCTTTTTTTTTCTCTTTTTATATTTCTTTGTTTTAATACTTATATTCATTTATTCTATTTCAATTAATGACATGCTCTTTGTTCTTAAAACATACAATAAGGCTATTTATTTATTTGGCGATCAATTATATTTGTTTATGACATATTATACTGTCAATTATCTTCAACATTGATGATTCGGATAATTCTTAATTATGGTCACAATTTACAAAATAGTGCGAATTATCTCGTGTTTCTTATATAGTTGATCAAATTATTGATGATTTTGGTTTGAAAAATATCAATTGTATTCACGGATATACAACATTTACTTTTTTTTTTTTTTTTAAAAGCCCTTTTAAATAAGGAAATTTCATGACTTTCTTATCATGGTTTAACAAAATATTTCATGAATTTCATTCAAACAATAGACACAAAAAACAATCAATTAGTTCAACAAAGTTTTATAGATATTCTTACAATGTTGACTTACAATTCTATTAAAAGCAGGAGCATTTCAATACTAAGGTTGCGTTTGGTTCGCGAAATTTTTTTGAAGGAATTGGAATTCATCAAAGAAAATGAAATTTCAATTCCCTTAATGGAAGGAATTTGATGGAAATTAACTTTATAAATTATTCAACCAAACAAACTAAGGAATGAAATTTCAATTCCAATTCCATCAAATTCCAATCAATTTCGTGAACCAAACGCAACCTAAGTGTTCACAAATATAATAGATCCAAGAGGGATTGTATATAAAAAGACCTATATAACACCATTTATATATAAATAACAAACTCTGTGTATGAAGCTCTAGCTCGAACTGCAAGACAGGCGTATTGCTCGCCTGGAGCTCATTTAGGTTCTGCTCGAAGTTGAGTTCAAGTATCTCGGCTCATTTATATTCAAGAATAAAATCATACGTAAAAACGTTAACCAAAACAGTTAACCGGGAATTATATCGGAAATCATAATTGTGACTAGTAACTTTTGTTTCATATTGAAAAGAAAAAGTTTAGCTTGCATAAAGTTTAACTTTTAATTGTTAACTTTTGTTTCACTTGGTACTTGGTAGGCGAAGAGTAACGTTGTGACCGCAGAATGTTACTAAAACATTCTATGACGGCTAACCAATAAAACAAAGCAAGCTTCCATCATGGATTATGCAGTCAAAATGACAATTAACATTATTTCTTCAATTTCATGCTTCCCTCTGATCAGTGAAGCACAATGTGTCGCAAACTCACAACTACAAAATTTATACTCTTCAAAAGATTCTAATAAAGATAACCAAACGGTTGATATTATAGAAGGGCAATAACAAACGTTGGACACAATATTCATACTTCAACTTGATTAATATATTTGAATTTCTAAAATTGTATCATGCCAGGGAAAACAAAAAAAAACCCATCACATTACATTCACAATATGCACTCTTTACTTAAAAATCAAGTCAATAACCAAATAGTACGTAGTAATAAACTCCTAATTTGACCAAAATGGTTCAGTAAAACATTAAGATCATAACAGCAATATGATCTTAATCAAAACATCCATACACTAGACTTTGGCACACCCCTTTCACAACGATTGGCCACCACAACCAACTTCCGCCACAAGACTCCTCGCAGCAGGGAAAAGTGCCACTGCACCTTTGTCCGGATTCACATACTTCCTATGGACAGCCTTCAGTTTAGATTCACTAGCACAAGCATGAAAGTTCACCAAAGTCCTTGCACAATCCCTGTCCAAATACAATAAATTTATTAACTTAAAGACCAATAAGTTAGAAAATATTCAATACCCATGTGACAAAAGCACTCACCTTAGCTCATCTTCATGGTACCCAGTATGGTGTTTTAGTGTTTCAGTCCAAGCCGGGGTCTTGTTAAGGGTGCACCGAGCAGCATACACAGCAGAAGCAGCAAGCTTTGAAGGGCTGTTGGACATGATAACCGAGTAGTGAATCAAACCCAGTTCAGTCAAGAAGAACACCATATTCTCCATCTATGTTCAACAACAAAAAAATCATTAGTTTTCACAGCCACAGTTCTCAGTAACACCCCTACACAAAATGCCTATTTTTGGTACTTTACCTCATCATCAGTTGGCATTGAAGCTTTTGTGTAGCGAACTAGGAACACATATGGTGTAGGAACTGTCAAATACCAGCCTAACTGTCCAAGAATTGCTTTCTCCATGGCCAGAATCTGCTCTCTGGAGTACGCATTGTCAGATATTGCAATCAAATCATTGACTTCTGGTGGCCAAATTTCTTCATACTTGCAAGCCATCAGCATTGAACTGATGCCCACCAATTGAAGTTCCCTTCTAGGAACTGTTCTCACTGAGAGGTATCGATCAACGATGTTGATAGTGAGATAAAGACTTTCAGGCATCAAGTCAAACTTCCTGTGAACTTCAACCAACCAATCTATCAAGATAGCTCTCATTTTAGCATTTAGATCAGGCTGTGAATTCATGTAATCACGTAAACCGCCTTCTGTTTCAGATTGTTTGTAGAACGTGTAAATGTCTTCAACGTATTCAACTTCAGCTAGTGCATTGTTAATGTCTGCTTCATCAATGTTAACCACTGGATCTTTAGGTTTTCTTGTGATCCCACAAGCAACCTAAACAAAAGACTTAAAATCAGTTTTCTGGACTCGAAATAATCAATCTGAAATTTACATAAATCAAAATTTGGTGAATAAACTAACTTTACTACGGGCAGTGAGGACAGAGGTGAGTGATTTCGAAGGCTTTTTTGATCTTCTTCTTGGGGTTTCCTCATTGTTTTTTGGAGCTAACTCGCCATTGTTAGCTTCTGCATGCGGTTTCTGCAATTGGGTTAAAACAAAACCAAGAAAACTATTAACTTCCGAAACATAAAACATCTTATTGATTCAACTTGTTGAACATAAAGCTTACAAATAGACATACCTTTACATTCTTATCAGCTGCTGCTGTTTGTGCATTTGCCACCAATTGGGCACGAAAAGTTCTAATCAAAATCAAAAAACATCTCATCAAAAACGAGTCAAGAACAAACAAATATGTTTACACATAAAGATATGGTAGGGAGAAGAACCTTGTCATTGGTCGAGTTTGAGGCTTTCCGATATCAACAACAGTTGGACCTGCCACAAGATTCCCAATATCACCAAGGGCTCGCCGGTTCCTTCTTTCGCCCTGTACCCCGTTCTTCTGCTTTACATCAGCTACACATAAATCAAACTTTAGTCCAACAATTATCAAGATACTATTATTATCTAAAACAATAACAACAAATTTACAATCTGGGCCAATTTGTGATCACTAAACCCTAAACTTTCATAATTCAAAAAGGGATTTCACAAAAGATTGCTTAACTTTACACCTCTATGTTATGAATTTGAAAACGAAGTAACAAACTTTCAAATTAAATCAATACTTGATACATATAAAACCCTAAATTTGTATTATTCACAGAGTTATTTCCCAATAAAACTCAAACTTTGAACTTAAATCAATTCTTCAATTTATAAAACCCTAGATTACAATTACAAATTCATCAAAAACACAGTAAGAATTACAAACAAAAATTAATCAAAACCCTAAATCTTAACATTTACACATAATATCTTTAAAATACTGATAAACGATCATATTTCATATTTTAAAAAGAAGATAATTATTAATACCTCTAATCGGTACTTGAACCGGAACAACGGTTTCGTTCGACATCATATCTCCTCCTTCTTGATCTTGAATATGACCGAACACACCTCCAATACTCGTCAAAATAGACGAGAAAAACGACTGGAGACGGCTGTTGTTTGCCTCCCCTTCTTCCAAGTTTTCGGTCGCCACGGTATGACCGATTTGTCCTTCTTTTTAATTGCTTTAACTCACTTTCGTAACACTTGCAGTTTCTTCTATTCGTAGTGATTGATTTTAGGGTTTGATGATGCCGGAGATATTGATTTTGTGAGGGTTTTAATCGGAATAGAAGGGAAGGCGCCTCACTTTATATAATATAACGGTCATATTATTGATTACTTTTTTCGATTTTTGAATATTAACCGTTGATGGATTTTAACGGTAACATTCGTGTTCGATACGCTTTATTTTCACCGCTTCTATGGGTAAATTTGTATTTTAATAGTGAACTTATACTTATATTTATATTATATATTATATTTATATAATTATATTATATTATTTTATATATTTATATTTATATTTATATTTTGAAAATAATGAATTTATTAAGTACAGGGACAAGGTTGATTTTTGATGACTAGGTTATTAGGTCAAACTCCCATGTGTTTAATCAACAAATAAAAATTAAAGCATAGGATGTGATGGAACTATGTTATTCTTTATTGCTAACTTATACGAATAGACGAATAGTAGATAGATAATGTAATTAAAAGGTATTGATACATGGACTCATTAAAAATCAAACTAAGAATACATTTAACAATAAGAGTTTGAATTTGACACACGAAAATGTGATTAAATAAATATATATATATATATATATATATATATAATATATTTAGGATATGTATCATATATTCAACTTAATAAGTATGTATCCAACTGATTAGATTTATCTTTATATTGATTTTTATTAGACTATAGGTATGTATAATTAAATTACTCACTAACATATATAAAACGTGTTGAATTTATGAATGGCATATTTCAAAAAAAAAAAAATTCAATCAATCGACAAAAAGTTATGTATTAATATTATGTAGGACGTCTAAAAATAATAAACTTCACTCCGAAATATACCTCAAAAATAGTACTAAAGCGGTACACGATTTTATTTCAAGAAAATGCAAAACTGGATTCAACAGAAATAAAAAGATAATTAATATAGAGTGAATGATTTATATATATAAGGGAAGGATTCATAGGGAAGCTTCAAAATTTGAGGAAGGAGGGAAACAAATTTTTAGCCCTTGACTTTTTTATTAAAAAACGTTTTTAACATTCATTGGTGATAAATGTTAAATTTTAAAAAATTTTGTAATTTTTAAAATTCATTTATGATGAAATCAATGGTTGAGATTTACTTTTCTCCTTTCCTAATTTTTTTTTCTTTCCTCTTAATCCCCATCCTATATATATAAATCTAACAAATTGACCTAAGTGTTAGTCTGATGACCATGTTGATCATTAAACACTAGATTAGAGTCCTCCCCCATTGCATTTCTTTTTACCATAAAACTCCCAAAACTATGAATATACTTTTAAAAGCATATAGGTAAGAAGTGATATTCTACAAGTCACTCTCATAATTGTAAACTCATATACATGTTTTGGGTCAAATTAGGTAGATAGTTCTTAAACACCCACACATATTAATCATATACAATCGCTAAATAATAGATTAAATAAGTATTTGAGTTGGTCTAGTTTGAGCCAAAAGATTATTTGGTTGAGATTTGCTCTTAAACAATTAACCATTCCAGATTCAAATTTTAATCAAAATGCAAGTCCTATTCTTTTTACCTAGACATGCTTGTTATAACTGTATTTGCTAGTGGTTTTAAATCTAAGATATAGAATTTTATAAGTTACATTGTTTTATATATTTATATTTATTTATTTTAAAATATAAAAATGAACAAATTAAAAAAGTAATTTGTGAATGTAAAATCATGGTATTGCTTTTCTCACCACGTGCAAACATCCACTCACCTTGCTGCTAGTTTTTCGTTTATTCTTATTACCTCTGATATTCTTCATGCATTGATCAAAAAAGATAATATTGTTCATGCTTAAACGATTAATGAGTTTAACATTTGATAACTTGTAACCGAAAAAATAAACAAAAAATGGCCGTTCCTGGAGGAATTATTGAGTCTAACAAAACCAGCGCTGACATCGAACCCTTTGCTCGATTCGCCATTGAAGAACACAACAAGAAGGAGGTACATTTTATTTAATCTCTCAAATGTAAAATTTCGACTAAAATTGTGCGGCGTTGGTGTGTCATATCGATATATACGTTTATGGTGATCCATAGATGTATTATGTTTTCGAGTGATCTTAAATGACAAATGTGCAGCATCTTAGATGGTCCGTTTGTTGTTAGATAGAAGAAAGCTATTAAAGAAATTTGGATTGATATATGAAAAATGCTACACTAACACATTTTTCACAAACAAATTGTAAAAACTTGAGAACCAATCTAGCTTCTTAAATAAAAAAAAGTAGTACAGATTGACTCTGATCATATGTGAATTTGTAAATGATTTTAACATATATATAACCACATGTGATTTTAAAACATAATCACTTAATGTGATTATATTTAAATCAAATGTTATTGGAGTTAATCCATACCATCAATTTGTAGTCACAGTTTATTTGGACCACTTTACATTACATTGTTAAGACTTAAGAGTATGTGGTGGTTCAAATACACTGACCCCTTCATCTATATCTATCTATAAACACATGTTTTGAAAATTATATGTAGGGAAATGGTTTAAATTGTGATTTCTTTTTTATCTTTAAAGTTGTGATTATCAAGCATTTATGTTGCTAAGTAACGATATGGTGTATGTGGTTATGTATTGTGTTGGTATTTCATCCAAAACAAATGCTAACAGTAACATTATAGGTAGTACTTTTTCTTCTTAGTTCTTCCAGAATAGAAGATGCAGTACTTTCTTTTCAATTGATAATCATCAAGTAAATATCGGTCGTCTTGATTTCTATCCACTAGAGATTCTCTACATCGTCTTTGTTGATGAATATTTCGTTATTTGACTGATGATCAAACACTTGTTAGTTGTTACATTATGTATGAAGTCAAAAGTTGCATTTACTTTTAGATGCAGGGTGTAAATACTAAGGAAATAATGATGGATATATTATTTAATGTAGAATGCAGCTGTGGAGTTTGTGAAGGTAGTGAGTACCAAGGAGCAGGTAGTTCAGGGTAACATGTACTATATCACACTTGAAGTAAATGAAGGTGGTGAGACTAAAAATTATGAAGCCAAAGTGTGGGTTAAGCCATGGGAAGACTTTAAGGAACTGCAGGAGTTCAAGCTTGTTTGATCCTTTAGCCTAACTTCCATCTGGTAAATTCTCCGAAAAAGTTGGATCTTTATTGTTTCGAAGTTATGCATACGATCGATTGGTTAGGTGCGCCTGATTGTCAGTAGTCCCTCCAATCCATTAAAGTGTCCTTTTGATTTGGTTATATATTTTGTGATCAGAGGAGGAAGCCACCACCGGATGTGAAGCTGCAAAGTGGCCGTGATTTCTTCTGGTTAACAATATACATTTCTTGTACTAAAATGCAAATTTATGTTACTCCATATAGTAAATAAACTGCAACTTTAATATGTGTTTCTGAAATAAAATTTTGCTGATAAATATGATTTCCAGTGTTTCAATTTCCACCTGTTTACAAGGGTGTCCTTTTTGTTCGTTATTTACTTATTTTCTTTGAGAAAATGATACGTTTTGCTAGGATCACGTGAAGTTGGTTGCAGATACAAGAAAAGGGTGATAATGTAGATGTGTTTAAGGAGTAAAAATGTAGTAATATTTGATTTAGAATTTGCATTTGCAACACCTAACTTAAGTGATGCTAATTGCTAATGAGCTGGATCATATATAAAATTCTTGTTGTTAGTCCCTCACATGAAAATCAATGAGCAGAGCAGGTTTAAAAGTTGACATATGGGAAAATTTATACACATGAAAATCAATGAGCAGAGCTGGTTTAAAAGTTGACATATGGGAAAATTTATAAAATCATTAAGATTTAAATACATCATTACATACACAGATTGTACAAGAAATTAGTCTAACATGTAACAAGTGACAGTACAAGAAAACCTAAAGACATGACTTCATGTTGCTTAACATGTCAACAAATCAACTTGTCGTCAACATTAGTCACCACTTGGGTGTTTATGCTAAGCCGTCAAACTTCCCAGATTCAAAGATGGATCAAGGACTAGTCTTCGACATTTCTTTCAGCCCAGTATCCGAGTAATTTGCACATCTATAATCATTATAAGTAACAAATCCTATTTGAATCAACCAAGGACTTGTTTCGAACACCAAACTCAAGAATCATCAAAAATAAAAAAATAAAAATTCTTTCACCTAGTATTTACAATTGCAATGCAACAGTCATACAGCATAAATGAAGCCAACAAAATAAATAAAAACTAAGAAAAACAAATGAAACCTACTTGCTTCAATCCTCTGCCTATCTGTATGTGTATCCAAGTCAGCATCTACAACGTCATCTAAAGGAGAATTCCATGACAAAAAACCGTTCATCCTTCTTCATCATAATCTTCCTCATCTTCATCTACCCTACTATTTAAGTTGGCAAGATGAATCGGGTCAATGGCCATTTTCTCCACATCCTCCAACGACCACCCAGGATATTCATCTGTCTTCATTTCAACTGTCGGTCTTGGTGGTGGGACTACTGGAGTAACAGGCGTTGTAGATATGGCTTGTGTGTCTCCATTCTCATCCAAGTCTAAGTTTAGGTCAAAGTTCCTAACTTTGACCGACTGAGAGTCTTTTGAATCAGTATCTTGTATGGAATCGTTGGATGGTATTGGTCTATCAGTATTATTGGGAAAAAGTTCGTATTTTTCATAATTAGATGCTGCTGCTGCATTTGCTTCTCTCTCTGCTCGACTAATTCTACCACAGCCTCTACCTCTAACTCTGCCCCTTCCTCTTCCTCGACCACTCGCGTTGACATGGGGAGTCTCTGGCTGCAACTAGAATGTAAAAAAAAAATATTTTAATTAAAGGCAGATAATGGGCAGGTGGGGTGACAGGTCAAAACAGATTCTGGTAAAAATTGTAACTATCTAGTACGGGTCCTAAGCAGGTCAGGTTAGCTTCAATGTGGAGTGTAGAAGGTATAAGTTTATACATACTTGAGTTATAAAAAAAGTAAAGTTCTCAGTTTCTTGGATAAAAACTAGAATCTATTGTGTTTTTTGCATTTGTTTTGGGTCGACCTATTCAGACAAATCAATAGCATTTCTTGAATTAATTTAACTAAAGGGAAATCATCTTACCTGTTTGTCCCTTTTTAAGTCTTCATCGCCGTCATTATGTTCATTATCTGCAATCTTCCTGTTCAAACCAAAGTATTAAAACAATATAACTCCACATTGAGTCTAAAACTTTGTTTCATTAAACCACAAATATTTAAAGTAAAATTCCTAATAACCTTCGTTTAGTTGCAGATCTGTCCTCCCCGGCAGCAGCACCTTCAGAACCACCAAGATCAGGAACTTTACCAACGATATCACTTAAGAAGTCAAACACATTACAACTCTGTACACACTGCTTCCTATAAATTAGCCAAACACACAATTATATCAACATATATCATTATATAAGAGTATGACCAACTAATGACGTTTAACAATTAACAGCATTGCACTTACAAATGCATAGAATTCAAAGTCTTTGCACCCCGTTGAAGCTTAATTTCATAAGTCCGGTCACAGAGATCTTGTAAAAATAGTTCTAAAGCTTTAGCTGCATTAAAATCAAATAAACAATATAAATAGAATTATAAAACTCGAGAAGATAAACGTGTTCTATAAGAAATTGAAAACCAATACTAAATTTTACTTACATACTAAAAGAGGAACAGCCATAGCAATCTTCCCAACATCTTCGTCAGCTTGCATTATTTTTTTAATTCTAGCCTATTTAGCATACAAAAAAACAAGTAAAAAATCATATAACATATTTAAAGGATATCCAATCTAACCAATGTTTTAAAATTGATTGAAGTTGTTAAACTTATTTGATGTAAATTTTATCATTTTTATTTATAATTTTTTCACTATTTTCAAGTATTTAATAAAATAAATAACATATAATCTCATCCTGTTTAACCGGTCGGAATCGAACCTCTGACTGATTCGATTAAAAAATCAGTTTTTATAACATTGAATCTAACCAATAATTATCACCAATTAATGTATTATGCAAAAAATTAAATAAACTTGTTTTAAGATGATAGTATTTATCAGAAACATATAACATGTTTAAGTTATTGTGCATGTTACAATAATAACAAAGAATGACAAGTATTAAACAAAATTTACACAAAATAAAACATTAACGTAAATACTTACCGCTGGGAAACGTGTATCTAGCTTCTTCCTCATATCGTTTGAATTTTAAAACTTCTAAAACAATTAATTTAATCAATTAAATAAGTAAAACCTGAAAAAAGGCCTAACTAATATTTTCTACCTGAAAATATTCTATGGAAGATGAAACCCTTGAATTGTAAAACTGAACATATGAATTATCGAAAAGAAAATAAAGGGTCTAAAAAAAGAGCCCGAATATTTCGAGCAGTTATCGAACGTGAACACACGAAGTGTTTTGGACTCCATCCAAAATCATCGTACCACGTGTGTACTTAAAATAAGTAAACCTAGGATAACCGTTTCCAAATTAATTTTGAGCCCCTCAACTTTATATTTTTGCAACTATGACCCTTGTATTCATTTTTTTTTATAAATAATTAGTAGACGATAACTGGTAACCCGTGGAATGCGATAGAAAAATAGTATATTTTGTATGGTAAGTATCAAGTTTGTTTATATAATTTTAAGTAGTTCAATTTATTTGTATTTAGTAGTTTTGTATTAAATAAAGAAATTGTTTGCAATTGTTTAATGCCTAATAGTAAGGAAATTATTTGTTTTATTTTGTATGAATGTTATTATGTAATTGATTTTGCATAATAGTACTATATCTTAGTTAATTAATGTTTAGTTGACTTTATTTTAAGTGTTTAATTGAAGGCATAGTTGGGTTTTTCCATGTTTCCTTTGCTAAGTTTTAATACAAAAGGGTAAATATTTAATAAGTGTTTTAGATTAGATACATGAGGGATGGGTAAAACATCAATAATCGAAGGGTCGTGATTTTGCCGAAGGCATGATTATTATATACACGGTAAGCTAGTATCAAAATCACTATATTGAAAATCGGTTTGACCGGTTCAGTCCTAACGATCGAATCGGATTTTTGAGGTTTTCCGGTTCAAAAATAACCGGTTTTCGGGCTTGGTTGACTTTGTCAACAATCGACGGTTGAACCGGAAACTGGACCCGAATCGACCAGTTTCTTCTTATCTATTTCTCTTTAATTTATTTTTAAATTTGATGGACTTAGGCTTGCATATTGAAGTGGAAGTGGGCTTGGCTTGATTAGAACTATGGATCAAGACTAATTCATGAATGGTGGGCTTCGATTTTAAAAACCAAGGTTTGAAATGGTAGCTTGGACAATTGGACTGGACTTGTACTAAATAAGTGGGCTTGGACCGGAAAGTGAAAACCGGTTGGACTTGCCGGTCCAGCAATAAATCAATTTTTAAAACATTAATTAAAATGACAAGCGTACCCTTTAAACGTTTTTAACTCTCTCTCTTGAAAACACTCACATTTTTCTAAAATATTACTGATATCTTCTACCGATTAAAAATCTCTGTACACATACAATTTGTGTACAACTTATTTCACAGTCTGCTGCAACGACTTCCAGTTTATTTCACAACCTGTTGCACACCTTCGTCAGACTCTATTTTGCAATGTCTCCACCGTCCAACCACAAACCATATTCGATACCCAAAAATTATGTTAACATATACTGATTATCTTGTCTTAGATTAAGAAAATCAACGAAAGATCATTCAAATTATAACAAGAAGAATTTACTAAAAAAAATAAAGCAATTTCATCATATAAATTTTAAGCTAGATTGGATAACAAAAAGTAAACTCTATTACACTCGGATGTGATAAGTGAACTGTTTTCATATTCTTCATAAAATCATAAAAAACGAGATACAAAATAAGTGTTTATCATGATAAAATTATAGATGAATTGAGGAAAAACAATATCCTAATTATTTATTGGTGTTCTTTCAACGTGGGATACTTGTTAGGCAACAGCAGCGGAGTCTAATTAGCGTCGGAATAACGTCTGTCGTTGAAGAGTTCACCGGAAGTGGAGGAGGGGATAGTTTGATTTGCAGGATCTTTAAAGACGGGTAGAAAAATGGATAAAAATAATGTAAGAAGTATTCAAGTGAGCAGATAAACATAAAGGTATAGGTAAAACTTAAAGGTGGGTCGGTTTTGAGGGTTATGATTGTTAATTTACATTAAGAGCCTGTGTGCATGGAAAAAATGAAATAATTCATGACCCATTATGGAACCACAAATGAAATAATTGTCAGAATTTCAGTATATTTTGACAGTTTTTTAAGTGTCAATCTTTTTTGTTTTTAGTAAGTTAAAATAAGTGTACTTTAAAGAGAAAATTATTACTCATTTCATGATAAAATTTGCATCTCTAAAATCTAAAATTATATAAAAACAAACAATTGACTGTTAAAAAGTGAAATAGTTATTTGTCTCTTGAATTGTGTACCACTTGTATATTGGATGATTAAATTTAAATTAGGACGTAGGAAGTATATCCTATTAACCGAACATAGCATATACCAATCGATCCAACTTGTGAAAAGCTATAAGCGACTCACTCCTTAACTCATCATTGAAAGTATTGTTAACGGAGATCTCAGTCATGAAAAAGACGCCAAATAAACATGGAATCCTTTGAAAAAACATAGAATTTCATACATTTGTGGAGACAATTCCTAAGCATACACGTCAGTTGCAAACGAAGCACTGGATTATATCTTTATTGCTTATTAGTTATTCTCATTAATTTGATAATCATTTACATATTGATTTTACTGTTCCACGAAGTACATATGTTGTTGGGTAATTTACACTTAACGATTACTAACATGGATTACCATCTTATGGAAGTAGTACTATCCTACGTTATTGAGGTTTTAAGTAGCCCAACTACCTATTTAATTTAATTAATATATACATGTTTGCTGACAACTTGTTAATGTAAAAAAAAGTATATGTGCTTTGCACGAACCAATGTTTATTGTTTGGCTACATTTTGCAACGTACTTTTTGGAACCAACTCTGGTTATTTAATTTATTTTGCTGTCTCACTATTAAATATTCTTTTATCTGTCTACCAACTTATATAGAAGTGCATCTGAGGTAAATTTTCTGCTAATAAATCCATGTCAAACAAATCATGTGCCGTCATCCCAAAGGGTACTTCAGCTATATGCTTATTAGTCAAATAATTAATAAAAGACTAATTCTGACTACAAAAGGTGGTAAGCCCTGTAAAATTAAGTTGGCCAAAAGTGGGATATTACAATTGTAAAAACTTGCTGTATTATGCGTTGTTAAATTCTATTTTTTCTATCCAACATGATTAGAGAACCAATAAAATCAGGTTCCCAGAACAGTAGGAAAAAGGTTCTTATAACCAATTGCCTCTCTTTGAAGATGGATAGCTTTTTAAAGCATTTGTTGACATATTGAGTCAGATTAACTTCTTTCAGACTTCCATGAGACTTATATCGTCTAAAGACAATCATCAACTTTACGAAAATTAACAAAACTTGTAGAACAGAAAACGAAAAGAGGCAAAAGGGTAGCGCCTTTTCTGCAGCTGAACTTGCTAAATCCCAAGCAATGTAGAGTTTCTAATGTGATAATGTACAGATAATTATAGAAACAATTGCCCTCGATTCGTGAATTTGGCTCCCAGAAAAGAAAGATACCCTTTTGCCCAACAATATCAAGGTCAAAAAGAACGAACACACACAAACAAGAAGCAGCAAGGCATGATTGAAAAAACGAAGAGAAACATTAAATCCCAACACATGTTTTCAAGTTCTGTTTTCTTATTGTTTTTTCATCCCTATCATCTTATTATTTGTTCATCATGTTTTTGTCCTTCATTAGAGAGAGGGAGAAGAAACAAACTGTCTGGGGAAACTGAACAACTCTTTCTCTTCAAATGGCGAAGTCCATTCACGAGAACCACCTGCTGCAGATGATGCTTCAGAACCTACTACCCCTACCCCATCCTGATGCAAACCCAACGCATGCCCACCATTCCCATTCGATACAATACCCATTGGCGGTCTCGTGGCTATCTTACCACCACCACCCCTTCCTGATGCATAAAGATCTGCAGAGCTTGTTGAAGAGCCAAAACCCATCCACATACCGTTTGGCCTTAATGGGCTAGTAGCGGGAAGCGGAAGACGGTCTAGACTCCAGTCTATGTTTGTGTAATCAAACTGCAACGTGTCACAGGCATTCCAGTCAACCGGAGACGATGGTCCTGATGACCCGTTTGAACCCAACCCAGAGAAAAGCCCGAGAGAAGAAGCAGCCGCCAGGGTAGGAGTGGTGCTGGAACCCACCATCCTGTTGTTCCACATGCCACCATTGCTGAAATGGTTCATGGAACCCTGTTGACCAAAATGACGATCCAACGGGCCGCTACTTGACGCATACTGCTGCTGGTCATAGAACTGGGAATTATTGACGGTGCTCCCGTAGCTTGGGGTGTTAAAGCCTCTCGAGCTACTAGAAACATGTGAAAACCCGTTGGTATTCATATTCATATTCATATTCATCACCGGTTCACCAGCATTAGGATGCCAATCAGCAACAGATACTGCCGAGGACAAGCTTACGCTCGTGGGCATGCTCTTTAATTTGGGCCGCTGCATCACAACAACCGGTTCCCGCACTGATCCTAACTGAAGATTTTTTAACTCGGCTCCAATGTTTGCATATCGGGAATCGGTTTTGGGTGGCGGTGGTGCTGCCTGTAAGGGAGAAGCTAAAGAATATGAGACAGAAGGATTTGATCCACCTACCACCACCGGCCACCTCTTCTCTACAGATGGTGTAGCAACTTGCTGCTGTTTTGTCCAATCAGAATTGGGTGGAATTTTTTTTAGCAACTGCAAACCTTTGATCCCACTATCTGTTGATGACGGTCCTACTGTAACAGCCGTTTTTGTGTAATTAAAATCTCTATCATCTGTTTTCTGCTGTATAGGTATAGATTTTGATATTGTTATTGAGGTTGATGAATTCTGGCTCATGGCTATAGAAAGCTTGCCATTACCAATGGTTAAAGAACCACCACCTTCTTCAAGCTTTGGTGGGGCAGCTGGAGGTTGTTCCTGTTTCTGGACTTTTAAGGTTTCTGCCGCCTGTTCAAGATCACCTTCACAGGCAACAATAGCACGCTCAACCTCCTGTTTTGAGCATTTGAACTTTATTTCCATTTCGGTAATCTGAGCAAGCTCTTCTGATATGTCGATCTTCAAGTTACCACCCCCATCAAGGTTGTGCTCCCTTTGGTTGTCTGCATCTTCACCACCCTCAAATAACCAAGCAACTGATTGCTCTACTCTACCTTCATTCAATATAAGAGCCATTGTTGCACGTTCCGAAGAGAATCCCATTGCAACAAGCTGTTGAGCAAGTCCTTCTAGCTTTCTAGACATTAGATAACCACTACATCTTTCATGCAGCTCTTGCGCTCGTCTCTCCTTTTGGCGTTGATGTTTTTTCTCATTTTTTTGACGAATCTTTTCACGTTTGTCATTATCAACCCCCAGGATAGTTTCTTGGCGAGCGGATCCTTGAGAAGTTTTGTCTTTGTGATCTTCAGATTCACCTGACCAACTACCATTGTTAGATAAGGAATCATATTCAACCCCCATTCCAATAGAGTTCCCACTATGGTCCTCTGTATCATCAAAATTACGAGAGCGTCCATTTATGTGAATAGGTGGAGCAGAAGACACTGGTGCACTATCAAGTGTATGAAAGGTTCCCAGAAGTGGATTGTAGCCACTAGCAGGGACACCTGTATTAGTATTGGATGTGGGTTTGGTAGAAGGCTTTTGTGGGTCCTTGACAGCAGCCCTTTTGTCCTTTGACTTTGACTTCGACGCAGGAGACATTGTGAATTCCAGCTAACTGCAATATCGATATACTACTTGAGTTCAGATAAGCATGATAACTTAATATGAGAGATAAGATAGTCTCACTAAACTAAAAATATCGAAATAAAGAATGTAGAAACTCAGGATAAAAACCATACTTAAACTTCAAACCAAATATTAAACAGTTAGTTTGTTTATTTTAGTAACTCGGGAAAAAAACCATACTGAAACTTCAAATCAAACAAAATATTAAAACGTTAGCTTGTCTACATTCATGTACATGAGATAATACAATGGGGACGGACCACATATGGAAGACATAAAACAAGAAGGCTTGGTACGGGAAGACATAATCATTATGTACGGAAAAAAGTTGCTAATTTTCTGAATGGTATATCAGTCTTAGTATATTGTGTACCAGTCTTATTAAATTGCCCATGGCAATTTGTATAAGAGTATGACGTTATTATAGTTATATTACCAATGGATCTTCAAAAATATTTCATCCATCAAACATACTTGCTTCTCAAAGATCAAGATCACCACAACCATATTGTCTAGAACAAAACATGCATTTATACATACTAACGTCAAAGGATTTCTCATTAGAGAAAATACATATGGCTTGAAGAAACATATATATTGAAATCATCCATGCTAGCCTGTAGATATATACAGATGCTACACAAGAAGTTGTTTGATAGGTACACAAAACAAACATGGCAGCCCCTTAGCCAGTAAATACACCATTTTCAGCCAAGCAAAAGACTAGTTCTGCGCGCATATCTAAGAATTACGATGTTAAATGTAAGTATTTTAGTATTTATGGACAGACAGAGATGTCCATCCATAAATGCATAGTAGACTTATACATTTCAACTAATAGACATGCACATCTGTGAACTGTCTATACATGAATAGGGTTTTAGTAAAACCAAACACCCAATCTTAAGATAAAATTGCAAACGATCCCAAAAAACAATGAAGTTCAACGAGCACGCTTGGAAAGGTAAGTTTTCAAGTAAACGAGTCACATTAAAATTTAAAATCCAGTGAAAGAGCGCTAGATCTGATATGATGTTAAATTAGCTTCTGGAAATTGTAGGTGTAACAAGTGTTCCCAGCACATGAAAGAACATCCAAAGTTATAAAGGAGATAAGAAGCTTAAATCCTTAGAATTAAAACAGAAACGCAAAGAAACTTCATTCTGAATTAGTGGCTGTCAGGGCAAAGGTTCAAACTGGCAGACTAATTCACGCAATACAAACAAGATTCCATGATCTAAAATGGAACAATAATTATACAAACGAAAACAGATTTCACAATCCACAAAACGCCAGAAAGCTACGTGGTTTCATAAAATATATGTATATTGCATAATATTCTCTCTTGAAATGATAAGCATAGCACTTGCATACGTAAAAGTAGTCAACGACAATTCCACAAACATAATTAATAGATATCATACAAGACATTAAAAGCTTTACCACTACCGACAAAACATTGCGACAGAAATCAAGAAACCGTTATATAACTAACAGTCATCACTCAAAACTACCTCCATTACCTCCTTGTCTAGACCATAATCTATCATTTCCTCATCAACAATAACATTATTTAAAACTAGTAACAATACAATTAACATGTCAGAAAAAGAAGTAACATAGATATCATATATTGTAATAAGAATAAGAATTGCAACTTCTTAACCAAGTCGGCAGGACAAATTAACCGACATAATAACTATCACAACATTATAACTTTTAGGCAAAACTTAGAGTTAAACACAAGTTCAATTTCACCGGCATTCATAACATAAAAATTTTATAATTCACAACGTTATATCACATCCACATCTTAACCGAATTCAATTGTCCATTACAACACAAAATCACACAATTGACGAAACAGAACAAACATACATCATCAAATTGATAACAATTTCATATTAAATTACGAAAAAACGAAATTGAAAAGGTGAAAATTGATAAAATGAATCGATTGACTTACCAATTTTAGGGTTTCTTATCAAATTGGGGGAAATGCGAGACGACAACAGAGATGGTGATGAATCGTTAGGGTTTTGGAACTTGATCTTGTTTCGTCGTTGTTTCTAGATCGATTGATTGATTAGGTTTTGCAAAATCCGAACGCAGTTTTTCGTCTTTCGTTCGTTTTCTCTCGTTTTTCTTTATTTCCCTTTTTCTCACTCTCGTTTTTTCTCTATCTCTCTCTTCTTTGTCTTATAGCGAACCAGGAACCACAATTTTTTTTACTTTCTAGGTACATCGTTATGTGCTGATGCAGCCCGATAAGTAATCATGGCCCAGTAACTATGAACCAGGCCCAATAACAAAAAACTCGGAAGTTAAAAATTAAAATGTCCGAAGTTTAAGAAATTTACTGTAGCTCGTAAACCAAGGATGTAAATAAACGAGTTTTCTTAACTCACGCTTAATGAATAGATTATCCCCACTTATTAATACTAGTAAATTTCTCGTGCAATGCAGCGGTACATTATGTATAAAAGACAATTTTACTTTATTGTGATTGGTAATAATTTTATTTCTACTTTCATAGTTGTTGCTTAAGTTAGCTAAGGGTAATTTAGTTATTTCGGATCTTGAATCTTTTAACATCACAAAAAAAATGTGTAAACAATTTATAATGTGTATAGATATAGATAATAATAGGCAGCATATCAATATTTCATTATACACACGTAAATAGAAATAATATTTTATAGTGATCGTTTCAAAAGCATGTTGCGAAAGCTATAGATTTTAAAAATATATGAACGTGATAGTTATAATATATAGAGTTTATTGATTTACTACGTTGGATTTAATTTTTTTATCTTTTTAAGAACAATCGCTTATTCATTGATTATGTATAACATATTACGTAAAGTATACATTTTCATTTTACTTCACATTTTTCAAACGCATCAACTCCGTTGATTCGGATTTCTTTAATATTTTATGAACAATTGTTTATCCTTACATACATTGAATTTTATCTGACATACTACGCAAAATAGACATTTTCATTTCACTTCACATTTTTAAAAAGCATATTTTTCAAGAGCTCTAGTTTAAGAAGAAAAAATATATAGATGTGATACTTATTTTATGTAGAGTTTATTGACAAACTATGTTGGACTCGATTTCTTTAATTTTTAGTTTATGAATAATTGCTTATTTTAGCATGACATTAATATTATGTTAACATATACATTTTCATTCATTTCACCATTTAAATTTAGTAACATTACTTGTAAATATCCATTCTCAGACAATAACATATATTTTATATATATGCATATCTACAATTATTGTGTGAAAATAGTATAAATGTTAATACTTCTATCTACTAGTTATTTTATAAATAAATCCAAGTATCTTTTACTTCATATTTCTTTTATTATATATTCTATTATTATTATTATTATTATTATTATTATTATTATTATTATTATTATTATATTATTATTATTATTATTATTATTATTATAATTATTATTATAGATCATAGTCACCATCTTGACGATCTCCGACGAGGTTATATGTTACTTTTTAATTAATGGGTTGCTATGGGTGAAATAGGTTAAGAATAATAATATTATTTTGATAATTATATGTATCTCCGTAGAGAATACAAAAATGATTTACTTAAACAATTTCTCAAGGAGAAATCATCACACCAGACAAAAATAAGATATGCTTTATTTGAGCCATGAGCCAGAAAAAAAAATTTGCCCACAATTTGTTTTTTGAGATAAAAGAAATGAAGTGGAAGTAAGAATGGGAAAAAAAAAAAAAATTCTATGTTATCGAGTTTTTCTTTAACAAAACTAGTAGGCTATTTGTGTAACGCGACAGAATGTTATTGAAAATCAGTAAAAATAAGTGATTGTAAAACGAATTTAAAGTGATATGTCTTAGATCACATGTATAATAACAAATATGATGTAATACTCTGAGCAACACTTGAAATATACAAAATCATACACAAGTATAAGCACTTGAAAAATAAGGATTAACATTTAGTATATAAAAATAAATTAAATATAGTTGAAAATACCAACATTCAAATACAAATTAAGAAATTAGTTTGTGATCGTTGATAATGATATCATATGCGATAATAAGAGATCGTTAAATTCATGGATAATAAAAAAATATACAAATAAATAATATCAGAATAAGAGACATTTTGTGATACATATTTATTAAATTCATAGATATTAGGTGAATTATGTTTTGAATAACTTTCATATATATAATTGGGTTTATTGTTTTGTGACGTGCTTAACTTTAACGTTTTTATATTATGTGTGGTTAAATTTGAAATTTTCTATTGTATGATGTAAACCTTTTAAACATCTCTATTGTATGTAATATTTCATTTTTTTAGCCATTCAAAAAAAAAAAAAAAAGGTTTCCATTTTGGTCAAGGTCAAAAAAGTTAAGTCAACTTACAATAGAGAGGTTTTAAAAGTTTACCTCATACAATTAAAGTTTTTAAAGTTTGAACCATACAATATAAAAATGTTAAAGTTAAGCGCATCATGAAACAATAAACCCTATATAATTTAAATTTTAAGAAAGAAAATGTTTAATAAATTATAAGTAAATATACATAAATAAGAGGTAGGAACTAGAAAAACAAATCTCATTATTTCTCCAAATCTTTCTTTGCAAAAGTAGATTAAGTAATAGATACCTTAGGTTAGTTAGCTAATGCCCACAAAATTAGGGAGCATACTAGTCCTTCACAATGCATTGAATGGATGCAAATTCAATTGACTGACAATGCATATACATTTAAAGTGAAAGATATAGATCCATCGGTCCACCACTTTGTCTAATGAAGGTTGAAAGAGACGCTAACCTTATTTGACTTTAACATGTACACAATGTATATACATCTATAATCAAACCTCTACTTACTTAAGTAAATGAAGGTCACGACTTTTGTAAATGATGGTTGTGAGAGACCTTTGTAAATGATGGTTGTGAGAGACCTTGGAGCATTCGCACTACACTTAAGTGGTAAAAGTAGATGAAGCTATGTACTACATGTCATCATTTAATAGGACTGCAAGTTTACGAGACCTTGGAGCATTCGCACTCCACTTAAGTGGTAAAAGTAGATGAAGCTATTGTCATCATTTAATAGGACTGCAAGTCTACGAGGGTCAAACTTGCAACAATCCTTAACACACATATATGATGAAACCCACCATCTATTTTTTTTTTCTTTTTGAACGACCAACTAAATCAATTCCATTAAAACGGTGTATGACAACGAAACGTTGAAAAAATGCACCCAAGTTATTACAAGCACCAAAATGAAAACCAACAATACATCAATTTTACATCAAAATTACATCAATAATCTATCGGAGATTGAAATCACACCACTTCTCTATAGTCATCGATTTATGTCTTGAACGGTTCTTGATCCAAGAGAAGGATAATGAACGTATTTCTTCTATAATTGAGTTCGTGGAACGGTGCTCCAATTTAAAAACGGCATTGTTTCTATTCTTCCAAATACACCAAATAGATGTAGCAATGATCAAGTGTACGCCAAGTTTCCAATGCGCATCCCCGTTTAGTTGTGAAGCTAATATTGGAAGATCTCTTGCCGATAAGAAATAGAAGTTTGAGATCCTACACCAATGTGAAACAAAATCCCATACACGTATTGCTAACTTGCAAGTGCTTAGGATATGTTCCAAAGATTCGTCTTCCAATCCACAAACATCACATGCCATAGAATTAATACTAACTTGCCTTCGAATCAGATTATCCTTCGTTGGAAGTCTATCTAGCCAAACTCGCCATAAAAGAAAATTGACTTTGAGAGGAATCGACTTGAACCAAATAAACTTATTCCCCGACGAATCTTCTTGGACTTCTCGGATCTTTGCTTTGATCACCTTGATTTCATATTTGCCCAGTACGCATGCATCATTTTTCCAAACATCATAATCCTCATCCCATAGAATATGATGAATCAGTTCAAGCAACAAGTTTACCTCAGAATGTTCCAACTAAGATAATTCTCTAACCCAATGAAAATGAATTGATTGTCTTCCATTAGCTATACAAATCCTATCTTTTAAAAGGCATAACTTTTTTGCCTCTAATTGGAACAAATTAGGAAATTGCAATCTCAACGGAGTATCCGAAACCCACGTATCATACCAAAAAAACAGCTCGGAATTCATACCTGGAATTATGTGATGGGATGCTTGGATGTCAACACCAATGTTCTTCAAATGATCTGAGATTGAGCATATTTGTTTCCATGGCCCGGGAATGAAAAGTTTTCTTGGAATAAAGTTCCAAGACCGTGTTGAATGGTGAAAACACCAAATGACTTTCCTCCATAATCTATTCGGTTCCGACTTGAATCTCCACCACCATTTGGAAAGTAATGCCAAATTCGTCTCTGTTAATGAAGTCAAACCAATACCACCATTGCTTTTAGACGAAATGACATTTGACCACGATACCCAATTTATCCTTATTTAATAGTCAAATTTTAATCAATTAACTTCGATGATAAAATCTAAACTTGAGAAATTGCATGTCCAACGCTCCTTTTTCTTGCTTTTATTTGTGCATGCCAGAGTTATTCTTTTTAGTTTCAAAAAATTTGATGTTGTTGCCTGGTTCATCTAGTGTCTAATGTCTTCCTCTTTTCATTATTTAATATTTTCATGTGTAAAATTCGGAATTTATACGATATTTGAATTTTTATATTTTACTTAGGGCAATTATCTGAAAATATATCGAACTAACTCAAAAATTCTATTGTATATAGTGGGCATCTGAAAATCATATTGTATATTACGAACTTACTAATCATTCATATTGTATGTATTCATTAACACTAATCACTTTTTAGCCATGTCAGCCTTCAGGTAGGAGACACATTAGAGTTGGTAATGTATTGAACTTATGTAAAATGTATCAAACTTATATTTATATCCATTAACTCATTTCAATAAAAAAAAATCTTCAATCCCATCAAAGCCAACATGTTTTTGGCGTCTTTGAGATCTTCTTTCAATAATTGTCCTTAATTTTGTGATTAAGATGATACAAATCGGTTGTCATGATGTCGACGAAGAAGTGGGGTCGTCGAAAAAAAATGGTGAAGATGGTAGTAACGTTGGAGATGGAAATTTTTTGGAGATGGTGGTGAGGTGGATATGATAGGGGTTGGTGGTTAGGGAGGTGTAAATTAGTTGTGGTGGTGAGGTTGAGATGATAGGGGTTAATGGTTAGGGAGGTGTAAACTGGTTGTTATGGTGTCGCTGGAAAATTTTGTGGAGATGGTGGTGATGTCAGAGATGGTAATGTTTTAGAGATGGGTTAATGGTTAGGGAGGTGTAAATTGGTTGTGGTGGTGTTGTCGGAAAAAATAATGTCGCGAGAAAATTGAATATGATAAAGTTGACGAAGATAATAATGTGGAAAAATGTATTGAACTTTTAGGACATGGCTATGATTCGACAATGTCACATCAGCTACTTATGCCATGTAAGGTAATTATGACCAGTCGATATTGATTAAGGTTGATGAATACATACAATATGAATGATTAGTAAGAGAAAATGAGTGGTAAATTTGTTTTTCGGTGTTATAGTCAGTGTTGTCGGAGTTAAATTGGGTTCACAAATATATTTTGAACCAATCAGATAAAAGGAAAGGAAAAAGGGCAAACAACGTCGAGCACCAGACACGTTCGAAACGTTGTCCCGGAGTGGCGGAACGCTATCAGACGACGTTCTGGATGAAAAACGCAGACAGGATGCTAGCCACTCCGTATGCTCTAAGTTTCATACATACAACATGATCTTAAAAAGTTGGATGCATAGAATAAAACTTTTAAATTTTTTTGATGTATTTCAAAACCAATTGCCCTTTTATTTATTTATACGTATATATATTAACATAGTATCTTTACTATGCAACGAGATTTAATATTTTATTATAAAGAGTCTCAATAAATATACGATATTGTAAAAGTCGTTAAGGGTTCCCATGTGATAGAGGAGAAGCAGAAAAATATTAATTTTTAGTGTGTGTTTGAATTGAAGGTTTGGATTTGAATAAATGGGAATGAGTTTGATAGAAAATGTTTGGTTTGTGTTGCACCTATGTTCTTTGCCTATATCATTTTTATCTTGCACCTAAGTTTTCTTTACTATTAACAACTATTAAAGGAATAGTTCCATTTAACCCAGTTATGTTTATAGAGGGGAATTCCATGTATGGTACGTAGTTACGTATATTCAGGTAATTAATTGAAGAGAAGGTTTAACTGTGTTAGTATTTAGGATTTTACGATGTTTAGTTTGTGTTTTGCGTTCACCACTATACATTAGGTGGTAAGAGATGGAATTGAATAAAGTGTATAGGAATGAGTATAAACTAAACCGCAAACTAAAAAATTAAAAACCAAAAAAATCAAACATAATCAAAAACTGATCAGTTTAATTTTTGATTTTTGAAAATTTTAAATTATAATTCGGTATTTGATTTTCTCACTAAAAACTGAAAATAATTTCAAATCAAACCAAGCTCTTTATATTACATATATATAAATCTATATATTACTTCTATATACATATATATAATGTATATATCTATATAGGAAAATGATTAATAGGGAAGCTTCAAATTTTGAGGAATGAGGTAAGCAAATCTTAACCCTTGATTTTTCCATAAATAACTGTTTTTAACATTCATTTGTGATGAATGTTAAAATTTGAAATTATTTGTAATTTTTAAAATTCATTTACAATGAAATCAAGGGTTGAGATTAGCTTCCTTCATCTCCTAATTTTTTTGTTTCCCTCTTGATTCCCACCCTTTATATATATACTAGCCTAGTACCCACGCAATGCGGTGGCGGCTATAATATTATTCAACTATAGCTGGTAACCCGCGCGTTGCAGCGACAAGGAATTTGAGAGCGATTAAAAAGGTTTTGAATAGTCGTTGTACCTTTGATGCGAGATATACTTATGAAACAAAGTTTGTAAAATTGTGTAGTAGATATAAAGTTTGAAGATTAAAGATATATAATATTTCAATTGGTGTAAGGGTAATTTAAGTATTTTCGATATTTTTTTATGCTAAAACATAGTAATAGTAATACTTTATAAGGGAGTATAGATAAGTAAACAAATAAATTATTTAAGATATGACTAAATAAAATAAATTTAATAAAAGAGAAAAAAAAAATCAAATAGATCAAGAGTTGACCGGATACAACTTTTATGCACAAAATCTTCTAATTCATTACTTATTGGACTACTATTTACGTAACAATAATTTTGTTATGATTTTTTATACATTAAATATTCATAAAAAAGTTCAAAAGTTTATTAGAATAAAGTGAGGACACTTAAACGTTACCCACCACATTTTACCATTTTAAATCACTTGTAGCTTACTATCAATGATCCAAGCCTAGAAAATTGACAACTACAGTTTTAGTTCCCCAAAATCCAAACGATATTAACACAAATATGGTAAAGTTTATGCCTATTTCTTTTATTTTTAAACTGTAGTCAAAAATTTCCAAGCTAATTTTAAACATTATAACCTATTAACCTTTCTAGCTCAAGCTGCATGAAATCATCAATTGACTTTAATGGACGCCACTTTTGCTTTGCACATAAAAGTACACCATATTAGATAGATTCTGAACATCTTTGTGTCTACAATTTGTTTGGAATAAGTCCTTGAAAGAATAGATAAGTAATCATTTCCTAAACGTACAAGCTAGATAAAGGAAAATGCGAGTAAGATACACCTATCTGAAAAAGATGATAAGTTGTTGTTGCTCCTGCATGTAAAGCAGAAAATAAAACCTGCTAAATTGGGTTTAATCGGTTCAGATAAAATACATAAATCAACCCGTTTCTTGGCATATGGGTTGAACTTGTCACCTCTACCCTAATAAGCCCAATTACCCGTAACACTGGTATGACTGATTAGTAGCAAAACAAGATCAAATCTCACCTTGATCTTTCTCAGCAGCTCATAACCAGTCATACCAGTGCTATCTAGACAAGGGAATTATGAATACCTCGATCGAAGGCATAGTAACGGAAATGTGCAGATCTTTTCCATTATTGACGGCTTCCATCAAAGTTATGCAGTGAGAGCTCTCGATATTTTGGGCAGGATCCTGACCAGTGTCTATAAAGACAGCAGATATTATATAGGCAGCATGAGCATTAAAGCCACCAAGAGAACCAGCAATAGCTGAACCAGTAAGATTCTTAAGCATGTTAAGTTCTACAAGGGCAGACCCTGTGGTTTTAAGCACCTTGTTCACAACATCTTCAGTGATAACTGCCTCACATACAACAAACTTTCCACGCCCCTCTTTCCAATTAACTGCAGCAGTTCTTTTATCCGAGTAGAAGTTCCCTATTCAATTGAAGTTCAGATGTCAAAATTGTATGCAAAAACTTTCTGTAAATGTTTATTCTTACACACGTATGTTCCATATATATATATATGTCAAAACACTAACCTAAAAATAAGCCACTTTCAAAAATAAAATACTATATTCATATAGAGAAGGATAAAATGAAATTTGCATTTCATCATATGTTGGAGAAAACAATGCTTCCAAGCCACCAAATTTTTATCTTTTCAAACATTAAACGTTTAAGAAAAGTTAAGTACATACCCGAAATAATATCTGATTTTCCAGAATAACATCTCTTACTACAACAATCATACAAGGTAACATGAAAATACCTCATAAGTAGGTGGTTCTTCTTGTCGTCCAAAAACATCCCCATAGACAGGGCGCCCAAACTTCAGCAAAAAGAGGTAAATGTGTAAGAGCTAATAAATCATATGATCACTAAAGTCAAACATTGACTCGTTATTGGCTGAAGGTAGGATATAACTTTATAGTATATAACTTTACAGCCACTTACTTCCTAGATAAGTGTAAACCATCTTGAACCTACACGTGGGAAATTTAATATTTGAAATTTGCATTTGAAATTGGTTATTTTTGGTGCAGATGGATACCACCATCTTGTTTAATTTTTGCTTTTAACTTTTGAATAGTTCTAATTGGTGCATATGATTGCGTTTATCAAAATTAGAAGCAAAAATATACTTAAGATAGATAAGATCAAAAGTGAACATAAATCACCTCAAACGTTGTTTCATGAAAAATAAAATAATTTAACTACTTTCAGCATTATAATCAGATCTGAATTATTGCAAATATGCTAACTGGAAAACATTAACTTGGTGCTAAAGACTTGACCTTCTGATTTGCCAGAATAACATCTCTTACTACAAGAATCATACAAGGTAACATGAAAATACCTCATAAGTAGGTGGTTCTTCTTGTCGTCCAAAAACATTCCCATAGACGGGCCGCCCAAACTTCAGCAAAAAGAGGTAAATGTGTAAGAGCTAAATAGAGAAGATATCACAAAATATAATAAATTAGATCAACCTAGAGGTGGCAAATTCAACCCATTTACATGACACCAGGTCAACCAGTTTAACTTAATCGTAACCATACATACAACAAATATCTATGTTAAGAAATTGAAGCATTAAGTTCATGTAGTATTACTCACTTGGTTCAACGTTAATAGTTTCGTGATCAATCTTGTCAAAATAAAAAATCGTCGATATAAATCAACCACAATCAAAATCAAAATCAAGATCAAATTTGAAATTAGAGAGTGAACAATTGAACATAATCAAAAATCGAAATTAAAAACGAAAGCAAACCTTGAAGATATACATATCTATGCGTGTGTACGCGATTTTGAGAAACCAGAAAGCGAATCGTGATTTTGTGCGTCGTGATTTTGAGAAACCCAGATATCTGTGCGTGTATTATCTCATAAAGCAACCACAATCAAAATCAAAAATCTTCAATATAAATCAACCACAATCAAAATCAAAATCAAATTCGAAATTAGAGAGTGAACAATTAAACATAATCAAAAATCGAAATTAAAAACGAAAGCAAACCTTGAAGATATACATAATTGTGCGTGTGTACGCGATTTTGAGAAACCAGAAAGCCAATCGTGATTTTGTGCGTCGTGATTTAGAAACCCAGATATCTGTGCGTGTATTATCTCTGAAAGGAACACATAAAATAGCCGCAAAATGTTTTCTAAGAGTAATTATTAGGGTTGAATAAAGCGTTAGAGTAATATTTGGGTTGAATAAAGGGTAAAATAGGTACTTTCGATACTTATTTAAGTATGAAAGTGCTCCTCAATTATAAGGGAGTATAGATATAGATATATATTAAACTCTTTAAATCAAAAATATGTAGATGTTAAGCAATTCAAAATCCTTCATCGTTACACGTACACTTATTACTTCGTTTTTAAATCTATTAATCACATATTATTTATTATATACTTTCAATTACATCAATTTATAAATCACTATTTTCTCTAATATAAAATAGGGATTAATGTCTGGTAATGAACTTAATTTTAGTCCAGTCTTAATAGTGTATTTATATCGTGTGTATCAAACTTTTGGTTTTGCTCTATTGTATGTATTCAATTTGTTATTACTTGTAATTGATGATGTGACATCCATTTATGATGACGTGTCAAATGACGTGACGACTTATTTAACAGTTAGTTTGCAAATACTAACTAGGATAGTCAAAAACATACATGTACATACACTATTTTATTTGAGTTTTTTATATGAGATTTGATCTGCACCGTATAAGAGTACTTCCCCCAAACTCAAATCTATTGGGCTTCCCCTCAAATGATAGTCCGTGTGATCCAATCTTATTTAGTAGGTCCTTAAACTTGGCACTCAATTTGGCTAGCATCATATCAGGGGAGACTTTCAGTACAAGCTTCCCGAGTCAATTCATCATTCGTTGAGGTCAAACCCAAGGGTTTATGTCACTGCATTGCACGTTGCACCATTCACATCCGTGATACATTACTTCACCCAAAATCATGCTTATCATTTAAGTTCATATGAAGTTCATCATAAACCCAATTGGTGAAAGAGGAAGCCACTCACAAATTTAGATACATACATTATTTTTTTAGATTTCTAATTTAAGATGGGTTTACACCCAACAAGTGCTGATAAAAAGTTATATCCATGAACTTATATCCTCTTATTTTTACATTCCATTGAAATAAAATATTGAAATAAAAAATAAAGCCTAGGATCTTTATTCGTGTTAAATGCGTCTTCCAAAATAAAAGTAGAAATTATGAAAGGACAACAAGGTCCCCCCTTATTGAGGTACATAAGTAAGCATGCCTTCACAGTTTTGCACGTCTTAAATATGTATGAGGTTGGGAATTTTAAGTTGAGATGATTCTCTAACCCAAGATCTTTAAAAGCAACCATATAACGTGCACTTTTACATCTACAAATGTAATATGTGTTGTGTACACGTGTAGTATAAAACGATAAAAGTATAAAGCTACTTGAGTTTTACCTGATCACGAGTTATGCCATAGCTATGTTTTTTTAGCTAAAATTAAACTTCATGGACAGTGCATTTGTTATTTGTGGCATGTGAATTAAAGTTGCATGGTTATTTGATTATCGATTAGTCCTATCTTCTTGCAGTAAATAATATTAAATTGGAAACGTCGAATCAAAATAAAGTCATTTATTATAATCGATCATCACCGTAACAAATCAAATAATCTTGTATAATACCTATAAAGAGTTTAAATAAAAATACGGGATGAGATTTATCGGTTAAAAAACGAACTTTCGATCGATTAAGTAAATCGTATTTTGAATCGATTATTTCGAGTTCGATTTACACTCATATTTCAAGAACTGTAAAACCAAATATCAGGGACTAGTAATTAAGAAAATAAATTTTAGAGGTTAACTTTATAAATTACTCCATTTTTAAATACTAACTACTCACTAGTCGTCCAGTTCTGCCTTTCACACTCTCAAACCCTTTTTATCCACACTCCTGCTAAAACCCTAACCACCACGCACGCCAACATGGCCACCGCGGGAGATTTCGAAGACGGCTTTCCGGCAACGAAACTCTTCAATCAAGGCTACTCGTACACCTACGATGACGTCATCTTCCTCCCTCATTATATCGATTTCCCTACTGATTCCGTACAGTTACACACAAAGCTATCTCGCAATATAAACCTTTCCGTACCGTGTGTTGCGTCTCCGATGGACACTGTAACTGAATCTTCAATGGCTGTTTCTATGGCTGCGTTAGGTGGTATAGGTATTATTCATTCTAATAACACTGTTTCTGAACAATCGTCGTTAATTCGGACTGCAAAATCGCACCGTATTCCTTTTGTGGATACGGATATTGCTTTCGTGACACCGGATGATTCGATATTGTCTGGTGATGTGTTCGATACTTCACGGTATGTGTTTGTAACTGAAAATGGTTCCAAAAGTGATAGAAAGTTGTTAGGGTTTGTTGATAAGGGGAATTGGGAGAGTGTAAGTGATAAGGAAGCTAGGGTTGGTAGTTATATGGTGAAGAATGTTGTATCGTTACCAAGTAGTTATAAGTTCGAAGATGTTGCTGGTTATTTAGCTGCTAAGGATTTGGATTTTGTGCCTTTAGTGAGTGAGGAAGGGGAGGTGGTGAATGTGGTGAGTAAATCGGATGTCGATAGGATTAAGGGGTTTCCGAAAGGAGGGATGCCATCGATTGCGGAGGATGGGTCGTTTTTGATTGGGGCTTCAATTGGGACAAGGGAGAGTGATAAGGAAAGGTTGGAGCATTTGGTTAAAGCTGGTGTTAATGTGATTGTGATTGATAGTTCTCAAGGGAATTCAATTTATCAAATTGAGATGATTAAGTATGCTAAAAAGATGTATCCTAATTTGGATGTGATCGGTGGTAATGTGGTTACAATGTATCAAGCTCAGAACTTGATTAAGTCTGGTGTTGATGGGTTGAGAGTTGGGATGGGTTCTGGTTCGATTTGTACTACACAGGAAGTTTGTGCTGTGGGCCGTGGACAGGTATTGTTAAAATATTATTAGGTTGGGGTGATTCTTTTTCCAATCAGAATTAATTATAGACCTTGCAAGTGTAAACCAATGAAAATTGGAATGTATTATTTCAAGGTCTTTGTTTTATTGTCTTGTAGGCGACTGCAGTGTACAAGGTATCTTCTGTTGCTGCGCAAAGTGGTATTCCGGTTATTGCTGATGGTGGTATTTCAAATTCTGGACATATTGTCAAAGCTTTGACCTTAGGTGCGTCGACTGTCATGATGGGAAGCTTCTTAGCAGGAAGTACTGAAGCTCCCGGAGCGTATGTGTATCAGGTAACTTGACCCATTTTTAAGTTCATTGAGAATCTTTGTATTTACTGAATGTAAAGTGTTTACCTGAGTTAGTACATTTGGCTTAGAATTTTGGTTGTGTAATCTGGATGTGTCTCTGTAAGTAGCAAACTTTGTTGGGAACTTGGGATATTGATCCATCTGGTCACCACATTGACTAAAATATTTCAGTGTTACTCATGTTAACTACTAGTAATCCGTTTAAACCTTTTGTTTTCTACCTCAACTGGTATTTATATCTATAGATATCGCAGTTTAAGATAAAAGTGGACAAAAAGCTAAATCAAGGTTGGACGACAAAGCAATTTGGTTACAATCGAAACTTCAATAATCCGAGAAAATATTGAATTTTTTCAAATTTTTTGGGTGGACTAATTGAGCTCTTATAGTGATTATTCCGACTTAAGAATCAGAATCATGCTTTAGATAATTTTACATTATTTCGACAGTCATTTTACGTACATAAACTTCATACTCGAATCACCAAATCTGATGATTTTGGCTCTTAATAATCAGAAAATTGTACTCATAATGTTTTTTGTAGAACACTTTATATGGATTATTGCGACTTCAGTTGTAAGACACATCCAACCATCCCTCAAATGAGCCTATAAACAGATAATTTTATCTGTCTTGTTCCCAAGTCCCTTAAACTTCATTTTGAATCTAATGTTGTATTAGCATTTGGTGTGCATATGAATGTCTGTGAAATCTTGATGGTCTGAATTCTTATATCTTTTCACATTGTTTTCATAGGGTGATAAGCGGGTTAAAAAATATCGTGGGATGGGATCTCTTGAAGCAATGACAAAAGGAAGTGATGCTCGTTACCTAGGTGATACAGCTAAACTAAAGATTGCTCAGGGAGTTGTTGGAGCTGTTGCAGATAAAGGTTCTGTGATGAAGTTCATTCCATACACTATGCATGCCGTGAAGCAGGGTTTCCAGGATCTTGGTGCTTCTTCTTTGCAGTCAGCTCATGAATTGTTGAGGTCTGGGGTTCTGAGGCTGGAGGTATGGCTTGTATTTTATTTTAAACCCTTTTGGCTTTCTGCACAGATAACTTCATATGTGCCATAGTTGGTTATTGACATGTGTTCACTGACTAGCCACTCCTAATTTGTGATCATTACTATGCCATTATTCTACATGTCAACAGTTTTTCATTCCTTTTTAAATCAGAAATAATTAGTGTATCAATTGTTACAAAAGATATATAATTTGAGTCGATTGCCACCGTTCGTTTCTTATGGCAACTTATCAGTTGCTTTTCGAATCTGATTCACTTAACACGGTTAAGTAATTATTGTGACTGAAAATCTTAATTATTACTTTAATGAACATTTAAACACCCCCCAAGTATGACAGCTATGACTTAACACTGTTTATCCCCTTTGACTTTTTCAGGTACGAACAGGAGCAGCACAGGTTGAAGGAGGAGTTCATGGCCTCGTGTCTTATGAAAAGAAATCCTTCTGACCATTTCAATATCTGTAACGGGGAGCTTGATGCCAAGCCAAGTGTGTACAAGTAGCGTGAACGCACAATGCCTTCAAATTTATTTTATCAGTACTACTATAATTTAAGCGGGAAAGACGTTACCCTTCAATATCTGTTATTCCGCTAAACTATAAGTTGTCACATTAAGTGGTAACATTTTAATCTTATCTTACTTTCCGCAAGCGCTTTAGCCTAAAAGAAACTGACAAATCAATGGCTAAATACATATTTACTACCTAGTTATTCAGGAATTGAGAAAATTGACACATATTGCTCTTTTCATGGTCGTGTTGTGCTTTACTTATTTATCTTTGGTTCTCAAAGCTGATACAGAAATGTTCATATCCTGCAACAACGACAATATAAATTATAAATAACAATAATAATAACTGATAAATCTAATAGCAAGACTATTGATCCTACTTAGAGAAACTTTCTTCTGAGAAGTCGCCTTTTCTAAAGCTCGTTGTTGAGCAATGGATATATTAAACCCCCAACAAGTTATGAAATTTGTTCATCTTAATTCATTTCTTTTACATTGATTATATGGATCAATTTTTATTTGAGTGATTGTAATGTACTAATGGACATGATCACATGAAGTAGAAGGCCCATGATTCTTTGATATGTAGTTGCACTGACGAGTGATTTCATACTAACCTAACTTATTACACGTTAACACAACTTTAATTAAATGTGTACTCATTCTATTTCAAGATTTTTTGTGCACAAAAACCATGGGATCACATCATAAACTCATTATGAGCGAAGTTACGCATGTGTTGCTTTCTTTGTGAGGTCCCCTCAAAATCCACAAGTTACATCAAATCATATTCAAAATACAGCTCGCTATCCATAACATCACCAAAATATTGTCCAAGAGGACCAAACAAAACACGGAACACTCAAATAAATACGTGCTATACAAGTATCTAAGTCGTTCATATTGGTAAATCGGGTTGCTATTATAGGCACTTTGAAACGCGTACAAATGAGCATTTAGTAGCGTACAAAAGGAACAATTTTCATAAAGAGCCGAATTTGTTTTAAACATCCCATTGATTGATTTAGAATTTCAAAATACAAACCCTTTACATTGTACAGTAACAAAGAACAAAAATATACCAAATAACTCAACTAATATTCTAAATAGGCAGATATTAGTTATTTGAGACTTTGGATAAATGACACAAAAAGACTAAGACATTGGTCCCATACATATAAGATGCCGGCTTATTTATGTTTATGTTTATTTATGGGTAAATACAATATGTATGCAATGTACTATCACTTATTGTTCTATGTATGTAATTTACCCTTTTTATAGTCTAGGTATGCAACAAACTGGAAGAAATCGTATTGATATATTTGCAAAGTTGATTTTTACCCGATAACATTTGAAATTGTTGACTAGGCAGCCACGTATGATGCTACATCGACAGTTTTGACCACGTCATTTGTACAGAAGGCAGCCACATCACTTCATCTTGTTCATTTAAACATCAAACATCAAGCTCAACTCATAAATCACAACTACCGCCACCTAAGAATCCCATAACCACCACCTAATATGATTTACTACCACTACTCACATTTCTTATAAACTGAAATTCCCAAAATAACCAATACCAGGGTTTCGCCTCTCGTGGGTTTGAGAAGCGGAGGTTTTACAGTGGGATAGACTGCTTTGAAAGCCACATCGTGCAAAGTGACAAAACACGGGAAAACATGCATTGAAAATCAACACATGTTTATACCTTTCGCATTTGATACTTTTGGTTTCCTTGCACCAGAGGCGGTGGAGCTCCTCGATAGAGTCCAACGGGTCATGCATAGTAATGTTATGACCCCTAGATCTATAGATGTTGTTTTCAAAAGAATTACTTTTGCAATCCAGAAAGGGCTAGCGGCGTAACTTGTTGCTCGTTTGTCTTCCACCTCTATGTAATGTTATATATTAAAGTGGGTTGCTTTTTAATCACTACCCAATTAAATCTCTTCATAATCCTAAAAAATCAAACAAAAACTGAAGTATACAAGCACAAAATAAGATATCGTGTTTTTCAATTTAAAAAACACCATAACTCATGTTTTTCAATTTAAAAAACACCATAACTCGTGTTATGCAAATTTGGTTTTCCATTTTCCGATTTAGGCGTTTCTAATATGACGCATTTTCCAGTGAGGTGTCAATGAACTTCCGGTGGTGATGGTAAAAAAAAACCCTTCGGCCATATATCGCCGGAAAAACATGATTTGTTGTAGATCTTGCCTGAAAAATCATAATTATACCTTTTGTTTGATTATAACTAATTAACGTAATATGATATATATTTAGGAGAATATGTAACTTTTAAATCAATTTCTTTGTGTAATATAATCACACTTGTGGATCAGTAGTGGGTGTCATTGTTTGAACACGAACTCGTTGCTGCAACTTTGGGGATCGGTAGTGGGTCAAATAAGGATGTGAGAATTGGAGGAAGAAGAATGGGTATGATGTTAAAGAAAGAAAATGAAGAAATGGATTCAAGATCAAGATCAAGAACAAGTGATGTCCAGAAGTTGAATGTGTGGAAGTAGGTTTTGTTGCTTTCACTGTTGATTATCATTCTGCTACTTGTTCCTTAATGTAGTTATTATTAGATCAAAATCACACCTTTTGTTTGATTATAACTAATTAACATAGCATGATATAGATATTTTGGAGAATATGTATTTTTTAATCAATTTCTTTGTGTAATAAAATCACATTTTTAGTTAAAAGATACCTACTTGATTCTTCACCGAGAAATGCAATTTTGGTCGGGTTTCGACCCGTGGTAGTGGTGATTTTTTTAGAGGAGATTATGTCATTTGTCAAGTATGGTGGTGATGACTTGCAGGTATTGAGAGAGACATAGAAGGTGTATAACCATTCAAAAGCCACGGAAGAAATAAACAAGCCTACCTAAACAATTTGATCAAAAGAAAAAAGCCATATAATCAGTATTACCTGCGATCTCGGTAACTGGTTACCATATTGCGTATCTAGACAAGCTTTTTTTTAGTTTGTTACATACGTAGATAAAAAGAATGATAAGTTACATATATAAAACAATGAGTGATAGTAAGTTTATCTATTGCATTTATTCTTATTTTATTTACATGTATTGATTTATTATATTATCCAAATCTAATAATAATAATACTTCAGTGTTTCGCGGGGTTGGGTCCGAACCGCTGACTGTGCCCAACGACAAACAAACGCATTTTTCTTCAAACCCTACAACCGTTAGATCTTAATCCTACGGTCATCGTAGCGCGTCCACTACTATCATCACAAATCTATGCGACACCTAACACACTCTCCACCCTCGCCGGTGAAACAATCAACGGAACCCTAACAACCACCACGATCATCTCTAAGCTTCTATTTCCCGTTCAATTAAAGGTATACATATACATATACATGTATATATACGTATGTACGAATGTTTATATATATATGAATACGTATCGTATATTCATGAATTTGTTTATACGTTCCTGATTGCATTATTTTAAGCTAATTGGATGATTTGATTATTCTTTTGCATGAATTTACAATTAATTTGATACACAAAAATACTAACATTGTAATGAATGATATTTGTACGGGAAATAGCTGAAAAGATGTTGTACTTTTGATTTTAGATATTTGTAGTATCTTTTTATGTCTGAATAAGATATTGATTCTAGGTTTTTAAACTCGATTTTTTTATTTTCTCACATTTTTTTATGCACGTGTATGTATATATAGTCAATAAGCCAAATGTAGATATAAGTCTGTCATGCTCAGAGTGAATTATTACTGTCAACTTTGAATTTATACAGTAAGTTCAGCAACTGATTCTGTGATGACTCATATGAAAGTGAACATGGCAAATAATTAAGTAATAGATTTGATTCTTGTTTTATAACCTAAGAGTTATGAGCTATCTTGTTCATTTTGCCCACTTGTTTTAAGATTTGTATATGTACACTCATATGTACTTGCAGAGTTCTATATTATGATTTGGTTGAATACTTAGGTATCATGTCATGTCGTTTGATAACCAACATAAAACATGTTGGGATTTTTATATATTGCAGTGTAGCTGTTGGTTCTCCTTGAGAAAATAATGTTGGCTTTGAAAAGAGGGTGACCTTTATAAAGTTGAATAGCAGTATGCGATGAACCTAAATTAGGACATTTATGTATGTTTATTGAAATTAATGTTTAATTGGTTGCTTAAACAAGATTAACCTCTTTAATGATATGATTCTTGTAACGTTATCAATGCGATAAGCGGGTTACTTCTTTTTTTGGAATTCCTCGTTTTTATTATTCGATGCAAGATTACATTTCCTTAATTATGTAACTTCATGTTAGGTTTTAGCTAAGTAATATGACCCGGAAGTTAAGTTTAGGCTCTTTGTTTCTTGAGGGAGTATAAGCGAAGTTTTCTTATGATAGCAATCGTATTCTTTACTAAGTTCTACATTTTCAACATATTAACGAATAGTAGGGGATAATCATTAAAAATCTGAAGTTTCAATTTGCTGTTCGCCATCTCATAAAGTTAAATAAGTACTACATACATTTTTTCTTATGATAGCAATTGTATTCTTTACTAAGTTCTATATTATCAACATATTAACGTATAGTAAGGGATAATCATTAAAAATCTGAAGTTTCAATTTGCTGTTTGCTATCTCATTAAGTTAAATAAGTACTACATTCATTATGTTTCCATGTTCATATTTTTTTTTTTTTTTGCATTAAATAGCAACATGTTGTTATACAAATGAATTGACTTCAAAAGCTCTGTGATAGAGAACCCATCCGAATTATCTTTGTTTTTCCATTATAGACGTTGAAACTTTAATTATTCAATAATCCCCTTTAGAGATTTTTCATTATGAAATATATTTTGTATTTGATCGTTCTAATTTCATGAAAATTTTATTGAAGCTGATGTAATAAATGTTCCTTTTATCGCAGCTGATTATCTATAGTGTTAGCTGAAGAGCAAATTCGTTTGATTTCACTGCTGAAAGGATGTGAAAACGTTCATAGTAAGTGTGCTTAGGCATGGATGTCGGATCAATGAGTGTCGAAGAGGAGACCATGGGGGAACATAGTGTTGCCTTCGATCGATTTGATGATATAAACGGCAGACCAGAACCCGCTGGAATTTCCACATCTCAAGAGAATTATATGGATACGGAGCCACACGTGGGTTTAGAGTTTGCTTATGTAGATGCTGCCAATACTTTCTACAATGAGTATGCTAAACGTGTGGGGTTCACAACATGTGTCAATCAAACTATACAATCCACATCTGATGCAACCCTTGCAGTGTGTGAATTTTTATGTGCAGCATCGGGTGATGGCTGTAATGCTATGCTTAGGATCGAGTCAAAGAGTCAAAATAGCTGGGTTGTAACAAAATTTATGAAGGAACATAATCACCCGATCACAAATGTTCGTAAGTTGAATCACCGACGACAAAAACGACAACATTCCGGTGCTATGAAGAATACATCTGAAAGTTATCCTATGTTAGGAGCTGTCCCTAATGGTGTTATGTATCTGTCTAGGAGTGCTTCTATGGAATCAAACCGTGGGGTCCAGATTGCAGATTCTATAACTAATTCTGTTAGGCATGCTACTAATAAAAGGTCATTAGGAAGAGATGCTCAGAATCTTTTAGATTACTTCAGAAAAATGCAAGCTGAGAACCCGGGTTTTTACTATGCTATACAACTAGACGATGATAACCGTATGGCTAATGTGTTTTGGGCCGATGCTAGGTCGAGAACCGCTTATAGTCATTTTGGTGATGCCGTTACACTCGATACAATGTACAGAGTGAAACACTATAAAGTGCCATTTGCTCCTTTCACAGGGGTGAACCATCATGGTCAAACAATTTTGTTCGGTTGTGCATTGCTTCTAGATGAATCTGAATGTACATTTACATGGCTTTTCAAGACATTTCTTGCTGCCATGGGTGATCGAGCTCCAGTCTCTATAGTCACCGATCCCGAAAAATCCATACAAGCTGCAGTTGCAAATGTTTTCCCTGGAACCCGTCACTGTATCAGCAAGTGGCAAGTACTAAGAGGAGGTCATGAAAGGTTGGCACATGTTTGTCAGATGCATCCTAATTTTCAGACCGAGTTATACAATTGCATTAATTTGACAGAAACTATTGATGAGTTTGAATCCTCTTGGGATTTTATTCTTGATAGATATGATCTTAGAAGGAACGATTGGCTGCAATCAATATACGCTGTGCGACAACAGTGGGTCCCAGCATATTTTCGTGACACCTTTTTTGCTGGAATTCTATTTAATCAGATTTTTGAGAGCTCATTTTTTGATGGTTATGTAAACGAACACACTACTGTGCCTTCGTTCTTTAGACAGTATGAAAGAGCTTTGGAGAACTCGTTTGAGAAGGAAATAGAATCGGATTTCGATACTATTTGCACCACACCACTATTGAGAACACCGTCACCGATGGAGAAACAAGCAGCAAATTCATATACAAAAACGATATTTTCAAAATTTCAAGAAGAGTTGGTTGAAACATTTGCATACACTGCAAATAGGATCGATGGTGATGGTGCTATAAGCACATTTAGGGTTGCAAAATATGAAGATAACCAGAAAGCGTATATCGTTTCCTTGAGTGTTGGAGAATTAAGAGCAAGTTGCAGTTGCCAGATGTTTGAGTGTTCAGGAATTCTTTGTAGACATATTCTGACCGTTTTTACAGTATCAAACGTTCTCACATTGCCATCCCAGTACATTCTTAAAAGATGGACAAGAGATGCAAAATGCAACTATTCATTAGAATTATATGTAAAAGGGCATGAACCTGAGTCATTAGGTATTCGTTACAACCAATTAATTCGTCAAGCTATCAAATTTGCTGAGGAAGGGGCCGTTGCTCCAGATACATTTACTGTAGCAATGGCTTACCTTAGAGAGGGTGGGAAGAAGGTGGCTGCTGCAAAGACAAATGTGGCAAGTTTCACACCGCATAGTTCACGAGTCAGTGTGGTTGGTTATGATAACCGTAAGACTGGATTGTCCGCACCTGATATAACACCTTTGTTGTGGCCACGTCAAGATGAAGTAACAAGACGATTTAATCTTAATGATGGCGGTCTTTTGGCTCAACCTGTTACTGACTTAAATCTCCCTCGCATGGCCCCTATCTCTCTTCGCCGTGATGATGGCCATCCTGACAACATGGTATGACATGATTTCCTTAGAGCTGGTAATTTTGATAATTTAATTAAGAATGGGTAGAGGTGCATCATGATTCATCTCTAACGGGCCAAAAGTCCACAAGACCTTCTAAATTATCCTATTAAAAATTAATGAACTAAAAAAGTCATTGTAATTGTATATGATCCACTAAGTATTTATAACAAGATAAAAAAAGACAAAATATTATTTTGGTTCAACCCGACCTATTTTGACCCGTTGTCCCAGCTACCTGTTCTACCACCTCTATGCACCATTCTTTATTTAGTACAAGGGATAATGTAATTATTGCTGTATTTTTTTTGTTTTGTACAGGCAACTCTCCCTTGTCTTAAGTCAATGACATGGGTAATGGAAAACAGAGCTTTGCCTTCAGCGAACAGGGTAGCTGTCATAAACCTCAAGGTAAGCATTTCACGCTTATCTTTATTAATATGCATAAAGTTCATAGTTCCTTCTTCCAAATTGGCTATTAAAGATATTCAGTATCTTATAAGAAACTATTGTGAACATAAATTGGAAGACTGGTAGACAGTTAGTTTAAAAGAATTGAGGGAGAAAATGCTTTTAAGGATCTCATCAATTACCATTTGGATTTCTGTGATATCAGACCTATGATAGCCTAAGGCCTCATGCTAAAGGATTGATAGAATCACCGCACGATCGAGTGCTCTCAATTATTTTTTATCAACTATATCCCTCGTACATGTGTGTATTAGAATGTGTATTAGAATGGACAGAGTAACTATATTAAGTAGTTATCTTTCAAGTTGTAGGCATTTAATATATATATGAATATAATTGATTGGAACCTTGGATTTTTATTATCTGTATTGTTGGTGACTTATAACAATAACATTAAGTCCATTTCTGTATTGTCAAGTAATTGTAGGCCTTAATCAAAGTTTCCATAATCTGTTCAGTAAATTCTCTACTAATTATTCCCTTTCTCTCTTTATAGTCATATAACTGATAAAATATTGAATCTTTATAGCATGTATTTATAAGAAAAATAATTGATATAAGTTTGTTTCTACTACAACAACAACACTACCCAATCCCGCCGAGGGCGAGGTATGATGTAGACAGTCATACCTCTACCTGAAGGTTGTTTCTATTGACCACCATTAACCTACACCTATAATAAAGTTATATTTGGTCCTAGATTTTGATAAATCTATTTTAAATCTGCTTGAATGTGGAGACCCCAATCACTAGCTATTTATGGAAACGCATGAAAGTTTGAGGTATTTTATCTCCTAATTTTTCTCTCCTTGTACTATAGAAGTCTAAGAACAGGAAAATCTCATAATTGCACACTCCTTCCTTTAGTTAACAGCTGCATTGCATTTATGTCAATTTTGCTTACTTGGCACTAAGGCATTAAAAGATTGTAGTGTGAAAATCACGGAGCTTTACTTCATCCCATTAAAATCATGATGTTGAGATTTACACCTCATTTAATAACATGTTTGACCACGTGTCAAAATACTTAAAACCCTTCAATAAAGACATACAAGGGGTCTTTTGGACACTTCCTAACAATAGAAATTGACAAATACTCCATATAAGATTTTGAGTTGGAGAGTTCCCAGCCACATTGTAACTTATAAAGAGGTCTGTACATGTCTTGATGAATAGTCAATTTAATCTCATTTCCACCACAACAATATACCGAACTCATGAGGAAGGCATAGGGAATTTATGTATTTAACTTAGAAGGATGATCAGTAATAGGGCACGTGAATATTGTATCCTCGCGGATTCCTTTAAGATACTGGTTATTTTATGTAATGACTTTTATGATATATAAATATTGCTATTTGTAGTTGCAAGATTATAGAAGGACACCAGCAAGTGAATCTGAGGTTAAGTTTCAGCTTTCTACAGTTACTCTAGAGCCGATGTTGAGGTCAATGGCTTACATCAATGAACAGCTCTCCGCCCCTGCTAATAGGGTTGCTGTCATTAATTTGAAGGTATGACATAAAAAATACTCATTTCCATCAGATGGGTCATTTCTTAGTATGGTTCAAAGTGGGCTGGACCAAGTTTGGTTGAACCTGCAAGCACGTATCTGCCTCTTTTCAAATTTTGTATTAATAATTTATGCACTTAGTTATGATTTCAAAGACAACAACAATCTAGATTGTTGACTAAAATGATCTAGATCTTGAGTGACTTTCAATCTATTTGACCCATTTGACCTGTTCTTTTACCTAAAAAATTTCAGTTTACTCGTCTGAGATAAATCATAACCCAAAACGTCCCATTCGTAAGTAAATGAGTCGAAATTGCCACCTCTAATTCAATAAGAAAAAGTTTACAAGTGACACGAACCATTGAAGTTGGGCATTTGCCTTATTTCTATCTTGGTAGACTAATATAAATGCAGCAAATCTCCTGGATGTTAGATGTCTTTTACACATTAAAAATCAGAACCACTAATGAAATAGATTATTAAAAAATTATGTTCGTCTATTAGTTAAGATGATAAATTTGTTAAAATATATGAACTCGCATTAAAACATGGAACAAGTATCATAAACTGAAGTTGTATGCATTTATATTTACTGTTGGACTTATATACTTGTGTGTTTCTAGCTTCAAGATACAGATACTACTTCTGGAGAATCTGAGGTGAAGTTTCAGGTATCCAGAGACACATTGGGGGCCATGTTGAGATCAATGGCTTATATCCGTGAGCAGCTCTCAAATGCAGTGAGCTTTCAACCATTTAGCATTATGTTCATTTTATATATTTGATTAAAACAGAAAACCCGCGTTCATATCTATGGAAATTTAGTTGCAATGTGTAATTTCTACTAGAGGTGGCAAGATGGGTAGGTTGGCTATGAAGTTGAAACTGGCCATGATTTGGTATTGGTGAAACAGGCCAAAACGGGTTGCCTTAACCGCACACTTTTTAGTTCCATTTCATTTATAAAAAGATTAAAGTAGTTATGCGTTGATTGTGATTACAAAAGTTAATATCACAATAACATTTTTAATGTTTGAATAAATCGATTTAAGAGTGCCATAAAATTTGACCCAAACTACCCATTTGACTTGTTTCTTTTTTGTAACTTCTCTTTTTATTTGACCTATTGGCGATAAAACACAATTTAAATCATCCCATTCATAAGTAAATGGAATGAAGTTGCCACCTATAATCCGTACTGTTTTTGTTGCCTTGCTGGTCTGAGATGTCAGATCTATGATGTTTTGTTGTACTTCTTATTCTCACTACACTGTTGTTGATGTTTTTGTTGTTATATACAATAACGCATTGTTCCATTCTATTAGAAGGGCATAAAATCATGTTTTATATGTATACTATATTTAGACCATAGATATATTGCATAGTGGGCTTACTAGTTATGCAGTCCAAATTCTCACACTTGGTCTTCGATACGTCACTTAAATGATAAATTTAGACTCCTTAAAGATACAAAAATATGATATGATATCTGCTACTTTTATATTGTACACGAATATCTAAACCATATGTGATATCAGTTTGTAGCTACATTCTCAAATATGTTGTTTAAGAAAGATGAATCTATTTTGCAGGCTGAATCACCTTCAGGAATTCCATCAAAGAGACCAAAAAAATAGAGGAACCATCTTTTTTTCATTATATAGCACCCCTTAATACCAACAACAAATGAGGTTCTTTTATACAAGTAAGTTGATCTAGTCTAATTACATATTTATGTTAGCTTCAGAGCATTAAGATAGAAAAGGTGTTGTAGATTCTCACCTGTGAATTTTTGTGTGTTAGTCGCCATTGCTGCTGTAATTTATTGTATATGCTTCCCAATGATACCAATCATTGAAGTTGTTGATGATAGTAATCTGTTTTGGGTTTTTTTCAGGATTGAAAGGTTACTGTTTTGAATATTTTGTCTTTTTTAAAAGCAATGTGCTTTGGTACACATGTATTGTAAACCTCAAGTCATATGTAGATATGAAAAAAAAATTTGATTATAAATGATAATGTAAAAAGATATTACTCCGTATCATTGAAGAGCAAGCTGAGAGGACATGAAAAAGAAAATGATAATGTAAAACGATGAGTAATAGGCTTGCAGCCTACATATTGATCATGAATTTTATGTAAGCAGACAAAATTCTTTAACATATGATCTTATACTGAAGTTCTAAACATCTGTATCAACTATCGAAGAGCTAGATGAAGATGTGGTTGCATCTCACATCTCTCTTTGACTTGCAAATTTCTATTGCTATAAGCCTATAACAGAGATAAGAAAAAAAGGATCCAGACATTTGGAAGACAAAATATTCTTTAAGCAAACAGAAAACAAAAAGAAAGGATGTTTGTAGAGTCGAGGTTGATAATGTAAGTACAAATGATGATGAGTTGATGGAATATTCGAATTAACGGAATTAATTTGAATCCCAGTGTAACACCCTTGACGAATTCCACATCAGTTGTGAGTGATTTAGTGTAAAAGTAAATCTTCTCCTTACTCCTGAGTGATCATGGAGAATTCTGTAGTCAAGCGTCCATGTGGTTTTGTTAGTCAGGGATTTTACACCTCATTCTGGAAATCAGAAAAACTATAAATGAAAATAGATGCTAAGAACGTATGTCGAATATTTTATATCAACTTTTTTTTTTCTGGACGTCTTTATATACGATATAGCTTTAACATGTCTTGATAGTTGGGTAGTGTCTTTTGATTTGGTTTTTGATGTCTTTGGTGGTTCGAGTCTTTGAAGTGCACAAAGTGGAATATACTTATTCTTAGTGGTTTGAATCTTTGAGGTTTGAGGTCCACAAACTAGTTTTGGGACAAGATCAATACTAGCCCTTACTCAAGACTAAGCCAATAAAACCTGTTCTTACATCCGATGGTCCATAATTGAATAATTAATCTTATAGTTTTTCCTTGGAGCCAGATTATAACTGGGACCGTCTTAAGCTCGATTAGAACCGGGACTGATTAGAATCTGGTTAAGGGACCAATAAGGCATTAACTATTGACTGGCCCTGAGGAATTTTTTTCAAACCTATAACCAAATTACCATAACTATTGCTTTCTTGAAACCAGGTGCGCTAACCTGGTTTCTATCGGACTCCTCAGAGAAGTTGGGGTTGCCAAACCTGTTTTCTGAATAAATGATTGTGTGAAATTCATTATACAAAGAAATCATTTCTATTTGAGAGTTATAAGATAATATAACGAATATATAGTTACCAAATTTGTGTAATAGAAAATGTGTAATGTTTAGTTACCAAATTGTAATTCTCATATTATACAGTAATTTATTTACTTGCAACTTCCATAATCTGTTTGTTGAATGAGAAGGGCAAACAGTAGATGCCTATCTTCGAATTATAAGTTAGTAAGGATAAAATAAAAATATAAATGTTTAATAATGGGAGAGTGGAACAAACGTTTATATGATTTAGAGGAAACAAATCCAAAACGCTTATTGGGGAACTCTTAAATCGATTGCTATATGATTTAATATTCTTTTATCTTATCCTTAACTAAAGAAAATCATTACATTTGAGTTTTAAATTCAGAAGGCAAAAGATTATTTCATCTCTAACTATCAGCGATAAATATCAAAATGTTAAAAAGTATAACTCAATGAGACATAAAATTGTCGTTTCGCATCTTTAAATAAGTCATCAAAAGATTTTTGTAAATGCTCTTAGGGAAATATAGATAATAGGTATGATAAAACATCTGGTCATCAACCATGTCGTTTAAAAAATAATGTTTTTTAACTGTAAAATAAACAAACTTGTAAAAGCAAATAAACAGTAAATTGAGTATTAATCTTGTATCGATTGCAACAAGTTAATTACGAAAAATTAGAAAATTTCATAAAAAGATGTAAATAATGTAATTTACCTGCTGTGCATTTAGGCATCAACTCAACAAACTAGGCAAGCAAAGAAGAATAGGCAGATGATTGACATGTATCAGTAGAAATTGGTGTCCAATGTCATATTCATCAATTTATCATGCAAACCCATAAACAACTAAAAGAAAATGTAATAACCACCATCACATCCCAAAAGAAAATGAAAGAAAATAAAGGCATTATATCTACCTTTGACGGAACAAAATGGTCTGAAAAATCTGATTTCAAAAATATCCACTTCATATTCATTTTAATCTCAACTTCATCTTCTTGATACAAACTTTGTTCTTAATTGCTGGTTTTGCAATGTCCCATAAAAGGATATAACCATCTTCAGAAAATAGAAGTTAGATCAATGACTTTGTGATCTGTGCTGACTCGAGCACAGGATTTGCAAAATCCGTTTACAGGCTCCTGTAGTCTATGACGGTGACCTCGTCCTCTGGAGCATCAAGATCTTGGTAGCTGCATAAAACAAATCAGACCAACTTAAATCCAAAACATCACAACACTTTATTTAAAATCACTTGCAAACAAATAATCGAGTTTCTAGTGACTCAAACTGTCCATCTTTAAAATTTAAAATACTGGAGGTGGAAATCCCAATCTCAAAATAAAGTCAAAAACTTACTTTCTTAGCCGACGAGGATCCTGTCTAAATGATGGAGGTAAAGCAATTATTGGAGCAGGACCGCCTATCTGAGGCCCACTTCGCCCATTTCTACCAGTGCCTTCAAAAGGAGAAGGTCCGCCTTGATCTCGAAGCATCCGCATTGCAACTTCAGGAGGAGCAGGAACAAAGGGCCCCAGTGGACTGCAGATCACAGTTGGACACGGGATGTTATGACACATGACCAACATAAAGGGGTTTGGAATAAAGTAAATGTGGCAATTTCGACACAACTAATAAATGGGTCAATTCAGGCTCTGTTTTATATGTAACACCAAATATAAAAATAAAAACGGCTCAAACAGGTCAGAAGTCACCCAAAGTATACCGTTAAATCATAGTCTAGGCTTTATTCAAACATTTAACTTATATTTGTAATAATATAAATTTGTGATCATACTACTTTCTGAAAAACGTCCAAGTTATAGGACAGAAGGTGTTTTGGGTCAATCCGACCCGTCCAGGCCCATATAAAAGGTAACCATTTTGACCAGAACTTGTGCAACAACCTACCCAACCCTTGACCCACCCATTTCACCACCTATCACAAAACCAAATGGAGATCAGATAAGCTCACCCAGCACCAGGCACGGGCATCAACACTGGAGGCGGAGGAACGTCAGTCGGAAATGAAGCATGAAGGCCTTGTCCACCAAAAGAATCAAACATCTGATCATTAGGACGTCCGTCACCACCATCATTGTTTGACTGGAAGTCCATGGAATCGGGATTCTCACCCCTATCATATCTCTCACCACCATTGTTTCTGCCATCATATTCCCTGCGGTTACCTCGATCGTCTTTCAAACGACTACCAATACCAGGCCAATTCCTCTGGGGTCTGTCCTTCTGTAAAGAGAAACGAGTATCTAATGAACAATGTAAAACATAGCAGGTATTATGCTATATAATCGTCCTATTGGTTGAAAGTTTACAAAAGAAGGAAGCTGGATCAGCCTGTCATGGTGTACGTTATTATGAGCAGTTATCATATTAATGATGTATGATTAACTGCAAATGTATAATCGTCTTTCAAACGACTAACAATACCAGGCCAATTCCTCCAGGGTCTGTCCTTCTGTAAAGAGACGCGAGTATCTAATGAACGGTGTAAAATATAGCAGGTATTATGCTATATAATCGTCCTATTGGTTGAAAGTTTACAAAAGAAGGAAGCTGGAGCAGCCTGTCATGGTGTACGTTATTATGAGCAGTTACCATATTAATGATGGATGATTAACTGCAAATGTATGATACAAACATTTAAGCAAGGAACCAATTAGAATTTATTTAATCAATCATCCAGTAAAGCAGCTATACCTTCAACTCAATGCTCAGGTTTAACCATCTAACATGTCCTAAGCCTATCGCACTCACTTTCAATAATTAATGGACACTCTAAAGATGAAGCTGGCCAGAAATTGTGCACATGCTAAACTTAAGATATCCTTTTTTTCTTGCTATCAGGCTCAAGGTTAGTTTGTAAATTTATGATAGCTTTAGCATAGATTTATCAGTTTGGATGAAAGAAAACATGGATGTAATGTTTGTTGCACTCATCACACAAGTGCAGATAAATAGTGGTGTTTAGTTTAGCAGGGCCTAGACCTTCTTGCTGAAAACAACAAAACCACCGGTAGAACTCACATAATGCAAGCAATTACTTTTAATGAGCACCAGAACACATAAACTAACCAGTATAAAAGATTAATAGTACTCAAAGTTTACCGGTAAGGACTGCTGCATAATAGGTTTCCCACCAGGTGCATCTTCATCACTGAAATTTCAAATGTATTTTAATTAACATCATTTCCACAAAGGCCCATAGAGAAGAAAAGGTTGGCAGGAGATGCACTTACTTCATATAGTTTTGGAAATACAGATCTTCACAAACTTTAGAGGTTACCTCAACTGCAAGTTCAGGGTGTTTCAGCTTTAGATGTTTATGAACGAACTCAGCAGCATGAAAGAGCTTTGTGCAACCCTTCGCCCCACAACCATACTTCCACCCATACTTCTCATCCCGAATTTTCCGTACATATGGATCCAATGACTCGGCTGCAGCAGCATCAATCTTTTCCTTTCCAGTCATTATCTCCAGTGGATCCTGACCCTTCAATCTTTCATGCCAACGTGTATCTAGTTTCTTTTCCCACTCAGTCCCACTAGTTTTCACATCAGAGTTTTTAGATTCCGCCCTCACATGGCGTAGACCTTTAGCTTCACTTTTCTCAGTGAATCCATAATAATCCAGACCATGAATGCGCCAGAGATAAGTAATGAGTGTATCAAGTAACTCAACACCCTCTAAGCCTTTAACTGAGGTTGACCCACGTATAATCACAACTGGACCACTGGAGCCACTATGAGACTTATCTCGGTGCGTTCTATCATTGTCAGCCCTAGATAGTATATTACCCTCTATTCCTTTTTCAAGGTCAAGTTTCTTAACAAGTGCTTGTGATTGTTCAATGTCGGCTTGAATCCGCCTGTGATCAGAACTGATTGGGTGAGCCTTTGGAGCCGCTGAGAAAAGATCAGTTTCTTTTGAAACCCGACCATGACGTCTTCTTTTGCCACCCAAGTCTGACTCATCTTCAGAATCGGGATTACTTGTCTGCTCTGACTTGTTTGGAGATGAAGCTGTAACACCGGGTCCTCTGTTTCATGTTAAAAGATATATTAGCGGTCTGTTAGTTAACAGGTAAAAGAGATTTTGTGAAGAAGATATCTTTATAGCATCTCTTACAAATCTAATGATCCATTCTGCAAGTCAAGCAAAAATTCCTTAGCCAGCTTTCGAGCAGATTCGTTTCTCCTGAAAAGAGAAGTTCAACAAATAAAACAATATAAAGATTGGATGTAAATCTAAGGACAGCTAGAGAACCACAACCACCAACTTAAAACTAAGATTAAATTCATCCTAATAGTTAGAAGGAGCTCCTCTATGCGATACAAAAGGACGCACCTTTCAATAACAGCAAGCAGATTTGTGGGGTGATATTTATCTTTCAACCTAGACATAAAAGCAAGCATCAGAAGGGAAAAGGCTATAGTTACTGGAAGTGAAGAAAAGGTGGGAGAAGATACAAATGAAAAATACCAATCTTCGCCTTTATGAGCGTCGAAATAAGCCCGTTTCTGAGTTGATATATATTCTGATTTGTACTCTTGATACCTGTGGAGCAGGATTCAATTATCAATGGTAAATCACAAGAAAACGTAAAACAAACTGTTAGTACAGGTAACAAAAGTATACCTGCGTTCAGCTTCAGAAGGCAGAACATCATCTTCAAGCTCCTGAATGAACTGCTTATAAGACATTAACCCTTCTCTGTAATGTCAAAATGACAGGTCAAGTTAACATGCAAATAATAAATATGTTGTGATTCAATTATATTCGGGTATCTTTGTCAACAAGCCATTAAAAGATCAGGAAACACATCCGTAAGTTAAGATGAAAATAGTAAATTGAGGATCACTACAAGAGGAAACGCATCCATAATAGCTAGACAAGATGCTCACCTGTTTGTATTCACATGATCAATGTAACCTCCACGAGCTGATTCCCAATCTGCAAAAGCAAATGATGCTGATAAAACTTGACAAAAACAGGATAACGTCTGAAATTGTTGCATGTTTCATGCATTGAACTTGTGGGTAGATATTTTTAAAACTAACTACAAAAAAAAGTAAGAACAAAATGAAAGATCACTAAAGTCAATGTATGTATAGAGGTAAATGAAGTATCCATCATAACAGAAAGATGTATAATGGGAGGAGCAGGTAGAGATTGTAGAAAACAATCAGTGTAAGGAGACTATCAGCTCAAAGTTTATCGTGTCCATTGACTTCTGAGGGAAATATAGACAAATGCATTGGAAAAATGATAGTCGCACCAGATAAAAACTTATAACTTTATCTAACATCTCCCAAAATAAACAACATGCACCAAAGCTAAAACGAATATGAATCATTTGAAGCAGTAAACTCCAAGTAAGACATTCCCTAAACACACTAGGCTAGTATTCGTTTTTACAATACAACAATTGCTCGATGAAACACACTACCTTAAACCATAAACTACTCAAATCTATTTGAGTATGTTGACTCTTACCAAGTGAACAGTAGACTAAACCAATGACACATAAAAACTGCTCTTAGTTCCAAAACTGAGAATCCCATTCATTGTCTCTACCTAATTACACCCCTTAAGAAGCAAATAAACATAGCAAGAATGTGTAAACCGTCAGACTTCTGATGAGATCATACAGTGTTTGAGGTAGCTTCTAATTTCTAAGAATAAGGTAACAGGTTTTTTGTTGCAGATTCAAACGGGAAAAAAAAAGGAAACAGGCATGAAGTAATGTATTTGACAGTTATAGTATCATTGAACGGTCTAAGAGGGAATGATCGCTGAAGCTCCAGCATAGTGTTTTAAGAGGAATAATGTTCATTTAATTTTATACTAGAAAAAACATTAATCAATATGTATATTCCTTTATAAACTGTGATGCATTGCTCTCCGAGAAAGTGTGATCAGACAATGTGCCAACAGATACTACATTAGCTTTTTTAACGTAAATGGACCATCAAAGCATTTATTCTAGAGGAACATAAATCATGACATCTTTCTCCTCAGTCTTCACCTAAAATCTTTTAAATGTGAAACGGAACAGAAAAAAACACAAAACTAAATTTAAGCAATCAACTTTATTCCTTGAAACCACATGACATATTTGTATACTGCTGCTAATCACACTACCAACAGCTGTACATCTTGCAAATTTTTACCTAATGGAAATACTTCAACTTAGTTATATTCCAATTATTCTGAAAGAATAGGAGCTGATGGAAGAAATTGGTGCTTACCAGATGGACCAGCTTGGTACCCACCGGATGAGCGGCCACCATACCTACCACGAGGCCTGTCATCATGATAGCCCATCCGGCCACCCATATTACGATCATAACCACCAGGGTGATCATATCCAAATCTGTATCGAAAATAAACAGCATTATGAGAAACAACATAAAGATCTTGCAAAACCAAGCAGCAGCAGGTAGACAATAAAGTACTTAGAAAAGTTCCAATGGACATGTTTGCATACTAGAAATAGGATTCGAAGTGGCCCAACTATAAGAGAAAAGAAGCAGGTGCAAAATTCATTGCAAGGTAATTAAAGAATAGCAGTAAGCCAAGTCCATATATGTTGGGTTAAAAGATTTCTGGTCACCATTGCATGAGAACTCGCAAGCAATTAGTAGAACTCACTCATTCCACTCTAATCAAGACCAATTAACATATCTCCTAGTTACTGGTACGACTAACAAATATAATGATGCTCATACAAGAATGTACAAAAAGATTTAGCATCCACAAACTGGACGAGCTAGTTACTGGTAAAAAACCAACATATACGTCATTGACAAGCAACAAACGTCTCCACCATGGTTGACTGAAATTCACCCAATCTTTTTTTGTATCATAAAAGTGATCTACAAGAAACATGGTAATTATTTGCTGCACATCGTTTTTCTGATAATCTAGATAAACAAAGGGATCCTGGGAGAAGTTAAACTAGTGGCTAACAACACACCTACACAAGCATATCTCAGTGAAGTTAGTTCAATTGATCAAGTTATATATCCCAGAGAAAGTCAAGTTTGGGACCATGCATTTAGCGTACGAAGCCAAGCACCTCTATTATGGATTCCTGGTAGCTTTGCTACAATGTATTCTGAACAAGTGTAGCATGAGAAAAACAGTACACCCCTAACTTCTCAAATAAATTTATAACAGATTTCTTACCAGAGTCCCTACACCAGCTAAAGTATAGGTAACCTTATAATGATAAAATAACCTACATACATTCACAGACAGCAAAGAAAACCTCCAATAGGTGCCTTAGGTGGATGGTAGAGGAAAATTAAGATAATGAATTTATGATGGATAATTATGTTCCTATAACTGGCAAGATACTTAAAGTAATTACACAAAACAACAGCACATTTAACAACGCGAATCAAAGATAACAGTCGCATCTATTCCAAATAGTGCCAGGCGGCAGCAGCAGCTGTTATACGACTTCGAAGATCAAACCCAGTCTATGTGACATAGGCACAGCCATAGTTACACTGCAAACAAATTCTCTCGGCTAAAATGACACATTTCCCTCGAATTTCCTTCCTTCAGTTTTCGAGAAAACAAATTGCATAATCTATACAAGAACTTTGAAAAACATATAGTGTGTGCTCTATTGTAGAATGCTTCATTGACAAAGAGCCAACTTTTATTGTACAATCATATGAGAATACCAACACCCTAAATGCCAGGAACAAAAAACCGAAATCAGGTACGCATTGTGGTATATATGAAATATTAGTGTAGCAAAGGAGATGTGCAGAAGAAAAAAATACACATACTGCATAACAATCAATGATTCATTCAAGTCCTAGATTTATCACTTCTATATCTACCACAAGCATACTCCACAAGCACATGTAAAGCACAGATCCGTTGCGAATAATAAATAATACACCTCGCGTTTACTTTGCAGCTTAGATTAGTAGCAGAATAGGGGAAGCCACAAGCCCTTGTAATACATTTCTCATGGACCAAGACTGACTAAAATAGGCACATTTGGCTTACAATTGTCCTCAGTCTAACTTCTCATGCTGGTCAATTTAAGGGTTATAGCTAAAAGTTAATACTGAATGTGCAACACCAAGTATATAAGTACACATGTATGCATTTAATATCAGCATAACCAGCTTGACATTGAAATATCTCTTAGGCTAGCATGTTAACTTTATATTTTTCTTAACCTTCCAACATAATGAACTTAGCTCTCCATTCTTCAATCGTTTGGTGTCGTTCCCAAATACTTGGCTGTTAAATATAGCAAAAAGCTTTATAGATTTCCTGTTGGGACTTAAAGCCCCAAATGATTGCTTGCCACATGTTGTGAAGCTGCATATTTTTGTCCTCCCAAAATTAAGCACATACAGTAAAGCCTATGGGTAGGATCAATCAAACAGGGTTGAAATTACATGACCCCAATAATAAAATGAATGTCAATTTGGAATCTATGAATCAACCTACCATTCAATATAGGAAACAGTATCATCATAAAGCAAGATGGCACATAAATGTTCCTCTTTTCCGATTTTGCATCACACTGCATTAGTCACGCATGTACAATAGCACACAAACAATGTGTATCTGTGACTGCAGAATGGTAATATATGTAGAAAGTTATTTAACTAAATGCCATGCAGGATGCGAAGTTATAACATACTTCATCATCCGACTCACTTGAGTGTTCTCTAGGAGAAACACAGCTTATTCTCAGTTCAGCAAGGCAAAAGCCTGTTAGGAATCCTCATTTAGCATCTCCTAAATGTAAGAAATCTTTAAGCTACTAAAATTTAAATATCCAGTCGTTTTGTAGATTTTGAATTTTGGTAGCATAGAATATCAAGTGTCATTCCACGATTTAGAAATGAAGCCAGAGTCAACCCAATCAAAAACTCAATACAGGACAATCCACTTTGTGTCAACTCTCAAGAGAAGAACTGCCTCCCAATTTCTAAACCTCTCGTGCCTCCGTGTTCAACTTCTAGTATCCCCTTCAATTAATACTCCATCCCTTCCAAATTATAGAAGCACTTTCCTATGTACTAAATTGTCAGAACCAGGAAAGTGCTCCTGTAATTTAGAACGGATGGAGTAATACTTTTCCTCTCTCAAAATCAAGATTTAGAGCAGATGGAAAAGGCCGAAATACACTCTCACTCACAGTCAAGTATTTATAAGTATAACCTGTGAAGTGATACTCTCATCCAAAAACAACTATTTATAACTGGTGAAGTAATACTCTCACTCACAATCAAGAATCTGAAGCAAATGAAAAAACACTCTCGCTCACAATCGATTATTTATAACTGGTGAAGTAATTCTCTCACTCACAATCCACTCATCCACAATCTCCCTGCATCAAACTGCTGCATCTCTTCAGAAATGTTTGCAGACTCTACAAACTATTCAACAGCATAACAACCGATACATACATAACAATGCCATAATATCCCCAATTTAAGCTCAACACCCTGGATAAATCACTACTAGCACAAACAACAATCAATTATCACATAAAGAGAGCTTAATCACAGCATCATATAGAGCAATGAGTTCTATAATACTTATATATATGGTTGATAAGTGAATAAAAACGGCGAAAACATTAACAAACCTTCTGTCACCAGGTCCAAAACCACCGCGCGGACTACCACGGCGACCGTCGTAACCACCGTCATCTCTACGAAAACGCTTGGACGGATGAAACGGAGGTGACCGCCGGGGAGGCGGAGAGTGACCTCCGCCACGGCGATCACGATACGGCGGCGGAGGTGACATAGGACTAGCAGCACGCCGTTTATAATCTCTGTGAGGCGGTCCAGGTGGAGATCGATTACGGTGGTCATAGTAATCGGAACGGCGATTAGGTGGACGATCAATGTCTCTATCATCGTTTCGGCGCTCTCTTGAATCACGGTCATGGCGCCGTGACGGCGGTGGTGCTGGTAGTGATGGAGATGCGTCACGGTTTTCGTTTGCGATGGATTTGTTAGTGTCTTCACCGTCGCCGTCGAGGTCACGGTCGTCGTCTTTGCGGTCACGGCTACTACCGCGTTCCACTGCATCGACTGGTAGGTCCATCACTTCAGCCATCGATGGAGATGTGAAAAATTACAAACCCTAGAATGGATGGTGTGTTGTGTAAATATATTATTTTTTGGTCACGCATGAATGAGCTTATTTTAATGTATTTGATGTTTTATTTTGCAGTTTTTGCCAAAAGTTCTTTGTAATGACTTGTAATATTAGGGCCATGATAAGATTCATGCACCAAAATTTCATATTCTTAATGCATGATAACTATTTGATTTACAGTTTTATTCTATTGTATAATTCAAAATCAATTGTATATCTATCAAGCCCATAATATGATAAGGGTTTCAAGTCCTAATCTTTTACTTGTTTATATTCTAGCGTAATCGTACTAATGAGGCACTTTAAACAGTTGTAAAGTTTTAGTATGTAACAACTTGATGTAGGAGATATCTTATCATGAGTTATAGTGTATGAAACTACTTGATGCGATAAATTTGATATTTTCTACATCAAATTAAAAAATTAAGAATGTCGATACTGCGAATTATACATATTAAAATTTTTCAAGTGACTCATATTATATTATTTGATGTTTAGTGGGTCACATTTTCATCCGAAAATCAAATCAAATGATGATTTGTGTTAATTGGATTTAATTTGGGTTAAGTGAATAAGAAATTGTTGAAATGCCATTTTTTCAATTTGAGAAATTTATTTCTCATAAAAAACAACTAATACAATATGAACATATATATATAAGGGCTTATGGCAGGAGAATGCATCGAACTTTTACGGGATGTCTATTGTATGCACCCAACTTTACGTATGTGTATTTAATGTAGGGTTAATTGTTTCGTTATGTATCAAACTTTACACTTTTTACTATTGTATGTAACCACCTTTCAAAAGTGCTATTGTATGTATCGAACTTGTAATTTTCATATATTGTATGTAATATTACCTTTTTTTACCATTACAAAAAAGGAAAGTTTCCTTTTTTGTCAAGGCTAAAAAAGGCAAGTCAACATGCAATATATGAAAATCACAAGTTCGATACATACAATAGCACTTTAGAAAGATGGTTACATACAATAGTAAAAAGTGTAAAGTCCGATACATAATGAAACAATTAACCCTTTAATGTATCTAACCGGAAAAATATTCATTCGACGTAAGGAACCTTCTACGTCACCGGTAAACACCACATTTATGCCACGTCATTGTCCACCTGACGCCGGTCATCTTCTCTGGTCAAATTCCAGTCATCTTCATAAAATTAATGAAAACCCTAATGCACTAAATGGAAAATTTAATGGAAACCCTAATCCACTTTCCCCTATTTTAAACTTAATGGAAACCCTTTGAATGGCAAGCATTTCAGAAAGTCAACAAAATGGTGTGGCCATCTTTCTTCAGATATATTAAAAGATCGATAATTTCATCAATTTCTTCTCCGATTTTACCTAAATTCCTGATCCCGAAAACCTCACTCGATTCAACCATAACTCTAACCTAATCACCTGATTTCGATCTCAAATGGTTTCGCCCAATTTCGTCACGAATTAGGGTTTCATACTTCAATCAATTGATCACCTGATTTCGATCTCAAATGGTTTCGCCCAATGTTCGAATTGAGTTTGGGTTACTGTTAAGGTTGGTGTTTATGATATCAATTGAAGTGTTGATTTGATTATTATGGGGTTTTGTTATAGATTAAGGAATCTAGGGTTTTAATTTGGTAAGGAAAGAAAAAGGGTATTTAGGGGTGAAAAAAATCAAGAATGTTAGATGACCGGAGAAGATGACCGGCGCCAGGTGGACGATGACGTGGCATAAATGTAGTGTTTACCGGTGTCGTAGTAGGTTCCTTACGTCGAATGAACATTTTTCCCCGGTTAGATACATTAAATACACATACGCAAAGTTGGGTGCATACAATAGACATCCCGTAAAAGTTGGATGCATTCCCCTGCCATAAGCCCTACATATAAATATATATATATAATATCGCAGTTTACTAGTACCTTGTATGTCAATACAAAGACATTGTTTCCCAGTCAAATTTTCTATTACTTAGAGCATCAAGACTTGGAGCGGTTCCACAATTTGGATTCGCATCCTCCTTGGACGGCGGCTTCACCACTCTCCTCCGTTTCGTTGAACTCGAGGTATAAGACTTGATGATGATGGTTCAATAATGTGTGAGAATTTCCTTTTTTTTTTCGACAGTTTAAATAAAAAGAATTTATAAGATTCACCTTTGAAGAGTTGTTATTATGATCTCATTTTTTTCAACTGAAATTTACATTCTTGAATTTCTATAACTACCAAATATTTTTTATTGTTGGATTTTTAATTGTCGTAGTTATTGTATACTGGATTATTGGAATATTATTTAAATTAGTGTCATGTTTTCTAATTATACAATTTAGCTTTCATTGTAATTTATGTAGTAAATTTTAATTGAATATAATAAAATAATAAAGTGGGTCTCTTTTCCACATTGTGAACCACTTATTTTACATTTTTAATAATATGAAACTATATGTTGTGTGTTATATGTTATATGGTTGCCTTCTCAATAGAAAAAAGAAAAATAAATTAATATTGTGCTAACCTAATTTTGGAGAGTCGTAAAGAGCTTGTTTGAGTATCGACTATGTTTGAATGTTATATTCGACTAAATTCAATTTACACGTAAACTTGGCACAATATATTTACCAACTAGTGCGACGGTTGTTTATATAGATGCAATCAATATGTGTTATGTACGGGATGAGACTTAAGCATAGAATTGAGAGTGTGTTTGGTAAGGTATCTTATAAAAGTTTGAGTTTGAGCTTATTTTTTTTTCATAAGCTCAAGTTAAAAGCGTTGTTTGGTAAATAAAAATATAGGAGTTTGCTGGGAAAAAAAAGCTATTAAAAAAATATGTTACTTCAACTAGCTTATCATAAAAAGTAAAGCTTATTGAGGATTATAATTACATAAATACCCCTTAATAAATATTTTTATTTATATTTGATTATAACTTTTTGTTCATTCATGTAAATTCACATTTTAAGTGTGACAACCCTCAAATTAGGGTTAATTCCGTACAATTTAATCACGTGCATTTAGGCTAATTCCCTATTAAATTAAAGTGAATTTATTTTTATCAAATAAAGTGTGGCACAAAGCCCGTGTTTGCATATGAGATGCAATGAATTTTAATGCGAGATGCATTTATGAATTTTGAGAATTAACCGAGAAAATCGGTAGAAATCGTATTTCACGAGCGTTGGTGATCCTTTTGTGAAAATAACGTAAATCTATAAAATTATATAGTCGTTATTATTATTATATTGATATTTATGCTAGGAAATAGGCATAACAATTTTAAATTCGATAAACGTTCACGCGAAATAGAAAACGTGCAACGAATGAGATAAAACGTAAATTAAATCGGTTAACCTATCAATCGACTCCCGATTATTATTAAGATCAAGTAATATAAGGTAAACTACTATTAATAATCTAATTGAAAGCATAAAGTGCCGAGAAATCGAATCAAACAATTAATCCGATTCAATTATCACAAAGCCGTAGAAAATCCCGGTTAATGATAAACGAAGCATCGAGAATTATTCGAATGATGATTCAATCAACTTGTGACATCCTAATAACCCTAATCTATGCTAATTTACCTTAATCTACCCTAACTAAACCTAATTAACCCTAATCATACGACTAACGACTAAACTAATCGTGATTAGCGATTAATGATCAAAATATCTAGCCTAATTATGTTTAACCTTCAAAAGGGCCCCCCCCCCTTTCCTTTCCCTCTCCAAAATCAGCCAAAGAAAGGGGCCCTAGGGACCCCTTTGATCACACTTCTTGATCCCTAAATCAAGGAAATGGCTAGCCATCCTTCTCCTTTGACTTACACCCCATTTCCTCTCATTTCCACACACACACAAACCACAAATTCTCTCCCTCTTTTCCTCCCCCAAGAGCCACGAAATTCTGCAGCCCTCCCCACCCCTTTTCTTGTCCCAAACAACCACCACAAGTCCACCATTCAACCCCCATACATCCACCATACAACCACCTTCAACCACCATGAGCCACCACCTCTAAAATCACCATTTTACACTCTTTTAAATCACAAACACATACACAACTCAACACCATCTCATTACCATCGCATTTCATGGGTAAAACAAGCTAAACATAAGGAATCGAAGCTAGGAGGCCAACCACACGAGTTCAAACCGTTAACTTGCTCAAAATCGCCTTTTTAGGCTTTGTAAGGAAACTCTCCCTAGTTAAATTTGTTTAAATTCATGTTTATGCTAGTAATGTTCACTCTCATGTTAAATCAACTAGATTCATGCTAAAAATGATGTTTTATATAATTACATAGTTAAAACTTGTTAGGATGAACCAAGAAAACCCAAAACAGAAAGTATAAAATCCGGACAGAAAGTTATGTCGACTTTGGAGGTTAATAACTTGGTCAAAAATTAACCAAATCTTACGTTTCTTGAGTCTAAAATTAAGTTCAAAGAGTTATCTTTCCAACCCAAGTGGTTTCGTAATTTTTAGACAAGTATTGATATTTTAAAATGAATTTCTAAGAAAATGTGTACAAACTGTTCTTTTGTGACAGAAAATGACCCAACCTTGAAGAGTCATAACTTTCAAACCGTAGATCTAAATGAGTTGATTCTTTTTCCTACAAGTCAAATGATATAGATATGGAATAGAATTGTAGTAGGAAGCATGTAGGATATATATATAAAAATATCAACATAAAAGGATATATTGAGACGTAGATAAAGGATAGACCTCGATCAATTTTGTAAGAAACGTCTTGAACTTTTGTATAATGCTTAATGCATTTTATATATAAAAGCTCATCCTACTAGAACGATAATAGTAGTTTAAATAAACGTTGTTTCACATGAGTAAAATATACAAAGAGGAAACGAGAAAATTATAGACACAAGCGGTATTATTAATCTAAAAGACAACCACTTAGAAACGGCTTAAACCCAATTTAAAATTTAATAGTATGACAGAGTAGTATCTGATACCTATGAAATTCATACGGACATAGATTACTAAGAGAGAGTAATGTGAGTCCCATTTAAGTCTGGAGAAACCCTGATGATACAAAGAGAAAGGAAACGAAGCGCCATGAAAATGGTTACTTGCATGAAGGCAAGCGAATACCTACGAAGAGAATGCCAAGCCTCCTGACTCATGTAGTATAGAAGAAACCCGGAGAGCGACAAATAGACGACTTATCAATTGTACGTGAACATCCGATAGTATTTCCTGAGGAATTACCAGGACTACCGTCCCCGATACAAATCGAATTTCGTATTAACCTAATAACCAGAGCCACAGCAATCGCGTGCTCACCCTATCGTCTAATTCTACCAGAAATACAAGAGTTGTCCACCCAATGACAAATACTCTTAGACCTAGGATTCATCCGACCAAGCTTTTCATTTTGAGGAACTCCGGTGTTACTTATAACGAAGAAGGATGAATCCATACGAATAAACGCAGACTACCGAATATACGTAGATCGGAAGTGGTTATAAGTAGTAACGTGTAACCTAGGGTCCATTTAAACAAATCGATCCCACTAAGTAGTGACATAAATACATTGGTCGCCATGACCCACTCACACGTCAGGAGCCTTGCTGAGCTACACGCCCACGTGATGGAATTGCAGACCGATACGTTCGTCTAGATGGAGACGTAATATCGATATCAGAGCGCCGCGATGCCTTAAAAGATAGCGTGACCGCTGACAGAGAGCTAACACACGTTTTCTGAATACGAGTGGTGGGTTGTGCCTACACTATAACATGCACTGAAAACTTCGTATTGATGGGCATCGAAGAACCCCATCACATTTTGTTCTACGCAGGAACTTATGTACGAACGCTTTCTCACTTGATGTGTGATATAATGTATGGTTGTTTGTATTTCTCATTCATGTGTCGGCATTGATCATTATGTCCTTACTGCTTCTCTGTCGGGTGCAGTAGGATTAAATCATGCCACCAACGCGCCGAAATACCAAAAACAACCAAAGGAGCACAGAACCCACGAACACAAAGACCGTTGAAGAACTAGTTACCCGTCGAGTAGCTGAAGCTATTGCCCAGCATGAGGCAAGTCGCGCTCGCGACAGTGGAGTAAATGATAGCGGTACCCCCGGAAACCCAGTTGGAAGAAACCAAACCAAAACCCGAACCAATGTGACTGGAGAGCCAGAGAATACCCAACGAGGGTGTTCACACAAATCATTTTTGGCATGTAAACCAAACAACTTTCACGGGACTGAAGGCACTATAGGAATCGTCCACTGGATCGAGAAAATGGAGTCTGTGCTGGATATCAGCAATTGTTCGACCGACTGCATGGTGAAGTATGAAACTAAAAAGGATAAAAAGGACAAAAATCATATATTAAGGACTTTTGATATAAAAATTAGTATATTTCATGTATTTAGGTATAAATTAAGTATTAGAACAAATTATAACAAGATCTAGATTATTAAATCTTAAATCACCAAAGTTATGTGTTAAAAATGAGAATGGGGGGACTAAATTGCAAAAACCGTAAAATTTGAGGACTTGTGAATGAAAATCAGTAGGTCTAGATGTATTATGGATAAATTCATAAATTAAAATGTTAAAACCCAGGGCTTGGATATTAATGCGGATTAAAACTGAAACCGTGAACTAAAAACGTTAAAATAGGAAATTTAGGGAATAAAAGTATAAAAATCCCTAAGTTATGGACTTAGATTATGAAATCAATAAATTTGAAATGTAATTAAGTATAATTCATGACTTAAAATATTAAATACGAGAATTGTACGATTTAAAACCCGATAAACCTAAAAGTTAGGTTAAAAACTGAGTTAAAATGAATTATTCAATATCATAACGTCGAAGGTGTAAAAATGAATTATAAAAACCTATAACGACATTAATATATATATATATGTACATGTATGAGTATATGTATATATTTTGGTCAAGTATCACAACGATAGATAATTATATATATATGTGCCTACGAGTATATGTATATATATATAACGTCTAAGTATATTATAACGGTAAACGAATTTTAATGATTTTGAAAACTAATAAGGATCACAACGTGTCGTTTTCTTTTAAAATAAAGTACGTGATATTCAAGCCCGTTGATGGCACATTTAAACCTAGTTGAGTGAACAACTGACATAGACTGACTATTTAGTCGTCTACATGTATTAATTTAAGCTCTTGCGTTTAGGACGTTAAGAGGCTTACTTGGACATTTATATAAAACTGTTTTGCTAGCACGCTCGGACTCCAGGTGAGTTCACAGCCCCACCTTTACTGTTTTACTGCTTTCTAAACTGGGGTGAAAAACATACGAAATGATTTTTATACGATGAACTGCTTTGCATGCTATGAAACTGTTTTGCATATGATACTAGTTGCCTGAAAATCCTTATGTGTGATTGAGACTGCATTATATTCAAGCCCTATGATGGCACATGATATTCAAGCCCTATGATGGCACATAATATTAAAGCCCTGTGATGGCATTACATGATATTCAAGCCCTTTGATGGCATACGGCATACAATAAACGATTCGTTGCAATGGAATGGCACCCGATATTCATTAAACAACTATGCAAACCATATTTCATCGTATAACAGGCCTTAGATGCCACACTTTGATTTACTGATAAATTTTACTAAATGATGGTTTATGATAGAGTCGTTAAACCTGTGAATTCACTCAACAATTATGTTGACGTTTTCAAAATATGTTTTTCAGGGAATTAGCTATGCCGTAAGATCACGTGCATGTTGGGACCGCACCTGCCACGATGAATTAGGATGCCATATTTTGAATTAAAAACAATGGGATTAATTATATATTAACTAACTCGTACATTTATTTTTGAAATCCCGAGACTTATATTTTGTTCAAATGATGTATTCGATAACATTTCTATTTTGACGGTTTAAATTACCGTAACTTTGTAAAACTATTATTGGCATCTTAATAATATAGCTGTTCTTCGATAATCATATGCTCTCGATGTATTGTTATACGATCCGGTCACGCCCCAAAGCTTCCGCATGTTTAATAGTTATATCATAAATTTGGGGGTGTGACATTAAGCTTTAGATTCAGCTACTTTATCAAACACTTTAATGAATACTAGCATCAGACCCCGCGCACAACAGTTGGTGAAAATTTCGCATGTTGATGTTGATAGACAAATGTTTAATAGTACTTGAATGCAAAAATCATTGTTGATTCTTTAATAAAAGTGATTTTTTATAATAGTTCAAATTATTGTAATTATAAATTCAAAATCAAAAATATGATATAAAAGAAGAAATAAGATATTTGACGGTATTACGCGAAATATAATATTAATGGAAGGATTTATATATTTAATAAGTAAAAAGATAAAATATTAATTTTTGATATCTATATTTAAAAATTAAAAAAGAGAGTTAGAAATCCTTTATAAATGTTTTTGATAAGCTTTCAGTTCTAGCTATCAGTTAAGTTTTCCAAATGCATTTTCTTTTACACTTAGCTTCCATATGTTTGTAGATAAACTTTTAGGGTAGTTGGATGAATTAGATAACATGAAATTAGGATATCGGTAATTAAATGAGATAAATAACTAACGATGAATCAGACTTGGTGGATGAGTTGAGGTGGTTAGGTACAAAGAATTATATTCGTACTTTTAAGTATTGTAGGTTTAATATGACTTGGTAATCTAATTTACATAGAATTCACCAGAACAATATATTTACGTTATATATCAATTAGAAGTAAAATGTTATCGTGAAATACAGGAAGTCTAGTGTAGATCAACACCTTCTCATATTGGATACCATATCAAGCTAATTGAACCTTTTATTCGTTCTATTACTTGATATATTATCGTATGCTTTGTGAGTAACCATATTGTCATATAATTCGATTTGCCAACACTTTTTCAACCTTCTTATCAAAAGACTTAGTTATAATTGATAGTGTAATATAACATCATTACTCATGTTAGGAATATAATTAACCTTCTATGTATAGTCAAACAATTTAAAATATTGGTGTACCTCGTAACCTGATTCAAATAAGGTCAGATTATTCGAATTTGGGTTATTCAGATTCAACCAGATTCGAATAATATATACAACCCGAATAAGATGATATTCTAAAATTTTACATCTTGAACAAAACTTAAATTAAAAAAAAAAACCTTAATAATTTATTAGAAATCTTCATAAGTAATTTATATGTATATTATATATAGATATAAACCATAAATAACTTATAGGGAAAGGATCTATAGGGAAACTTCAAATCTTGAAGAAGGAGGGAAGAAAATTTTAGCCCTTGATTTTTTCATAAATAAATATTTTTAACATTCATTTGTGATGAATGTTAAAATTTGAAATTATTTGTGATTTTTAAAATTCATTTATGATGAAATCAAGGGTTGAGATTTGCTTATCTCTTTCTTTAATTTTTTTGCTTCCCTCTTGATCCTCACACATAACTTATATGTATATATAGTTATAGTTATATTTGTATATTAAATAATTTTTGTGGTTATTCGAGTTACTCGAAATTTAAAATATTTATCTATAACCCGGTTCAAATAAGGTTATTCAAATTCTAGTTATTTGGTTTCGGGTGGCCAAAAAAGCTTCAAATTCGAATTATTCGGTTCCATTATATGTGACACTCCTACCTCAAAAGAACAATTTCAAACAATATATTTTATTTTATTTTATTAGTCTAAAAAAATAAAATCATAAAATATATTTATAAATCTTGTCCCCATACTTATGCCCTATCTCAAATTCAGCTTCCTACATTTCAAGATTATCACTTTAAACCCCTATACAAACACCCGCCAACAAACCCTCCACGGCTTCACCAAATTGACCAAAAAAAATCATCTATTATTCTCTCAGATCTCCATGAAATCAGTGACAAATTTTCTATCGTGTTAGCAGAATCGTAAAAACGCAAAAATGGAGACCAAAGGGTTTAGTGCTGAAGATCTATCAACAATCGGTGGAATAGCGACTGTATCGCTGTTACATTCATTCATTCCAACTCATTGGCTTCCGTTCTCCATTGTTGGCCGAGCTCAAAAATGGACCCTTTCTCGCACACTTCTCGTCAGTACGTTTATCATATTTAGCTTAATTTTAATTATTCGTTTATTATATATACTTTATGTAGTAATTGTTAAATTGATAACTAATTAGACCAGATCCAGTTAGAATTGTTACTGTGTGTATAGCTTTATAATCTTGTAAGAATTGTTACTGTGTGAATTAATGTTAGAGTTTGCTTGTTTGTTGTAAGAAGGTTTAGGTAAGTTGTATTGATATTGATGTTATCACACTGTGATATATTGGAGTAGAGGTTTATGCTTTAAAATGGATGCTCTTCGAAATCTTAGGGTTGTTTGGAATTGCATAATATAAACTATAAAGCGTTTATGGGCTTATGGCTTGAAACTTGTGTTCAAAATAAGCATCATTGACCGTCTTAGAAAGGAATGTTTCTGCTATAAAATAAGCTAAAACACAGCTGTAACTAAACGCTTAGTTAAGTGCTTATTGCACTTAATAAACGTAGTAAGCTATAAGCATTTGAAATATGCAAACCCAAAAGTACAACGATAATTTGAGAATGCTTTTAGAGAATGTTCTGTTTGTAATGAGTCACATTTGATATGGTTGTTGGCATTTATGAATGGTTACTACACGTAAACTTGTAACACTTGGTATAAATATAAGGAATCTCGGACCAACTTATTTTTTTATCTTATTTTTGTTTTGGGGGCCTTCTTATTGTTTCCTCACATGAAAAAAGATGCTTCAAAATGTCTGTTGCACTTTAAACCTACCATCATATAATTTGTAAATGACTTCAATAAAAGATTGATCATATCGACTCTAGTCCTTCGATTATTGTTAGACTTCGTAATGAGCTCACTGGTTATTTTTTCTTATATCTAAATTTTTGTTTGGTCAAGTAAAATGCTTCTGCTTTGACTTCTGGTTGCAGATGCACACTGAGAGTTAAGAAACAAACCCTTTTTTCCTCATTAGATTTCATATGTGCAAAGACATCAAAAAGCACACATTTAGCCTCAATATGTGTTCTTTATCTGTAACAAACCCAGTATATCACATTGTGGCTCATTATGGGCACGTTCGAGTGCTATTAGTGTTTTATTGGGCTTTTCAGAGCGTTGATCAGTTGGTAGTGTGTCACACAGGAACCATACACTATTTAACCTATCTATTGGTAATATACCCTTATCTCTGGATAAATGCACTAGTTTATATATGTTCTATAGTTAGTTTCAGGGGTAAAAGTGATGACCCTTTTCATGCATGCTTTGTTATGCGAGTTATATTACTTGACATGAATAAAACTATGCCTTAGAACTTCTGATATATGACAAGATGTGAAAAGTCAGTATGTTCTTATTTGGTAATGATAATGGTGATCTAAACACTAATTTCAGCTTGAAAAATAGAACATTTTTATTTCTATAGGACATTCCAAACTGGAAGTGCTTATGCTTTAGCTGTATCATATACCATCATGTGTCTTTATTGTGGATTTATTATGTTCTTCTACAGCTGCTTTTGGTGCTGTTTTACACGTCTTATCTACATCGCTCCTAGGCATTACTGCAATCACCATATCAAACACTATTGCGGGTGAAGAAACCGTGCACAAACTGGCATCTCTGCTACTTGTTGTACTTGGTGGTAGCTACATAATATTGTTCATGCGTGGAAAGGGTGGTCACTGCCATGCCCACAACCAACCCATGGAGAAAATGGCGGTTGCTGGGCTTGTTCTTGTTCCTGCATTGTCTCCTTGTGCAACCACACTTCCCGTATTTCTTGCTGTTGGAAATTCTTCCTCAATGATGGTACTCGCTATTATAGTGTTGCTATTCAGGTAATTTAGTGGTTTTCTTAGCCTTAAAGGTTGGAACCCAAAAGTTCGTTTACTTTTGTTACTATTGATGATACTTGTGTCGGTCTTACTCAACAGTCTCAAATTAGGAACTCCATTGGTTTTTAATAGAGGGGGAAATTTCAAGTTTTCAATCAATTATTTTGAGAACGGGTAAAGCCGGGTTGTTAGTTAATGATTGGTAAGTAAAAATGACTAACTATAAAGAAACGGGTCTAAGTTGCCTAAAGTTCAATCAAATTGCTTATTTTAAACTACTATTATCGAGGTCGCAAATTGGTTGGGGTTGGGCACCGGATCATAAAATTTTAGTCTTTTGTACGGCTCAAAATGTGCCAGGTTTTGTTTACCTGAATGCTTTTTGTCCAAATCTTTTTATGCATAATTAGCGTGTCAAATATGATTAAAAGGTTATATTATCTCAATAGTAGTTCTTGTTAAATATCTTATCTAGGAGGCTTTATGCATTAATAATACACTTTGGGCACCTTTGAACCCGTTTAGTTTGTAGCTACCTTCGTCCATTTAACCCATTTGACGTGTTAAAATTCATTTAAGATTAAACATTATTAATGACCCTTTCATAATTAAATAGCTTGAAAAGCCACCTGTTTTTTAATTAATAGTAAATAATTTTCAATAATCATATACACTACATCAATCATTTATTAAACTAAGAAAAATATCAACATGTTAAACCAACCTGACCCACCCCGGTTTTTGACCCAAACTAAAAAATAACCCATATTACCCGAACCCACTTCGGCCCAATATCCAACCTAGCCGTTTTGCCACTTTTTGTCTTCACAAACACCCTAAATACCTTCTTTAGAAAGCATGATCCTGAATACTGATATTTTTTGCGTTCATAAAAAGGATGATTGACGGTTTTATTTATTTTATTTGTAGCACAATAACTGTGATGACCTCATTGGTTGCTCTATCATTCTACGGTGCTAGTCAGTTCAAGTTTCACTGGATGGAACGTTATGATAAGCTTCTTGTAGGAACTGTCCTCTGTTTAGTTGGAATCTTGACACTTATCTTCCACGATCATGAGCATACACATACGCATTCAGATACAGGTTCAATTGTAGAGCATGTGCACAGAAAGCTCTTTATGCTATGAGAATCTTTGTTAGTCCTAAAATATCTTGTATTATCTGGGTAGAAACTCAAGTGTATTCTCTTATATTGCAACTCAGGTTGTTGTCTGTAGTCTCCCTAGTTCTATCGGAACTTTTGGTTGCTATATATACTCTGATGTATGGTGTATTTTGTAAAGTTTTAAAGATCCAGTTCTACTAAAATGTTAATGGTTGGTCCCTAAGGGTTTGATAACTTGGAAACCCCTTAAAGGGATTGCCTGTTTGCTTTGAGAAGTTGTCTGATACATTGATATGCTAGTGGTAAAATAGATGATGACTTTACTGTATTTCAACTCCTTTTATTACGTGTACAAATGTAAAGGTGGGCAAAAACGATTTGTATTGTCAAACCAAAAAACAAACTGGAATGCATTGTTTTGGTATATCGATGATTTTGATCACCAGCTTATGGTTCTCTTTAAAACCAAAACTCAGCTAGTTTCTTTATGAACATGAAATAATGGCATCTTGTGTTGATTTCTTTGGAATTGAAAAGACCCCAATTCCTATTTCAGTTTACTGTAACTTAACATGGCATACTGATGATATGTGAAGTGATGACATGGGCATATGCCAATACAAATATGCAAGATCACATGCATCACAATAAGATGTACAACGAGTCCAAGAAAATTGAAAATTAAATTAGTCACGGTTCAAGTAACATGTGCTACGGACTTGAATAATGAATTAGTAGTACTTTTGTTAAACAAAAGGGGACCGACTACCTTTCTCCAACACATACCCTACCGATAAAGTCACATCCATTTAATGAACGGGATAAATTAACATAGCTACTTGGCCGAACTATCATAGCTACTTTTCTTGTTACATACCTTCGACTTCATTTTCTAATTCATCAACATGGTCGGCTAATGAATTTTGAAGGTTCAATGTGATATAACATAATAATAAATATACAGAGTATAATACAACTTACTAGTGTTACGGAAATAGTAACAAATATACTTGTGTCATCGTCCTACAATTTGAAAAATAACCCTTTTCGTTGTTCATTAAAAATTTGATAATTCTTCAAGCGTCGTTATTCATTAAAATTTGGTAGTTCTTGAAGCGTTATTCAAAGTAAAATTGATCAGTCAACATGTATAATAAGCACTACTCTCTAAGATGATAAGGTGTGATGCCTATTTATTATATATATATATATATATATTTTTTATAACTTGAGGTGTATGATCATTTTTCGACTTTGAAATTGTAGTAATAACAAGTGTATTTAAAGATCAGAGAGTCTTAAAAATTGGTATATTCTCTGGGGCATATTTCAATTACGGATATCCCTCACTAATAATCAATCATTTTCTTTTTATTCCGTCTAAACCAATCACATACTTTACCATAAGTTATAAAAATTATTTAAGTAATAATACGTAGATCTAACTAATTAATTTATCAGCCTGATTTTCTGTAAATCACGTCCTTATTATTAAGCCATATGTGTTACGGAAGCCATAGACATCATACCTATTAATCTCGAGTGAGATTCGAAGTGACGACTAAAATTAAAAGCACATTGTTGATGTATATGCACTAGATTATTCATAGACTGAGTAACTTCGCTAGTTGTGTGATATTTAGCCTCACAATGAATCAACAATGAGTACAAAAGTTAAAAATACATTTATTGCTAAATCTGTATAAAATGTTTTTGTTATATAGTTTAATGAGTTGTCATTGATAAATTTTGTTTCTTTCCACCATTTTATACCTCCGTATATCCTTTTACTTTCTTTTCCCTAATCCATCCTCTCTGACAGAGTATAATTGGTTTGATCACAACTCGAAAGTGTTCAAGTATGAGCAAAATACTAAGTTGCATTTACTTTATTCCATATATTAAAAGAAAATACATACTACATAGTTAAGAGTAGAAGTTGTTGCCACTAATGAGCCATATAGATACATAGGATGCCATGATTGTCAACTATGTGTCTATGTGTAATTTATTTTTTAAAATAGAAGTCTTTGTACAACATCGTTATTAAATAACCTCCTTATAATTAACATGTTATAGTGTAGTGGTGATTTTCACCACAAAACCGAATGAAACCTCTTAAGTAATAATCAAAGTGTTGAATTGATCAAACCGGTTTAGTCATCACCTAAGGATCTCTGTGATCCCAAAATCAGTTGTACAACTTTGAACTCGCGTGATTTGCTTTAAATTTATGGTCGTATACGTTGCAGCCAAATGTCAAATATAAACCAACTCATTTACACTCTATCCCTATTATAAAATAAAATGTGATGTTTGTTTTATATCTCTTTAAGTTTGCGTTGTTAGTAATTTTAGTGTTATCAAATTGTTTTAGCATAATAGAAATGATACATATATCAAAGGGGATTCTATTTAGTTATAGTAAAAGATAGGAGGTGTGGAGTGCACACTTATACTAGTCTAGTCGATCCCGGTTCGACTAAAATGACGGGGGTCAAGAGGGAAGCGCCCCCTTCGAGGTCCAAGGGGGCAGCGCCGACGGCGAAGCAAAAACAATATTAGTGGAGGGACCAGTTTTGGAAATTTAATTCCAACCGTCAATAATTGTTTTCCGGTTTGAAAACCAGATAAACATTATCACTTGATGCACAAAAAAATGAATAGAATTCTCTATACAATCATCCAAAACTTATAACACAATTTATTGTCAAAATCTTTTTGGTTTTTCGGGAATTATCCACATAATTTGAATTTCGTGTAACCCCGACAAATTGGGTTGAAATATCAAATTCGAAAAGTGACTATGCATGATTCGTGAAGCAATCCAGATTTAGGAACACACCATTTGTTTTTACAGATTTCTAACATACGGTAGATACACTTACTTAATTCTTCATAATGGTTGTTGTTGTAACAACATTTATATAACACCCCTCATTCTATTTAAAAATATAATATTAATAAACTCAGAAACATGAATTTAAAATACACTACCTTAATATATATTAAACATTATACATAAATAGTTTACATTTTCAATATTTACACCATATTCAATCTGTTAAAAACTACATAAGACGGAGTATTATATAATTCACCAAAACTTGGTTTGTTACAAAAACCATATCAGAGTCCTTAAGCGCAGTCAAACATTCCCTGATCATCCATTCACCTCCTGCACCCACAATCAATCAAAACATATCCTGCAAGAAGTAAAATGAGGGGTTAGCACGAAGCTAAGTGAATAGATTCATCACACTCCATTCAACTTAGCATAACTAGTTGTTCGCACCAAATAATCGGAAACACACTTATTTCAATGAGGATCGGTGGCTCTTGGGATATCATAGTACCCGGGGATTCCCAAAGAACACTTACCGTCAATCCGTATGGCCAATACAGAATAGACCGATAACTACTGGTTATTAAACTCATACACAGGTCTCAAACACAACAAATGAATCAAAACCTGTGTAAATCACGTTGACCTCAATAACATGAATACACATTGGTTCACATATCACGTAGATTAATAATCAATAATCAAGACTAAACAGTCTAACACACATCTACGTTTACTTGTTGTAACCAAATAGTTACAACTAAATCAAATGAGGAGTTCTGAATCCACTCACCGATAACTCTGACGTCTCCACACTCAGGATTCTTATATCACTGAGTCTTACGTTGATCTGAAACAGAAAATCATATACAAATTAGAAATTCGTTCCATAATTATCATTATAGTCTATTTATCCAATCAGGTAATCCCTAAAGTCTAGGCAAACAAAAGTTCAATCAGAAATGAACTTAGAAAAGTCCGCAATGACGTTTAAAACTGAAAAATGCTATTTTCGGGCCTTAGATGACCCCGAATGGCCAAAAACAGCCTAGGCTATAATATATAGTCTAGATTACTAGGTCGTTTCCAAGTGACCATGCGAATTTCAACTAAATCCGAGTTAGTGAGATTTTCACAAAACCGCGTCTCAAAATCACTTGCGCATTTTGCAAAACAAAATTTTCGGTTCGCAAGTCAACTCGCACCGCAGGAATCTCAGTTCGCAGGTCAACTCGGTTCGCAGGAATTGGGTTCGCAACTCGGTTCGCAGGTCAACTCGCTTCGCAAGTCAACTCAATTCGCAGGACGAACTGAGAACTGCAAGTTTCGCTGCTGTCATGAGTTTTTCAAATCAAAACTCACCAAAACTTCAGAAAACTCAATTATATGGTTTCTAATACTTCAAGTAACATCAAACAACACCTATTAACAATATATCAAGCTTCAATTTAAATTACCCACTCAAAATCAAACTTACTTCTTTTATTTTCTTTTGAAAATGAAAGGATTGATAAATTAGGACATGGATGATGATGGTTCTGATGTTTTGAATTCGAATTCACAGAAGCACAAGTTTGAATCTAAATTTGGTTATGGTTTCTTTGAATTTACAAGCTTGCCAAATGAAATCAAGAAGAAGATATAAGAACTTATATGTAGAATACAAAGTCGGTTTGCAACCGACTCAAATAATAAATGGTATAATTTTATACCCGTCCTAAATCTTTTGTCTGGAACTTAAATACCATTTGCGAGAAATATTATTTTATTTTACCGTCATCTATAATAATTTAAAACGACAAATATTTCACTAGTCACAATAAGTCAAAGGACTTATTTATCTACGTTTCACAATGAAACACATAATATTAAATAATTTCTAAAACAATTAGATAATCGATTAAAGTAATAGAAATTACCAGACCGTAGGAGAGGATGTTACAATTTAAGAGTCAATTAATCTAACTGTGTATGGTTTTAAACAACGAAAATTGAAACTTTTTTCTTGACTCTCTCGAACTTTGAACCCACAACCTCACAATTTCTTAATTGTGAGACACCCTCGCATAGTACTAAGCCAAATACCCTTTAGTGACATCGAATAGTATTCATTACCATTATCCTCAACTTGACGATCCATGCCCATTACTCAACAATAATTTATTTTCATTACATTATAATAACCAAATAACTATTATCTACTATTCCCTCTAACTAAATTAACTAAGAGGTACACTCGCAAACATATAATCATCATATTTATTATATACCGTCTCATTGAAAGATAAATGAAACTCCAATATATATCTATATTGAGAAAGATAAATTGAAACTCCTATATGTATCTAAAGTTTTAAGAAACAATTATTGAGATTCATGAGTTATAGTAATGTGAGATATAGATTGTTATAGAAGCCACATGGGCACATTAGGTAATTTCTCATTCACTCTTTAATATCACTTATACATATGTTATTACAACTATTTACTTCCCTTTATAAATCTATGTAAATGACCATAAAAACCGAATCATCATATTCATAACCTAAACTCACTAAACTTTATTAATTGTTACACTTCTTATTATTTCTATTTGACATAAGAAATTTGTTCATTTACAAAAATAACTAATTTTTTTTTTGTTAAACTCTTAAATTTATTCTAATTTATTACTTTGAATAACTTATTTTTTAAATATTTCAAGTCAAATTTATATTAATATAAAGATAAAATTGAGAGACGATTAAAATAAGAAAAAAAGAAATATTGATTAAGATGCTAAATAACTTTTAATTTTCAATAATTAATAATTGTTTTCTTTACCATTTCCAAACGACTATACCAAATATTCTAATCAATACTTTTTAGGATCAAATATCCTTCTAACCTTCTATATAGATATAAAAATAAATCCGATCTCAAAATAACAAGGAATCACAATATTCTTTTTTTGGACCACGATCGTTGTGAAAAAGTAAAAACGAACACACACATGTGGAGGTGACGACACATCCAAAATAACGGAGCGCGTGGACGTAACACGTCACACTGTTCCCCATTTGTAACAACTTCCTCCGATAAATACTTTTTTCAGACATCACTCTCTTCACTCTCCCCATCACTTTCATATCTCTCTAGGGTTTTTTTTGTTACTGTTCTTCATCGTTATTGTTGGTGAAAATTAGGTAGATTATTTTTATTTTTTTGTTAATTTTTCTTGTAATTGTTTTGAAATTTTTACCATGTTTAACCATACATGTTGTTTCTTCATTTGGATTTTTGATTTTTTGATTCTTTTTTCGGTACGTTGGAACTTGTGCAATGTTGGTGTGGTTTAAGGGCGTATATATACTAATTTTGTATATCAATTGTTGTTGTGAATTTTTACTCAAATTTTGTGGATCATGCAAGTGTTTTTCATTTTCATTTTATTCTACAGAAATAATTGTTTGTATTGTGTTTAGTGTTTTGATAAAACTTAAACACTGTTAAATGAAGGTGTTCGTTTGAGTGAATTTTATGCAAAATATATATATGCGTTTTGTTATTTTTATTCTTTATTTCCAAAATTTCTAATATTTCATGAAGCGGTGCTTTAATATATTTTCTCTCTGTTTTTTTAATTTTTTTTAATACTTAAGATCGGTAGAATGTGGTTTGTTTTTTGGGGGTTATGTAATCTTTTTCCTTCTTAGGTTTGTTCGATATTTAATTAGCGCTTGCGTTGTTTTCTTACTCTAATTATTTGGTCAAATATGTTTATTTTACGAAAATTATTTGTCATTAATTAATTAATGAAGCGGTGTTCAAATATTATGTATTGTTTTCCTATTTTTGTATTTTATTTTACTTTAGTAATAAAGTAAGAAGTAAGATAGGTAGAATGCGGTTTATTTGGGATTTTATTTATTAAATTATTTTTGTAAGTTATAGCTATAGGGCTTCTTCAATATTTAAATAGTATCTGCTTTGTTTTTGTTTTTTGTTTTTTAATATACGGAGTGTTTATTTTGTTTTTATTGTTTCAGGGTTTTGGCTGCTGATTTTGCTCTATAAGCAAGGGTTTGTCAGAGGTATTATTCTTTCTATTCCGTTTCATTTTTGTAATTTAAGTTTGTGGTTGCTATTTTTTATTCACATGCATGAATGTTTATTGACTAGGTTTTTAGTTTGATGGATTTGTAATGCATATACATGTATGTATGTTTATATCATTGGGTTTATTAATCTCCATATAATTATTGATTTGTTTGCTTATATTTGTTCATTCATAATTAGGGTTTTTACAGATTCGTTTGCTTATACAGATATCTATATATATATATTTGTTCATGATTGTGCAAAAATAAGAAATTATAATTAGCTTCTATATTGATCATTGAAAAGTGGCTTCTGATTTTTGGCTTATATGATATGTATTTGTATCATATATCTCGATATTTGTAAGGGATTTTCTGATAATTGCTTTAGAATTTATGAATAATATAATGATTTTGTGGTACAAACTGCAAAGTTCCATGTACTATTTGATTGTTATTTGAATGAGATTTGCTGATCTGTTGTGTATATGATATTTCATCACTTCTCTATGTACATATATTGATATTGATATATGTTGACCGTTTCTAATGTATTTAGTTGTACAAGTGTACCACGTACTTATCTACTGCTATTTGTTGATTCTGAAAGAGGTTTGTTTATTTGTGATTTACATGTTACGTATTTAGTTTTATTTGATACTCCGTATTGCTGAAGGATGTGGTAGTACAAATGTACGAAGTACATTTTTGCTATCATTTGCTGACTTGGGGGTTCTTCAGATTCTGGTTTTTTATATTATGTTCATAAGTTTTGCATTTACTGGTTTACTTTGCTGTTATTTGTTTATTTTTATGTCGTCAAAATTTTGTTTTTGGTCCTATTTTTATGTCGTCAGTAGTTGTCATTGCTTTTGCTGTTATTTGTGGATTCATTCAAGTTTCTTAAAGATTTGGCTTTCTATTCAGAGTTTATCATCCTTGTAAAATTTTTGGTGTTTAGTTTCTTTAGTATTCTGTTAAAATACTTGCAGTTATCAGTTATCGTGTTTCAAATTCCAGTGCATAATGTTTCTGTTGGTTTGTGATTCAGTAACCGTCTTCAATTTTGGTGCATTATGTTTCAGTTAAAATACTTGAACTTAATTCCTTTTCTTAATTATCATTTATTATGGTGTTGACTTGTTCTTTGACCCATGTTCTCTTTGTTATCTCCAGTTATCAAATATGGATTCGGAAAATGGCAACACTGAGGTTACGGATGCTTTACCACCACCACCATCTGTTCCTGAAGATGTTGTTCCAATCAAAACTGAGCCTGAACCCGTAAAGAAGAAGGTCATGCGGGTCCCAATGGCTAGACGTGGTCTGGCCACCAAAGGTCAAAAAGCACAGCTTTTGACCAATCACTTTAAAGTCAACGTTTCTAATGTTGATGGCCACTTCTTTCACTACAGTGTATGCTTTATGTTCATCTATTAGCTAAACTTTAATTTAATTTATTTCACCGAGCAGTTGCTCATTGAGGTAATGTCTAAAGAGGGTATTTGGCTGAAATTTTTGCTTATTTTTAAAGGTTTTCTTTCATTTGTTGTAAACTTGTGACAAGTATTGTAATTTTGCGGAACAGGTGGCCCTTTTCTATGAAGATGGTCGTCCTACAGATGGAAAAGGTATTGGAAGAAAAGTGCTGGATAGAGTTCATGAAACATACAGCTCTGAACTAGATGGAAAAGAATTTGCATATGATGGGGAGAAGAGTTTGTTTACTGTTGGTGCACTTCCAAGAAACAAACTTGAGTTCACTGTTGTATTGGATAATGTCACGTCCAACAGGTATGTTTGAATACTTAGAAACAATGGAAGTTCCTTTTTGAGTTCTATAATTGGTTATCGAGTAGAAGTGTTACATGTTAAAATATTCAGGAACAATGGAAATGCAAGCCCTGATAATGACACTGACAAGAAAAGAATGCGCCGCTCGTACCAATCCAAAAGTTTTAAAGTTGAGTTGAGTTTCGCAGCTAGAATCCCGATGCAGGCAATTGCACAAGCTTTACGAGGTCAGGAATCTGAAAACTCCCAAGAAGCCCTGAGGGTGCTCGATATCATCTTAAGGCAACATGCAGCTAAACAGTAAGTTGCAATGTTTGAATTCAAGTACTTATAGCATTCAAGTACACTTCTGAATTCTGACCTATTTGACAGACCCATTTGATTTTAACAAAGTTTTTTAAGTTAACCTGTTAGCCACAAAATTTTATCCTACTCAACTCATTTCCAAGTAAAAAAGGAAATTTGTTGGCCGAAGGGACTGTTCGGGTTATTATGGCAGCTTGTCAGCTTACATTACCAAACCGCAATAAGCTAACCTAAACGCCTACTAAGAAGTGCTTAATGTGTTTTTAGAGACTTAATTAGTACTTACCTTTGATGTATTGCAAAAGCATCCCCTTAATGAATTCACACAGTCAACATATTTTGATGATGATAATGATTGGTAACTTCAACGGTAGTTCTCTCAAAAAGGGATATTATTTTAGTGTTAAGTTGCAGCTAATTTATTTCTTTTGCCTAACTCTTTCTAATTGAATAACCAGGGGATGCCTTCTTGTTCGTCAGTCGTTTTTCCACAACGATGTTAAGAACTTTGCTGATGTGGGAGGCGGCGTCCTTGGGTGTCGTGGGTTCCATTCAAGTTTTCGTACATCTCAGGGTGGTCTATCGCTGAACATTGGTAATCCTTTTATACCAACTTCTAAATATGATACTGAACAGGGTTTGATCACTAAACATGCTTTATAATTTATCAGATGTATCTACCACTATGATTATCCAACCTGGGCCGGTTGTTGATTTTCTAATTGCCAACCAAAATGTGAAAGATCCCTTTTCCATTGATTGGGCAAAGGTAACAACCAGTTCCATTATTATTACCCGAGGTACTATTTTGTACGTTCTCATATTTATTTTGTCTACAGGCAAAGCGTACCCTAAAGAACCTTAGGATCAAGAATGACGAGACAAATGCTGAATACAAGATAACTGGTTTGAGTGAGAAACCCTGCAATCAGCAGCTGTATGTTTCCTCCCCTCGTTTTTATATTATTTTGATGGTGCAAAAACAAACTATCAAGTAAAGTTGATGACTTTTGTAGGTTTTCATTGAGGCAAAAGTCCAAAGATGAGAATGGTGAATTTAAGACAGATGAAGTCACTGTCTACGATTATTTTGTGAATATTCGCAAAATTAATTTGCGCTATTCTGCTGAGCTACCATGCATCAATGTTGGGAAGCCAAAAAAGCCAATATTTCTCCCTATCGAGGTACAACAATGATACTTCATTTAGTTGATATTAATGATCTTTTGTTTATAATATGAATTTTACTTATAGGGTTGTAACTGAATTATCTGTAGTTCTGCTCATTAGTCTCCTTACAACGCTATACGAAAGCACTCAATACAATGCAACGAGCCTCTTTGGTGGAGAAGTCCCGCCAAAAGCCTCAAGAAAGAATGAGGGTTTTGACTGATGTATGGCTCCTAAACTTCCAAGTGATATTATCGAGAAAGAAGGTCATGTTTTTTGTTTGTGTTTTTTAAATACTGGTTTGTGTATTTTTCAGGCTTTAAAACTCAATAACTATGATGCTGAGCCTCTGCTGAAATCTTGTGGCATTTCGATTAGCAACAATTTCACACAAGTTGAAGGAAGAGTTCTTCCGGCACCAAGGGTACTTCTTTCACCGACTTAAAAGCTTCCAACTTCTATTAATTTTTGGCTATGCTTGGTTTGATGTAGCTTTTATTTCATTCCAGCTGAAAGTTGGGAATGGTGAAGATTTCTTCCCGCGAAATGGTCGCTGGAACTTTAACAACAAGGTTCTTATTTTGGTTCTAGAAATGTTCTCTTATAATATACTTGTGATTAAATCTGAGAGGATATTATATTGTCATACAGAAACTTGTGGATCCCACAACTATCACTAAATGGGCAGTTGTTAATTTCTCTGCTAGATGTGATATCCGTAACCTTGTCAGGGATTTGATCAAATGTGGAGGCTTGAAAGGGATTGTATGTTCTTTTCATTTGAATACTCTTGGGAATATTACTGGCCATTTTAGTGAAATACTTTTGACTAACCAAAAGGCTTTCCTCATATTTGTAGAAAATAGAAGATCCTTTTGAGGTGTTTGAGGAAAGTCCTCAAAATAGGCGGGCACCACCACTTGTTAGAGTGGAGAAAATGTTTGAATACATTCAGTCCAAACTTCCTGGCGCTCCACAGTTTTTACTATGCTTGCTTCCTGAGAGAAAGAACTCTGATCTCTATGGTTTGTACTGGTTCATCTACGCTTATTTTTTGTATGTTTTTTTTTGTTAACAGAACCTTTTAATGCGATGTTGAAGGTCCTTGGAAGAAGAAGAATCTTGCTGATTATGGAATTGTGACTCAATGCATCGCTCCCATGAGGGTCAATGATCAGTATTTGACAAATGTACTGCTGAAGATTAACGCTAAGGTGAGTCTAGCATTATAATGGCACAGAAAAGAGCAAAAAAGACACTAAAATTCGGACCCTTTTTGCATGCACAGCTCGGAGGGTTGAACTCCAAGCTAGCTGTTGAGGTTAACCCATCTATTCCAATTGTATCCAAGTCCCCAACAATCATTCTAGGGATGGACGTTTCGCATGGCCAGCCTGGACAGTCTGATGTCCCCTCAATTGCCGCGGTAACTTTTACAAGTCAAATATATCTTCTAGTACTTCTTTTCGTATGAAAATTGTGAGTAAGTTATTCGTTTTTCTACAGGTTGTTAGTTCACGTCACTATCCATTGATCTCTCGTTATAGAGCTTCTGTGCGTACTCAATCCCCAAAAGTGGAAATGATTGACTCTTTGTTTAAAAAAGTTTCTGACACCGAGGATGAAGGCATCATGAGGTAGACTTCCTTTCCTATATTTTTCTTTACCTTCAGAAGGTGTTACAATATGGATTACAGATTACAGATGCTAAAGTGCTAGTCATAAGTGTAGAAAATACTTCAGTAAGTTTATGCTTGATATTAAGTTGCCAATAAATATATACTCTATTCAGGGAGCTTCTCCTTGACTTTTATGTGACCTCAGCCAAGCGAAAGCCGGAGCAGATCATTATCTTCAGGTAAATTCTTAAATTATGATGTGGTTATTGATGTTACAGTTTTAACTTGTCTTCTTTGTATAAAAGAATCAGGTTTGCCAAACATGTTTTTGTTACTTTGTTTGCAAAAAATGATAACGCGTCCCTGTCACTGAATGTTCAATAAGATTACATAGAGTTAAATTACTCATTTGATTTTGTCACTGAATGTTCATTAAGATTACTTAAAGTTAAATAATTTGTTTGATGTTTGATTTTTAGGGATGGTGTTAGTGAGTCGCAGTTCTCTCAGGTTCTTAACATTGAATTGGACCAGATTATCGAGGTTTGACCAACATTACAGTTCATACAATTATTTTATTAGCACGATGGGATCTTTATAGTATAATTCCAATGGTGCAGGCTTGTAAATTTCTGGATGATAAGTGGTGCCCTAAATTTCTTGTGATAGTTGCCCAAAAGAATCACCACACGAAATTTTTCCAGCCAGGATCTCCAGATAATGTTCCACCTGGTACGTGTAGGCTGGAACTTTAAACGATATTACAGGAGTTATTATACCAAAATAGTTCAGTTTTACTTATCTAAAGTGTCGCGCTCAATATCATTTTAAGTGGCGTGTTAAGCAACTTTGCTTCCACTCCAACAGGAACGGTGATTGATAACAAGGTTTGCCATCCCCGTAACAATGATTTCTATATGTGCGCGCATGCTGGGATGATAGTAAGTATTATGGACTTTTTGTTTTAAAATCATTATGAGTTTATTGGTTGTTAGTAAGTTTGTACACCCTAGGCATTACTTTGACCTTGGAAATTCAAAGTTACTAAGAAAATTGCGAATTTTGACAAGTCAAGATGAGTAGGAAGCATATTGAATACATTGGTGTAGTTTTATGCGACTGTTGTGCTAATTGTATGAAATATTTTTCAATATCAGGGGACCACAAGGCCCACACATTACCATGTACTGTATGATGAAATCGGGTTTTCAGCTGATGATCTCCAGGAGCTTGTACACTCTTTGTCATATGTGTAAGTTTCTGGTTTTAATTGTATTTCTTTGTATATTAATTACTTTAGGCTCTAGTGAAGAGATTATTATATTGTTGACTGTAGGATTTTTTGTATTTTGCATCATCTAAATTTGTGTTTTTAAATTTTGAATTGTTACAGTTACCAGAGAAGCACCACTGCAATTTCTGTTGGTAAGTTCTATCTTGTATCTCTTGTGTAACCATGTGTGTTTTTAAGGTGGATACCAAAATGTCAGTTGCCTCTCTTTAAAAAAGAAAGTCAAAATATTATTGAGCTTAAATCCTTTCTTGAAAAGGCAGAGGAAGGCTGGCTACCACATGTAAATGTGAATTTGGGCAACAAAATATAACTTTTTTTGGCTGTTATCACACTTCTATTTGTTATTGATATATGTTTTATCTGTTGTATGCAGTTGCGCCTATTTGCTATGCTCATTTAGCAGCCACACAGATGTCTCAGTTCATGAAGTTTGAGGAACACTCGGAGACATCTTCGAGCCATGGTGGAACTGGAGTTACCTCTGCTGGAGCCGTGCCAGTACCTCAGTTGCCAAAATTGCAAGAGAATGTCTGCAATTCTATGTTTTTCTGCTAAATCCCCTTAAGTTTATCAGACAATAGTTTGTGCATAAGTGGTATCTTTTGTGGCCTAGCTCCTTTCAGGGAGTTGAACTGAAGCCTGAATGTCTAGTACTTAAGGATATGTTGGTATTTCGGCTGGTAGAAACAGCTGTTTTGTGAATGTTTAGGATGCTGCCTACTTGTTTGGATCTAAATACCGCTTCTGGATGCTTATGTTTTCTTTATAATCTTGTCCCTGAATGGCCAACTAAAACATGAAAACATAAAAGCTCAAATGGGCTGGTAGAAACAGCTGTTTTGTGAATGTTTAGGATGCTGCCTGCTTGTTTGGATCTAAATACCGCTTTTGGAAGCTTATGTTTTCTTTATAATCTTGTCCCTGAATGGCCAACTATAACATGAAAACATAAAAGCTCAAATGCTTAAGGGTGCGTTTATTGAAAAAAAATGTGATTCTTTTTCTGAAATTTTTTTAAGAAAAGTGAAAAATTAGAAAATGTTTTTCAAGAAAGTGGAAAAATATTTTTTCTTATTATAATTAGATGGAAAAGATGGATTCTCACTTTTTTATCATTTTCTTCATAACACCCATTCACTTTTTAAGCTTAACAAGTTTTTTAAAATAGAAAATGTAATAAAATACATTTTCCAAATTTTCATCCAAGGGGATGAATTTTTTTTTCATTAGAGATGAAAAATTGTTACTAAACTAAACACACCATAAACCTCTACTCGGTATGTCTATTTAACCATTTGTCTACAATAGCAAATGGACACTTGAGACTTGTGAAGAGAATACATATTATAACACATCTTGATCGTAATCATATCATTAGTAAGTTCGGTAAGTTCGTGTGACACTTAGCCTTTTAATATTTGGATATTCATAATACAGGATTACTAGGCTATTAGAGCTTTTTTATTTAATTGTTCCTTATAAAGGAATACACATTTTTCAGCAAATGTTACACGTAGTATGTTGCACAAAATAAAAAAATAAGAAAAGCCAACCAATAAGCAAAAGTATTGTCTTGAAGAAATTCTTATTTACGTATAGCAAACTAAAAATTGAAAACTAAAACACGAAATTTTAAGGGACTTTTTCCCCTGTAGAATTATCATAACACAAAAAAGGATCCTCATTGTTATTAAAACTTGATGAAAAAGGGTCTCTACTCTTTTGGCGATAAAAAATCTTGAATACCCTAATTGATAAAGGGAAGTGCAGAACCGTATATGATAATTTTGTTGAAGTTAGGTATCCTTTTGAGCAATTTATTAGTTATTTAACACTAGTAATTTTTTTTTTCATCAATCGTTCAGAGATACTGAAACAGGTTTGCAAAACTGAACTGGTTCATATTTTCATTATACAGAGACATGGTAACTGATTACCTGCTGTTGCAGTTAACTGCTCGGCAGAAACAATGTGCAAAACCAGACATTATGAAGCTGACCTTTAAGTTATACATATCAAACTTGAACCAGCACATGAAGTGCGGAACATAATGTCTTAAAGAAACAAAAAAATAATAACTATAAAACAAACACATATGTACCAGTAATAATGAAAAAGGAACTTCAAGGGAGAGGCGACAAGGCAGGAGGCGAGAGGGATATGTACATTTCGATAGTGAGATATATAACTGTACCTTTGGAAGTAAAACTAGATTTTAGACACATCTGGATTCAAGAATTTACTAATAGAAGGTAACACTATCATATCTTTCTATCATGAGATAAACTATAACTCAATAAGTTCATAAGTTCATAATACGTAGACATAGAAACTGTACCAGCCGTTGCTCTCAACTTCACAGCAGGAACGATGTACAAAACTGAAGAAAAATGGTGATTTGGTGTGAAGATGCAGCAGATCATTTGCAGGTCAAAATACAAAAGCCATGCTTTGATAGCAGACCTCAACTGTCTATGAAATCAGTGGTTAATTTCTCATATGGGGGTGATATAACAAAAAAAAATACTCATTATGATGCTGACATCCACATTATACATCAAGATATGTCGTAAAAAACCATCATCTCTTAAGAAGCAAAAACTACAAAGAAAAAAGAAAAACAAACAGACAAACACAATCAAAACAAGTAATTAATATGTAAATAGTTAATATCCATGAAGTTAGTAAACATCATTTGACAACAACAAATATATATTGAAGCGAAGCCCAAATGGAATAAGGTACGGGTTTCCTAATTTCTAAATACTCTGGGTACAATCTTCAGTTCTCATTCCACAATAACTCAAACCCACAATATCCTTTTTGATTTCCCTCTTGACTGTAATCTACAAAAAGACTCTAGGATCGTCCATCAATTCTTTTGGCACAAGCTTACCTATCAACTTAAGCATACTCCTATCTAGTGATTCTGCTGCAATTTGATCAAGTAGCATCGACAAGGTTGAAACATCAACTGCGTAACCTCTTCGCTCCATTTCCTGTAAAAGCACCTCTACATCATCAAAATGTTGGTTCTTAAGATATCCTTGGAGAAGAACACAATAAGTAACATTATCTGGCGGGCAACCACTCTCTTCCATTTGAAGAAACAACTGCTTTGCATCACCCGGTAGACCTTCCTTACAAAAAGCACTAATCATCACAGTATATGTCTGAACATTAGGGTGCAAACCTTGATTGGTTAGGTCTTGGAAAAGAGACCTTGTAATATCTGCCTTCCCAGATTTGCTTGCACCATCTATGAGGATATTGTAAACAGCAATATTGGAATTTAGCTTGCTATTACCCATCAATTCAAACAAAGAGATTGCCTCGTTTATTTGACGATTGTTGCAAAGACCCTCTAGAATTATTGCGTAGGTAACTTTATTTGCAATTTGGCCTTGTGTTTGTATCTCATCAAAGAGTTTGCGTGCAGCCCCACAACATCCGGCACTGAACAATCCGTGTATCATAGTGTTGTATGCCACTGTATCGGGTTTCAAACCTTTACTTGTCATTTCATGAAACAATCGCATGGCCTTGTCTATCTTCAAATTCTTGCAGTACCCATTTAATAAACTGCTATAAGTGACAACATTAGGGACGAGACCTCTGCATGTCAGTAAATCAAAAGTTGCCATTGCTTTGGTCATTTCACCTCGTAAACAAAAACCGTCAATAAGTGAATTGTATGTTACTACGTTAGGCTTCTTACCTTTCTCAATCATGTTGATGATAACAGCTTCAGCTTCTTCTACTTTACCTTCTTGCAAAATGCATCAATTAATACAGAGTAAGTTTGCACATCTGGAGAAATCCTATCATCTTCCATCTCTTTCAGCATCTTACAGACCTCATCCCAACGACCTAAGTTACAAAGACCATAAATCATAGAGGTATATGTGATGACATCTGGTACAATGTATTTGTGAAATACCATTTCTTTGAAAAGATTAAGAGCATCATCAATCATACTATCCTTGCAAAGACTATCAATGATGGTGTTATATACAACAGTATTAGGTCTACAACCCTTCTCATCCATCAGCCTGAGCAAGCGATGGCAGTGAAATTTTGCCCCAACTTGCAAAGCCCTTTAATCATTGTAGAGTACATAACTACATCAGGTTCACAAAGATCACATTTGATGAGCTTCTTGAAAAATATCTCAGCTTTAAAAATCCTATCTTCCAGGACGAGTCCATTTAAGAGTGTACTAAAAGTGTAGACATCAGGTATAATACCTCGCCTGAAGCAAAAACCTAAAAGTGCAAAACCTGCATTTGTGCGATGCAACTGACAACAACACTTGATAGCAATATTAACAGGAACCCCAATTGAACACATGAGTTTGAAAAGATCAAGGGATGAAGAAAAGTGTTTCATTTTGGTAACAGCAGTCAACAACTGAGTAAACTTAACCACAGATGGTAGAGGCCGTCTCTGAGTCATTTGATCAAACAAGTCCAAAGCATCATTCAAGTTAGTAACCTTTTGATAGATAGATTGAGGGCGATCATCATCATCATTATGAATTGAACGAGAATTGGAGGGAAGAAAAGCAGCTGAAAAGGTGTTTTTGCTAAAACCACTAATTTCAGAACCTAATCTATTGGAAGGAAAAAGGGAAAAATTGTTGGTAGTAAAAAGAAGAATATTACCTTTGAATTTCATGAGAACATCCACAGCAGCATTTGAGCGATTCATCATTGTTGTTTATCGTTGTCTCAAGATAAAGTAAAGTGTTGTTGGTAGTAAAAATATATTCTCCAATCTGAACACTCGCTATCCAACAACAACAAAAGCATGTTCCGTATTTAATTAGTTAAAATTAGAATTTGGATTTTGTTTCTACAAAATGGGCCAAGCTGATGGGCTGATCATTGGATCCTGAAACATGATGGGTTATTCATCGTTGTATTTGTATGTGATGGGATGATCATGGATTTTGTTAAGTTGATAGGCTAATAGCAGATGACCTAACTTTAGTAATGAGTTGATGTAAAAATAAATAAAAATGGTGTTTAACCAAATATAAAACTATAACTGAATATCTACAATACTACAGCTTTAAAATATACATTCAATTTATTTTGACGAAATTAATGAATCATTTTACTGGCCATTATTACAAAATTACAGCATGTTTCAAACTGTTCCTTTGGCACATATGCAACAAACAAGTATGAGAAAATAGTTAAATAGAACCAATGAAAGAAGAAACGGTGCAAGGGCTATGAGGGTAAATTATCATTTCATATTTATATTGACATAAAAGATTTGATATGATGAAACATGATATACGGGTTAAAACGATATTAAGACGGGGAATAACCATCTGTAACAAAAAAACATACAAATAAATGTCACATTTTTGTGGTTATTGGCTCATGTGTACGTCTACAATCAGATGTTAGTCTTTCGAACTCCTTATACAATCACATAACATAAAACGAGTAATTTCTTGTTTAAGTAACAAACATAAAGACGTAACAACAATCTTCTTTGCTTCCAACACTTCACCTTTCCCGGGGGTCTTTACTGTGTCCCTCCTTACAATTCTGATTTCTTTATATGACCGAAGTAAATGACTCATTTTCATCATTCTCTTTACCCTCGTAATTTTTCACTTTCCTTTCTTTTGTTTTCTTCAGGAAGCACGCAACACATCATAATCCATCATATCTGATGTTTTGTTGTCTGTTACGATTTACGAACTTTTGCAAATCTTTTGTTGAAAGTGTAAAAATGCTTCCAGTGACAATTGCGTCTGCTTCACCATCCAATCAGGCACTGATATATTTATTATTCATGGTCAGTTTTCTGGTCGATTAACCTGTGAAATAGTAAAATCAAACACACAATATTAACCTGTGGAAAAGTTTGAATTTTTTTTTTTTGAACCACACTCAAATACAAGTAATATTTGGTGGATTTGCGTACTCCTTGAAGAGAGTTTCGTAATGAACTATTATATGTCTAATACGGAGTTCATAATACGTAGACATAGAAACTGTACCAGCCGTTGCTCTCAACTTCACAGCAGGAACGATGTACAAAACTGAAGAAAAATGGTGATTTGGTGTGAAGATGCAGCAGATCATTTGCAGGTCAAAATACAAAAGCCATGCTTTGATAGCAGACCTCAACAATCTATGAAATCAGTGGTTAATTTCTCATATGGGGTGATAATACAAAAAAGACTCATTGCGATGCTGACATCCACATTATACATCTAAAACACCAACCAAGAGATGTAGGGATGAGCTTGGTACCATTACCGAACCGTACCGATACCGAAAATACCGAAACCGAAAAAAGCCAAATCTATGAACCGAATACAGTACCGAAATGGGATGGCGGTACCGGTACCGGTTTTTTCGGTATGGTACCGAATGGAACCGAATTTCAACACAAAAGATAATGCATTTCCTTGTTTGTTATGACATGTTATCACTATTAAGCTTGTTTGTTAAGATATAGAGGTATTTGTATTATAGTCTCATATTTATTAGGCAAAACTTTAATTTGATCTTGATATAGAGGTTTCGATTGCAATATTGCTAAATTGTATGATGTGCTGCATCTAGCTCTTGTCATATATCAGCTTCTGCTTATTACATACATACTATTTGTACCATTGAACGCCTAATTACCCGGAATATATAGCTTAGTGTATAAAAATTCATTATTAGATTAGTTAATATTTGGTAATGATTCAAAGAATGTTTATTGGAGTTATTGTAATATGAAACTTGTACATACATATATTTCGGTATCCACATTCGGTTTCTCTATACCGAACCGAAACCAACCCCAATAGTACCAAAACCGAACACATCGCAAATCAAGAACCGAAACCGATACCGAATCCCCATCGGTACCAGCTTTAGGTACCGGTACCAGCTTTAGGTACCGGTACCGGTTTTCCGGGAAATTTGCTCATGCCTAAAGAGATGTCGTGAGAAATCATCATCTCTTAAGAAGCAACAATAAAAAGAAAAACAAACACACACATAATCAAAACAAGTAATTAATATGTAAATAGTTAATATCCATGAAGTTAGTAAACATCATTTGACAACAACAAATACATATTGAAGTGAAGCCCAAATGGAATATAGTACTGGTTTCCTACTTTCTACATACTCTGGGTACAATCTTCGGTACTCATTCCACAAATAACCCAAACCCACAATACCCTTTTTGATTTCCCCCCGACCGAAATCTACAAAAAGACTCTAGGATCGTCCATCAATTCTTTTGGCACAAGCTTGCCCATCAACTTAAGCATACTCCTATCTAGTTATTCTGCAGCAATTTGATCAAGTAGCATCGACAAAGTTGAAGCATCAACTGTTGTAACCTCTTCGCTCCATTTCCTGTAAAAGCACCTCTACATCATCAAAATGTTGGTTCTTGAGATATCCTTGGAGAAGAACACAATAAGTAACATTATCTGGCGGGCAACCACTCTCTTCCATTTTAAGGAACAAATGCTTAACATCACCCGCTAGACCTTCCTTACAGAAAGCACCAATCATCGCAGTATATGTCTGAACATTAGGTTGCAAACCTTGATTAGTTAGGTCTTGGAAAAGAGACCTTGCAATATTTGCCTTCCCAAATTTGCTTGCACCATCTATGAGGGTATTGTAAACAGCAACTTGAATTTAGCCATCTATTACCCATCAATTTGAACAAAGAGATTGCCTCGTTTATTTGACGATTGTTGCAAAGACCCTCTAGAAATATTGCGTAAGTAAATTCATCTGAAATTTGGCCTTGTACTTGCATCTCATCAAAGAGTATGCATGCAGCCCCACAACGTCCAACACTGAACAATCCGTGTATCATGGTGTTGTAAGTCACTGTATCGTGTTTCAAACCTTTACTTGTCATTTCATGAAACAATCGCATGGCCTTGTCTATCTTCAAATTCTTGCAGAACCCATTTAATAAAATACTATAAGTGACGACATTAGGGATGAGACCTCTACATGTCATAAATCAAAAGTTGACATTGCTTTGATGATTTCACCTCATAAACAATAACCATCAATAAGTGAACTGTATGTTACTACGTTAGGCTTCTTACCTTTCTCTGTCATGATGTTAATAACAGCTCCAGCTTCTTCTACGTTACCTTTTTTGCAAAATGCATCAATTAATACAGATTAAGTTTGCACATCTAGAGAAATCCCTTCATCCTCCATTTCTTTTAGCATCTCACATACCTCACCCCAACGACCTAAGTTGGACATTCCATATATCATAGACTTTTATGACATCCGGTAGAATGTGTTTGTGAAACACCATTTCTTTGAAAAGATTAAAAGGATCATCAATCATCCTATCCTTGCAAATACCGTCAACGATGGTGCTATAGACAACAGTATTAGGTTTACAACCTCTTTCGTTCATCAGCCTAAGCAAAGCAATGGCAGTAACATTTTGCCCGAACTTGCAAAGCCCTTTAATCATTGTAGAGTATATAGCTACATCAGGTTCACAAAGATTACGTTTGATGACCTTTTTAAACAATATCTCAGCTTCAAAAATCCTATCTTCTAGGACAAGTCCATCTAAGAGTGTACTAAAAGTGTAGACATCGGTATGATACCTCGCCTAAAGCAAAAGCTTAAAAGTGCAAAACCGTCATTGGTACGATGCAAATGACAACACTTGATAGCAATATTAATAGAGTATTTATCAAGAGGAACACCAATTGAACACATTCATTTGAAAAGATCAAGAGATGAAGAAAAATGTTTGTCTGGTGACAGCAGTCAACACCTAAAAAAAATTAATAACAGATGACAGGCTGTCTCTGCGTATCTCATCAAACAAGTCCAAAGCATCATTTAAGTTAGTAACTTTTTGATACGAAGAGAAAAAGTCATGTAGAGAAAACTAGCAACGAAAATCATCACCAATGGGAGAACCAAAACTCGCAACAGCTCAAAACTACCGCCAATGTACAAAGGGGTTGCTAACCAACATTTGGAGCATTTTTTGTGATCTCAAATCTTCATATTCAGAATGTTTCCCTAACTGTGAGGGGTCGGATGTGGTTGGGGGTATTACTTGATATCTTTCGAGTGCACCAGCCATAACAAGTATTCTAAGTGATTCTTGGGATAATGTTTAACTAGATCCATGCAAGAGACTCACGATCATTTGTAATTTGTGGACAGCCCTTAGTTGGTGTCGGTGGTTTGTTTGCATTAAGCTCCTAACCTCATGAGAAGATAATATTAAAAATTAACATCAATGTCCACATCATAATAAAGGTGAAAATGAAGGTTTTAAACACTGAAACGGTACCTGCATCCATGCATCTTCTGAATGGTGTTCAAGGAAAGTTTCGGGGGGAGAAATTGCAAGTGGCAGTGGAAGAATGATCTTGGGAACCACCACAAGATCTCTACCCAAAACTAAAACTGCACCTGCATTATTTGCAGTGCCTACAGGATACACCCAGTGGAACAAATAAATAGTTAGCAATAGATGTAACAATTTCTCCCGTTCATTATGAATGGGTCAATTTCTGTAATGTTTCATCACAAAATGGATCAAAAGAATCTTTAGATAAAAAAGAAATGGGTTGAAAGTCTCCCAAAGCGTAATATTACTGCATACAATTTCCTAAACTACTCTTTAGAAAAAATACATTGTTAGTGTAGGAATTATATTCATATAAATTAGTTACTTGTAAAAGGCTAAAAATCGACAAAAAAATGTGTGGGTCGAACGTGACCCGTTTCAACTAGCACGAAACGTAGATGGTTAGACCTGTTACACAACCCACCCGACCAGCCCATTCTGCCACCTCTATATAGCATAGTCATGTGCTTACAAGTTAGGAACAGGATCAAGAACACAGAAAAATTACCACAATAATTGGTGGCCGAAAAAAGGGTAATCAAATGTCCTTGGGCAAAATGCTCAAAGCCGTCCATTCACATTCATGTGCACGTACAATCAATCGGAGATCGTTATTGTTGCAGAACTTCATCACGCGATCAGGCTGTTATTATCATGCATATGAGAGAATGATGAGTGTAACAAAATTTCTGACTTAGAAAAAATTGACCGAGCAAATCATCATATACCTTGATAGTTAATGGCGATCCATACCCATCAAATAGTCACATGAGGTCTCAAAATTGACCGTGCAAATCACCAAAATATCTTGATAGGAACCGTTAGTTGTAGAACACTAGGTTCATTTTCAAACTGATCTAAGGACAGCTGTCTGACCATTCCACTTAATGTTCCACCAGTCTCTGCAGCTACTACCACCTGCAAATCCATGGAAATCAGATATGTTGTACATGCACTAAAAGTCAGAAAGAAATTAGTTGGGAAAAAAACAACTGACAGCACCTTGATGCAATCGTATCCGAGCTGGTGCAGAATTAGTTACAACATCAGATTCGGGCTTTATCATTGGTTTCCACTAGGAGTAGCCTCCGCTCCACGACAGTTCAACCCATTTGAACCCTTTTCATGTTAAGTAAACTCTTTGACGTTATCAATTCTACAATTTAAAGATACAACATAACCCAAATGAACAGGTCAAAAATATCCACTTCTAAAGTCGATCAATAATTTGCTGAGAGTACCTTGAGTCTGGGAGCATAGCATTTTCAGTGCTGACATCTGTATACATGTCACCATTAGCTGGTGGGGCAACAGGATCCCCTAACTCTACGGCACCATCAGCATCTGCTTCACAAATCTGCTGTCTCGTTCTCTCATCAACAAATCTATACCTTGCAGGTACTCCGTACCTCTGCATTGGAAGCTGCAGCTGCATATCATCATCTAAGGATCCCCGAATATATGTGAAAATAAACCAGTTCAGCAATCACTTTTATAGTAAGTTACATATCAAGAACACTCTCAAAAGAAAGTAAAATGTATCCGGCCATAGAAACTCAAGAAACAAATGTGATGCTATCCAAAATGGACTCTCTAATGAATCAGCTCAAACCAACAATTAATTAATCCAACAAAAAAATGTACAGGATCAAATGAGTTCTTAAATGAGAGGTGTTATTTTCATAAGGAGGCACAATAATTAAAAAGCATTAGTGGTAGCATTTTCAAGTGATTCAAACAATTTATTTGCAAGAGTGGATAGACACTATAAACCAGGAATAATGATTCTTATTTTCATGTTTAAAAGATATGGTGAGCCTGAGGCATCCAATTGGATTAGAATAGACAAAGTATTTACCAAGAATATTTTCTGAAGAATAGAACTTTATATATGCAAATCTAAAAAGATATATATAAGGTTTGTATATGCAAGAATTTCACAATAATACAAAAATCATACCATACTTAGGCAATGTATTCATAAACTGAACATCATATTCATATTCTTTGTTTCAATCTATTATTATGATAATTTCAATAGGAAGTTGTACAAATAGTTCCACATTAAGAAATGTTTGTTTGAATGAAAACGTATAATTATTGAATGTGGAGAGAGAGATGCACACCTTCATTTTGAATTTATGAATGTAGAAGTTGAGAAAGTTGACAACGGGATATCAAGAGAGATGCGCACCTTCATTGTGACTGATAGTCTATACTGATGGAGGGGATATGGGAGATGAGAGGCCAGTAGTTGTAGGATCCTCTTCTACTTTTACTTTTACTTTTACTACACCTTTCTTTCAGATCTGGGCATCTTTTGATTGTCAAACTGAGAAGTGTAGGCAACAGCATTTCCGGTAGATCTTTCATCTTTGGGCACTCGCGAATTCCAAGATGATGGAGGGAGGTGAGGTGTTCCAGTCCCATTGAAATTGTTTCCATTTCCTTAAATCCCAAGAATGAAAGATTAGTAAGAGAAGAAGGTAAAAGACGAGACAACTGACTACAACTATTCGCATCATTTTCTGACGTTCCCCCGCTTAATGTTAGGTTCACAAGTGACGGTGGAAAATTCTGTGGGCCCCACTCTAATATGGGCTTCTTTAAGTTTCCAATCGAAAGGGTCGTTAATTTGGAAGGCCAAAGCCCACGAGGAAATGATCCATCCATTCTTGGACAATCTTTAATCACCAAAAATGTTAACGAGGTGAGATTCCTCAAATGGTGATCCGGAAGTGACTCCAGACTTTGACAATCAATAATTATCAATCTGGTGAGATGAACAAAGCAATTCAAATCAATGATGAATTTCAGATTTGTAAAATCCATTATAGATACATCTTCAAGAAATGGCATGCCTTTGTTGTTGTTGATAAGCATCTGACTCTTGTCTCCTACTTCATATCCTCCCAACTCATTTTTCATTAATTTTTCACAATTATTAATAAAAAGTGACTTGAGCTTCTGCCCTCCACCTAATGAAAAGGAAATATCTGTAATTGAAGGAGAGCTAGAGATAGCCAATGTCTCAATCTTGTTGGGACACATGAAACAATCCATACTCTTACAGCCCCATATATGTAAAATCCTAAGTGACGTTAGAAGATTTTTCCCACACTTATCATCATCATCATCCTCTCTCTCTCCAAGACTCACCAAATTATCACAACCCTGTACTCGCAACTCCCTTAAACTCACAAGAAGCACACTTGCATTTTCTTCTGATTCCCACAAGTATCTTATCTCTCTACAATACAGGATCTTTAATATTTCAACTGCCCCAAGATACTCAATAACACCTCTCCAAACCTCATCAGTAAGACCTGAAATATCATGTAATTTCAACTCAGTGACTGATGAAGCTACCTGAACCAGACTTGTCAACACACTATGATCACACTGCCTTATTTCAAGATGTCTTAGTGACGGCAGTGCTTCAAGTGATACTTCGACCAGGTTAGGGCAATCTTTTATAACAAGCATCTCAAGGCACGGAAACACAACCCCCACCATTAGTTGACCACACCTCCCACCCCTTCATATTCTCAAAACTTAGAGTTTTAAGTGAGGAGAATGAAACACCTGTAACAAGTAACTCCAAATCCAGAATATTGACCCCATCCATGCCTTCAATAAACAACTCCTCAAGTGACGGTAGCTGTCCAAGAGGCGGTAAAGATGTACACTTTTTACAGCCGCGTATCGACACATGTGTCAACCTGCCAAATGAGGGATCCCCGATCCAATATGGAAGTTCTATTCCCCCATATGACTCAATTTTGAGTTTTTTTAAAGTATCATTATAAGGCTTCAGCTCATCTAAGACCTCCTTTTCAAGAATTTCCTTACGAAAACTGTCAAACACATCACTCCATTTCACCTCTAACTCACTAATCCTCTTCTGCGAAAATGTTGCTTCCCGTGCATCAAATGCATTTTGCACTTTATCCAACCCTTCAATAGAGATTTTCCCACACAGGTTACTAAATTGCTTAAGGTCGGTAATTTCAAATCTGTTTTCACCTCCAATAATGATCTTTGAGAGTGTTTGTAAGCTTTTTAACTCACTAATCCCTATTGGCATCTTATTCAAAAGCGGAGTATCCCCAATGTCAAAATGCCTTAGATTTTTTAACTTTGAGAAGTTGTTGGGCAAGTTAGCCAAACTATGACAGCCAAACAGGATAAGTGTCTGTAAATTATAAAGATTACACACATTTTCCGGTACTTGTGTGATCCGAGTATGAGATAAATTAAGATACCTCAAGTGCTTCAAACAACCAATGGACTCTGGTACCTCACTTATCTCAAATTCACTTAAACTGAGAACCCTTAAGAATGGTGTGTGAGGAAGTAAGTCAACCAAAACCTTATTGGATAGATGAAAAACTCCCTCACTTTGCCCAGCAGACACTGCCAAAAATGTTCTTAAATTTTTAGCTCCTGCAAATGACTCAAACTTCTTGTAAGATCCATATCTCTCACGGACAAATGATATATGACGGTACTTTTCCAACACTTCCATCTTAATATTCTTCTTCGTCTCACTTTCTAACCTTATGAGAAACTCTCCAGCAACAGACGTGGCCAAGTCATTCATCAGGTCATGCATCACAAATAGCGATTTATCATTACTCACATACTGAAAAAATGACCTTGACAACAACTCTTCAAAATATTCACGACCCAAGAGTTCTCGTGTTAACCTTCTTTGAGTTGATTGCTCCAAAAACCCTTCAGCTATCCACAATAAAACCAACTCCTCCTTATGAAATATAAAATCCTTGGGGAACAAAGAGCAATAAACAAACAACTTCTTCAAACATGCAGAAAGATCATGATAGCTTAGTCTAAGGGCCGGGAGTATTTCACCTCCAACTTGAAACTTCCATATCTCACTATTCAGCACGTCCTCCCAGAACTCTTCATCGTTTCCTTTGGTGCTTAATAGGCCCCCAAGTGCTATCAAAGCCAAAGGCAAGCCATTACATTTTTCCACAATCCCTTCACCATGTGGTTTCAGTGTTGGATGTGAATCCAAGTTATTTGCACCCAATGCATGTTTAGCAAATAAAGACGTAGCATCGTCATGTGATAGATTCTGTAGATGGTTTAGATTATAATAGCCTAGCCTATTTAGCAATTGCTCCTTTCGAGTAGTCATGATGATTTTACTTCCAGGAGCACATGCGAGAAATGGACCCACTAGGGTTTCCCAATCCTCACGACTTTCACTCCACACATCATCTAACACTAGTAGAAAACGTTTTCCCATAAGTTGATTTTTAAGAGCTACTTGAAGTAGATTAAAATCTGCAAATTCCTTATTTTCGCCACTCACAGATTGAAAAATCACTTTGCTTAGACTAAAGCTATCAAAGTCATCCGAAACACAAACCCACGCCTTGAGTTCAAAGTGATCCTTCACTCGATTTTCGTCATACAAAAGTCTAGCTAGAGTTGTTTTACCAACCCCACCCATACCAACTATGGGAACAATGCTAAAGTTTTCATCACATGGTTCATCTCTCAATAACTTGAGGACTAATGCCTCTTTTTCCACTTGCAGTCCAACAATCTTAGATTCATGTACCACGGACGTCTGAAATTTCCTATTTATATATTTTGGCCTATCGTCTTTCACAATCAAACCAAGAGTATTTTTTTCCATTTCTAAAGCTTGTAACTTCTTGGTAATATGATCTAACTTGTGACTCATCCTAGTACTTAGTGAGAAATTTGTGCAACAAGTTGGGATGAGCTTTCTTACCTTGCTGGTGAAGGCAACAGATTCTTCACTGAACTCTTGCTTCATAGCTTCGGTTGCTAAACCGTCAAGTATGTCGTCTATGTCGTAAGCCAAATGTTGGAGACTATTCAACCACCCTTTAACAGCTTCAGTAGTTACTTCCTTTTGAGAAGCATCATTAAGCAGCTTTTGGATCTGGGAGAATGTCCTCTCTAAATTTCTGAGCTCGGATTGAATTCCTTGAGAGCGAACAATCTTCTTCATAGCTTCAGAGGCCAACTTCTGAAGAACAGCTTTGACGAGATCAGAAGCAATGATTTCAGCCATTGTTTACGATAAGGGCACGGTTCGGTTCAGTAGTGATGAATTTAGTAAATTTGGGTGTGCAGTGTACAGATCATATCTTTTCAACCGTTGTTTATAGCAGTGTTTAGTCGTTGTAATTTATGGTCAACGGTTGTATTATATTGTTAAAAAGATATTCTAGCTGGAAACACAATGGAGATTCGCCATTGGCCAATAAGAGAAACACAACGGTCAACGGTTGTATTATATTGTTAAATCTATGTCAACGGTATTTGTTTGTCTCTATCATGTGGCTGCTACTCACCATTTTTATATCTAAAAGGCGCGTATTATTTTTCTTCTAATGCTACCAATCTATATCCATTTGTGAACTGTAAAATGTTAAATATTAAATCATTAACTTCAACCTGAAGAGTAAAAGCATTTTGGTTACATGAACTATGCTGCTATGACCTGACAAATGATGCTAGCTTTTAGTTGTTGACATTCTTAGTCGACTTGTAACAACACACATTATAAAAACCTAACGGAGTGAAGTGTAACACTTTACATTGTTTTTGTTAGGGATCTTATGGAACCCAACCAAGAACAATAATCACAAGATTATTAAACCCACGACAATAAACGAACAACTAAAGCAATCAATCAAGCAATATAGATGCGAGAATAATAAATGAACACGCAATATAACGTGGTTATATCCAATCGGAGTGATTGGTTTAATCTACGGCCAACTAGAGAGAAAATCTTATTAATTTCGTAGGTGTTAGGGTTTACAAGAGTAGGGGTTACAATATATAGTGTAAACAAAATAAGGAAACAAAAAACTGCCTCAGCTCGTTTCGGTTCGCTAGATCTGGGCTCTGCGAATTGACTCAGTTCGCAGCCCACCTGGACCCAGCGAACTGACTTCGGTTCACCTCGCAATCATGACCTGCGAACTGACTCGCTTCATGTCCTGCGAACTGACTTGGTTCGCAGTCTATACTCAGTTCGCAGCCCAGTGACTTGTTTCGGCTGCTCCTTTGTTCTATCTTCACACATCCCAACAATCTCCCACTTGAAGATTGAAACAAACCCAAATCCATTTCACAAATCAAAATCCCGAGTCGAACCCACCTCTCCATACCGCCGATACCAATCGGAACACGCACACCAATTAAACACGAACTGGATAGACTTTCGATAAAAGGTACTTCAACTACGCCTTTTGATCAAGAAAACCACAGTAAACCCTCTAACATATCATCAATGCCTCTTTAGCAACACCCGTTCTAACTTATCTATACCACCGGAAAATCATTCGGAACACGCCGCTCGACCACGCAGAATCGGAAGTCTTTCGATACTAAGTTAACCGAACCATGGTTACTAAACTGAGACCAAGACTTCACTCTAGTTATCGGCACCTCCTCACTAGTTCATGAGAAAACCTATTGAAGCCCGACCCGGCTCCAATACCCTCACTTTGCTAGCAAACCACCCATACAACATTTCGTCCACCCAATCTTTCCTTCCAACAAGGACAAGACCATCCGGTAGAACAACCCCGTGAACGATCCCATCAAGGTAACCGTGTGATAACACAATCACACCCTTGACCATCTACTAAATCACCAAATATCTTGATAGGAGCCCTTAGTTATAGAACACTAGGTTCACTTGAAAATATCCTTTCAGAACTATCACAAAGATCAGCTATCTCATTACAATCCAGAAAAAACTGTCGACGAACAGGTGGCTTCCACCCACGAGGCTTTAAAAGGTGAGCTATCACCTGAAAGATCACAATAGAAACAACTTTAACTATTTCTCATGAACAATATATATACATTTACTTAAACAGACATGCCACAATGTACTTTAACGGAATAGTTTCATTTACCTTTTTTGGCACACTGTTGATTGACATTTGGCGATCTAGAAGCTTTCTTGCAGCAGTCGCGTTTTCTGGGGTCCCATAGCTAACCCTCCTGCCTTCATTTTCAAATTGATTTATGGACAGCTGTCTGACCATTCCACCCAATGCTCCACCAGTCTCTGCAGCTACTACCACCTGCAAATCCACAGAATCAGATATGTTGTACATGCACTAAATATGAGAAAGAAATGAGCTGGGTCAAAAATAACTGACAGCTCGGTGATGCAATCGTATCCTAGCTGGTGCAGAATTAGTTACAACATCAGATTCGGGCTTTATCATTTGTTTCCCACTAGGAGTAGCCTCCGCTCCACGATCCCTATCTGGCAGGTCAACTTTTCCAAGAAATGAGCTGGGTCAAAAATGTCCTTGGTGGCCGAAAAAAGGGTAATTAAAATGTTGGTTCTTTAGATATCCTTGGAGAAGAACACGATAAGTAACATTATCTGGCGGGCAACCACTCTCTTCCATTTTAAGAAACAACTGCTTTGCATCACCCAGTAGACCTTCCTTACAAAAAGCACTAATTATCACATTAGGGACGAGACTTCTACATGTCATTAAAAAGTTGCCATTGCTTTGATCATTTCACCTCGTAAACAATAGCCATCAATAAGTGAACTGTGTGTTACTACATCAGGCTTCTTACCTTTCTCAATCATGATGATGATAACAGCTTCAGCTTCTTCTACTTTACCTTCTTTGCAAAATGCATCAACTAATATATGGTAAGTTTGCGCATTTGGAGAAATCCTATCATCCTCCATCTCTTTCAGCATATTACAGACCTCATCCCGACGACCTAAGTTACAAAGACCATGAATCATAGAGGTGTATGTGATGACATTTGGTACAATGTGTTTGTGAAACACCATTTCTTTGAAAAGATTAAAAACATCATCAATCATTTCGTCCTTGCAAAGACTATCAATGATGGTGTTATATGCCACAACATTAGGTTTACAACCCTTTTCATCCATCAGCCTGAGCAAAGCAATGGCAGTAACATTTTGCTCGAACTTGCAAAGCCCTTTAATCATTGTAGAGTACATAACTACATCAGGTTCACAAAGGTTGATGCGGGCCCAAGTGTGGAGGATCGGGCCCTTGTGTTTTTCTTGAGGCCCAAGACCGTGTATCAAAAGGGGCTTCACGAAAAAGGCCGTAACTTGGGCTAAGAGTGTCCGTTTGAGGCCCATGACCAGGCGAATCGAAGCTTGGCCCGACCCCAACGTCATGACTAATTGCCGTAGGCGGTTAGCCCAACTTTCGGGCCCAAATTCGTTGTATTTTATGAGTTATGGACTGATTTATACTTTTTTCTTATTTCTGTGGACTTTGTTTTTGGGCTAGAATCCGGCCCATTTATATTTTTTAGCCCATTCGAATTTCTGGGTCCTTGTTTAGGGTTTGGAGAACATTGTTGGGCAGCTAGTTTTTGATTCAGTAAAATTTCAATTTTCTCTCAATTGTAGGTGAATTTTACCCTAATTTCAGTATTTTTTTTAATCAGCGAATATTGGAAGAATTGTTCCTGGTAGAGGTGCAAAAAAATCGGTTTTTTTCGGTTTTCGGTTTTTTAAAAATCGGTTTTAAAAAAACCGGTTTTTTATCGGTTTCGGTTTTTTCGGTTTTCGGTTTTTCGGAATCGGTTTTTTTCGGTTTTAAATATTCGGAATCGGTTTTTTTCGGTTTTGAACCGGTTTTAATCGGTTATTTTTTTTCGGTTTTTTTTTCCGGATTCGAAATTGTATAACAAAATTTAAATAATACAAATGAAAATAAAAAATACAAACATAACTTTTATTTATATAATGCAATTACAACTAAAAATATAAAATACAAACATAACTTTTATTTATATAATGCAATTACAAATACGAATACATTTCGAGCTTCGGCATGGCCATCACCCGGAAATGTAATCGTGTAGTAAAGTATATCGAGCTTCGGCATAGCCATCACCCGCATACACTTAACCATGAATGTCGTCCCAAACTTCATCTTCATCCACGGATTCAACTTCAAGTTCTTCAAATTCACCTTCATCTAATTCGGTCGTTGGAGGTGATATTCCTAATGCGACTTCTTCATCTTGGATAATCTCTTCAACGTTACCTAATAGTGGGCCTTCCAACGTTGTTACATTTTGTATCCTATCTACCCCGTCCAAGTAATCTTTCAAACATATGCATACTTCCACGGATTCAGCGGTTAGTCTTGACCTTCTTTCCGATATGATTCTACCGCTAGTAGAAAATGCTGATTCGGAAGCTACCGTCGAGGCTTGGACGGCTAATAAATCCCGAGCCATAGCAGATAAAATTGGAAATTGTACTTCTCTTTCTTTCCACCAACTCAAAATGTCAAAATTACAAAAATCCTCAGGCCGGATACTGGTTAAAAAGTTTGTAGACTTATAGTTTCCCAACTCGCTTGTTGGAGCCGATGTTCGTTGACGCTTTGTAGCGTCTTCAACTAAAGTATTATAAAGGTTTATGCTTATGTCACTCGATGATGCTCTAGATGTCCCCGCCCGCATGGATTCAACGATTGGGTTATGTTGGTAACCAACTTTTGTTGCATAAATCTCAAATAATTGTGCAAAACCATCTTCAAAACGTTTAATTTCATTTGTAATATAGTTTGGGTTGTCGGTTAAGTTTAAGTCTAAATTTTCCATAATTGTTTTAAGTATAGCTTGTACGCCGCCAACATTTATAGTTGGATTTAGTGCGGCGGCACAAGTAAAAACCAAAGGCATGCTACCAAAATATTTTATAAATTTCTTTTTTATAACTCTAACCATTTTTCTAAACATTGGAAATAACGAGGTTTCAAATTCTTTTAATTTTTCGGTCATTATAAAAATTTGGTTTATCACTAAGGAGCTAGTTGGGTAATATACACCCGATAATATAGTAGTAGCATCTTTAAAAACTACTAAAAACGAAGTTAGATCATTTAGTCGATCCCATTCATAATCCGTAATAGCTACGGACTTATTTCTTGCAACTAATATGTTATTAAAAGCATTTAAAGTATCACGTTGTCGTAAAATATTTTCAAACATAGTGTGAGTAGAATTCCACCTAGTATTATTATCGTAGCATGGTCCTAGGGGAGTTTCACCACATTGTACACGAAAACGTCTATAATTAGCTTGACGTTCGTTACTAGAACTATATATAGTTATTAATAAACTCTTAAATTTTTGACGTAAATCATCACATATGTTTAATGCCGCTTGCACGGACAAATTTATAATATGAGCAACACAACGAGAATGAAAAAAAGCGCCATTTAAAATTGGTTTTAGACGTAATTTTAGTAAATCCATAGCTCTAGTATTATTTGACGCATTATCTAGTGAAATTGTAAAAACTTTATCGTCTAAATTATATTCAATTAAAGTGTCATTTAAAATTTTTCGCAAGTTACATCCCGTATGCGGATAACCAAACAATTTAAAAGCAATTGTACGTTTCATCAACAACCAAGACTCGGGATGAAACCAATGGGCCGTAACGGCTAAATAAGAATTTGCTGTACCATGTGGTGCGGTCCAAACATCACAAGTAATAGAAACACTATGTTTATAGTTTAGAAAACCATCAATTATATCATTTTTAGCATTTTTCCATAATTTAAACGCATCGCTTCTAAGGGTAGTACGACTTACTTGTTGGTATCGCGGTTGTAGTCTCTTTTTGATGATACTCGTAAGCCGTTGGTTGTCGAAGTGGTTGAATGGAAGCGCCTCTTGGATGACAAACTTTGTAAAATCTTCTCGAAGCGCATCATTATCGTATATAAATACCCCACCATCCGAACCAAGTGTCGATTGTGACACATCTTGACTAGCCGCCCTACAAGAACTGTTTTTGTGACTTCTTAATGTTGAGTTTGATGTGGGGTTATAAAACTTCCCACATCTCCTACAACGGGCCTTTTCCACCCCATCATTCATAACGCACAACTCGTAATTCGACCAAATTTCCGGATTCCGACTCGTTGATTTAATTTGCACAACATCAACATTTGTGTACACTTTGTTTCGTACATTGCTACCAATGGAAGCGGAACCGGAACCGGAAGCTTGTGATTGTATGTTTTCCATTTTTCTCAAACAAAAAGTATCTAAATATTGAGATTTAGAGTGTTTTTGAGAGAATAAGAGAATAATATTGAGATTTAGAGTGTTTTTGAGATAAGAAGAGAAGAAATGTTGGTGTGCTTTGAACCTAAACCAACTAGCTCTATTTATAGAGTTTTGGAGGTGCCAAAAAGACAAAAAAAAATCAAAAATACGCTCCCCCGCTCCTCAAACGGCTACTTTCGAATTTTTTGAAAAAAACCGGTTAAAACCGGTTAAAAAACCGGAAAAAAACCGGTTTATCCGGTAACCTAAAACCGGTCAAAACCGGTTCGGTTATTTAAAAACCGGTTCGGTTTTAAAAAAACCGGTTTTCCTCAAAACCGGTTTCGGTTATTCGATAGGTTTTAAAAAAACCGGTTTTTAATTTGCATGTCTATTTCCTGGTATTCATTTGAATCAACGAGTCCAATTTGTGTTATCTCAATTTCAGTCTGCATCAAAGGTTCTATTTGATGAGCTTCTTGAAAAATATCTCAGCTTCAAAAATCCTGTCTTCTAGGACGAGTCCATCTAAGAGTGTACTAGAAGTGTAGACATCAGATACAATAGCTCGCCTGAAGCAAAAACCTAAAAGTGCAAAACCTGCATTTGTGCGACGCAACTGACAACACTTGATTGCAATATTAACAGAGTAATTATCAACAGGAACCCCAATTGAACACATGAGTTTGAAAAGATCAAGGGATGACGAAAAATGTTTCATTTTGGTAACAACAGTCAACAACTGATTAAACTTAACCACAGATGGTAGAGGCCGTCTCTGAGACATTTGATCGAACAAGTCCAAAGCATCATTCAAGTTAGTAACTTTTTGATAGATAGATTGAGGGCGATCATCATCATCAATTGTGTGCAGGGAAGCTGCAAAACCTAATTGAAAAAGGGATGAAAAAGGGGTGTTGGTAGTAACAAGAAAATTACCTTTGAATTTGATGAAATAATGAAAGGCAACAACCTTTGAGCGATTCCTCATTGTAGTTACCACCAAACACAATAGAATTAAATGAGTAAATGCTTCGACCTAACACTCACTGTACAAGAAACAAGTAGAAAAGCATGTTCAGTTTTTAATTATAAAATTGAAATTGAAAATGAAAATGCTTACAATTATAAATAAAGTCATTACGTTTATAGAGGGAGAAAAGGAAAATCCTAATAACATAAACTTAAATTACTAAAATTCATTTGTTGTAAATTGAATTTGTTTATCGTATATTTTACATTTTAAGTGATCTAATATTCATAGGCAAAGACATATCACGTCCCTAAAGACCGTTTCAGATGATTCTAGTGAACGCAAATATGAAAAAGAAATTTGGAAACCATATATATACAACTACCCAAACTATTTCAAATGAAATATATATGAATAACTAGACTCAAACACAAAACTAATAAAAAGGATTTATTAAATTTGATGAACTTTAATATAGAAATAAAAGTTTCAAAATTTGCTAGAGTTTTTGACTACTTTTGATATTTTATCCGTCTTAATTTTATACTTATTAGTAAAATGACACTTCTATCATGTATTTTTTACTTACCTTAAGGGTATAAAGGAATGTTACCTCATTATTTTGATTGACAATAAAATTGAAATATCCAAAAAATAAAATAAAATGTGAACTATAAAATTGGGTCGGAGGGAGTACATTTTATCTTTTAAGTAGCTTTTTAAATATAAAAGTTAGAGAATAGACTTGTATATACGAAGAGTTAAACACTAATATAATAGGAGAAAAATTTTGTATTAGAACATATTCAATGATATAGTCTTTTATGCTTTTCTATAAAAGAGTTTTACCTTTTACAAAAAAAGCTAAAGAAATATTACAAAACATTTTCAACAAGCAAATACTTCAAGGATAGAGCATTAATTTCTATCAAAAGCTTAATGTTTTTTCTTTCCAAAAAATACTGCAAAATGTATGTTTGCCATGATTAGTTGGAGGTGTAACTACAAGTTAAAACTATAAGTGGTAAGATGAGGTTTTTGGTTGAAGTTGTGAGCTACAACTTTTATTTGTTTAAAAATATTAAATTAGTAGTCGTTGACGAAAAATATAAAATAATATGAAAGGACACATACAAGTATATATATAAAAATGAAATAAATCATTAAAATATAATATGCAATTTTCCTTTTTAAAGAGATCTAGCATAACTTTATAAAGCTACTACAACAAATTTTTCATTTAACGGCTTATTCTTTTCAAAATTAAAGCTCAATATCTTTTTATTTTAAAATAAGACCTTATAGCTCTCAATTAATTCTATAAACGAATCAAACATTTCGTAGATTGTTCGGCGAGAAGTTCTTTTATTATTTGTTTGTTTAGTTGAATAAACAAATATGATTATTTGCTTAATAACGTTCATGAACGTTTTTTTTAGTTTTATTTTCTTATATATATATAATATACAATATTATAATATATAAACTATATAACTCGTTGTGGACGTAAAAACTTTATATACTTTATTCTTAATTTATTTATTTTGTTTATCTAATTTATCGTTTAAACTTTATATTTTTCTCTAGAGATGCTTTTAAAAGTGTGACATTGTACATTAATCTTGTAACGATGCATTAATTTATATATATTTGTTTATTTGCGTTCATTTATATTAATGAATAAACATATTTTTTTAATGAATGAACTTTGATAATAAAATTTATTTATTTATTTGATAAAATTTTAATGAACGAACACGGAGATATTCTATTATGTTCGTTCACATGATGCTCTTAGTAGCTAAAAAGACGGGGGGTAGTAAAGGATGCCAAAACTACCTGACAACTTCAACGGAGAAGCTTATTTAGAAAAAGTTACGTAATGTGATTTTATTTCCATCCGAGTCGTGGTCGTGGCCCGTGGCCTGTGATGTAGTATATTTTATTAGTCTAGCCCAGCTGCGATACAATCAGGCCACCGCCAACAAGCCCATAGTCTTTTGTCTCAATAAAAACAAGATCAGGCTCATAGTGTTTTTTAACAGCACAGCAAACTCGTAATCAACACTCTAACTAGCCCATAGTCTTTTGTCTTTATGAAAAACTGGGCCATAGGCTCTAAGCCTCTAATTGCTTCAATTTTAATTTTCCTGTATATTAAGTTTTTTTTTTTTCTATTATTTTTCTTTTGTTCACAGGGAGTTTTTTTATAGTGCTAAAACCTTATTTAATTCACGAGTTGTGGATGTTTTTCACTTACAAAGGTTATATGATATGATGGTGTTTTTGTGTTATTAGGTTAAGTCGATGGTATGAAACAATTGATTTTTTTATCAAGTGAAAAACAAAGAATTTTTTTTTTCATGACCAGCAACACAGTTATAACAATTTTATAGTAGATTCTACTAGAGTTGAACATGCTAGTTTCTTCGATTCAATACGATTTTCCCTAATAATAATAAGTATGTAGTTCAGATACATTTTTTATCGTTACAAAATTTTGATAAATTAAGTCTCACTAACTTGAAATCTGTTACTCTCTCCTGATGTGGCAATAACACTAAAACAAGGAGACATGCCACTAGACTTGGAATGGTTCCACTTGATGAACGTTTTCTGAAAGACAATAAAACCGAAATGAGAAGTTGATGCGGGCCCATGGGGTACTCGCAAGTTCTTTAATCATATATGTTTTATGTTAAAAATAGATTGGTTTTAGTTTTTGAAGAAAGCTTCTTTCTAATCATATAAAAATCCAAAATCATTTTCATCTTTCAAAAAATACTTAATTTTAAAAGGCTCTTAAGCCTATTATATTTCATTTGCGTTATTAGTTTCATCAAATTGTTTTTTCAAAATAATACAATGTTTTAATGAAAAGTTAGGTTCAAATCCTTCATTTCGATAATTTATCAAATAATTCATCATACTTTCTAGATAATTAATTGTAATATAAAAATACATTGTTTTTTATTGCAATTTTTTACTCACCGCATTAATAACAAATAAAATATCATACCAAATAATCAAACCAAGTAAAAACACATATCTTAAATTAAAATGCTTACAAGTCCATAGAACTTTTCATTTTTTCCCTCTTACGAATATAAATAACATAAAAAACAACCATTTTAAAAGTTGGTTGTATTTCAATTTTCGACAATTGAATTCTTTGTCTATGGGTACTCTGAAGTTATTTAATCATATATGTTTTATGTAAAAAGTAAATTGGTTTTAATTTTTGAAGAAAGTTATTTATTTAGTCTTTTTTCACAAAACAAGAAATTTCACAGATAATTTCTTCAAAAAAATTGGGGGTAATCATAGATTTGATCCATTGACAAAGTCTAATTAATAAAGTAATCCTTTGACCAACACATTTACCAAATTACTCCACCTTTGATCGACAAAGCTTCGATCACTTCGATCGACAAGTAAAATTCGAAATCAAGCTTAGTAAAATGCTTTAACAATGAAAAGAAAATAATAATAATAATGAGATCGAAAGGGCCCTACGTCGATCACCAATCACATTCTGACACGTCATCATGCATATGATCGAAAATTTCGATCATATGCATGATGACGTGTCAGAATGTGATTGGTGATCGACGTAGGGCCCTTTCGATCTCATTATTATTATTATTTTCTTTTCATTGTTAATGTTGGTCCGGGTTTGTCAAATTAAAACGTTTAACTACTAACAACAAATGTAAATAGACAAACAAATTCAAGTTTAAAGTTTTCTTTTATTGATTTGAATCAACTGAATACTTTACAAAGTTTACATGCGGAAATAGATAAGACAGACAAGTCTAAGTAAACTAACTTGTGACAAATTTGGTCTCAACAGCTTATCAGCGAAAGGGTCGCTGATAAGGCTTAGTGATCAACACTTAACAGATAAGTGAGGGCACTTGGTTCACTGATTAGCAGGAACGTGCTTTATCACAGGTTGATTTCGAATACAAAATTCTGGACATTTAATATGGTTGTTGAGCGTGGTATTTATACTCTCACACAATGAGAGATAAGATCAACACGTGTCAACCCCATATTAGTTGGGACAGTAAAGTAACTTCCAACATTTGGAAGTGACAGTACATCCTAGGAATACATTTTATACATTACTTTAATCCTAGGTTACATAAGAAGGTACAATGAATTAAATGCAATTGTACAATAAGTGATCGTACATATCTTTGAAAAGATATTCACGCTTTCTTGTGTGCTGCATAAGTTGACCTTCTTTTGTACATTAGGTATTTGTCATACCTAATGTACTTTTAGGATAAAGGCATGGACCGCTGGTCAATAGAGCAGTGATGATTTCCACATCATTGAACTGCTCTCTGTCTTCGTCTTCAGTCTTCGACTTCAGCAGATGAAACTTGTTCTTTTCAGCGATGGCCTTAGTAACTTTGAAGGTTGAATGTTCATCAGCGAATGATGAAGCCTTTAAGAATACTTCAAGTTACAAGAGAATCACTGCTAACACATGCAGTGATTAGAGTAGAATAAGAAGTATATTCTAAGTGTTAATGTTCGCTGATCAGGTTGATCAGCGACAGTTTCTCTTTTCTACTCTAACTGTTCACTGCTAACAGATGCAGTGAACTACAAGAACACTTAAGTGAATTTGTCATCTATAAATTAGATTTAGTGGGGTCTCTGACCCAACAGTTAAAGCATTTGACTAAGCTTGATTTTGAATTTTACTTGTCGATCGAAGTGATCGAAGCTTTGTCGATCAAAGGTGGAGTAGTTTGGTAAATGTGTTGGTCAAATGATTACTTTGTTAGTTAGACTTGGTCAATGGATCAAATTTGTGATTATCCCATAAAATTGAAGAGAGTAGACTCCTAAGTATACGACCCTTTATTCCCATCCCATGATACAAAGCATTTGGGAACTCTTCTAGGGAGAACGGTATGATCTATTTGATGTTCCACCATCTAAACAGAGGTGATAAAATTCTAAAGGCCCACGAATAGTGAAGAAGGAGATGCTCAACTGATTCTTTGTTTACATCACACCAGGCGCATGTAATATCCTCAATGCTTGTTGAAGATTCATCAATCTAAACATTGTTCCAGAATGAAATTCACTTCCCTGCTCTGCATTTCAAGCCCTAGGTTTAAGGACCTATTATCTCGAACATTGTATATGTATGTTGTAAATGAATCAATCTCGCCACACTTGAGAAATACGTGAAGTACTTAATTGAGAAATACGTAAATTTTGAGATGTTTGAGAATTGTGTAATGAAGTCTTCCAAATTCGCTATAAACCCCAAACATTGCTTAAAACACACATAAAAAGACATATAAAACTACATTACAATCCAATCAATGTACCAAAGTCATACAATCCAATACCAAAACCATACAATCTAACATGAATACAAGTTTCAAACTTCAAAATGAGTAAATACATCACGATGAATAAGTATATAAATTTAGTATATAAATACATTTATGTCAAGATATACAAGTATTATATGCATCAACTTCAGTCTCACTTAGTAAATGTATTTCACTCTTTTGTACCTAAATAAAAAAAAAAATTAAAAAGGAGGATAAATCGGTTCAATCCCAGTTCTGGTTCCCGGTTCGATCGGTGAGCCGGGCGATATGGCCAAAAACCGGTTCACAACGGACTGTAAAAGTTGATTTTTTTGGGAAATAGAAAAGACGTAAACAAAAGAGTTGTGATGTATTTTTAGATTTTGATGAAGATTTTGACAAATAGGAAGTTCAGGCAGCATCCTTGAATAATGTGTCCAATGAAGATCATCGAAACTCTTCATATCAAGTGCAACAAAAATTGGACCCTTCGATTGGGAAACTAATAAATCTCAAGAAAAAAGAAAATGAGATGATTAAGTTTGAAGAATTCTTGAAGAAATTGGTTGATTGCGACAACTCTCGCGTCAAGAAGAAGTAAAAGAAGAAGCAACATAGTTGGTGTTCTTTGGACCATTTTGTCATATGCATGGATGCAAAGTGGTAGTGCAACTTCAGTGCAGTTTTGATATTTTCAATACACATGTTTCAGTATAAATCTTATATGCGTTACTTATTTTTAGATTTTCCTTTCGGGGAAGTTCATCCGTAGTTTTAAGTCTCATCCCAATTGTCATTATAGAATTTCATTTAGGTTCATGTTTCATGCATTCCATCTTGGTGTTTTCAAGGTTTTCTTCATCTATTGTTGAAAGAAACCCATGTCAATAGATTTTTATGTTTTCGTCAAAAAAACATGTGGTTAGGGATTAGCAACTAAACTTTCTTGAGTAAAGCAATGATATATATGTCTAACTAAGTAGGTCTAAAAATAAGACTAATAGATTAACCAATTAGTACTTTTTTCTCTGCTAATGTTAGTTGTCATGTGTCATGCTCACATCTAGGTTGATTTTTAGACCTATTTAATTATGTCTATTTAACATTTTTGTTTAGGTAATAAAATCGAACTCTTGTGATACTTAACATTTTTCTTCTTCCAAAATGTAAGACGAAGTCAACATTAGTGAATGTGGGTTTCGATAATGTAGCTAGTTGACTCGACTTAAACTATTGATGTTCTGAAAGGGTTTTGGTATGAACGACGCGTCTTAAATTCATAAAAGGGAGATGGTTTTTACATCAAAAGATTTACTTCATACACCAACATACAGTATCATAATATCACAGATACAAGTATACAAGACCACTAAAGCAACTATGCAATAGTTTTTTATGTATGAATTAGTGTAACTAGTTTGGTGTAACAATCACCACTATCCATATCATTGATCTAGACTGTATATAGTCAAAGTAACTATAATACCTTAGTAATCTAAAGAAACTTTGTCCTGCTTACACCCAAATTATACACATACGAAAATGGGGACTAAAATTGAAACGTTAAACACTTATGAAAATAGCTCTGGATCTTTGTCAAATTAAACATTTCAATGAGCATTTACTACTTTTAATAATAGTATCCTTGGGTAAACATAGATTTAACAAACATGGACCTACATCTATGGGGTCGCTTAGAAAAAGACAAAGCATAATCTTATTTACTGAGAGTGCAACATTCACTTGACCAAGGGTAATAATTAGTTCGTACGTCAAAGAGAATGAACAAATGAAGTCTTTCATGAAACAAAGGTTCATATCTTCACACAAATGTTACATTGTACATAACACAACACCACCTCCTTTCTATGATACAATCATAACCTTCTTTCCACATATATAACCTCATTCTATCTTTTAACAAAAACCGAAAGAAAAATAAACCAATGATACACCTAACCAAACAAAAAATCATGTAAAGAAAACTAGCAACGAAAATCATCACCAATGGGAGAACCAACACTACCAGTAGCTCAAACCTCCCATTTGCCAATGTACAAAGGGGTGCTAACCAGCACTTGGTGCATTTTTTGTGATGTCAATTCTTCATTTATCGAATGTCCTGCTAACTATGTGGGGCCGGGTGAGGTTGAGGGTACAGTTAAACAAATTCTTGACGTCTCTTGAGTGCACCAACAAGTAATCTGAGTAATCCTAGAGATATGTTTCAATTAAATCCATGCAAGAGAGCCACGGTCATTTGTAACTTGCGGACGACCCCTAGTTGGGGTTGGTGGTCTATTTGCATTAAGCTCCTAACACCATCAGAAGAATATATTAAAAGTTAACATCGATGCCTGCATCATAAAGTGACGAAAATGAAGGTTTTAAACGACGAAATGGTACCTGCATCCAAGTATCTTCTATATGGCGTTCAGGGGACGTTTCGGGTGACGAAATAGCAGGTGGCAGTGGATGAATAAGCTTTGGAACCACCACAAGATCTCTACCCAAAACTAAAATTGCACCTGCATTATTTGCAGTGCCTACAGGATACACCCAATGGAACAAATCAATAGTTAGCAATAGATGTGGCAATGTGAATGGGTCAATTTCGGTAATGTTTCATCACAAAATGAATCAAAAGAATCTTTAGATAAAAAAGGAATGGGTTGAAAATCCCCCAAAGTGTAATATTAATGCATACAATTTCCTAAACTACTCTTTAAAAAAGAAAACATTGTTAGTGTAAGAATTATATTCAAATAAATCAATTGCTTGTAAAAAGGCTAAAAATGGACAAAAAATGACTGGGTCAACCTGACCCGTTTCAACTAGCACAAAAAGTAGATGCTTAGACCTGTTACACAACCTACCCCTCACACAACCACCTGACCAGCCCACTCTGCCACCTCTTTCTATCATAGTTATGTGCTTACAAGTTATAAACAGGCTCAAGAACACAGGAAACTTACCACAATAATTGGTGGCCGAAAAAAGGGTAATCAAATGTCCTTGGGCAAAACGCTCAAAACCATCCATTACACATTCATGTGCACGTACAATCAATTGGAGATCGTTATTGTTGCAGAACTCCATCACGCGATCAGGCTGTGATTATCATGTATATGAGAGAAAGATAAGTGTAACAAAATTCCTGACTTAGAATAATTTTTGAGAAACAACACTCACCCCAAAAGTAACCAATCCAGGCCCTCTGGCATTTGGTCGCAGTCCTTCCACACTATCATTTTCTGTTGGGTCAGACCTATTTGGAAAGATAACGATTAGAACTTGTTCTATCTAATTAAATTCAAATCAAATTAATATTAAGGAAACATGGATCAGAGAACCAACCACAACAAATCCATAAGAACAATTGAACCAGCCTCCATTGTAATTGGTCGTTGAAGGTTTTCAATCTGCTCAATATGATTGATTGACCTCCCAATACCACCATGCATACAAATGATCTTTTTCTCAATTAAAGCCGCAAGTGGCAACCAGTTAAATAATCTGTTTATCCGATGCCATACCCAGATACCATCTCTCTCGCCCTGTTCAGAATAGATCAATGCCCATTACTGGAAAGCAGAGGCAACTTTGAACCATTTACTTATGATTGGGTAGATTCAGGTTATGTTTTATCTGTAACTGGTCAAACAAGTAAACTCAAGAAGTTTACTTATTAAGAAACATGTCCTTTTGCCACTACTACCAAAAAATACAACCTCACAATTGAACTTCCATCAAGGAGAACTAATAATATGGACTTACCATCCGCTCTATACACTCGATTCGAAAGCCAAAAAGTGCATTTATATCAGCAGCTTCATGGTTCCCACGAATTAGATGAACGTTTTGTGGATACTCAACCTACAAGATTCAACCAATTGCAAATGCATGTGAATCATACTTCTTCCAATGCTAAAATCGACTTTCCATACAAAAGTGGGAGACACAAGTACTACCTTTAGAGCTAACAGAAGACTAATGGTTTCCAAGCTGTGTTGACCTCGATCAACATAATCTCCTAAGAAGAGATAATCGATATATCTGATGATTTAAAGAACAAGTTGGCATAAGTACTCAAGACTTTTAATTTATGATTTATGTGAAGACTTGAAAAAATTAGCTTAATTTTAAGGTTAATTTACAAGCGTTGATAAATAATAAAAATGATTTTAAAAGAATCCCTTACGCTATGTCTCCCGCAGTTGATGGTGATCCATACTCGTCAAATAGTCGCATGAGGTCTCCAAATTGCCCGTGTAAATCACCAAATATCTTGATAGGAGCCCTTAGTTGTAGAACACTAGGTTCACTTGAAAATATCCTTTCAGAACTATCACAAAGATCAGCTATCTCATTACAATCCAGAAAAAACTGTCGACGAACAGGTGGCTTCCACCCACGAGGCTTTAAAAGGTGAGCTATCACCTGAAAGATCACAATAGAAACAGCTTTAACTATTTCTCAGGAACAATATATATACATTTACTTAAACAGATATACCACAATGTACTTTTAACGGAATAGTGTCGTTTACCTTTTTTGGCACACTGTTGATTGACATTTGGCGATCTAGAAGCTTTCTTGCTGCAGTCGCGTTTTCTGGGGTCCCATAGCTAACCCTCCTGCCTTCATTTTCAAATTGATCTATGGACAGCTGTCTGACCATTCCACCCAATGCTCCACCAGTCTCTGCAGCTACTACCACCTGCAAATCCACAGAAATCAGATATGTTGTACATGCACTAAATATGAGAAAGAAATGAGCTGGGTCAAAAATGACTGACAGCTCGGTGATGCAATCGTATCCCAGCTGGTGCAGAATTAGTTACAACATCAGATTCGGGCTTTATCATTTGTTTCCCACTAGGAGTAGCCTCCGCTCCACGATCCCTATCTGGCAGGTCAACTTCTCCATTTGACTGACGTGCTTTTGCAGCAGCAAGAGTTTTAGCAATGGCCTCAGCTTCTGCTGCTGACGCCTCAACCAAGTATTCAACTCCTTTGCTTAGTCTCCTACATATTAATCATGATAACACAAGTCAATCAGAGGTGGAAAATTAGAAGCGTCAAGTGACTTGAATAACTAATATGGTAAGATCAAAACAGGTCAGGTCGCACTGGGTCGACACTGAGCACATTCTCTCAATTTTGTTACTGTTAATAAATAATTTAATTAGTTAACAAAAACTAAAGTATCACACTATTAATATCTGATACTTGAGTAAAGCAATTGAAGAGATTGTAGACAGCAAAAATATGCTTTGGGAAACTCTCGACCAGTTCGACCATTTGAACCCTTTTCATTTCAGGTAAACTTTTTGATGTCGCCAATTCTACACGTTAAAGATACAACATAACCCAAATGAATGGGTCAAAATCTCCACTTCTAAAGGGTCGATCAATAATTTGCTAAGAGTACCTTGAGCCAGGGAGCATAGCATTTTCAGTGCTGACATCTGTATACATGTCACCATTGGCTGGTGGGGCAACAGGATCTCCTAGTACAACAGCACCATCAGCATCTGTTTCAGATATCTGCTGCCTTGTTCTGTCGTCAACAAATCCATACCTTCCAGGTAACCTCCCAACCTGTGCACTGGAAGCTGCAGCTGCAGCAGCTGCATGTGATGCTGCTGGTGTCATTTCAGCGGCAGCCAGGTCTTCAGCAACTAAAAGATCATCTAGCAATACCCCTGCAATGAAAGAAGCAACAATAAATCAGTCACCATATTTTTAACGATTTACTTAAGTAATTGACATAAGTTTCTGCTTAGTGAATATGTTTAAAGAATCAGGAGAATTATTTATCAGATTATATACAAACTAGGGGACTTTACGAAGTATGATCAGGTCATACCTCCACGTAAACCACCATAGATGAATATTAAATCACCAACAGCAGCAGCTGCATGCCTACAACGTCTTGTCAATTCAACTGCGGCATCTCCACCAGCAGCATCAGCACTGTATCTACCTGTCTGTGGAGAGGTCACAACAGATTTTGTATCGCACCACACTCCTGCTGCAGTATCAAGAACTATACAGAGAAAAAAAGAAGTGAGAAGCATGTGAAAGGATCAAAGAAGCAGATGTGTAACATCAACAAACTGCATCATATGTTTTCAGTTGTCTCATTGATGATTAATCAACAATGAAAAACAGAAATGATTATTCATTGATGAAATCTCAAAAACAAAAACAAAAAATGCAAGTGTATTTGGACTTCAGAAAGAGCTAGTTCGAAGTCTTGGCAAAAGAAAAATTGACTGCTTAAAATGTTTGATATTTTGACAAATAATGGATTGGTGATTGGTAATTCCTATATTAACATATTCGCTTTACCATGAAAAATGTCAGGTCAAAAGTACACAAAATCGTACCTGCCACACTTGATGAGTCCTCCACCATGCGTCCACCTCCAAGTGCCCCACCAGATACATGGAGTCTAGCATTCACGAAGACCTAAAACAACAAATTAACACCTTTGAGCACCCTGCATGTATGTGTGTACGTGTTTTGTGTGCTTAAGACACAGGCAGTCCAATATAGCTAGTAGCTTAGTATTCAGTAAAAAACAAAACGCACCGCTGCATGTTGATATCGAGGAGATGGTGAAACCCCAGGAGCGATTGCCCATTCCCACCGACCATCTCTGTGCTTTGCAAGTCCATACGCACTTGCCAGCGGCTGCAGATATTAATACGTAAATCAAGTCATAAACATCCTGGTGAAATTGTTTGACGTGAACCCATCAAGTACTGCTGTTTGCAAACAATACTCATTATAGTTGTAACTTGAAACTAACACACAAAGTAGTTTAAGCAGCAACAATCCATAAGGATTCATGAACCATTTGAGCCTCGACAACAAAAACACTTTCATCAGATAATCAGATATCTTGAGCATGTTAAATATTGTTCTTTTATCCATTCACAAATTAAGCCATTATGCTTTCATCAGTAATCCATAGTTTTAACATTCTTGTTTGAGGGTTTTAAGGTCAGATTCGGGTAAAAACATAACATATTGTTTACAGCTTACCACACTATTCGCATCCCGCCCACCACAAAGTAAAAGAAGCCCATCGGAACGTGCACTTGCAGTTGCATACCTGCATCAAAGTGGAAGAATCAAATGGGAGATCAGCCATGATATACTATGCTAACTCAACCCCCAACATCACATATTCCCATACATGATAGCTAAAAAACAAAGAATCAGTAAGAACAATCAGAATTTCATCAATACTATTTATACAGATAGGACAAAGATAACGAACAGCCATCAGATAACTAAGTTTAAACTTATAACAGTAATGTGGTTACAGTAAATAGAAGATCTAAGAGAATCAAAAGTTATTCAAAATAGGAGCAATATTTACGTACTTCGAATGACTTGGAAAGAAAGAGAGGGAAACTAGAATCATCAATAATATTTTGGAGATAAGTAATTATATTCGGGATACTGCATACGGAAATAAGCATAGCAACAACTAAAGATGTCTTCACAAACAATCAACATTTTTTTGGTCAACTTATAGATAAGGACTTGAAGCACAATAATGTTCTAATCAAGGCCAGACACAGATGTATCACAATGATGATTCTCATAACAGTGTTTAATTAAAGTAAACAAGCAGAAAAGAACTAACAGGCAACCATACATGAAAAAAGAAGGGAAAGAAAACAATAAATAAAACAAGAATATTTGTATGTATACATGCATGGTGGTGGACCCTCTCCCTCCGGTTCTAATTTTCGCCATTCATATGGTTTGGCAGCTGTATCCAAGGCCCATACATCAGCAAGAGGCCGTTTTCCTATTTATAGAAGAGGGTATACATTAACTCTATAAACAACCCAAAAGTATTTACTATAAGTGAAGCAGTTCACTGAAGAAGACTGACCATCATTTCCACCAATTGCCATAAGATATCTTTGCCCCACTAGAGCCATGACATGCCCATATCGTGGGCCAGGGCCAGGCCCTTGAACCACCACTCTACAAAAGAACATTTCATTGAGTGAGTTTGCAAGACTGTAAATTTCAAGATTTGAAGATATGTGCAAGTAAGGAATCAAATATTTCAAATTCAAACCTATGCCATCGAGGCCGTTGTTGTGTTAGGTCAAGAACGTGAAGATCCTCAGCAGACAGACCAGCTGGACCAATGCCACCCTGTGTTGGGGTACATAATTTAATAGAAATTTAGTCAAAATGCAATAAACAACCAGAATATAGAGAAATTGTATAGAGCATCTACAAGCAGACATGTTGATTAAATGTCGGATAGTACCTGAATAACCACCATTGTACCCACAGCGGTTGCCACATGAGCTGCCCTTGGTGTAGGCGGTTCTCCAAATGGAGTTATTCTGCAAAATTACTTTGTAACTCACCGAATTGTTGAAAAAGATTGACACTCCCTTAAGCAGAAGCATTATATGGAAAATGAAGAGGATTCATAATTCTCTACAAAGAAACACTAACCTAGACCACTTATTTGTCAATACATCATAACAGTGCACGTCAGCAGTAGCTCCAGATAGACCTGTAATATGAAAAATATATGGAAACATGCTTTGAGGAAAGTAATCTGATGCCAACAAGAATGTTTCCTTAAGAATGAAAAGTAGAATCTTATCCTATAAGGCCTATTTCATGAGAGAAGTTATTGAACAATATTAATGAAAATTTATCATCTGGATCCTGATTGGGAAACCTAAATCAGAGACCCATGTGTAAATATACAGACTCAATTCAGTTAAAATTTTGTCTAAAACAAATGCTTTCCTGCTAATTTAACTTAGTGGTCACCTAAAGTCAACATCATATTATAGACATTAAAAACAATATTCTACAGATAATTTGCATTTTGGTACTTGAATGCTGAATCAATTAATTCAATCAGAAAAAAGAAAATAGAACCAGAAACATACGGATTCCGGCACCTCCTGCTGACGTAGGAGTCCCAGCATTCGCAGAGTTCCCCTCTAAAGCTGTTGCACCACCAAATAGTATAAGCCTTGGTCCCATATAATTAGCAGTACCTTCCTCCCCAACCGCAGCAACAGCCGTTAAAGTATGTCCACATCTCGGACCAGGACCATCTTCCTTCTTCTCTAATATCGCATTCACCACAGAATAATTAGGCGCATGTCTAGGTCCACCAACCACACCACCACTCGTAACTTGAGCCTGCAACGGCGGAAGGGAAGAAGCCGGAACCTCCTCTCCGGCCGCCAGAACTTCCTCCACCTGCTCATCCTTTACCGAACCATTTGTATCAATGTTCTCGCTGCTACCGTGATCAACCTCTAATGATGACGTCATTGACGAATCCACATCCATTTCTCACCAATTCGTAACCGTTATTCCCTAGATCGGAGCTTGAATTGTTACAAATTCGCATTCCTGAACATCATCATAACTTCAATTATGTAAACCCTAGCTTAGATCCTTACAGATTCAATTCGATTATATCAATAAATTTTCGAGAAAGGAAACTAATTGCTCATAGTTATTGCTTTTTATCTCCCCCTTTCTCTCTCTTCAGAACCCTAATAAATCACTATATATACATATGTATCTGTATATATGAGACAAATAAGAAATAGTGAATTAGGTTTTTATTTTCAGTGTGTGGAAATGGAAATAGAAATAGAAAGTTCAAATAAGTAAGGATGAAGTGAAATAATTGGAATGTTTTAATTGTGGTTTGACTGACTCACCAGTAGTACGGAACGAGTGAGACGGCGGAAGACGGTGGTGAGCGGCGTTGAATGATCGCCGGCTTCGGATTCTTTGGGGATTATTGATTATTGCGTGAGTGACGACGGGGAATTCAGGATTTTCAATTTTACTTTTACTTTTTTCAAAATTAAAAGATCAAATGAGTAAAAGAGAGAAATTAAACGCGCACTTATATGTCCGTACCACATAACTCAACAAATAAATAAATACTTCATTTTAATTAATGTATTAATATTAATTTAATTAATTTCCCCTCAAATTACAACAAATTTAAAATTTATGAGAAGAAAATATCATCATAGAGACTCGATTATCTTTAGGATGAGTAGAAATAGAGACTCAATTATTTTTAGGATGCGTAGAAATTAATAGCATATTTGTTATATTTTATCAACAAAATTTTTTGAATTTAAAATACGTAAGATACATATCCGTTTTGTCTATTTAAGACAAGTTTGACCGACGATTTATAAAAAGTAAATGATTATGACAAATAAATAAGGGTTAACAGAGAGTTTAATGGTCTCCAGTAGTTAATTTTTAAGTAAATGATTTTTTTACAACAAATAAAAATAATAATATGAATAATAAAAATGAAACGAATGGAGTATCTTTTATTATTCTTGTTGTATGAATTGTTATATGAGAAAGAAATATTTTTATTTCTTTCAAACTTTTTTGATAAGAGTAAATTTTGTTACATAATAATAGGTTAAGGGTATGTATGATTTGACAAGTTTGACTACTACACAACTAACAGTTGCCTTACTTTCATTCAAATTGGATCAATTCTTACAATTAAATTGGTCAAATTGAAAAAATTGGGTTTGACATTCTAATTTGAATAATAAACTAATAATTAATCAAAAGTGTGAATTAAATTCGAATAATTATTTAATAGAATGAGTTTTGAAATTTTAGCCTAACAAAAACAGATACTTCTATGTGTACATAGAAAACTTAACTCTAATGATAGATCGTGAAATTGAGAATTTATACGATTTTGTGTATTTAGAACTTTAAATTTGATTGTGATTGGAAATATGCAAACGCCTGACAATGAAAGTTTGACTCGAACTAAGGATCAATTTCAAAGTTAAGAAAAATGTATTTAATACATGTGTTCTAACTTCTAACTATCGATCATATATAACTTTTGTTTATATATGCTCACATCTTTATCAAAACATAACAATATTATAATTTATATTCCTTTACTTGAACTAAACTACCATCTTACGTATTAACAATTCAGCATTGGAAAGTATAAAGCAAACCAAATATGACAGTTTGTAAAACCTCAAAAGGGAACGATCAATGTGACATCACAAATTGACTGTGTGAAACAAAATAAGTAGACTGAGAAAATAAAAGGTTAGTTTAACGTCTCGCTTTACATTATCTATCGAAGATATGTTCAGTTGGTAAACTTGCTACGTATAATAAGGATAAGTATTGTAACAGAACTTGCTTGAATTTTCATGGACATTTAAATGCTTAGCAAGTGAAATATGGTTGACAAATATACTTAGTTTTGCCATCTTATTTTCACATAATCTACTTTGAAAGCAAAATAATACAAAAAAAGTATACATTTATGTGTTACGAGCGATAAGAAGTTTTGCACAAATTCATCTAAGAGGAACAATGTTATCTTTGCTATCATGAAATGATAACAAAGCGGTTCATGATTTTAACATGTTAAAAAGATATGGTTTGAACAAATAAATGTTACTCAATATTATTATGCAACCTAACTTTGTCAAAATATACTAGGTAAATAATAGGATCATGCTTAGCACAACCCATTATAAGATGCAATCAAAATAATACATGAAGTGAAATTATCAATATGTTACTTATAAAATTCGATGAAGTCTTTATTTACAAATGCTTCTAACAATTTATCGAGCAATTATCTTGGGGATCGATTTGTTAAAAATATTAATTCGAACTTTATTTTATTTTAGCATTAAATTAGACGTGAAGACTTGGTAAACTATTGTTGATATAGTGGCTCCAGATTTTCTGCTATTAGTTATTACTAGTGAGAGATTTTAGATTATTTAGTTTCACGTTTGTTATTGTCAAGCCTATTTAAAAAGGCATGTTTTCTATTAAGTTATGCAAGCAATAAAAGCACTCCAGAATTCCATTCTCTTTTCTTCTATTTACTGTCAATTTCCAAGACGATTTTGTATAAAACAAAGAGAACCACATGATAATAAAATGAGAATAAAAATGTTAAGAAAAAGAATGCAGGCTGTAAAATAATAATATATATTATATATTATAAATGACGTATAAGATCGAATTGAAAAATCTTGTATACATATAATAATTATGTTCTTTTTAAATATTTCAAAAAATTACATTTGGATTAGCTCAAGGGAGCTCATTTTGGTTGTTTAATAATACAAACAGAAATACAGCGGGTCTCACAATTTAAATTTAAATTTAAATTGTAGTTATTAGAATGTGTAAATAAACTATAATTAAAACAAATCACATGAGTTAAGTTGGTTGTTAAAGAAGTATCATGGAGTTTACAAGTTATATAGATGTGGATTTTGACAAAGCTATACAAACGAATGAGAAGGTTCTTGCCTTTGATCTATCTTTTTGTTGTTTTATATAGGAATTATATATCTCTAGAGCCCAATTAAATATATTATTTTATTTTTATAAGTCACTCATATTTAAAAATAATTTTGTAGGCTACTTATGTTCATATGTTATTCCATGTATATTAAGTCTGACTAAGAACTCATCGGAAAAGTGTAGAATGACACACATACTTTGTATTTCTTAATTAACACAATTTATATTATTTTAGTTTTATTCAAATACATGGGTATTTGTGTCCTTTTACGTTTTTTTCTATGAGTTCTATGACTGTTTGATTTCTAACTGATGTCCATAAAATGATATATTTGAGCGGTGTCCGAATATGTAATCCCTTTTATATATAATAAGTTCTATGACTGTTTGATTTCTAACAGATGTCCATATTTTGTCACATAAACTTTGGGTTTTGGTTCTGCATTATTATCTGTTCCACATGCTAAATCTGTTTGACTCCTATATGAGCACAAAATAACAGTATTAGTAGGATACAACTAAATATTATAAACTCGTGAGACGGTAATTTATAAAATATGATCTGATTAGTGTAAGTCGTATACTAATTGGTTCTTCGTTTCTTGGCCTCTTTTCTTTTGTAGACAATAATTTAGTTTATTATATTGAAATGTTACTGATTATGACGAGCTAAAAATTTCAGCCATAAGATTGGAATGATGAGTAACATGATGAGTGGACAATCCAAAGTTCCCAAGTCCCAACTATTCCAAACCCCGAGTACAAGGGTCCTTGAAAGGCAAAGTTTTGTATACTTCCACTTTAAGTGTCATTTCCATGATAATTAGTATCACATGTTTGCTAAATAGGTTTTCTCCTTGACAGACAATCAAGCACCTAAACTAGCAAGGGGATTGGAAGGTGACTATATTGACAACCCATGTTGGGTGTTTGTCATTTTTTCTACGGAGTTGCTGCAAATATCTGATTCTCTTTAATATCTACTCATAATATGTATTGACGATTTTGTATTACATAATCTGAGATTTTCAGGGTGGCCCTGACCTGGATGTTTTCCCCAAGTTGAAGTTGTTCTTATTGATCTATGGCAGGTAAATTTTTCTGTAATTTGATATTTAGTGTGTGCGGTTATGTTTTTATGTGGCTATAGTTCTTTATGCTTATATAATATGATGCTTATTTTAGGTAAAAAAAAAACTGGAGCTCTGTTTGAAAACGTCTTGATATGTGAAAGTTCCTAAATACTGAACAAGTGGCTGAAGTTGTGACTCGCTGTTTATTATCACAGGATGAAACTGTCAAAAGCAAGAATATTGTGGAGAAAGCAGATACTATAGTTGGTTTTGTCTCACTCTCCTTATCATCACATGATACAGCTGTTGATAGTGAGACTGATGTTGGAAAAAAATGCCGAAGTGGTTGAGGTTGGTTTTTTTCTTTGGTTCAGTTTTACCTGTTTCGACTAACAATACTGTTAATTTTGATTCTACCTTTTTTGACTTGCAGACTGGAACCGAGGTTGAGAAATCTATTGCCAGCAACAGCAACTGAAGAGAATGTTGATAGTCAAGAGGGAAAGTGGACATTGAGGGTTTTAGTACATCAATAGGTTGCTTGGTTCCTTGCTAAGGTGTATTTGGGATTTCTTAAATCAATTTTATACATCCACTCACAGGTGCTCGAAAAATGTAGAATATTGCAAGTAAGATTTTAAACCAGTTATGTATTAGTAGGAAGAATAACACATTGCTTCAATGCAAATGGTCACAGATTTGGTGGTAGTGATGACATAAGGGACGCCTTTGGATACAAGGAGGTAATGAAACAATTCAATCTTGGACCCAATGGAAGAATATAGACATCACTCTACCTTTTCACCAACAAAGTTGTCAAGGTAAATCGGTAATGGTGCTGGTTTGGTGTTTCTTTTTTATGTCAAAGGGGCAAATATGGGTGACTTTCGTAACAGGTCAAACATGTTTGGTTGCTGATGGTTCTAGTTTATGTTTTGGAAAATTTGGGAATGACTTATCATGTCTCACTTTGGCGGTTGAGTTTGACCGATTGATTATCTTTAGGTTGTTAAATTTGAGGTACATTTTATATTAAACCTAAAATCATAAGAAAAAAGTTGACCCATGAGCCGACCAAATTGGGCAACGGATTCAAGATGTGTCTATGTGAAAGACTAACTTTAAATATTAATATTTTATATTTTGATAGGTGTTATGACCTGAAGGCAGCTGTTGTTACCAAATATAATAAACAAGGGTCGTTTAGGAGCAGCTTGATTCTGTTTATATAATTCTTTTCATTATGTATGTGTCTTTTTTTATGGAAGGTGGAGCATGGGTATAACGACTTGGGTCTAACTAAATGCAGAACTGCAAATAAGCAGGTCCGCTGATTCTTTTGCTGTCATTTGTTCAACTTTAGTTTAACATGCACATGCTTTCCAAAACTACGAAGTAATATCTATCCATTATGGGAGGCAACCAAAAACAAAACGTAGTTACTACTCATTTGCATCAGATGAAGGACATAAAGTTATGATTTTATTACAATTTCTCATGGGTTAACTACTTTTTCGCTTGAATTGCAGGCTTAAATTATAATATAGTCTACAAGATGGCTGGGCGTGCGTTTAGCAATGCTTAAATCACTATTGCAGTTGCACCCACCCTATAACTTGAAACGTTCTTATGTGTGCATGTCATCAGACACATGTTGCTAAAAAGAAACGTGATGTTTAATATAAAGCAAATTCTCTTTTGACCTCTTATCCATTGTAAATTATGCAGATTCGCTAGATAAAATATGAAGGATGAAGATGATGATAATATCTATATGATTCTAAAATTCAAGGTATTTATATATACCCATATGATTAGCGTGAGTTTTAGGTTAGTAAGTTTGTCCTCCTAAATTGCTTAAAATGTTACAGAAAAACGGGGGTTTAATATTGATGATCACCGGATTATTTGAAGATCGTGTAAATTCACTTTCCGAATTGATATTTCTCCCCTATGCCTGGGTTACAAGAAATTCAATCTTGGATAATCCTCAAACGGACAATCGAACTTCTTGGCACAGAAAATTCGATCAAAACTAGTGTAAATTTGGAGAGCAAATTTCATGTTTCAAATTGTCTGTAAATTCGTAAGTGACAATGACCAAAGCGGTTATTGGTTGATAACAAACCAATATTACATTAGAAGCCCACCAAATTCTAACAATTTTCATTGTGGTCCTGCTAGTAATTCGGTATTTTTTCCTAACAATTTTTTCCTACCCCTTAACCCCACAAGGGGGCGCAGCCCCCTTGACCCCCGCCTTTTGGTCACACCGAGATCAATCTAGAATAATACAAGTGTGCACCCCGTACCTCGTAACTTGTATTAAAACTAAGATATGATTTCCTTTGAAACATGTATAAATTCCTATTACATAAAATGAAATGGTGACACTAAAATCACCAACATAAAATGTGTCAAACTATTTGACATATTCATTGCAATATGATATGGCAGACTGGCAGTTGAGCAATATTTTGGTCTGTGATACTGGCCATGTTTATGTAGATTACTTGATTGGTAAATGTTGGGCTTTCATATTTTCCTATGAGTAATTATTTCCCTACTGTGTTTAGTATAAGTGATGATTCTGGGGTTTTTAAGTTGTAAAAGTGCATTTTAGGAGACCTTTGTCCTATTTGACCTATGTGAATCATTTCACATGTTCAATCTGTATGGTCGGGTTTTTTCATAGTTATTTTCTACGTGTTTACCTGTAAGAGGCCAATACACCCTAAACCGACATGTTTATTGTAAAATGGGTCTAAAGTGGTAATCTCAATATGTGTGGTTAGAATGATAGAAAGTAAATTCTATTTGTGGTATATGTTAGTAAATCCATTTTGTTTTAAGGTTTCTTCATTCTTTAACAGTGTATTAGGACAACAACAAATATTTTTACAAAGGTTTATTGAGAGTAGCTTTAACTAATTGAGCAAAAGATGCATGATATGTTTTTCTTTGATTTAATCAAAGCGAGTATATTTAGTTTTGACTTTTGTAGATTTGGGAGAAGTGTATTGCTGTCCTGTGGTGTTGTAGCTTTGATTTGGATAGCGTTTTTTGTTCATGACTCTCGTTTCTTGGCTCGGGTTTTTGTCTTGCACGTCCAGCCGAGGTTGGGTAGTATGATTGGTAACGAGTTTAATTTGTAACTTAGCAGTTTTGCAGTGGTGGTGAAAATCGATTATAGTTTCTGAAAACAATTATCACACATTTACAAAAGAAGTGACTTTATTTAATGTTTTAATATTAATTATGCATTGCTTTCATTTTCTCATGTCTATATTTGAAAGTAGAGTAAATCACTTAAGTGGAAAACAAGTTTCAACCACTTATATGTATTTCTAATCAAATGTCGAAAGAGAAAAGCGTCCATCACCGATGAAACCTCTCTATTATAAACAACTATAACAAATAAAGTAATGAAAAACAATTACATAATAATAGGTAAAATCACTTTATTGATGGTTTGAATTGTATTTAACAAACTTATACAAAATTTTACGTATTTGTATACTTTATACTTGCAAAATGTATTAAATTATATTACATTATAATTTTTAAAAATTTGTATCATCATGAGTCAATTAATTAGTATATATATATATATATATATTATTTTTGTGTGTTTATACACATAGAATGAATATTTGTTTTTTCTTTTAACAAAAGAGTTTATGAGTAGTTGATTGATATTTTAAGTTAAAGATATTACAAGAAAAAAAAATTATATTCGGTGAGATACATGTCGGGTGTGTTTGGTAACAACCGGATGCAATTAGAGATTTTGATTGGAACTAAAGCATCACTTAAAGAATTTTAGAAGCTACTTTAAAAAGTTTTTATTATAATAATTTTTTTCAATATCTCTCTTATTTTTGTTTGCCAAATAATGATTATTTTTTCAAGAAGACGAACTTCTAATATTTAGAATCTTAATCTCCTAAAATTCTTTGAAAATATGATGCGAAACACATCCGTCATATTCTTAAAACTTGTGATCTTCCTTATACACAGAAATTGGATATTTGTTTTTTCTTTTAACAATCTTTGTTTTAAAAAAATAGTTGATTAAATTAGTAAGTTAAAGTAATTAAAAATTTTTATTTAGTGAGGACACATGCCATATCGTTAAAGCATGTGATCTTCCTTATATAAGATTTAAGAAGGATAAGACTGTATTGTAAACATTACAAAAGTTTTGTAATGTTAACCAATGATAATCAAGATAAATTTTTTCTTCTTATATCTTTATCCATCAACTTTCACATATGCACATATTCAATAGCTCCTTTTACACTTATAGTACCTAAAATTTAGTGTTGTTTATGGCACAAACAATTTTCCCATTTAAAAAATATCAAAATGTATTCTATTTTCCAATTTAAATAAGAGAAGTCACCTAAAACGAATGTTGTAAATTGAATAGTATCTTCTTCTTCTTTTCGGAACACTTGGTGTAAAGTCCACCCTACAATTAGGAATGTAGCCGTCACAATATACAAAGTGTTACTTAATTTGGTAGCCATTGGACATGGTCATCATTTTGGTAAATAGAAAAGTATATATATATATATATATATACAACTATTGAAACAAAGTTAACGTTCCATGACTATCAAGTGTTTATTGACTTTATTCTATGATTCAGCAAACAATAAACATTCAATATGCCGAGCAAGAAAAATACTAAACATTCTTTAAATCACAATGATACTTATGTTGACAAAATTGGAACAATAATGTCGTCTCTATATTTATGTGTGACGTAAGTTCAAGTTTGTCAATTATACCTGATGAATTATCTCATAAAATGTTGACGAAATTGGAACAATAATTAATTTAATTTTTTTTACACCAGTTAATAAGTATCCAAACTCTGTTAACATACATAAATATAAATGCTAACAATATAATAATTATTATTATTTTGAACCAAAAGCCTTTGTTTTCTTTTTGAATAGCTTTTGGGAAGAAAAAAAACTAATATAGGTTAGTTGTAAAATCACTTCTTTTTTATTAATGCTAGTATCGAATCCCACATACAGCAACGGGTGAAGATTTTATATGTTAATATTGAGAAACAAATGTTTAATGGTACTTGAATGCAAAAACAATTGATACTTTTTGAATGAAAGTGATTTTTTTATAATAGTTTAAATTATTATAATTGTAAATTCAATATTGTGATATAAAAGAAGAAAGAAAATATTTAAATGTATTATCTGAAATATAATATTAAATAAATGATTTATATAATTAATAAATGAAGGGATAAGTGAAAAGATAAAACAGTAATTTCTGATATTCTTTTTTTAAAGATTAAAAAAGAAATTATTAAATGCTTAATAAATATTATAGATATAGATTATGGATTATAGATATAGATATAGATATAGATAGCTAGAAATCAGTTATTTTCATATTCAAATTTACTCAATATTGATTAAAAAGGTAATGAAAAAAAGGAGACAAAGATCTAACAGACGTAGATTCACATGAAATGAAACTGTCAGCCGATACAAAGATCAGTTATTTTAGTTTTTAATTTTAAATCCATTTAATATTAGTATTTTACTTCTCTTCTCTTATATTATATAAAAATATATAAATATATTTTTCTTCAAAAATTAAGAGACAAGTTTCTTAAAAAGTTTCACAAGCCAAATGTTAAAATATAAGACAACTATACTAAGGGCTTTAGAGGATTATATAATTATTAACTAATTGACATACTAGTAACTCTAAATCATGTAACTATTATAAGAAAGAAAACTTTAACCAAATTGTGACAAATATGCACCTATCGTTATGTCAATTGTAATTAATTAATAAAAGATGATAATCTAATTTTTAATTCTTTTTACTTCAATAGAATAAATAAATAATTAAAAGTTAACTAAGTAAATAAACTTTATTATTACATAAATGATTAGTAAGTTTTGATCTTATAAGTCTTACCTACAAATTATCTTAAAAAATAATAACTGATCACTACTATATAAGAAGAGACAAATTTAACCACATTGTAATAAGTTGAGTCACGTTAGAACCAAATAAAAAGATAGATAGTGTGTATCATATATCAATTATAGGACCACTATGAATAGGTCAATTCTTAGTGGCCTCCTACCGTTCACGACATATTTTTTTTTTCTTATTGCAAAAGACTCGTCTGTGGAAGAGTATTACATAAACAACCCTATAACTTAATATTTTTATACATTATCACTTAATTTATTGACGCTTCACCCTTTTTTCCTTTTTTAATAAAGAAAAACGTTTAAACCCAATTAATTAATTATATATTTTCAATTTCTTAATTTATATTTCTCATTTAATTGTCAAAGAGATGATAGTATTTTAAATATACACTTGAATTATTCAACATTTTCGATATAATTTTTATACTTATTTTGTGTCATTCGTTTTTACTTTCTTGATCCATAGTTCTATTTAAATTGTCAAAAAAACAAGCCTTTTCAAATGTGCGTTGAAATATCATGTAGCATTGAAATATCAAAATTAGCCTTTTCAAATGTGCGACGCCAGCCTAAAAGGTTTACTAGTAATATGATATAATGTACAAATGAGATCTATAAAAAAATATGAACAAAAACAAGGAACATGTGGATCATTGTTTGAATGTGATATCATACTAGGTTGAATGTCTTTCACATGAAAACAAACACAACTACATAACTGTACTAAAAAACCAAAATTTGGAGTTTATGATAAGTAGAAGACCAAAATGACGCTTCACTCTTCATGATAGGAGAAAGTTTTGCAAAAGAAAATGTTACAACTTTGAATTTTTATAGCGCAGCTAGGCATTTCAAGAATGGTAATTAAAGGATGTGACGCTCTTATGACCCCTAGTTCCTATGTGGTGCATAAAGGACCGTTAACAATAAGAGTCGAGTCGAATATCAGAAAATTTGTGTTCGACTCATTTAACAATTACTGGACTTGAATTCAACCCGAGCTCAAATAAATACAAAGAAATGCGTTCAAGCTCGAGTTCGAATAATTTTTTACTGTTCGAGTTTGAATTCAATGCTCTGTTAGTTATTAGAATATTATTTTACTTGAATATTATTTTATAAAAATAAACTACTTTTAAAGCTCAAGTTGCTCATGTATATATTTCAACTCGATTAACTCGTTCGATAGCTTGACCTCAAACTTATATTAGCTCATTTATACTTGAGATTTTGGGTTGAAATTATGTTGGTTATATTTTAAAGAAAGTTTCTAAACACAAAACTGTTATATAAATCATGTTCATTTAACTACTAATAAGTTTGATTAACTCGTTTGGCTCTAAATTAAACAAATATCCGAACAAGTAGAGCCAAATATTAATATTATAAGCACTGCTCGTGAAACTAATCGAGTAATAACTTTCGTTCGAACTTTACTCAGACTCAAATATTATCAAACTTAGAATATGAACTAAACAAGTTCGAACTCGAGTAGCTCGTTAACTGTTCTAACTCATTAACACCTTCAGGTGCATGACATTATCTGAAGTGCTCTAATACAACACAATTTAGCTCCATCCACTTTTGTGGGCCTTATATATCCTTATCTTTGCTGTGACAGAGTTGTTATAACTAATGTCAACGAATTGTAATGCACTAAAATATAGTTAGTCTTTGTTAATTGACAGAAACGAAAATATCTCAAATAGTTACATAATATGTAAAACTGACTAGAACACAATGACTGATATACCATGACAGGAACAAAGTGATATACGTCAATAGTGGAGAATATCGGGAAGTGTCACTGACTTTTGAGGGTCTCTGATCTAGTAAGGACACTTGTTACCAGTATAGTTTCAAAGACAAAAACTGTTCGTTATACCTCAAGAAGTAAAATAATTAATAAAGGATCTCTAGCTATATTAGATTAAAGTGTATTGATTGCTCAACAAGTTTCGTGAAAGAATGACACTTATTAGCGAAGAATGAAAAGGGGTCTTTTTTCCTACTTGCAAGAAGATGATATACAAGTTTAAATAATTATTAAATTAGTATATACTTATTTAAAGTGTTATCCTCATAGCGATCAGTAAGTGATATTGCAGAGGGTTTTTCAAATTCATTTGCCGCCCTGCACCGCATCTATCAGCTCCCACTTTCTATATCATTACAATCGCCAAATTTAGACAAAGCATATACATCTAGAAACATCAAAAACATAAAGTAGCGATGTTAGCACCCCAAATTGGTAAACCGTTAATTAGTATCAAAACTTGAAATCTCGTGCGAGGTCCAAGGCTAAGCAGCTTGATCTACGTATTAAGAACTAAAAGTGGTGGAAAGGGCCCAAACAACTTTAGTCCAAGTAGTATAAAAAATTGACTTTCTGAACCTTAGCCCAAATAGAGTTGGGCCCTCAACCCAAATTTAATTGGACCCTCAACAGTGTTAGAACGGGTAACGATATTTATATGTTAGACCTCTTTCTACAATTCTGGAAGTGCGTTATCAAACAAAATTCCAACCAGCAACGTGACATTCTATTCCACAAAATCATAAATTTTGTATTTCTTTTTTTATGGTAAGTTAAACAGACAAATCACATCGCTCATGTGGAATCTGCTCCAAAAGTAGCGATTTAGTGAGTTTGTTTAAAATACAATAAAAAATGTATATGTTTTTTTTTCTTCTTAAAAGCTTTCTAGTTTAGTATGTTTTAGATAAATCAATATAAAACTTATATAATTTTATAAGGATTTATTGCATGAAAATATAATAAATGTTTAGTAAAAAGAATTATTGTGTCATTGAACTTTCAAATTTAACGTTTAATATAACAAACTCTCAATTTGTGACCTTTTGAATAAAGCTCGTTACTTACACGCAATAACTCGTTTTTCTACGATTACATTGATATTTTTATTAAAAAATAATTAATTTATATTTGAGAATATAGGAAGAATTTAAAAGATATAAAAAATATTTTGATGCTTTTCAAAAACAAAACAAAACGTACCTTTGACTTTGCCCATTGTACCAAGGCTTTAAAAATATTTTGTAGTCTCTGAAATAACTAAAATTTAACGAAGACTCAACATCTCAACAGATATATCAATATTAGTCTGTTTCTACCCGGACTCTTTTGACCCGTTAAGCAACTGTTTGACCCGCCAACTCCACATTTTATGGTAGATATTACCCGGTGTCACTGGAAAAGAACGGTACATCGTGATCAAGCCTCACTTGCAACAAAATTCATGTAAATAGAGGCAATAAGACTATCACTAATTTCACAAAGATAGTATCAGCATCTTTAGAATCAAATCAATTTCAAATGTGAAATTAGTTTAATGACTGATGGTCTTATAATCGACTGAAAACATAAAATAAGTAGTATAGTGAGGGAAAAAAGTATCATTATTGTCAGATTTGAAGTGCGGGTAAATTCTCTAAGCTAGGATTCCAGCATCTCAATTGCACCCCTGTCAAACCAAGAAAAAATTTAAGATTGATCTTTATATCGTTTCAATATTTTCATAATTTATAGCATTGTCACGTGTGATGGTAAGACCGATGCCTGTGGCACCTTCATCCTCCGTCTTGGCTCCCCCGTGGCATCCCGTTCTCCGCCTTGCCCATAGGCACGGGTCCGTCCTGGGTCTCGTCCTTGGGCTAGCCGTTCTGGGCAGAACGACCCGTCTCTCGTCCTATGTGCGTGCGTGTGTAACGGATAGCCAACAACGGTCGGTAATGGCTAGCCAAAGGCTAAAAAAAAAAATTACTCCAAACACCTATATAAATACATACATCATACCATATTTTTTTCACACTCACTTCTCAACATTTCTATTTATTTACATATATATCAACAAATTCTTACAATTTCTACTTATTTTCACACTCACTTCTCACCATTTATATATAATTCAAACACTTTATTTTCTTTTATCAAATCGTTAAATGGATCAATTCCAGAGTTCGGACGAAGATTCCGATCTAGAAGAGCTCAAAATAAGTATTGCTAGTTACGATCCGAATGTTATGCTCGATATTCTTGAATCGTGAGAAGAAAACGAAATCGAAAGTTCTCGACCAAAAATACGTAGAAGGTATTTACATAGAGGTCGAGCCGGGGCCGGCGAACATTTGTGGAACGACTACTTTTATGAAAATCCAACATTTCCGGAAGATTACTTTCGAAGACGAGTTCGGATCAGCCAAATTTTCCGAAAGTCATTGTTTCTCCGTATATGTCAAGGTATAACGTCTTACTCTCAACAACCGCTACCTCCTTAATTTAGTTTTTTTCATTAACCGCGTGATGTTGTTGGTATACTTGGTTTTAACGTTTTTCAAAAGTTTACTTCCGTCATACGACAATTGGCATACGGTTGTGCTGCCGATGCGTTTGATATATATTTACACATGGACCAACAAACTTCATACGATTGTTTGAACAACTTTTGTAAATGTGTATTTCATTTATACTCGACTGAGTACTTAAGAAAACCTACACAACAAGATTTCCAATGTTTACAAGCTAAACATGCGGAGTTACATGGTTTTCCGGGGATGCTCAGAAGCATCGATTGTATGCATCGGCCTTGGAAAAATTGTCCAGTAGCATGGAAAGGTCAATACACACGAGGTGATCACGGGCATCCAACAATCATGCTCGAAGTCGTGGCCTCGTACGATTTGTGGATTTGGCACGCTTACTTTGGTCCTGCAGGTTCGAACGACATTAATGTTCTTAATGAATCAGATTTGTTTAATGATTTACTCCAAGATCGAGCTCCTAATGCAAGTTTTACTATGAACGGGGTTGAATACAACAAATGATACTATCTAGCCAACGACATTTCTTAGAAAAATTGTTTAAATGTCCGATTGAGGAAGATAATATCAAATACAAAAGATTCCAAGCAGCTGCAAGAAAGGACATGGAACGAGCATTCGGTGTGCTTCAAGGTCGTTGGGTAATACTTAAAAATCCGGCAAGACCATATAGCATCAACAAGATAAGAAGAATCATGTATACTTGTGTGATTTTACACAACATGATAACGGAAGACAACGAGTGCAATATATGTCAACTTGAGGAAGACTACCTCCGAAACCCGAATAATTCTCCACGACGTTCTTGGTCAGAGAGGGTGGAGTTACATGATCGTATAGACAAAGAATTACGTGATAGGCAAACGCATCATTTACTTCGTAATAATCTTATCGAACACATTTGGAGCCTCCCGCCAAATTTTCGTATTCGAAATAATTTTACGCCTAACGAACCCACCGACGTCGAGCAATTGTAATTTTGTCTTAATTATTGTAATTTTTATTATTATTAATGTGAGTTAGTTTTTTTATTATTATTGTAACTTTTTATTTATTATTAATGTAACGTATTTTTTTTTGTTAATTATTGTAAGTTTTTATTATTATTAATGTATTAATATTTAAGAAATGACGTGACGCTGACGTGGAAGTCAGTCCTCAGTTCTGGGGAGTCAGGATAGACAGTGTTCAGTTCTGGATCAGTCCTTAGTCCTCGTACTAATGTAACGCTGATATGGAGGTCAGTCCTCAATACTGAGAACCTCACGATAGAGAGTGATCTAAAAGACCTTAAAACTTTGTAGGCTATAAAAACATGAATATAATTATAAAACATGCTAATTGCAAATACCGAGAGATTTTCCTCATATCTCAAGCTACTTCGTCTAAATATTAAAATTTGGTCTAAATCTGTTGGTGAAGTGGCTTGCCTCCAACCGTATAGAGTTATAATATTTCCTAGTTAAATGAGAAAATGGGTGAAGAGATATAGATAGAAAAAATTCATAATTTGTGTATTTCTCTTGGATGTCTTGTGAAACTACAACATTTACCACCAAGACATTCCACTTTGAGCTACTTTAAACTTTTTAACTTTTTTTTTTTCATTTTACCTGTTGAAAAAACATAACCCGTATCTAACTCATTTGGTCAAAATTGCCACCTGCAGTTAACTGCATTATGCCTCGTTAAGTTTATGAAGTTACACAATTACCTAAATCATTTATTAATGATAAAGCTTAGGGGTCAAATACATCCAAAACCGTAAATCTTTAGGCTGAGTCAAAATTGAAAAACTATTCGACCAGCCACACTTTTGGATTTTTATATAGTTTAATTTGCATGGATAATAAACATATGTTCCTATTATAGAACTGTTAACTATTTAGATGAAATTTATTATACGTTTAACTATCTTAACGATTAAATATCAGTCAAACTGGACTTTTCAAGCAAAAATGTGGAAAGTGCCCTACCTAGTAATTGTTTGATGCTAAAAGATGTGTAAAAAATTAAATTTTTAGTACCAGAGTCAAAATAATTGGACGACCATGGTTCTAGTAAATCCTTCTGATTTCATGTATCTCAATATGTCACTTGTGGTTATTCCCATCTATAGCAGCCTACAACGAATAGATTTAATCAATATAACATAACGAAATGGCAAATAGAGGAAAATCAATGTATTGAAGTTGAAAATTGAGTAATTGACCACAAAAGGAGCATGATAACAATCACCTGACGACCACCTACTTGTTTACCTTCGTGCACCTTCCTGATAACATACTTGATAGAACATCAAATTCCATCCATCAAAAGTAATTGGAGAAAATGTTGAGCATGAAACATGAAGTTATAACTATAACTAATTTATTCTAATAAACATGTAAAACAAAGCTTATTATATTAATTTTCACCTCTTTACACTATCTAAGCATAACAGCCTAGCATTATGATCCATACATAATACATATACATATAGTATAATAAAACGTGGTAGAAAGTTTACTGAAACATCCCCTGGCATTGAGCATGTAAAAATGGATAACAACATGCGATATGTGTTCAATTACACGCATGGGTCTGCTATAGCATTAGGTTCACAACATGTATTTTAAAGAATATAGAATAAATGAATATAATGGATCAATAATCATCCTCAGATAAAAATCAAATTGTTTTGATAAGTAAAGGGAAAGACTATTAATTATCACCAATCGAAAATAGGAATTAAATTCCAAAACATAATCAATAGTTTTAGGTTTTACCTTTCGCAAGAGGTTATGTGTTTAATGAGAGACGAGTATTGCAACTGTGATGGTCATGGTGAAGAAGGTGGGTCACCAGTGTGTTAGTCAACATTGTAGCAATCGATCTCCTTTGATAGGAGATTACAATCAGACTAATCGCAAAAGTGAAACATGGAGAAAGCTCAGCGTGAAACTAGCTTTGAAGTGGAGAAATTGGGAGAAGAGAGACGTTGTTACTGGAGATGTTGAGAGGGAATTGACTAAACAGAGGAGGTATTTGGTAGAGATGGTACGTGGGGTGAAACCGCTCACCACGTATTTGAGAGGACTGTTACCATGGATTGTTCAACTGCTCAGGCTTAGAATTTAAACAAACAAGATAAAAAGTCAATTGACTTTAGACGACTACGATTAGAATTCAACTAAAAACATCTCACTTGCCTTTAGTTAGAATTAGAATTAGAATTAGATTAGAATGTGAAAGTATTAAAAATAATAAATTTGATACATAACGGCTGTTAATTCCTTTTTAACGATACTATGCTATTTAATTATCAAATGGGCCAAGCAATTAAGTCGGGTTGCAGTTTATTACTAATACATATGTATGTTCAAGGCCCTCCATACATTTTGAGCCCTTTGCAAGAGCTCCTCTTGCGAAGGCTCAAATTTAACCTTTCTATGAAATATATTTAATGTTGTTATTTAATGTAACATCTCAAAAAAATTGATGGAGAATGGGCAGAAAGATTTTTTAACCCTTTGATTCAGTAAATTAATCATACTTATTTTTATTGAATAATACTTACTTTTTAATGAATCATAGTTTTAAATATACCCTTCTCCCCCTTCTCCACTAAAATTTCTTTCTTTTTAGATCATGATACTATATATATATATATATATTTTATGTATACACCACTAAATTGGATCATCAATACACAAATGACAACACTTTTATAGATAGAAAATTACACAAATCATCATTTAAGTTCGCTTCAAATTTCACTGGCAATCTTTTACAAACTTTAATTATACCAATCATCATTTCTTTTAAAGCTTGTTACACAAATAGTCTTTTAAACTAACGAACGTTAGCTACTCCTTTAAAAAGTACATGCATGATATTATATTCTTTTAATTTATTTTCCTTTGAGTAAAATAAAAATTATATAATCTAAAATATTTATAGACACATTATTATGTGCACATAATATTATTTTCATCTTCCCCCATCTTTAGCAAATTCATCACCAAATCCGGTCCCCCTTCCTCACTAAAACATCAAATTTTATAGTCCACCACCCAAATCCTCCACCATCTTACACCACTCAAACATACATTTGTGACTTAAAGATTACGAGTTACATATTTGGTTCCCAGTTTTCAATGTCGTTTTACTTTGAAGCTAGAATTTTTGTTTGAAATAATTTTCGAGTAACAAATGGATGGAAACGAGAAGAGGCGGTGACTACTAAATTCATGACAAGATAAGATGAGTGGGTGATAAAGGGTCGCCGGGTGGCGAAAGATGGTGGTGGATTGGGCAATAGACTATAAAATTTGATGTTTCAGTGGTTAGTGGACTGGATTTGGTGATGAATTTGCTAAGTGAAATAGATAAGATGAAAATGATATTTTGTGCACCAAATAATGTATTTATACATATTTTAGATTTTGTAATTTATATTTTACTCAAAGAAAAATAAATTAAAGAATAAAAAATATCACATATGATCATTTTTACCGAAATAGTTAATGATTGTTAAGCTAAAAGAATATTGGTGTAACAAGTTTAAAAGAAAAGATTATTTTGCAACTAAAATTTGTAAAAGATTATTAGTAAAATTTAAAAGCGATTTTACATTACGACTTGTATAAGTTTCTTTTAGTGTGGAAGGTAGTATTAGATGACGTTTGATAATCGATTTTTATCCTTTTATTTTCATGTCAATATAGTTTTTCCATTATCTTCGTATCATCTACTTATCTATTTCACATTTTGATTGTATATCATTAAATATATTTTATAATGTTGTATAATAAAATACATTCACACTGTACGGCTAACAAAGAGTGATGAATCGTCACCCAATTAAAAAACATCATTATCCTTATATACATGATGACTTGACCATATATATGATGACTCGACCATATATATACGATCAATCATTATCAAACAAATCTCATCTAAAATATCATTCATATCCGGAATAACTTAAAACATATACATGACAAAAATGGTAAACAAGTCTAATTTATTACATAATCGGCAAATTATTATAAACATATAAATACCTCAAGCATTAACAAATTCTAAATTCATTACATGAGTCAATTAATAAATAAATAATAGAATAACATATGATTACCTTTTTATGTCACTTCCATTATTAATTTAACCAAAGTTTGTTCCAACTTCAATGTCATTTACCCTTTTTTAACCAATTTCTGATCTCCATAAAACTCCAAATATCTCACTTTCCAATCTTTACACTCACAATCACCATCACAAAAAACAAACACACACTTCATTACTCATTCGAAACCCCTCAAATTCAATGACTCAAAATCCCAATCAAACCCTAAATAAAAATGTCTAATTTCATCTTCAGTTCATCACAATGATTTCATCACCATCTCCATGGATTCCTACATTACTTCTCCTTTCACTTTCTCTCCCACTTCTTTTCTTTTTCGCTTCACACATCCTCCCACCACCGCCGCCACCAATTTCCTTCCCGGACGAACTTGATGATCTCACCCTTTTCCGGCGAGCCGCCACCGTCGATTCCATCCCGACCCATAAACCCAAATCAAGAATCGGATCCACCAACACAAAACCCAAGATTGCTTTTTTGTTCTTAACAAACACCAACCTTCAATTTGCACCTTTATGGGAGAAATTTTTTAGTGGGAATCAATCAAGTTTCAATCTTTTTAATGTTTATGTTCATGCTGACCCAACCATTAAACCTAAAATTGAAATTCCAGGTGGGGTTTTCACTCAAGATCGATTTATCGCTGGTAAACAAACCCGCCGTGGCACCGCCACCCTCATCTCCGCTGCACGTCGCCTTATCGCCACTGCGATTCTAGATGACCCGAGTAACCAGTACTTTACTTTAATCTCTCAACATTGTATACCTTTACATTCATTTCAATATTTGTATAGTATCCTTTTCGAGTTAAATTCACATCAAGTGGCTGAATTGAGAACCTTGAAATATAAAAGCTTTATTGAAATAATTGATCAGGATCCGAATCTTTGGGATAGGTATAATTCTAGGGGTAAAAATGTGATGGTTCCTGAGGTCAAATTTGATGACTTTCGTGTGGGTTCGCAGTTTTTTACGCTTACCAGAAAGCATGCTATAATGGTTGTTAATGAAAGGAGGTTATGGAAGAAATTCAGGCTGACATGTTTAAAACCGCAGTCTTGTTACCCCGAAGAACATTACTTTCCTACATTGTTGTCAATGGTGGATTTAGAAGGGTGTACTGGTTATACATTGACTCATGTTAATTGGACCGATAGTGTTAATGGACATCCGCATACTTATTATCCGAATGAGGTGTCGCCCGAACTGATTTACAATCTCAGGCAGTCGGATTTTGAGCAGGATTATATGTTTGCGAGGAAGTTTTCGCCGGATTGTTTGGATCCTTTGATGGATATGGCCAATGAAGTGATTTTGCGGGACTGAATTTTCTGGTAACTTTTTACTCTTTAACTAAGTTGAATCTTTAGTATTGCTACACTTAATGTGGTTACTTAGTTGAATTTATGTGGAATCATGTGGGTTTTGCTTGATTTGTTATAGTAGCTTCCTTTATAAGGCTCTAAATCGACACAATTGATGGACATTAGTGGATGTTGATCATGTTGCACATGTTATGTTCCCTTTGTTGCCTGATATAGATGGTAGCATAGTTTGACAAACGTGGCAATTGTAGTGTATTGTCTGTGTTTCTTTCTTTAAGGGTTAAGTGTGTGACGTGTCACGTGTGTCGAGGTTCTTTGGCGTTTACTTACTTGGGTATGGACTACCTTTACAGTTTTTAGGATTTTATACTACAAAAGCTAAATTTGTTAAGGGTATGTACGTGCATGATCACTCGTGGTCATAGGTTTCCTCCCGTTTAGGTAAAAAGTCTTGGTTCACAGTATTTCTCACATATTTTGTGAAATCCCGACTGTCTTAATGTTCAGATCTAACCCAATTGGTTCATCAAGGCTCTTTTATGGTCTTCATTTGTCATCTATGTTTAGATCACGTTTGAAGTGATGTATAACCATATTTATGTCTCAACGTATTGAGACCAATTTGGGTCCTAATTGTGTTAGGTATGTCTTCTTGCAGTCTGGTGCAATATAAATAATATATGTCGAGTAAATTAGTTGTTTTAGTTTGTGTGCATATCATTTTTTGTACCTTGTCTTAAAAGCATCTGAAAGATTTGAAAGTTGCTTTTGTTTTCTTTAACTAATTACTAATATAAAGATAAAATGGGTCTTATTGTATAAATGGTTAGTGATAACGAACAACACTAAATAGAAAGAAATAAAATTTTGTCTTCTGCTTTACATGATGGTTCCTGGCTGGACTCCCGATGTTAGAAACCAATTTATCTATATGATCCATTGTGAGGCTTTTGAGTCTTCTTAGTTTAATGTAATGTATACTTTTGTGTAGAACACGTAGCAAAAGCTACTGAAAATTCACAGACGCTTTAGATCCTTCTGTTTGCAAGTCTCTTGTTTCGTCTTCATATTGTGAGTCCCACATCTAAAAACGCTGAATATATAAAAAGCATCCCGGATCATACTTGGCAAGTACTATGCACACAGGGTAAAACCCTTTTATCTTTAAAACCATTCTAGGGTATCCTGATGTTATACGCTAAATATGACTATGCTTTATCAGCCCTTTGAGAATTTTTTAAATGGGTCGATTTGTTTTATCTATCGAGTCAGATGGATAATACTAAAGAACATCTAGCTACTATGGAAACAACTTAAATGGGTCAAACACGTCAAATGGGTTGAAAACCGTCCATTTTGTATTTTTAATGCATACAACTATCTATTTACTTACTACAATATATGAGAAATACAACCTGCTTTCGTTGCCACACTATTAGAAAGGTATGGCTTTAAACCCAGTTTGATCATGCTTTTGTTACTTTGCTGACAGGTGAGCCGAAAGCAGGTGGAGCTGGAAAGCCTTTCAACGGTAGTGTACATACAAATGCTAAAAAATAGCGCTGTCCTTGAGTGGTGACGCATAGGGCGTCCGAATCTTTGGGGCCTCCAATTTTATTGTTAATACTAGAAAGTTACCGTCAAATATCTGTCGTTCGGTGAAACTATTAGTTGTCATATTAGTTGATAATGTATTTTAAATATCTTACTTCCAATATTGCATATATGTTTGTGACTATTTTTCATTGTTCCTATTAAATGCACCTAAATTCTATCAAATGTACTGAAAAAAATTAGTCGATCTTTTTGATTTTTTAAACTTTAATTTTGTAGTCAGCTTTTTTAAATTTAACACAATTTATAATGTGGGACATGTTATATAAAAAAACATGCTAAAGGGGATAAAATGAGATCTTTTCATTTTCTATCATAATACCCCTTTTAACAATGTAAAGAGACAATAAGCAACCAAATAATAAGGTATATTCATATTTTTTCTATTTTTATTGTTTTGATTTATGCTTTTTTTTATTAGGATATTTTGATAGTTTTTGATTTGGTGATGACATTTTTTGTTTATTATTATTTAACTTTTATTAGGATATTGTTTGTAACGGGATGTTTAACGTAATTGTTTGAAATCTAGAGGATTAAGACTTGTAGTATTTGACCAACAATCATTATCTATACTACTTAATAAAGCATTTGGCGTATTAGCATGTTTTACAAAAGAGTAGTAGTAAAAGACTATTTTACCCTTCTAACCATCTTTGTTAGTTTTTTAATAATTAAAATTATCTATACTACTTAATAAAGCATTTGGCACATTAGCATGTCTTACAAAAGAGTAGTAGTAAAAGACTATTTTACCCTTCTAACCATCTTTGTTAGGCTTTTAATAATTAAAATTAATGCAGCAAATACCCTTCTAACCATCTTTATTAATTTTTTAATAATTAAATTTAATGCAATTGAGTACCCTTCTAATCATCTTTATTAGTTTTTTAATTATTAAAGTTAATGCAATTGATGATTATTTAATTTTTTATAACTAATGTAACTGTCGTATTAATGGACATTAAATGTCAGTTACATTTGTTTTGATATAATTATTGATGAAAATGAATATTATATACGAATTATAGCTATCTTCTATATAAATATATAAAGAGTTTGACATATTCATAAAAAATCTTACAAAAGAGATACTTGAATTTTTTTTATCTATACTATTATATAAACTATTTACATTAAAAGTCTTAAATCACTTAAAAAGGGGACACACCATATTACGTTTCTACCATCTTACAACATTTAATGAACAAAGTACAATCACTTAAATAATTAATTATTATCTCTTTGTAACCGTCATTTATTCAATTTTCTCATTTAATATCTATATGAAATATTTGTAACTTAATTAACATGTTGTATTCGGGTTGATTTTTTTTTTTTTAAGAATGCAACTTAATTTTTTTTATACCTTAACGGGTCAACCCATGAACCTGAACCTTGACCCGATCTTAACTTGAAATTGAAAGCATTGCAGGGCTTTAGCTTAAAAGTTGATGGGTAAAAAATCATAATTAACCATACCCATTTTTAGGGATAACAATCCGGGTTAGGTTGAGTCGATGGGTTTACGTTGGCGGGATAGTGGGTCAGAAATTGTCAACTCAAACCCAACATGATTTTTATAAATTAAAAATTACAAAGAATATTAGCAATAATTTTTAGGTCTTATTCGTTCATAATAGAAAAGAACTATTAGTTGTGATGATTTAAGTCAAGGAAAACATAGTGAACTATTTTAATTATGATCTAACTTAATATAATTTTGTAACACTCTCGTGATTGAAAAAGTAAGTGAAAATTACTTAAAGAAAGTTGTAATATTTAATTTAGAATTTTATGTTTATATATTTGTTTAGTTTTAGATATATGTATATTTGGATAAGTAAAACAATAAATATAAGTAATGATTGGGATATTCATTTGAAAATTCTAATGAAAAGGTAAAAATATAAATGATTAGTATAATAATTAGGATCCTACTAAATAATTATATCATCATTAGTGTTCAAATAGTGAAGATAAAGTGTATATTTAGGCATACTCTTCCATAAATATTTCATTCGAAAGAGTTAGGGTAGTTCTATATATTTGGTTTCCAAATTTCTTTTTCATATTTCCGTTTCACTAGAATCATTTGAAATGGTCTTTCTGAACGTGATATATGTTTGCCTACGAATATGAGGTCACTTAAAGTGTAAAATATACGATGAATAAATTCAATTTACAAAAAATAAATTTTAGTAACAAGATTGTTGACCTGTTGTATGATAAAGAAGATAAAAAGATCACTAGATAATATTAACTGATACATAATGCATCGAGGACTATGAAAAAGGAAAACTCAAAGTATGGGATGGGCAACAGCTTTGCACGGTGGAGTCGGCGCTCCGGCTAACTTACCTGCTGAAAGCTGAACACCTCGAGAAGCCGCCTTCATGACATCCTTCAAATTGGTGTCTCGGTTATTAGTGCCCACCGCTCTCCTTTAGATGTAGTTGAACTTGTGGTATTAATTTCACTTTAGCATATGGAATAACCTAAGTACAGTTGATGGCCTTTAGATCATTTTATGTATTAATATTCCTAATACTTGTTTTACTGTAAACCGTTGTACTGTAGGTACGCGAACTGGAAACTGTCCACATTTTAATGCTGGTAAAGGGTATGTACTACAACCAATGGAACCGTTTAAATGGAAGCTGGCATAATGGATGGAATACAAAGAGATGTGGTGCAGCATCTGGTGTCACGACAGTTGTTAATCCCGGCTCTTTGGTCAGACATATCATGGAAAAAACTCCTCATATTTATCTGGCATTTGATGGCGCCGAGGCCTTTGCAAGAGAACAGGCAACTTGTTAGAAATCGTGATTATTGATTGCCTGGATGTATTGAAAGTCGTGATTCACTTTCAGATTGAAATATTTCGTTGGTACACACGAAATTCAAGCCAGGGGCACCCTTGGACCCCACCAGGGGCTGCCACCCCTTGAACCCCGCTAACGGGGGCGCTGCCCCCGGACCCCGTTGGACCTAAACGAATTAAAACAAGCGTGCACCCCACACCACCGAACTTGTTTAATATTCATTTAGATCAAATTGGTCAAATAAGTTAATCCCATTACACTTAAATCATATTGGTGATAAATCACCAACACAACTCACACACTCACACATTCTGCAGATACAAGATTTTAAAAACCACATTACCTTTTCAGCTTATTACGGAGTAATTAGATACTATACATTTTCAAGAGCTTAGACTAGCCTCTCTGCACTTCTGTGATTATACTCCCACACAGAATGACTTTGTGAACTTGAATAAATCAATAGATCAATTCATTTGTAACAATTTTCATGTAACTATGGGAAGTTACTTTTACAATTGTTTAGAGGCTCGAAACTGTAGACACAAGTCATATCATCACTCCTGGAAACATAGTGAGACTAAAGCAAGCTAAAAAAGCAAACAGAGTTCAGGTATTCTCATTTCATCTCAGTTCATTCCAATTAATTTACATTGATGACGTTTACTTGTGATTGATGATGATCTATTGTCTCTACGTCATAGTCGAATTACATCACAAAATGACAAAAATTGTTGCTACTTGCATTATAACAGAATAAGTTAGATGCAATGTCGATCCATTTACATCTGAGCAGGTTGATTTGGGTTATGTTTAAAGTCAAACTTTTTCCAAATTTACCTATATTTTCTGGGATGGTTCTTGACACGCTAATTATATATAGTTATTATATACATAATTTATATAACTGAGCGAAAAAGAACTGGTTTGGGTCGACCCAAACCGACTTGAAACGTACTAAAGGAACATGTTTTGCCATTCTAGCTGTGTGTGATGTACATTTTGCTAGCTTCTTGCTAGTCTTATAATGAATTTACCGTTAAAAGTATAAAATGAACATGTGTAGCCATGATTAATAATGAATTTGCCATTCTAGCAGTGTGTGATGTATATTTCTTCTAGCTTCTTGCTAAACGTATAATGAATTTACCGTTAAAAGGAGAACAAAAAATGGACATGTGTAGCTATGATTAAATGTATAGCAAAAATTATGTTGTCTCCAGATTTGTCTTGCTTTATGTATCTATGGTTTAACTTGTAGCAAGATTATGCACAATCTATTCAAACTGAAGATGAAAAGGAGAGAGATGGAGATAGCAAACTTGGAACCATTGGATGTTTAGCCGTTGAGAGTTAGGAATTACTTTTAAAACACCTGGTATGTTTAGAGCTTATGCTACTAAAGATGGGTTTACAGGGATTGCGATTTGGTCATGTGATTGATTGATCACGGTGTTTGGTATGCAGTTGGGAATTACTTATGGCTACGGGTTGAAACCTGTCTCCTCCTTGGGTTTGGGTGATTCCTTGAAGTTTTGAACTTCATTTCTTATTTTTAGTTCACATTTCGTTGAATCAAAGACTCTATACTACTATAATTTTCATAACTGAAAATTAAATCAACCATAGCATTAAATCAACTATACCCATAATATCATATATCAACGAGAAATAAGAAATCAAGTTCATGTTCATTTTAGGGAGAATCGGTTATCATATATACCCAACTGAAAATTAAATCAACTATACCCATTTTCGTCTCTTATCAAATCTATGACAATTATGCCCTTTGTTATCCATCTCCAAATATGCAGTCGTTGATTACCCATTGCTACGACGCGATTTATTTTGACGGTCGTTTAGGATTTGTTATTAATGTAGTGAGTGAAAAATTGCAATTAAAATTTATGTGCTTATATGCTATAATTAATTATCTAGAAAATATAATGAATTATTTTAAAAACAATCAAAATGAAGGATTTGAATCTAGCATGACAAATGTTAAAGATATTGAAATAAGACCGACTTTTAAAAAGGTTGTTATTATGTTATTTATATTTTTAACAGAAAAACAATGAAAAATTCTTACTAAAAAATATGGACCGGTAATTAGTCTCTTTTTATTTTTATTTTTTATAACATAATAAAATAATGCATTGAACCGTAAGCATTTTAATTTTAGATATGTTTTTTTAACTAATTAAAATTAAATACGGAAGATGCTTTTGTTGTTGTTGGATAGTGAGTGTTTAGGTTGAAGAATATATTTTATTATTACTACCAACAATACTTAACTTTATCTTTAGACAACGATAAACAACAATGATGAATCGCTCAAATGCTGCTGTGGATGTTTTCATGAAATTCAAAGGTAATATTCTTCTTTTTACTACCAACAATTAATCCCTTTTTCCTTCCAATAGATTAGGTTTTGAATTTAGTGGTTTTAGCAACAACCCATTTTCAGCTGCTTTTCTTCACTCCAATTCTCGTTCAATTCATAATGATGATGATGATCGCCCTCAATCTATCTATCAAAAGGTTACTAACTTGAATGATGCTTTGGACTTGTTTGATCAAATGACTCAGAGACGGCCTCTACCATCTGTGGTTAAGTTTACTCAGTTGTTGACTGCTGTTACCAAAATGAAACATTTTTCTTCATCCCTTGATCTTTTCAAACTCATGTGTTCAATTGGGGTTCCTGTTAATGAATACTCTGTTAATATTGCTATCAAGTGTTGTTGTCAGTTGCATCGCACAAATGCAGGTTTTGCACTTTTAGGTTTTTGCTTCAGGCGAGCTATTGTACCAAATGTCTGCACTTTTAATACACTCTTAGATGGACTCGTCCTAGAAGATAGGGTTTTTGAAGCTGAGATATTTTTCAAGAAACTCATCAAACAGAACCTTTGTGAACCTAATGTAGTTACGTACTCTACAATGATTAAAGGGCTTTGCAAGTTCGGGCAAAATGTTACTGCCATTGCTTTGCTCAGGCTGATGGATGAAAAGGGTTGTAGACCTGATGTAGTGACATATAGCACCGTCATTGATAGTCTTTGCAAGGACGAAATGATTGATGATGCTTTTAATCTTTTCAAAGAAATGGTGTTTCACAAACATATTCTACCGAATGTCATAACATACACCTCTATGATTCATGGTCTTTGTAACTTAGGTCGTTGGGATGATGTTGCTAAGATGCTGAAAGAGATGGATGATGATAGGATTTCTCTAGATGTGCAGACTTACTCTGTATTAATTGATGCATTTTGCAAAAAAGGTAAAGTAGAAGAAGCTGAAGCTGTTATCAACATCATGATTGAGAAAGGTAAGAAGCCTGATGTAGTAACATACAATTCACTTATTGACGGTTATTGTTTACAAGGTGAAATGATCAAAGCAATGGCAACTTTTGATTTAATGACATGTAGAGATCTCGTCCCTAATGTTATCACTTATAGTAGTTTATTAAATGGGTACTGTAAGAATTTGAAGATAGACAAGGCCATGACATTGTTTCAAGAAATGACAAGTAAAGGTTTGAAACCCGATAGAGTGACTTACAGCACCATGATACAAGGATTGTTCAGTGCTGGACGTTGTGGGGCTGCACGCAAACTCTTTGATGAGATGCGAGCACAAGGCCAAATTCCAAAATGAAGTTACTTACGCAATAATTCTAGAGGGTCTGTGCAACAATCATCAACTAAATGAGGCAATCTCTTTGTTCAAATTGATGGGTAATAGCAAGCTAAATTCAAATATTGCTGTTTACAGTATCCTCATAGATGGTGCAAGCAAATCTGGGAGGGCAGATATTGCAAGCTCTCTTTTCCAAGACCTAACTGATCCAGGTTTGCAACCTGATGTTCAGACATATACTGTGATGATTAGTGCTTTATGTAAGGAAGGTCTACCTGGTGATGTAAAGCAGTTGTTTCTTAAAATGGAAGAGAGTGGTTGCCTGCCAAATAACGTTACTTATCGTGTTCTTCTCCAAGGATATCTAAAAAACCAACATTTTGATGATGTAGAGGTGCTTTTACAGGAAATGGAACGAAGAGGTTACACCGTTGATGCTTCAACTTTGTCGATGCTACTTGATCAAATTGCAGCAGAATCACTAGATAGGAGTATGCTTAAGTTGATAGGTAAGCTTGTGCCAAAAGAATTGATGGATGATCCTAGAGTCTTTTCGTAGATTGCGGCCGGGAATAAAATCAAAAAGGGTATTGCGGGTTTGAGTTATTTGTGGAATGATGCTTACTAACTTCATGGATATTAACTATTTACATATTAATCACTTGTTATGATTGTGTGTGTGTTTGTTTTTCTTTTTTCTTTTTAGTTTTAGCTTCTTAAGAGATGATGGTTTTTCACGACATCTCTTGGTTGGTGTTTGAGATGTATAATGTGGATGTCAGCATCATAATGAGTATTTTTTATTCAATATCACCCCCATATGAGAAATTAACCACTGATTTCGTAGACAGATGAGGTCTGCTATCAAAGCATGGCTTTTGTATTTTGACCTGCAAATGATCTGCTGTATCTTCACAACCAAATCACCATGTTTCTTCAGTTTTGTACATTGTTCCTGCTGTGAAGTTGAGAGCAACAGCTGGTACAGTTTCTATGTCTACGTAGTATGAATGTACGAACTTATTGAGTTATAGTTTATCTCATGATAGAAAGATATGATAGTGTTACCTTCTATTAGTAAATTCTTGAATCCAGATGTGTCTAAAACCTAGTTTTAGTTCCAAAGGTACAGTTAGATATTTCACTATCGAAATGTACATATCCCTCTCTTTGTTAGATATTAAATGACTAATCTAGTTGTTAGATATTTCAATATTAGATATTTCACAATCCTCTTTAATACAGTTACCATGTCTCCATATTATGAAAATATGAAACAGTTGAGTTTTACAGATCTGTTTCATTATCTCTGAACCATTGATGAGAATTGTTTATAATTTTTTTAAAATGTGTTCACTACCATAAGTTATTTGAAGGTGAAGCTTACTTCTATTAAAATTTTACCACCAAACATTTATAAGTTATGGACATTTTTGTCATCTTCAACTTTCTTGATGGGATAAATGAATCGAACTGATCAGCCGGCTGGTCTCTTGTTATATGGCTACCTTTTTAAGTTTATGATTTTATTTTTCATATTATAATTCTTAAAACATATTGCTGATGTTTTACAGATATTTGCTAATGTTTGGTTCAATTCATATTACAAACTTGATGCCTCAAAGTGAGCAACCTCTTTGGTGCAATTCATAAAGAAGCATTTCTATATCGCATAAAACTGTGATGATTTCTAATTCATAAAAGTTCCTATTACGAGACATCATTAGCAAATATATGTAAAATGGCAACTAAATCACTAGGTAGAAGTATGCTTAACTTATTAGGTAAGCCTATGCTAGAAGAAGTGACGGACATCAACAACTTAGTAATATACCACCAACGCATTGTTTCTTTTTTAATCTTTGTAAGTGAACAAAATCAACAATTTATGAATTAAATCAAATTTTAAAAAACTCGCTGTGAACAAAAGAAAAATAATAGAAAAAAGACACTTAATATACAGGAAACTTAAATTAAAATTGAAGTAATTAGAGCCTATTGGCCCAGCTTTTCATAGAGACAAAAGACAATTGGCTAGTTAAGGTGTTAATTACAAGGCTGTTGGGCTGTTAAAAAACACTATGGGCTTGATCCAGTTTTTATTGAGACAAAAGAGTATGGGCTTGTTGGCGGTGGCCTGATACTATCGCAGCTAGGCTAGACTAATAAATACACTACATCACAGGTCACGGGCCACGACTGGAAATAAAATCACATTACAATAACTTTTTCTAAATAAACTTCTCCATTGAAGTTGTAAGGTAGTTTTGGCATCTTTTGCTATCTACAATCTTTTTAGCTATTTAGAGCATCATGTAACCAAATAGAACGAATATGAACATGAATAGAGCATGTTCGTGTTCGCTCATTAATGTTTTATTAAATAAATGAATGAACACGAACAGATAAATGAACAAACTTTCTTGTTAATGTTCATTCATCAAGAAAATATGTTTATTCATAAACATGTTTTGAGCTTTTGTTAGAAATTAATGCTCTATTCTTGAAGTATTTGCTTGTTGAAAATGTTTTGTAATACTTTTTAAGCTTTTTTAGTAAGAGGTAAAACTCTTTTATAGAAAAGCATAAAAGACTATATCATTGAATATGTTCTAATACAAAGTCTTTCTCCTTCTTTATTAGTGTTTAACTCTCCGTATGTATGAGTCTATTCTCTAACTTTTATATTTAAAAAGCTACTTAAATGGTTGTATATATATAAGTAAAACAATAAATATAAGTAATGATTGGGATAATTATTTAAAAAATCTAATGAAAAAGTAAAAATATAAATGATTAGTATAATAATTAGGATTCTACTAAATAATTATATCATTATTAGTGTTTAAATGGTGAAAACAAAGTGTATATTCATGCATACCCTTTTCATTTCAAGATTCAACTTTTTTAATCAAAGAGGCTAAATCTTAACCTTCGATTTTAAAGATCCAATAATTTAAAAATCTGAAAAGGGAAAATATCCAAAAAAGAGATACATGCATCCAAAAACACGTATTTACACAATATATGATAGAAAAAACTGGAAATTTGAAAAGTAAAAGTTTAGATGAGAGTATGAGGCCCACGTAATATATCCAAAAACTAGTTAATATATTTCCATTTTCTTGAGGAATTTTAGTAAATACAATTTGCATATGGATGACATAAAATAACGTCTTTTGCCATTTGCGACACAGAAATTTACATGAGAATTAAGACAGATGAATGCAGGCAAAAAGATGATCAAATAAATAAAACAAATAAATGTCAATTTACTAAACATAAAATGACAGAATTCCAATATTTTTGATGGCATGTAGCAAGAGACAAGGATGACCTTACAAGGTACAAATTGGTTCATGTATGTGAGTTTTAGCTAACGACTTTCAACTTGTTAGACTGATACACCAACTGACTCAACATCGATTAACTAGTTCAAGGTAGTCGAACTGAAATTCACACCACATTTCCTCTTTCTTAACAAATTGATGAAACTTGGAAGATCAGTTGACTCGATACAATGATAAACAGCATTTTTGGTACTCGAATGATATCTTACATACATCATATCCCGACAAAATACAAACATAAAAAGTACACATTGACGTTTTTGAAGTCGTACAACAAGATCTCGTCAAGATACAATTTTCTCCACTCTGTATCGCATGCTTGTTATAGTAAAAAAAATTATTGCTAGTTACAAAAATAATGACAATCAATATAATTACAACATTCTTAAATAAACCCCATGACCATTTTGCACTTCCCTGACAGAAATCTTGGCATCTCAGCCTGAAAAATGCAATGGCATACCAACTGGTAATTTATATACAAACATCTGAAGTTGCAGCAGTTCCTGAATAGCAGCAGCTGATTGGAGATAATTGCTAGTCAAGTGCTCAGTGTTTTTGCAGCAGATTTACCAGGTTGCTTGGCTATTTGAGTCCCTAGAACTTGCCCAGATTTGCCTGTTCAAATACGCAAAAGTAATCTGAGCTTGTAAGATGTACTTTTTAGAAAAAAAATTTATCAAGGATGAAAGTGACAGAAACTATGTTACTTGGCTTGAGGATCGGTGTTTGACTAAGTAGCTTTAATAATATATCATTTGCTTTTAGTAGTAACAATTCCGACCCGTTTACTTAAGAATGGGTTGATTCGGGTAATGTTTTATTTCTAACGGATCAAATCAATAAAAATTTATAAAATATTAGCTAGACAGGAAACATGTCAAATGGTGAAAGTTGCCCAAAGCCACAAAGCGTATTTTAATTGCATACCATCAACACAATCAACTTTATCAAAAAAATAAAAATAGAATATCATTGTAAATTGATAATAACCTTTATAGAAATTGACCAAAACAAATTCTGCTTAGACCCGCCCATCCAAAAATAAATCATTTTGACCTGTTAACCGTGTGCTTGTGTGTCTATGTGTGAGAGAGGGAGAAATGGACCAACCACTACTAGGAAAAGACCGTCGCTTCTTTCCCTGATTTCCCAAACTTAACAATCCTTCTCTAGGATTGCTGTGGGATCTTGACCCCACACCAGATTTCGAGTTCTGCCCATTAACTTTATCACCAACTAATGAGTTAGACTTTGGTGTTTCATACTTGCTAGTTGACTTGATAGGGGAAGAACCAATGCCATCAGATTGAAACTGCCTCAGTTTTTCAATCGGCAGTTCTGATAGAAGGTTCAAACCAAAGGACTTCTTGCCAGCAGATTTTAGCGGGTTCTTGATGTTGCTTTCTTGCTCTTGTTTAGCAGCCGAACCATTATTCTCCTGAATCTTCACTCCATCTTTTGAATAATTGTCGAGAAACCGATTCTCCCATGGACGAACAGCCATCCATCTCTCCAACCAGTTCCAACCCCAGTTACTTTTATCTGGTTCAAATCCAGATTGAGCTGTGTGTTGTCTTGATCCTGCTTGCCACTGAAACAAATAAAAAATAAATTATTACTGCACCACTTAATCATACAGATGGCAATTTCGACACGTTTACTCATGAATGAGTTGATTCAGGTATTTTATCTACAGGTAAAGCCACCCAAAAAGGAAGACGGGCTGAAGGGGTTGAAGTTCAACCAAAACGTATTCTTAATGCACAAAACCTCCTATACATGGTTACTAAAATAACAAATAATCAAAGAAATAATATGATTTTTATAATCATAATTTTGACACACTGATTATTTAAACTAATTTACAAAATATTATTTTGTACAATAAGTGTTCTGAATCAACCCAGCAGGTTTCGACGTGTCCAAAAGTTACCCATTCTGACACATTACCTGCCCCACCCAATGCCACCTGCACAAAATTATATATCTACGTTTTATCGGAAAAAAGGACAATTAGGTATCATAAGACTGTTAACAAAGGACCTAATGTGAAATATAAGTGCCTTACATTTAAAATCTCAAAACATGATCTAAATATAATGAAAAAGCAAAAATTTTGCTGATCACCATGAAAGAGTATGATATTTAATGTTACCTGGTGAGCAAGAGCATATGCCATGGCTCTCTCACGTTTGGCTGCAGCTTCTTGCCTCTTTATCAATTTTGCTTGGATTTCTTCAACTGAACCAACACTATCACACCATCCTTCCTGTCAAAGAGAATCAATAGAAGGCAAGAACAAAAAATTATAGATACAAATAAATATGTATAAGCTTGAGGCAGCACAACAGCCAAGTCGGATAATGGGTCAAAAGGGGTATGCATTAGCTACACTATTGACGTGACCCGTTCCCTTTTCTGCATATTTTTATTTTACCTGTTTGACCCATTAGAGACTCAACATAACCTTAATGGACCCACTAATAAGTAATGGGGTGAAATTGTCACCTCTAATATTGGTACTATACGGTGTTACATGTAATGCTCTAGAGGTGTCCAGGGTTTGGACTTTTCTTCATTATATGGAGTCAACGATAAAGATGGATATTTCATCAGCTCCAATTATGTTTGTATCACAAAATTCATCTTGAAAGTTTAGGCTTTTAGTAATAATATAAACACGGAAGCTCATATGCTTAATTGTAATTTAGAGTGCTAACCTCTATTTCTCGAACACGGGCCTCGTTTTGAGGTTGTTGTTCTTCTGATTGGCCTTCTAACGCAAGGCGAACACGCCTAGCTCTAACACGAGCCTGAACCCTCACTAAAGCTTGCATACAACGAAGAGTTATTGAAGCTTGTTTTCTCACTTGATGCCCCCTCACAAGAGCCTGTAATCTAACCAATCCTTTTAAGGCTCGTAAGGCCCGCCTAGCCTGTAAATCATAACAAGTATACTTTAAGGTTTATTTATCACGGCAACTAAAAACATGCTTTTTACAAGGATGTACAATCACAAGAATACCCGGAGCCGCAAAAGGCTAGAATCATTAAAAAACAAAGGTTCTCAGTAAGATAATTAACATAGCAATGGTGTGTGAACAAATTCTTGACATCCTTGAATGTGGAAAAGACAAATGTTACCTAAAATGTGTGTAAAGTCACACTAGGGCTGTATTTTAACCGAACGAATCTAAATCTTAAACAAGTTACATAAGATGCTCCAAATAAATGATTTAAAAATAAAGTATAAAAATGTTCTGCCTTGATTATTGTATTAAAGATGCGTATGGGTGTGTGGAATATATGAAAATAAGCGACCGAACATAAATGAACAGTCATCGAACAATCACGATGGTAACTGAATGAAGTTCGTGTATTTAACTAAATGAAGGAAAAGAATCATACTCAAGTTTGTTTATTAACTAAATAAACGAACATAAATGAATTACCTACCGAGCGGTTCAAGAATGGTTTATTCAACGTTCGGTTTGTTTACAGCCTAGTTCACATCAACCATATGGTACTTTATCATACTGCATTACTTCATTTTATTTTTCATAATTTACAATAATAAAATTAGCTAAGAATTTTAACGAACATACCTAGACACGAACAATAACAAAAAAACAAAACAGTTGAACAAAAAACCAAGATTTTAACCCATACTTATTTTATTTTAGTTTATTTTATTATTATATCATTATTCTTTAACTATTTTTTTTGTTGTTGTTGTTTCAATGGCCATGTAAATATTTAGTGTTGAAAACAAACTGGACTAATAAGACAGGAATGTTAAAAGAACAAAGCACAGTGGCATAATATTAAGTACCAAAATTCCTCGAAAAGCAGTTTGGATTCGTATAGCTGCCCACTCTTCTCTGGTTTGCATTTGAGATGAATCTCGCAATTCAAGTGAAGTTGAAGGTGATTCGAAGACGGCATTGATATTTCCATCATCAACCAGTTGAGCAAAACTTAAATTGAGCTTGTTCTGAAAAATGTTATCATTGATCTCTACAGAATTCTTTCTCCGGTGAAGGAACTTTCCGGAAGCCACTGTTTTCTGAAACTGTTTTTACAAGCGATAAGGTATACATATGGGTGCTCACACACACACTGATGAAGACGAAATATGTGAAACTTTTAAGATCTAAAAATATTGGGAGTAGTCAACTAATGAGCCTTATTGGTCATAAATGTTCTAAAACCGATTTGTTTAGAACTTTAGATACGAACAGGTCAAAAGTTGTCCAAAGTGTATTCAAATGCTACAAGTAAAAAATATCATGGTTGTATCATTAAAACAAGAACAGCACAACAAATATGTTTGTCTGAAAAGTAGAAGGTTACGAGTACCAACATTTTCATTACTATCAGAAGGTTGAGTCTTCTCTTGTTTCTTGATACCAACGAGTGATTTAATCCACTTTCCAGAAATACCCATGTTTATAGTCTCTATTCAATCCTGTCATGCAAAATTATATAAAATCAGATACATATGAATAGGCTGTGAATGGACGATAGCCCTTTCTTATTGACATAAAAGGTCTACAAACATCAATAATTCATTCCTCACATAAAGAACACCCATTTGGAATGCCTCATGTTCATTGCAAATATTCTACATGTTTGATTGACCTATTTTACTTCCATTATTCATCGAAGTATTTAGGAATCAAATAACCGATTCATTTGGAAGTTGCACCGTTTATTACGGCTAATTATCTTATCCAGAGTATTCGACATTACAGATAGACTATCCATGATCCATGATATATAATGCAGTTACATCAGTACACCACTCCCCACCCATTTTAGGAATATTTGCCACCAAATAATAATGCTCCACGTCAGCATCCCTTCCCACTCTCACACTATCCTGCCGCCCGCCTCCCAAAACCATATAAAAAGGCAAAAACATGCTGAAAACTATTAGCCATCGCCGATTTATGCGGGTATCATGCTAGTCATTAATCATACAACAAAGTCCCCTCTTTCACAGGTAATCTAGACATTGCACCAATACTGAAAATACTTCTACAAAGCTAAAGCAAAAGATTCAAACTTTTCAATCTACTAAACTGACAAACCATCTAAAGGAATAAACTTTTTAACTAAAAACTGAAAATAAAGTAATCATAACTTCCCAAATTTAAAGTTTGAAACTTACTGTTCCACCTGGATGGCATTACACATAAAGATTGAAAACCCATGAAGCCATTATAATGGAATATGAGTATATGATGAAGATCGAAAGATAAGGTGAAGTAAAGATCTTGACTTTATTACAGTTGTACGGAGGATTAAGGGTTTTTTCAACGGTTTTCTAGGGCAAGATTTGGTGTGTGTTTACTAGAAGTATTGTATACTATATCATAAAATCATTAAAATATTGTAGAAAATTTGGAGTGTCACATGCTCTATCATTTACTGTCTTGCTAAAGGCATCCTAAATTCATAAATTATTGTAGAAATTTTGGATTTTAGTATGAAAGATATTGTCTCATAAATGGGAAAATCACAAACTCACAAGACTGCTTTATAGGTTTTATAATCAACTAAAATGTTACGTTTCATTGTTTAAAAGTCATTTTACCTTTTTAGCCATATAGGTTTACAATATGCTGATAGATCTAAATAATTTAAGCAACATGAATATTTAATGAGAAAATAACGTATGAGCCAGACATTCATCGGTGACGGGTCACATATTCTTTTTCTTATTGAATATGTTGTTGCTTTCAATAATTTTAGCCTATCCGCGATTTGTTAACTTATGAGCTACTAACATTTGTTGGTCGAACGAGTAAAATGACTTTTAATCAATATATTTTTATTCGATTGATACCTTTAAATGAAGTATTTTTCGTTAGTGGTGAAAAAAAAAAAAAAAAAAAAAAGAAAAGAAAAAAAACCTTTATTAAAAAGCTTTTGATTGAGACTTTTAATCTATCAAATGGGTATTTTATTTGAGCTTAATACCACAAAAATTTCTGAAAGGGAGCATACTATCAGATGATGTACAGTACAATCATTAATAGGCTAACAGCTAGATGTCTAAATACGAGTTACTTGGCTGTTGCTAAATATTGATTGTTTTGGTATATGCCAGTCGATTTATGTACAAGTACATATATTGCTTACATAACAAAAGAACTCCAGTTGTAATGAAAACTATTTTTCATGTTGTACACTGAAATGTGAACATTTAGAACATGCCATACTTATAAGTTATAACCATAAAGATTAGTACTTAAAGTATGTACATTTAGTCCATTTGTCCATACCTGAAAATGAGGAGAATTAGAGAAAAAATAGTCTGCAGTTAAGTATGGAGTTTCGAATTTGTCACTGCATTTCTATTTTCTTCACCCAATAACAAAACACGGGATTCATAAACTACTCACACTTTTTAAAGTGTTAATATGCCAAAATGTGTTGATTAATCATATTGTTGTAGCATATACGAAATAAACCAGTGTTAGCACTCTAGCCTTGTACACTTCTTCACATCTTACGACTAACGACACCCTTTAAAATGTCAGGTGTCACTCACATAGAGAGCAACAGAAACAAAGATATGACAAAAGCTGGAGTACCATTGTGGCACACACTGTGAATAACTTGTCTTGTGAACGAACTTTGTGCTACACCAAAAACGTCAATGACCTAAAACTGAAGAATAACGGATAACTGTATGCATCTCATACTTTCATTATTTACAAGCATAATGGGTAGGTGTCACTTGCTCACTTCGATGACCATATAAAAAATCGTATGTGCCACAACTAAAATAAGTCAACTAAACTATATTTTCAGATTGAAAGAAAACAAAAGTGTGTAGAGAGAGTTTTACCCGATGTCTGCCCATCTTGATTGATTTTCACCTAAAGCCATAACCTAAATGCACTTACCAACTAATTTATGCATTATGTACTTGAGCTATTGATCTTGGTGAAGAAGAGGTGGCAGTTGAAACACAAGCAAGTCCCCAAATAAATCTTGAAGACCTTGATGCTGATACGGGTGTGGATTCAACTCGAGGGACTCGAGTAGTACTAAGAAACGCAAAGGAGAGAAAATAGAGAAGATTGATGAAATGATGCATATGTACTCTGAGTCGTGCAATATGTTACGTGGCACCATAGCTACTACGAGCAGCGAGGTGAATGTCTCATTAAGTAAGATGGCTCATGATCAAGAAAGAGAAGAAAGAATGGCTCAAAAAGAGATGTACTTGTTAAAGAGGGTTCAAATTGAAATTGATGGTTTACCGGACATCACTTATGAGGAAGCTTGTCAAGCGATGAACATTATCGGAGCCTACCCTAGAAAACGTGGAACATTTTTCGGGTATAACCAGCAAAAAAAGGTTTAAATGGTCAAAATGATTGCAAGGAAAGCGGCGAAAACAGGTTTCTGTGTTAAATATGCCCAACATTTGATCTTGAAAACTATAATTTTTGGTTAGTTTTAATGTTGGATGGACTCAAGTTAAGACAGTTTTTTAGTAAGTATATCCAACATCTGATCTTATGTCCAACATTTGATCTTGTAAGTTGTAGTATTTTCTGTTTTTTTAGGTAGTTAAGTGTTGTTTACAGGTTGGAATTTTTGCTTATTGTATTAATGATGGTACTTTGCTGTTGTGTTAGGTAGTTTTTGTAGTCTGCAAGTTGCGGTTTTAGCTATTGTATTAATGATGGTATTTTGTTGTTTGCTTATCGTATTAATTAATGATGGTAAATCTTTTGAAGGTTATATTTTGTTATTGATCTTATGGAAATGCAAATATGGGTATATGGGGTTCTAGAGTTTTTTTTTTATTGCCTATTTGTATTAAATTTTGTGAGGATGGCATCTGATGGTAGTCCTTCTCCTTGAAAGCTATGTTTTGTGATGTATTGTGTTTGCTTTCCTTTTGTTTTATGAAGAAATGTTGTTTTCGATTGTGATCTTTTTCTTGTCTAGCCAAAATAAACAATCTTTTGTAGTTTAATATTGTAAACTCAAGTATATGTTAAGATTAATTTTACTGTATGAAGATATGTTAAGATTCATTAAGTTAAATTTGGTACGTGTGATTGTGTAAAAACAATATTATGGTGACATTTTTAATCAAAATCAAATCTTCATTTATCTGCTTTTGCTGTCAAACAGTGGAATTGTATTTCTCAGCTTGATTTCTTTGTCATTATCAAACAGATGAATTCATTACATTTTTCACGGAATTTTATTTTTATTAACTTTATTTCTCTGCTTCATTTCATTTTAACTGAATTTCTCCTCCAATGTATTTTTACAAGTATATATACAAAGCTTCCCAATCTTCCGATAATTTGACTCAACATTCTGCCATTCAAGAATCAAGAATGGTATTAGTATTGATGCCTTGATGGTAGAGCTGGGCAAAAAAACCAGTTCTTGATCCGAAACCGGTTTTCAAACCGGAAACTGGTTTGGTCAAAACCGGTTTTGACCAAACCGGATCGGTTTGAATCCGGTCCGACCGGATTGAACCGGTTTGAGTTTTTAGGTTCAAAAACCAGTTTGAAACTGGTTTGGTTTGAAACCGGTCTCAAACCGGATGAAACAGGGTTCGAACCGGATTGACCTATCCGGCGGATAGGGTAAGGCTATCCGGCGGATAGGTTGTTTCTGTTGCCAAGTAACCGTTGTAATTGAAGCTATCCGCCGGATAGCCTTACCCTATCCGCCGGATAGTTGCTTTCTGCAGAAATCTCTGCACAGAAAACTAGCCGTTTTCTCAAACGGCTATCCTCATTTTTGGCCGTTTTTTTGGACTCTTTATGGAGCCAAACCTCCAGAAGAACCACTATATATGTAAATGTAATCTTGAGGTTTACTCACAACTTACAACCCTCTCAATCTAAGCATATACTCTCAATTCTCAAATTGTAATCTATAATTGTATACACTCAAACTCAAGTCTCAACACTCCACTTTCAGTTTTAATTCTCAAATTTATACTCATTATCATAATGGCATCATCATGTGGGCAATCACAATCTTCCGTCGGTGTTGGAGAATCATCTAGCAATGCTACGGTTGTTTCTATAATAGAAACGAAAAGAAACCCGGCGGTTTGGTGCAATTACGACTTGTGTGAAATGTCGAACGGTATTAGAAAAGCTCGGTGCAAGAAATGTGGGCCATTTTTCAAAGAAACCGGCAATACTACTTTGAAAAATCATGCAAACACGTATTGTAAAGCGGTGAAATATGGAACGGGGCATAATCAATCAACAATGTCGAATGATGGTACAATGTGGCAATACGAAGCCTCTAAGGTGCGGGATAGAATGGCGAAGTTCGTGATTCAAGAAAGCTTGCCATTTGACCACTTCGACAATCCTCGGTTGACTCGACTCATCCAAGAAACTCTCCAACTCGTTATAACCATGTAAGTCGTTCGACTCTTAGACGAGATGTAATTAAAATGTGGAAAATGGCTAAAGATGAAATGATTTTAGGTTTTCAATTTTTAGAAACCGGTGTAAATTTAACTTGTGATGTTTGGACGGCTCCACATGGTTCATCGGATTCGTACCTTTGTGTTACCTCTCATTGGGTTAATCCCAAAACGTGGCAAATGATGAAGCGTACGATTGCGTTTGAATTATTTGGATATCCGCATACCGGCGAAAATTTATATCAAATTTTAGATTATGTGATAAAGAGTTTTAAATTGGAAGGAAAGGTATTTTCAATATCTTTTGATAATGCATCCAATAACACCGCCGCCGTTAATCAACTAAAACTAAAATACAAACCGGCTTGCGAAGGTGCATTTTTTCATAGTCGATGTATTGCACATATCATTAACTTGGTTGTGCAAGATGGACTTAGTTTTATTGCACAAATAAAAGAAGCTTTTAAACAAATGCACTTTAGTTAGGTCCCAATTGGGACGTACCTACTAGATGGAATTCGACTTGTAACATGTTTGAAAGTGCCTTAAGACAAAAGGACACCTTAAGGTTGTTCCATGACTTGCTTGCGGACCGTAATAGATTTGTTACACCTTTTCCCGAATCAAGTTGGTATACTATCCAAGTTCTAACCGATATGCTTGTAGTTTTTAAAGAAGCAACCACTTTATTGTCTGGTGTTTATTATCCGACTAGTCCTTTAGTATTAAGACAAATATGGTTAATGTGTCAAAAATTAAGCGCTTTTGAAATGAGAGGCGAAATATTTGAAAATATGGTACAACCGATGAAGGAAAAATTAGTAAAATATTTTAAAAATATGCCTCCGGTTATAAGTTGTGCCGCCGCTTTAAACCCCGTTTTAAACGTTAATGGAGTTGAAACTTTACTAACCAACATTGCAAATGATTTGTGTTTGACGGCTATCAAGCCGGCTTGGGCGAACAATGAAATAAATGCATTTAACGATTTTTTTGCAAGTTTGTTTGATGTTTATGCTACGAAGTATGGGGGTTCCACACCCGTTCAAGAGTTTATAAGGAATGAAAGCGCAAGTGGTTCAAGTTCGCACACCAACAATGATGACATCATATTATACAACACATTGATAAATGATGCTTCGAAAAGAGCCCGAGGAACCGTTCCTAGTAGCGAACTTTCAAGATATACAAAATCCAACTTTATAATGTTTATGTCGGTTCAAGAGTTTGGGAAGTTGGATGTGTTGGGTTGGTGGAGAGATCATGAATCCCCATTTCCAATATTAGCGGCTATGACACGTGACCTATTAACCGTTCAAGCTTCTACGGTTGCTTCGGAGTCCGCTTTTTCGGTTAGTGGTCGGGTAATTTCACCAAGAAGAACAAAACTCACCCCTTTGTCGGTGGAAGTATGTATTTGTTTAAAAGACTATCTAGATAGGATTGAACGGATACAAAATATTTCACCGCTCGAAGGGGAATTGGAAAAGGTTGAACAAGAGATACATGAGGAAGAGATAGCAATGGGCATGTCGGTACCACTTACCGCACAAGAGCTTATTTATCAAGAAGAGTTACACAACTTTCATACCGACGATTAGTCAAGGATACTTTGTAACATATTTAAAAGTTTATTATTGTATTATGTAAAGTCACTTTGAGAAATCTTATTTTTTTGCAAATTTAGTGCTTAACATTTCTTAGTAATTTGTCAACCATAGTCAAACAAAGTCAATGAGAGTCAACCATAGTCAAACAAAGTCAACAAAGTCAACCATAGTCAAACAAAGTCAATGAAAGTCAACCATAGTCAAACAAAGTCAATGAGAGTCAACCATAGTCAAACATTAACAAAAAAACCAACAATAGTCAAACAAAGTCAAAGACAATCAACCAACTACTTAATGTCAACCATAATCAATTATAAAACCAACAAAGTCAAAGAAAGCCAACAAACTACCAAAAACAAACCATAGTAAAAAAAAGTTAATCACTGCCGTTCGTCCGGATGTTGAGAAGATGATCCTGGTCCATATCCATAACGAGCATTAGTAGCCGAGTAATCAATACCCATATGCCCGAAAAGCGATTCCATCATGTTCCGTTGCCAATTAAACTGTGTTTCAACATTGGATTGAAAATTATCGAATTTATTCTCAAAATAAGCAAAGCGTTGGTCAATAGTTAAAGGTGGTGCAGGGCCGGCATGTTGGGCAGGGCCGGTAGGCGCCTCCTCCTCCTCCTCATCATCATCATCATCTTGTTCCTCTTGATCATGATTATATACCCACGGAGCCCATTGTAGGTTTACAGATCTATCTATCAACCGACAATGCCTAAACCAATTCACACCCAATAACCGCATTTCTGGTTGCACGATCATGCACGTTCCCAATCCGGTTTAGTTACCAAAGTAGCGGGCCAAACGAGTCACATACTGCCCGCCAGTGATGCTACTAGATCGGCGTGACCAGCGAGCCATATTCCACAACGACCGGGCAAGACAACCCGGAACATTCACCAACCCTCTATTCACGATACACCCAAGATAATACAAATTTGTTTGAGTGACTTTCTCTGGGCTTTCTCTCCGACAGGTGAGAGATGTAGAAAGCATCCAGTGAATAACTCGGATGACTGGATCATAAAGCTGTGTAGAAGACTTGGGCTTAGATGTCCACGGATACGACGAAATCTGACCCCAAAGAGGCGGTAGATCGGCATCTTGTGGTTGCCGAATCCCATGAAACAAGTGATCTATATAATAATCCATCTGTACCTCCTCCGGAGTATACAAACCTAAAGCCAAACCAAATTCGGACACACTCATCTCTCGAGGCACCCCACACAATTGGAACCGAATAGTACGTGCCTCGACATCCGTATTGACATCATCAAATAAGTAAGTGTTGAAAAACTGGAGATTTGCCTCCCGATAGATATACTCCCGAATACTAAATAACCTCGACCAACCTCTCGAGGTGAAACATAACCTACCATCAGCTAACCTATACTCCATCCGCAAGATGTTTCTAATTTCTTCGGAACCAGTGGTATTAGACTGTCTTGCACTTATTTGATCAAGAACAGCCCAATCGACAACATCAGCACATTGAATTGTTTTGTTGATGTTGATTTCCAACCTCAACTTAAATTCAGTTTTTTCACTTGACTATAATGCCGGTTATTAAACTTTAAAAATTGGTGATTCCTTATTATTGCTGGCACCGGAAGGTCATACACTTCTGTTGCCTCCTCATTGTGGCTTGTAGATAGTTCACCACGTTTTCGTGACTTTTTTGGCGCCATGTCTGCAAAAATATAACATTTATCAAACCTAAACTCATTAAAACAAAAATACAAACCGAACACGTATCTATACATTCAAATTACCAATTACCATAAACCACATATTAATATAAAAATTCTCATATTACAACAAATTCAACCAATTATACAATTACAAATCCAATTAAACATTATATATATAATTAAACAATGTAATTACAACAAATTCAACCGTCTAACTTCAAAATCAAGCAATTCAACCAATTATATACAACTACAACTCAAATTAACCATCACAAACAAGTTTTGAACAAAACCCCCCAATTGTGTTATAAACCCTAATTATCACAAAACGGTTATAAACCCTAATTACAACAAATTAAACCGTGAAACTTGATAATCAAGTATCAATTAACTATTACAAACATAATACAACATAACCCTAATGATTAAAAACCTAATTCATCACAATTCATCATCAACAAAAGTTTAAAATTTAAGGAATGTATTAAACGAGAGTAGTAGTAATCATACCTATGATTTGAAGATGAAAAACCCAAGCAAATGTGGATGGAATCGGGGGAAAAATCGCCCAAATATGATTGAAGTCGACTAGAGAGAAAAAGAGTGGTGTGTGTGTGTTTTTTTTTAAGAAAATGAGGGTTTTGGGCTGTTAATACGTCCCAGGGTGCCGCTATCCGGCGGATACAATTACCTATCCGGCGGATAGCCCTATGGATGGGTTTTTTTTTCAACAGAAAAGGCCTATCTGGCGGATAGCCTTGACCTATCCGGCGAATAGCCTGCCAATCTGGGCCAAATCCGGTTTCTCCCAAACCAGTTTTTGGGAAACCGATCTCGATCCGGTTTGAAACCGATTCCTAAACCGGTTTGGGCGGTTTGAGTTTTTCAGGATTGAAACCGGTTTCAACCCGATCCGGTTTTTATCAAACTGATTTTGACCGGAGTTGACCCAAACCGGTTCGGTTTGAAAACCAATTTCGATTTGGACCAAAACCGATTTTACCCACCTCTACTTGATGGTATATAAATTAACCAAATTCTCAATGCATTGCCATAAGTCTTTATTAAAAGGGAAATTAAATTTTTTGCCCCTAAAATTGAAGTTATAAAAAAATTTGCCCCAAAATTTATCAAATACACAAATTTACCCTATCCGGTCGCATGCCAAACTTTGACCTGCGACCCGGCAACCTGCGACCCACGATCCCGTTCATGCGACCCACGATCCCGTACCATGCGACCCGTGCGACCGGACGAGAAAGTGTGCGACCAGTGCGACCGCCAAAGTGATTGTGCGACCCGTGTAGTAAGTGTGCGACCGGATTATATAGTTACGGGCAGCTCTTATTTTGGATGAGATTTATAACATTTTTGGGATATTTTTTGGATTTTATAGATTCTTTTGATTAGATTTTTGTACTTTTTATATTTTTGTTGGATAATCATTTTTTGTTATAAAAGGGAGCTTTTTATATTCAGTTAAAATTATCAGTTTCTCAAAGCACGAAAATTGCACTTTCTCAAAACACTCTCAAAGGTACAATTTACAAGGAACGAGATCGGGGTTTCAGCATATTTACAAGGAATTGCAACACATTTACAAGGTTTGCAACACATTATTTTGAAGAACTTAAAGGTACAATTTCTTACTCGTTTAAGGCTATTTGTTTATAATTCAATAGCAATATGAGTCAAGGAATTGATAAGTTTAAGATGTACGTTTGTTATGGAGGACATTTTGAATATATTAGCAACATGCCGATGTATTTGCCTGTAGATTGTTATAGAGTACCTTTAAAACTCCCTGTTGTACCCGAAAACCCTTTGACATTCAGAGTTTTGTTAAAATATGTTTTAAAGAAAGTTGGTCTACCACTTGATACACCAATTCATATTAAATATAAGGTAGATCAATATGTTATAGATATTACTGATGATGAAGATGACTTTGGAGAGTTTTTGTGTCATGCAATTAATAATAGTCTTAACAATGCTCCAATAGAAATTTACATTGTTAACATTGTAAGAAATGTTTCGGGTATGGGGAGCAATCAGCCTAGTAGTAGCAGTAGTGGTTTTCAACAACTTCAAACACAAGAGTATAACCAACAACCTGAAAATCAACAGTGCCAAACATTGGCACACATTTCGTTTCCTTTTCAGCTACAACCACCACGACCATATTTTCAATCATTTCCACAATATCATTATCATGCTGCTCCAGAATTCCCAATAAATAACCCATATCCAACACAAATCACTCAAAACACACAGTATCAGGTGGGGGTTCCTGATGATCATCCTCATGATTATGATCATTATGGTGAAGAAGAAGTCCCGAAAGTCAAGAATATTGATCATGCGTTTGTTAATGATGTTGTTGATGATGATGATGAGGTTCCGGATCCGACAGACACATATGAAAAAGAAATACTGATGAAAGCACCAAAAAATGATATATTTTGGAATATGCCTCCTTTATTATGCGAGAATGATCGAGAAGAGTTGAAATGACCAGTTACCATGCATGAAATCTGTTACCGGATTCAACTTGGACAAACATTTGAAAATAAGGAGGAGTTACTTCTACAATTGCATACGAAGTGTGTCGAAGACGGTTTTCAGATTACGCCTAAGAAGTCAGACAAGAGTCGATACATAGCGTACTGTTTATTGCCTAATTGCAGCTGGAAGATTAGTGCAGCACGTATCAAAGATAGCAATAACTTCCAAGTCAGGAAGTTTGTCGATGTTCACACTTGTTCTCGCACTCAAATTTTGAACAATAACAAACATGCAAGCAAAAAAGTGCTGGGTCACATCTTGAAGGAGTTGATGACTTTGGAAGGACGTGTTTATAGAGGCAAAGAGATTAAAGTTGATATGTCTGCCCGTTTTAAAATCAGTCTATCATACACGCAAGCTTGGAGGGCAAAGTGTTACGCAATAGAGTTATTGAGAGGTAGCGTCGAAGAATCATTTCGGGTGCTACCCCTTTACCTACACAACCTAAAGCTGAAAAACACAGGGAGCATAACGAATGTTATTACAGATGAGAAAGATAGATTTCTAATGTGTTACATGTCCATTGGTGCAGCTGTAAGTAACTATAATTTGTTTTAAATTACTTATAATTTTTCATAATTGATATATTAACATTTACTTTCTTGCAGATACGTACATTTGTTAACCATACGCGTCCAGTAATTATGATAGATGGCTCACATTTGAAGGGTGGTTACCTGGGTACAAACTTAGTTGCTGTAGCGATGGATGGCAATAATGGCATCTTGCCACTGGCGTATGGTATCGGTGCAGGGGAGACGGCCGATCACTGGACGTGGTTTTTGGCAAACTTACGTGATGCTTTTGAGTCTGCTGGTGGGATTGAAAACCTGACTATCATTTCTGATAGAGCTCCTTCAATTGCAGTCGCTATTTCACAAGTCTTCCCAGAGGCATTTCATGCCTTATGCTGTAGGCATTTATTGATGAACTTGAAACACAAATCTTCTAGGGTCAAGTACTTTGAGTGGCATTACTGGAAAATGTGTAAGTCTTACCGTAAGTCAGATTTTGATCATCATTTTGATGTCCTTTCTAGACGTTTACCAGCATCAGCTACTGTTCTTAGAGACGTTGGGAAAGAAAGATGGTCGAGACATCATGCTATATATCCAAGATATGCGTATATGACATCTAACAGCGCAGAGTCTCTTAACGCGTTGACCAGACATGCAAGAAGGCTCCCTGTTACAATGTTATTAGAGTATTTTCGAGCGTCGGTACAACAATGGTACTACAAACATCGTCACACTGGAGAAGGTCTTAAGACGACTGTCACACCATATGCTGAGCAAAAGATTGGGAAGAGAAACGGGAAATCTAGAAGATGGAATGTAAACCCATCCACAAATTTCATTTTCGAGGTGTTAGATGGAATAAAGAATGCAACAGTTAACTTGGAAACAAGAACATGTAGTTGCATGCAATGGCAGTTGTCAGGTTTACCGTGTGGACATGTTATCGCAATCGCTCGCCACTTCAATCAGGACGACGTCAGCTGCTATGCGGAGAGTTATTTTACATCAGAGACGTATCGATCTGCCTATGCGGAGGCTATTTACCCAATGGATCATCCTTCAGAATGGGTGGATCCAGGTGATCTTATGACTGTGTTACCGCCGGTCCTTGTAAAGAGGCAATCCGGTCGCCCACCTGGTCGTGCTCGTATTCCTTCGCAAGGAGAGGAGAAAGGGAAACGACAATCAACTCAACAATGTAGTCGTTGCAAGGAAATTGGTCATAGTCGATCTGGTTGCAGATCTCTTTTGGATAGAACAGACGAGTCGAGTCAATCAAGATCAAAGGTAAAAACCGGAGCATCTCAGTCGACTCAATATTTTGGATGATTATGTATTTGTTTGCAATGTTATGTATTGGATGATTATATACCACCTTTTAAATGTTATGTATTATTTGTGTTTTATTTTATTCGGGATCAAACATATAGTTCAAAAGTAACAAAATATCAACACAAACGACAATCAAACATATAGTTCAAAAGTAACAAAATATCAACACAAACGACAATCAAACATATAATTTCAAAGTGACAAAATATCTCATCTAGGCCGGTGGTGGTGGTGGAAGTGGTGGCTCATAGTCATAGCGCGCTCTAAAAAATGTGTCCATCATCCTCAATCTGTAAATGGCTGCTATCTCGTAAGTCGACCCAATCACCCGGTGGTCTAGTTTACATACCACCTTCTCCATATTTATGCACACCCACACTCCGCAGTCACCAAGTGGGCCTTCCTGCTGAGGTACATCCTCTACATGCTCAAACAACAACTGTATGGTGTCTCTGGAGAAGGACCCGCCCATCAAACTGTTCTTCCAATAATTTATCGCGCGTAAATATCCTGGAAGGTAATCACCTAAAACCTCAGCAAACTCAAGTCGCTCCTCGTGTCGACCACACTCAACAAAGCTATCATATCCCATTACGCGAAACGTAATAAGATCCAGCACCATCAGCACCCAGTGATCCGTCTTCCTGAGGTGGTAGGGGAATAATACCTGTATAACATAACGTATTTTTCACCATCATCAAAAATATAAAATATATGTATTTTTAGGTAATACCATTTATTAGTTACTTACATAATCAACTTCCCACCATGGTGGGTATGGATCCCGGGTACCATCTGCGAATCCCTTACAATAAGCGTAGTCCACCCGACCATCATCCCCCTTCTTCCCTTTCTTCTTCTCCTTGTTCATCTTCCTCCTCTCAAAATCCTCTTTCTTTTTCTTCTTTGCCGCATCCATACTGTTTCTCGTGAAATGCTTCATAATATCAAGAAACCCTATGGGCATAATCGTCCATCGCTTTCCAACGTCAATCTGACTGGGCCTAAATTCAATCCTGCGTCTCCAAAGCAATAAGTGGAACGCCCAACCATCAATATGCTGTATAAACAAGAAAGGGAACAGTTAGAAAAAACATTATCAAATTAAATATTTAAATATAATGAAATACGATTCTTACTAAATTCTCTAAGTATCCACTAAACTGTTGCCCAGTCAGTCGTCCCCAAAACTCTCGCGTCAAACAAATCTTCGGGATCCACAAACAACGCACTAAACCACCTGAATCATATAACTCGCTGACTGTGGCTGGTCCGGCAATGATCCTACCCAAACTTCCTGGAGGAGGTGGTGGAGGCGGAGGAGTAAGAAGGCAATTCTCCGGGTTCTCTAAACTTGCAAGTATCACCTCTATATAATCACGATGAACCTGTAGCTCGACCAGATCCTCGGTACCAACCCTATCGTGCCTTTCCTGTATATCAACCGCTGCCTCAGTAACAACATCATCCACCGGCTGCTCGGTACCCACTTGCTCGGTAAGCAACGGCTCTGTAACAACCTGATCATCATCGGCACCCAAATCATATGCCAGGCTGCTCGGTAAATCCTTCTCTCGACGAAGCGGGGAACTAAGAAACTTCTTGTTCACACCTCGCCTCGCACCCTGTGTAACAAATGGCGAGATCATACGCCAGGCTGCTCGTCTTTCTCGAAGACTTCGACGCAACTCAAAAACTCGTGGCGCAGAAGGATGAACCGCAAAATTAGGCCGGGTATCAGAAACATAAGGGCCTATGTCAGAAACAGGACCAGCATCGGATGCATATCCATCAACATCATCTTGGCCCTACAGAATGAAATATACACGTTTAAAGATTCTCACAAACTATGGTATAACTTTAAATCATCTTGGGTGTGAAAAATAATACCTGAAGTGCCTCGAGATCTCGCTGCATAGCCTGCATCCGCTCTAGTAACATGATAATAGTGGCGTCGTGCCTAGCATTGACATCCTCTTGCGTATCCACCCGCTTCCGTAAAGTGGTCAGCGTCTCTCGCAGGGTGATCACCTCCGCCTCTAACACCGAGTGAGAGGTGTCATGACAAGTACTCTCTCTACCAGAAGAGGTGTGACGGCTAGTAGTCCGTGTACCGGTGGTCACCTCCTCCTTGCTAGTACGCGCTTTCTTCTTCGGGCGATCATCATTATCACCACCTATCTGCTCGTCAAAGAAACGAGCACTGTCAATCCACCAAGGACACTCTAACTCTCTTGATGTCGGCTTCAATGTCCTCTCAGGCCGATGCTTTTTGTCGGTATCTGCCTGCAATTATAAATAATAAAACATCTATAAGTTTCAAATGACAAACCAACAATATTTCAGCTTAATTTCAGCATGCTTTTATCAACAATTCTCAATTATCTACATATAATTTATATAATTTAACAACAATAGATCAAAGTACTTCATTTACCGGTATATGCAATAGCTCTGCAAACTCTGTCCATCTCGTAACCAGTCTTCTTCTTTCCCAATAGATCCCCCGAGGAACTCCGTCCTTCTCCTTTTTTATTGCAACCGTCTCCAAATGACGGTAAAAAGACTCCCAGATCCAAATCTAGTAAACAATAAACAAACAACAAATTAACATTTTAATAAATTGTAATATACGGTAATTTTAATAATCATGGACAAATATAATGTTAATGTTACCTTAAATGCCCAGATGAAACCGCTCAATGTGTACTTCATCCCAGACTGACTGAGACGGGTCCCCAAACCCTGATTCAGCTGCTCATAAGTTCTATACCAGATACGAGAACCCCAAGGGTACTCGTTAACGACAGATAAATCCCCTACCAAGTGCATCAAATCAGTCTCAACTCGATAATATGGCTGCTTTCCCATAAACCCAAGCTCCACCAGCAAAATGATACACAATCGCACACAATCTTCATCGCTAAGTTTATTCGCCCCTATAAACGTGCTTTTCTCTAAAACCATATCTTCAAAGTCTTTTATATGTACAGTGCTGCCCAAATCCGGGAATACCCACTCTTTAAATGCTGGGGTCGTGTCACGAACCTCCGAAGGAATATACTTAACCATATCAACATCGGCACCGAACCGAAATCCGGACACTAGACAGAACTCCCTCCGGCCAAATCGTATAGAATAACCCGGCATGATCCTAAACCACAACTCCTCGGCCTCCTGCCGAGTCTTCTTCAAAACTGGAGGATCACATATTAATTGGAGTAAATGATGTACATAACCCGGGTCATTATCCAGACACTTTACATCTAACCAAGGGCCGAAGCATGTCTGTCTAAATATTTGCTCCTGCTCAACTGTCAACCATCGCTTAATTAATTTAACGACCTTCAGTTGGTTCTTCAATGTCAACTTTGCGTTAATGAACTCCTACAAAATTAATCAATCAAATACAATTGGTTAGATGTAAAGTCAAACATTGTTAAGCAACGTCAAATACAGTCAATCATAACCTAAAACCATCAAAACGGGTCAAAAGCAGTCAAACATTCTAAAGTAAGGTCAAATCAAGTGAATTCAACCCAAAACAAACCAGAAACTATCAAACGGGTCAAAAGGAAGTCATACATTGTGTACTAAGCTCAAATATAGTCAATTCAACTCAAAATAAACCAAAATCAATCAAAACGGGTCAAAAGCAGTAAAACATTCTAAAATAAGGTCAAATATAGTGAATTCAACCCAAAACAAACCAAAAACTATCAAACGGGTCAAAAGGAAGTCATACATTGTGTACTAAGCTCAAATATAGTCAATTCAACTCAAAATAAACCAAAATCAATCAAAACGGGTCAAAAGCAGTAAAACATTCTAAAATAAGGTCAAATATAGTGAATTCAACCCAAAACAAACCAAAAACTATCAAACGGGTCAAAAGGAAGTCATACATTGTGTACTAAGCTCAAATATAATCAATTCAACTCAAAATAAACCAAAATCAATCAAAACGGGTCAAAAGCAGTAAAACATTCTAAAATAAGGTCAAATATAGTGAATTCAACCCAAAACAAACCAAAAACCATCAAAACGGGTCAAAAGCAGTCATACATTGTGTACTATACTCAAATATAGTCAATTCAACTCAAAATAAACCAAAATCAATCAAAATGGGTCAATCGAACGCAATAGATGTAAAGTAAGGTCAAATACACTAAATTCAAGTCATAATAAAGCAAAAAAACATCAAAACGGGTCAAAAGCAGTCAAACATTCTAAAGTAAGGTCAAATATAGTGAGTTCAACCCAAAACAAACCAAAAACTATCAAACGGGTCAAAAGGAAGTCATACATTGTATACTAACCTCAACTATAGTCAATTCAACTCAAAATTCAACTCAAATTAAACCAAAAACAATCAAAACGGGTCAATCGAATGCAAACATTGTAAAGTAAGGTCAAGTATACTATATTCAAGTCATAATAACCAAAAAACCATCAAAACGGGTCAAAAGCAGTCATACATTGTGTACTCAGGACAAATATACTCAATTGAAGTCAAAATAACCAAAATAAATCAAAACGGGTGTATGTGTACTTTAAATAGTCAAATAAAGTCTACTTAGCTCAACACAAAGTCAACACTAATCTAAATAGTCAAATAACATGAAACTCTATCATATAAAGTTAAAAAAAGTGAAAATAAATCAAAATAAGTCAAATAAACTAATAAAACTCATAATAAATCAAAAAAGAAAAAAAAAGTGTCATAACGATCTCGATCTCGTAACCATGCGACCCGTGACCGAGGTTTTCAGCTGCGACTCGTTCACCGGTCGCATACCCTAGTCGCACATGGTCCAAAACATGCGACCCGACCAAATTTCAAATCAATCGAACTTTTTTCGTTTTTTAATCAAACAAACACATGAAATCGATCATAAATCATTTATATAACTTTAATATCACAATTAATAAACATATTAATGCCTAAAATATATAAATAAGCATGCCCACCAACTGTTCGATGAAATGCCTCAATGAAACTTTTACTTTAAACTAATAAATCAAACATAAAAAAGCATGCCCACCAATTGTTCGATGAAATGCCTCAATGAAACTTTTACTTTAAACTAATAAATCAAACATAAAAGACAAAGAAAATATATACTTACCTGAGTATTCGACATTAGGATGGTTAAAACTCAATCAAATGGGTGCGTTCTCGGTCTCGTTCTCGGTATTAGGTTCGCACACAAGCTCTCGGTCTCAGGTTCTCACACAAGGTCGCACACGCACAAGTTTGGATCGCATGGTTATTTCCGTTTCAAAATGGCGGTCGCACACTTTCTCGTCCGGTCGCACGGGTCGCATGCTACCGGGGAACGAGTCGCATGGTTACGGGATCGTGGGTCGCATGAACGGGATCGTGGGTCGCAGGTTGCCGGGTCGCAGGTCAAAGTTTGGCATGCGACCGGATAGGGTAAATTTGTGTATTTGATAAATTTTGGGGCATATTTTTTTATAACTTCAATTTTAGGGGCAAAAAATTTAATTTCCCTTATTAAAATCCTTAACACCCACAGCCCAATATCTAAAACTAGGCCAGCTGGCCCATTAGCACCTTTTAAAGCCCACACTCACCTCACCATGGCCCTCCGCCCTAGCCCCTACATCTTCTACCGCTTCCCCTGCAGCCGACGACGGCACACCACTGGACCACCGCTGATCGCCACAGCTCGTTCCTCCGCAGCTCCATCAAGTCGTATTCATTCTCTTCTCTCTCAGTAAGTTAAATATGTCCCATTGACCGATTTTGACCTAAATACTTAGTAATTCATATTAGTTTTTATAACTTATGAATATGAATGTTGTTAAATAAAAAATCCCTAAACCCTAACAAAACCCTTTGCTCTACAACACTTTTGTACTAATAAAAATGGCGACTTTGTTCACTCGTTATCTTCACACGATTTCATCATCATCATCACCATCAAAATCCGCCATCTTAACATACCTAACAGAATCATTAGGGTTTCCAAAACCTCGAGCCTTATTATTCTTCAACAAGTTTTCATCAACAGAAACCAACCCACAATCCGTTATCACTTTCTTAAAATCATTCGGATTCGCTAACACCGATATCCAAACATGGATAACTCAATCACCCCAAATCCTATTTTCAAACATTGATCATACCCTAAAACCAAATATTCAATTTTTTCAAGGTTTAGGTCTATATGGGTCAGACATAAGTAAGTTCATTTCCAAGAACCCATCTTATTTATCGAATAAATTTCAAGAAAGATTGATACCATGTATTGATATTGTAAAAAGATCGATGCTTTATGATAATAACAATGATAAAGATGAGAATTTGATTAGACTTTTGAAAAGGTGTAATTGGATTTTGGTGAAGGACCCGGTTACTCGGGTTTCAGCTAATATTAAGTATTTAGAACAATGTGGGATTGTTGGGGCGCAACTTATTACAATTATATCTAGGCAACCGAGGTTGTTTATAATGGGTGAATTTGAGCTTAAGGAGCTTGTATCGAAAGTTGTTGAAAAGGGTTTTTCGACTGATTCAAGAATGTTTGTTCATGCCCTTTATACTGTTAGTTGTTTGAGCGATGAAACATTTGAGAAAAAGGCTGAGTTGTTTCAGTCGTTTGGGTTTAGTAAAGTTGAGTTCTTGGTTATGTTTAAGAGGGCTCCAGGGTTACTTAGGGCTTCAGAATCGAAGTTGAGAGTTGGTATTGATTTCTTTTTGAATGAGGTTAAGTTTAAAAAGGAGGCTTTAGTTCGTCGTCCTGCGTGTTTGATGCTTAGTTTGGAGGAAAGAGTGATTCCTCGTTATAATATTGTGAAATTTATGATGTCAAAAAAGATTTTGAAGAAAATGCCAAAGTTTTCTAATGTAATCTGGTTGCCGGAAACAGAGTTTTTGGATAAGTACATTCATAAGAACAGAGATTATGCTGAGGAATTGTTATTGGCTTACAAAGGTGGAGGTATGATTGTGGCAAAAGAATGAAACACAGTTATGTGTTGGTGACTGCGGTTTTAGGGTGTTTAACATCATTGACATTTTAATCCATTGATTCTGGGATTTGTGTCAGTCAGATTGGCGGAGTATTAAGTGTAGATTGCGCCATGTTCTTTGAAGCTTAGGCTTGCAAAACATGTTAATTGGTTTCATGGGATCTCCATGGATGTGCAGAATTTTTGGGTAATTGTTTGTATAATATTCAGTTTTTTGGTTTTTGTATTACCATTTGTTCTCTTGGCAACCACATATTTTATATGGTGTCTCGTATGATAATAGTTTATTTTTCTAGATCCGTTGCATGTCTCAATCACCTTTGGGTAGTAACAAATGAAGAGATAACTTACTAGCATATAAGTTTTGAATTAAAAAACATCGTCAAATAATATTAATTATCTCAAAATGAGAATAGTCGCAAATTCCATGGTCAAATACAACACATAAGTATAGCACACCTTAAGACAAACAAACAAAAAATAAGATTCTATTTTGGTATTCACTTTTAACCTGTTGGCATCTAAAAACACAACATCTTGTTCGATATGTTACAACTCAAAGTGCTTCTTTTTCCACATGTGAAAAAGAACAAGAAATCAGAATAAAACGTGACTTTATACAGCATGAGGATTACGAAAGAAAAATCTTATAAAGAATATGACTCAACTTATTAACATCCAGCAGCCTTCAAGAACTTGTCATATGGACTTGAAGGTGGAAGCCTAAATGACTGTTGTTGACTGTAGTCCTTTTTACAAGAAAGGAGTTGATCGTGCATAAGAGCTTGCTCGCCACTGGTTAACAATTTAACATCTTCTTGTAGTTCCGTTTTCTATAAAACAGTAACACCATTTAAAAAGCTAGTTATCCCAGGATACAAACAATATACTATGCTGACTTTCTATGGTTGACTTCCAAGTATAAGTATAGTTGTTGATTTTAACACCACTTGTTTTTATCCATAGTTTGGTACGCCACTAAATTAGTGGTTTTGACCATTTTGTTGCTACCAATGCCGCTGTCCATGTTTTGGTTTATCATGGGTAAAATAGTCAAAAACCACTAGTTCTGTTTAGTGGTGTATGGATAAAAGTGGTCGTGTACAAATTACCTCCCATCAAAAAATTGGGAACATTTTAGCTTTCAAAAATTGATGAGGATTCATCTACAAAGAAATGATGACTACTTCAAATCAATAAAAAGAGTATTACAGCCGTAACAAAATTTGTTTTCGCTACTTGAGCGTAACTTCCAGCAAGTTTAAATTAAAGTCTCGACTGTTAAAAGATTAATGAAGTAATTACTATAGAATGATAACGATATGATTGGAGAGATCAATTAGGATTCTTACAGTGTTTGATGTAATTGGAGTTTCCTTTTCATGTTTGCCCGGTATAATGATAGTCATGCCTTCTTGTTGCTTCTTAAAACTCTGAAGCACAGACATCTTTTGCTGTTTACCCGTGACTAGAGCCTCACATTGATCTTTGACTTGATCATACGTGACGGGAGTAGAGGAAACGGGCAAGCTTGCGACATGACGGGCAGTCTCTAGTACCTGCCAATGGCAAATGATTTCAAACAGAACTCTACTTTATTTTAATATTTCTGAATGGCAAGTAATGGATACTTCATACTGAGCTCTAATTCATTTAAAGATCTTTTCTGATACAGCAAATCTCAATACTTATACACATAGAGAATAAAATAAGTAATAACTGCAGGGGATATGGATATAGATAGGACTAGAAATATATGATACAGATTGCATTTTTATGCTCCTTGTGTAAATTTATGATTTCAATACACCAAACATGGCGCAGAAAAACCTGATGTGGCAAAATGGGCGGTCAAAAAGGATATTTTTTAGTATAAGTTGAAACTGGCAGGGTTGACCCAAAATATATTTGTCAATTACTTTTTGAATATTTCAAAATCTGATTAGTCATAAATGTTTACAAAAAGTCAAAATGGGCAGGTTGAGTAATGGGTCAAAATATATGAATTCTTGGTACATGTTGAAACTGGTCAGATCCAGTTGGGTTGACCCAAAACACCTTTTGTCCAATATCATTGAACTTTTTATAAATAAGTATAAAATTGGAGTCATCAATGTTTAGAAAAAGTTATATATTCTCACTAATGAATCTAAATCTCTCTCATAAACAGATTTAAGACTTGTGAGGTTTCATGCTATTAGTATACAACTCAGGCGCTTCTCAACCCATTTGACCCGTTATAAATAGAACATAACCTGACTCGATCTGTCGACAAGTAATTGGCTTGAAAATCCTTTTGAGCTAATGTTTATTTATTTTACCCTTTTCACCCGTTAGACATTAAACATAACCCGACGCAACCCATTCATAAGTAAATGGGCCGAAGTTCCCACTGCTGAGAAATATGAAAGTGAAAACAGACATACCGATTCCAATAGCTGGTTAACGCTCAGAATGTCAAGTGAATTGATGGAAAGAGAATCTTTCCGACCGGATTGGCTTTCGTATTGGTCTTGAAACATATCCTCGTCCGTCTCATCATCATGAGGCATTACCTAAGAGAACAAAATCATTTTATCAAGACTATTTTGATTGTTAAGTATGATTAGACTTATCGAAACACTAAATTAAGTGGTATCTTAAGTATCACCTCATCAAAAGCTTGAAACTCTGTTTGGGCAACTGGAGAACATGGCAGTGGTGTCTCCATAAATAATGCCCCACCCAAAGGATATTCATCATCAGGCGAGAACCCCTGCGAAAGTTGTGTCTTTATGTCCAACTGTTCTTGCTGGCAAACATAGAGATAACGATTATAATTAGTGTTAGACATAGTTAATTGTGATATTTTAAGCTTCAAATACATTATTACTTTAAATTATGACTTTCCTCATACATGTAAGGTTTATCCAATACAATCTAAAAGAGTCATTTTCTCTATATTTGATGTCTTTCTCCTGATCGATTTAAGGTTCATTTTACTCCTTTCAATTACTCAATTTTGAGAATCCACATTTCATTCAAAATAAAGATGAATATCTGAGGAACAATAAACAAGGCAGTCGTGCCACATTTTCTTTCAAGAAAACTATTGTGGCAATTTAAAAACTTGTTGTGCACATTATCATTTTAAATTTACAAGGAGGAATAGACGAGGGAGTGAAATGTAGAAACCTCTGATAAATTACTATGCTTCGATAGCAAGAGGGTCAAAAGTGTGTCTTTTAACTGACGATCCTTTAACTCAATTGCAGAGAGTGCCTTCATAGCAGCAGCTTCATCTTTTTGTGATCCATAGCAGTTATCTTCACCAGGTTTCGTACAAGTTACCTTCAGCCCCATATCTTCATCTAGTGTTAGATATGGATCCATCTGCATATGAACCAATTTTAGCATATACAGAGGTAGACTGACAGATGACAACCTCTTTCATAATAGTGTAAAAGATAGAGGTAGTAAAATGGGTGGGTTGGGTAAATGGGTCAAAGTGGGTAACTTGTGTGGATGAAAACGGTACACTTTGTGGCTCGTTTTTGTTTGTACGTTGTAATATTTAATGTATTAAATATGACTACATAATATAATATATAATATTAAAATAATATTATATCTTTTATTTAAAATGATTTAGGATGTCCTAAGCATTTGAAAATATGTTAACTGACTTTTGCCCTGTATATGCTTTCAATCCAGCTGACCTCTTTCTTTTTAGCTATTTTTGTAGTTTACCAAAGTTGACCTGTTATCGATAAAATACAGTCTGAATTGACCCCATTTCCATATAAACAGGTTGAAATTGTCACCTCTAGAAATAGCGTATTTATTTCTATGACAAAAAAAAGAAGATGAGATTGGATATGTGTAGCTTAAAGCAAAAACAAACCGTTTCTTCCGTCAAGATCGATCTAACAATGGAAATCAACTCCAAAAAATGGACTGCCTTTGAAGAAACGATAACCATGTATGATGCCAACGTGAAGAGAGACCTTCTCTGGGATGGTTGTAGACCGGCTTCAAGAAGTGAATAATCAATATTAGAAAGTTACAATGAAAGATAAATATTGTGAACATGTGTAATGGTGTTGCTAACAAAAGATAGACGGGTACAACAAGATCTTAACACATTTAAAAATTTGCAAACATTAGAAATGTATCAAGGAGTGTGATTAAAATGTCAATCTTACCTTGTTGATCCAATGAGATGCTTCCAAGGGAAAATGCTAACTGGAAGCACCGGATTAATGCCACATGATTTAGATTCTGAAGAAAGGCAGTATATAGCATTTTCAGCACATAGAAGAAATACGATAAAATAAACGATTCATCTGATTGTTTATATAAGAGGTCGCTTCAGTATTATATTGACAATTCAAATGCTCCTTTTTTAAGTATAAACTTCAACTAACGAAAAGACTAAATAAAAGTCAACTAGGTTGTAATCTTACATCGATTTAGGGCAGGCTAAGAAGGGATCACTTAAGAAATTGTTCATAACAAGATATAAGTAAGAAGAAAAGAGATTCACCTTTGATAAAGTAAACAATAAAGCAAGACTAAATGTCTGTGCCATTGCCTCAAAATTTGCAGGGGTATTTCCCGTCATTGTTGCCTGAATCCAGATTGATGAAAGCACAAGGCTCACTTGATGGCGGCTCAGTCTCATGGAATTCCAGATCTACATAATTTTGTAAAATAAAATGTATGATGGGGTCTCTGCATTAAGAAACTTACAAGAAACACATGATCATGAAAGTTTGACAAGCACTGCTTCATACCGTTTTTCCATCAGGCAAAGAATGGTTGATGCCATCAGGAGATATGGATTCTGTGGCATTATGTTCTTTCTCCTTGCTCCCTTCATCTATGGATAGATACTCATTTGTTACCTTTAATGGAAACAGTGGGAGGATGCCAGATGGCATAAGCACAATGAAGAGCATGCGATGTGCAAGAACTCGTGTTTCATGATCTGGGTGTGACATTGCTAAAAGCAAGTGGTGAAAGAGAGCATCAGGGAACGCCTGACAGATTACAAGGTATACAACTATTAGATAATATAGTCAATTACTAGAGGTGGCAATATCAACCCATGTATGATTTGGGTTGTGTATTATTTCATAGAGATCAAATGAGATTGGCCTAGCGGTATCGAGGTGCCTTTACAACCAAGAGGTTGTGGGTTCAAGTCATGGGATTGGGACAAATGTAAAAGTTCGTGGATATGTATATATTCGTGGTAGTTGTGTGTGTGTGTGTGTGAGTACTTGCCCTTCAAAAAAATGAGGTAAATTGAAAATTTTAAATGTGGAACAGGTCAAGCGGGTTGAAAGTCACCCAAATTCTATACTTAGTGCATAGAACTTCTTAAACTATTTATTCAAAGATCTAAATTTTATTGTGAGTAATAGTTTAAACTATAATCTTCATAAAACATTTCATATTTTTTTTAAAATGACAAGAGAAGTGTTTACAGGTCGACCCGACCAATACTAAAAACCTGTTTCAACTCAAAGCACTTGATACCCATGCGATGCTCCCACTTTGCCATCTCTTGGGAATGTAATGAATCACCCATGCAGCATGCTGCCCAAAACAGTGCTTGCACTCACCTTTTTGTAGTAGGCTATGTTTGGAATGGAACTGATAACTTGTGAAGTCTGATAGAGGGCAGACATAGTTGCTCTAGCTAAAGCTGCACTCGCTGGAATATCCTCAAGCACTACAGCCATCATATCAAGAATTGGTCCCACATCTCCAACCTAAACATAATTTATTTGTGTCAATATATCATAAAAAGGAAACATGAGTTACGATATCGCTGGAACTATTTATTAGAGGAGTGAACCTCGACCAATTTTATGTGTGAACAGATCAATTCGGTTTATATATAATTCTGAACTGGTCAAACTGGTTATATTATATAGTTAGCTAAGGTGGAAATGTGTCAAACGAGTTAAAGCTCACCCATAATCAAGTGTTCATATCCTGCAAAATTGTTTTATTAGTAAATCATCAGTAGATGTGGCAATTCCGACCCATATACTAATGAATGAGTCAATTTGGGTTATGTTATACCTCTAATGGGTCATAAGATTAAAAGAATAGAATATCTTACAAGGAAATATTTCAAAAAAGTATAAGTCACCAAAAGTGTATTTTTACTGCATAATACCGCATAATACCCCCAACTAAAATCATCAAAGAGCCAAGGTACATGAAGAACCTTATGTGAGAGTTTTGAGATACAATTTTCCAAGGCAAGTTGAAGATCCAAATAACAGCTATCAGATCCCTCTCTAGCACTTGTTGGTTCGGACAAATTTTGTAAACATTTGCGTAAATGTTTGATGAGATCAGTTATTGCACCAACAAAAGCAACCGAGGGATTCTGCTTTACGTGTTGTGAGAGTTGTGTAGCAACATTCACAATGTGCATTAGCATAACTGGCTGCTTGATAACATCCTTGTGATCTAGGTGCTTGACCAAGATAGACAAGAGTAGATGGGATTTTTCATCTGAGTTAAAAGGGGAAAAAGGTTAACATAGTTAGTAGTAAATAGATAATATAAGGAATAGTATTCCTGCTGTGAACACTGAACAGCAACCTGCTAAAGGCTTTAATGGCTTATCGTTAATGTACTTTGTTGTCCATTTTTAATATACGTATATTTATAAACCGCCAAAATATTCAGCCCAAAGCCCACCACTATAATGTTTTCCTCAGCCCATTTTTTGTTTTATCTCCATTTGCTGCAAAAATATAAGGCACAAAGCCTTGCAGTTGGTGAAGAAAGGTGCTGTGAGCAGTAGGGGTTGATATCCCCGTAATTATAATTTATAATTATTTAATATGAAAGAGAAAAATTAATGTTTTGGCGGTGTAACCTGATTCCTCCAACACCATCTGCAGATACTTTAAAATAGACAAGGCCAACCCTTTCTCAGGGAACCAATGCTTTTCGGTATCGAAACTGTGGAAAAGAGGTTCAAGAACACGCCGTACAGTTGTTCCCTCCTTTGCCAAATGGGCCATATTATGCAAGCAAACACTGGACCAATAAGAGGGGCTCTTTTGTGCATCCCTGTGAAAATGAGAGCTATCATATTAATCTTTTAAATATGAGCCACAAGTTTTCATCTATATTTGAGGTGGCAAGATGGATGGGTTGGGTAACTGGTATTTTTTAAAGGTTCAAAAGGGGTCAGAGGGGGTGGAGTTGACTGAAAAACACTTGTAAATACTTTTAAGTTTTCATATTAAATATGGTGTGCCAAGATGATTATGATTACATTATCCAATAATGATATAATTTTGTTGATTACAATGATTTTTAGCATTGTTGACGACTTTTCACCTATTTGACCCGTTTCCTTTTAAGCAACCTCATTTATTTTTTTAGCAAATTCATTTATTTTACCCATCTGACTCATTAGAGATAAAACATAACCCTAATCGAACTACTTATATGTATATGGGTCAAAATTGTCACCTCTAAATTCTGTATGTATAAATGCACTTACCCCAAGGGGACATCTTTTTTGAAGCTAACGACATTTGTGATCATCTTGTTAATATCCGTAAATGATGATCCAAGTTCAGTGTGATCTTGTGTTTGAGAAAGTGGTGTGTCGTACTTAGCATTTCCTTGGTTCTTTGTAGTGTCCACTAGATTCTCCAAGGTTACTGATACAATCTATTACAAAAGAAAGGACCTATTAGATTAAAAATCAAACAAAATTACAAAACATGACAAGTGATTTTATCACCCGAATTTGAAAACTGAAAAGAAGGGAACATACAATGTCAAAGTCCATAGAGATATGAGATTGCTCCCCCATATATAGTACCTGATCGACAGAAGTTATAAAGAACAATATGAGATAACACAGTGGGTTACAATATGACCTAAATAAATTAGGTTATATACTTAAATAATGTATACACAATACAATACGCGAAGCTCCAAAAATACAGGAACTAAAGAGGAAATGATGAAGATTACTCTTTAGTACTATATAATCTCAAGCACTATAGATAGAATTGTACAACAAGATGATATAAGTAATTTTATGCGCATATGCAGACTCTGACGAAATGAAGATAATACAGAACCCATATGTTTACCATGTAAGCCAAAACTTGAAGTCCTGCTGACCTCAACCGAAATACTCTTTCATCTTCTCCAATTTCTTGAGCCAGTTCACAAAGTTTGGGAATGAGGCCTTCTAAGTTGAACATGTAAGTGCCATCCACCTAATACAATGAGGTTGAGTTTTTAATAAGTATTCTTTCTTCCTTTTTCTTTCTAACAGTACGTCAAGCTAGAGGTGGAAAATTTGATCCATATACTTATGAATAGGTTAATTATATGTTTGATCTCTAATGGGTCTAACGGGTCAAAAGTCATCCATGGTGTATATGTAACACTTACCACTGAACACTTTATATTCGAAAATAAGATTATATTCAAATAATATAATTTTTGTAATAATATTTGACACTCCAAATTTTTCGAACAGAAGTGTTTTGGGTCACTGCAACCCAACCCAACCCAATTGTTACAAAATAATTACACATTTTGACCTACATGAGCTGCATTTGGGTGACACTTGCTCTAGAACTATTATAATTATTACCAGCCATTATAAGCAACATTTACCTGGTTGTTTATGAAGTTGACAAGAATCTGGCAACCAAGAATTTGCATGTCATCATGCTGGGTTTGATCTAGTAGTGTCCGAACAACTTCCAACAAACTGCTAGCGAAGAGTGGCCTGGAAGACATACAAAAAGTACTTTAGTAATTTACAAGCAACTACATTGTTTTGCATTTTATTGAACACAATTACCAAATGCTTTGTGTGGAAACATATTCTAACTATGCGAAGGATTAATGCATTTCAACTTACATCTGCTCCTTACATGAGGATGGTAATTTCCCGTAAACAATCGATACAGCTTTTACAGAGACAATATTTTTATTGCGCAAGTCCTTGTAAAACTTCTGTTCTAAGTAATCGGTGATCTGTATAGAAGAATTCATCAAGTGACGTAGCATATAAATAACTTACTTCATAATGCCATACCATAACAAAAGATATTCTACGATAATAACGCTTATATTATATTATTTCGGATGAGTGATATAAGCATTACCTTCGGTATACGTAACGGATTTTTACAAGCATATTCGCATAGCTTCCCAATCTTCCGATCATTTGGCTCAACATTCTGCCATTTAGAGTTGATTATGGCTATAATCCATTTAAAGAGTACTATTCACAATAAATCAGCAAACTTAATGTCACTAAATTGCCAATCTGGGTATTAGTATTTATACACAACAATTACTAGTGTAATGACACTATAACTATAAAACTTATATGCACCTTTGAACTTTACAGAAACTTTTAGTGAAGGCTAGGACAGTTTTCTTTTCTTATCTGCAAGTTAGCATTTTCCACTCGATCCAACATAAATCTCCATTATGCATTTTAAGGCAAACCAAATTGCGTATTTGCGTGTCACAATTTCTAAAGCTAAAGTAAATAGATTAATGATGTGAAACAAAGTGAGCAGTGATCAGTGAGCCCATACATTCAAAACATGGCAAACACATGGAATAACAGGTGTAACTTTGGCAGTTTTGGTCCATCCGCGAGCCCAAGTTCCATTATTTGGGGATTCGAGTTCGACTTTCCCTCAATTTCCAAGGTTTTTACATTTTCATTTGATTCTTTTTAATGACACCCGCACGAAATCAGGGATTACCATCACTCACAAGCATCTTAGGTAGGGAATTTCACTACTTCTCAGTAGAAATTCAACCTCTGTATGCTCAATGGATTTGGTAAGAAAATTATTATTTTCTTCAACTTGTGCATATATAAATGTGTAATACAACTTCAAATTAGACAACTACAAACACAAACAAAAAACCAATAGACTAGGGATTCAATCAAAACAAATCACATTCCTAATCAAATTCAACTCAATTAAAGACAAAATTCATCACCTGAGAGCGAGGAAATATATCTGCAAGAAGCTTTTTATACCGTTTCACCGGCTGTCTCGATCTCGCCCTCATCGAAGGGCAAAATATACACATGTTACTACATACTGGCAACACTCTCCTTGACATAACCCCCATTTTTTCAACTTCTCTACACAAAAAATAAAAAAAAATTAATAAATAAAACTGAAAACTCATCAGCACAAAATCAAATATACTGAATCACAACTCTACATAGATGATAATTGAAGTTAATTCAGCAACAAATAAAGTTATATAAGCCATCCAGCTGAAACACAAACTTACAATAAATTAAACGATACTTACGAAATGCAAATGAATTATACGATTAATGTAACAAACTTGATCTGTCAATCGAGAAGCTTCTGATCTCTCGATCTGGACGAAACTGAAATCAAATAAATTAAAATTCATCAAAAGTGTATACCAAAAATTGAAATGAACGTTAGAAGTATGTATGTAATAACTTTAACTTAATACCTAATTACAATTACAGATAAAATTGAAAGGATTTACAAGTAATAAGGTTAGCTAAAATTACATTCTGAAGACGTGGGGAGGTAGCAGAGTATTGTAATCTCCTCCTCCCCCGCTGTTTTTTTTTTTTTTAACTTCAACTGCCGAATAAAATTTATAGGAGTTATATACTTATTTTTATTTACATTTATAGTATAGTTTTTAGAAATTAATTTTGTAGTGACCTACGTGGGAGGGAATATGAATATAAAATTAAGTGTCACGATATCGTTGGACTGCTTAGCTGTATTTTTAAATGTTCTTTGGGCCCCTGTTTTTTGTAAGTTAAAACTTAAATGCCAGTTAAGTTGTTCATTATCTGTGGGATAAAATCAAATTAATTGAATGTTTAAAACTGATCTATTTAAATAGTTATTGAATTATATTCAGTTCAAATTTGATATTTGTTTGAATAGGTCGGATTTATATTTTAAAAGGCAAAATTTAAATAGATTCATGTAATCGGATCGGATTTTATCTAATCCATCCAAACGAACCCCCTAATACTAGTAGTTAAGTTTAAGGTAGTCCCTAAACCAAATTTTAATTGTCTGGCTATTTTTAGGCATGATATATATAGATTTACTTTATTTAGATAAAAAAGTTTATATGTTTTTAGTAGAATAACCGAGCATGCGTTAATACATATTGTTTATATTCATTAACGAATACTAGTATGATGTTTCAATAAACAGCGAACGATTATACGTTTCATTATCATTATAGAAGTATTGAACGGAAATAGTATATAAGTATGTAATGTGTAATTGGTAGTTTATAAATGAACATAGTGTGTAAGTTTCAATAACAATAAAAATGAAATAAAGTTTATTAAAAGTACTTAATATGGTAGTTATTACAATATATAAGAGCAAAATAGTTTTTTTATTGTTAGAAAATATTAAAATCTACGATAACACTAAATGTTTTATACGTAGTTAAAGATCGTATCACACAGTTTTCATACTAATAATAGTAGAGCCTTTAGAGTGCAACATTTTAGACTCATAATTTAACTATTTCTAACGATAAAAATTCCGATGTTAATATTATTTTTTTAGAACTAAAAGCTACAAACCAAGTCGAGAAATAAGAATAAATTGTTCTTGCAACCAATTGTAAATCATAGATAGATTGAGTTGTTCACAAGTAATGCAAAATGTAAACCATTTATTTATTTATATTTATATTTTATATATATTATATATATAATAAACCATATACAAAATTGTACTTTATATGTATTTTCATTTGAATTTTCTATCGATTTTAATACTATACTTATATAATTGTTAAAGTTGAAATATCTGTTAAATAATTTAATCACAATTTATACGTTCCAACTTGACAAATTTTACACCATCTATCAAAATTTAACACCTTTTCATATAAACCTTGCCGCATGAAATGCTCTAATGACATTAATTCATTACCCTTATAAAATATTTGATTAGACTCATGTTTCGATTTAAATTTATATCGCAAAATTTGATAGGGAAAATCTAATGGTTTGACCTTTAACCTGAGAACATGGGTTGCAACTATAGGAAGTAATATTTTATTTTGATATAAGTAAGAAGTTGTCGTTTTCATATCAACTAGTTTTCGATTTATTTATATTTTATAAATAATACTTTAATTTAATTAATGCATTTAGTGAATTTATCATCTTCATATAAGCAAATTCATGGAGTTTGCTTAAGTTACATGGAAATGAGAAGTGCATATATCTTGGTAAAACTAGTCAACCAACTTATACATTAACGTATGTAAAAAAGGTTACATATGTGGACTTATAGTTTTTATTTATTTATATATATTGATCATTGATGATATTTTTAGTTATAAAACAACTAGTGTTTCAACGAGTTAACTAGATAAACTCTACATTGATAAACATTAGTTGAGAGAAATGAGTATAACTTATCACTCCGTATATGTTTCACATCATTATTCTAACCAAAAATCTACTTAAGTAATTGCAACATGTCTTACCCACTTAAATAACTAAATAAGAGATAAGAGAGTAAGAGACAATAGAGATCATCAAATGGACTTTGTCATAACCTTGCGGCTATGCTACCCATCGACTATAAACGAGCGTTCTCTTTAACTTAGACTTTCAACGAAATGGTAAAGTAGTTTCTATAACTTAAAACATTGTATTTTCCAAATACATAAATACTAAATGCTAACACTTTACTCGATTGTCATTCACTTCAACTAATTGATCATAATAATCTTTAATAGCAAGATAAACTAATAATGCCTTCAAAAATGTTTGAATCCAAATACTATAACTATTATAGATATGAGTATATGATATTGATCATTATCATTGGTGAAGCTACATTCATTGCAATGGAAGTGATCAAGAAATCAATAATAACTTCAATTTTATATCATACCATGTTGAACGAAATTCATGCTAAAAGTATTACTTTTCTTACAAAATAAAGGTGTAAAAAGATGTTAGTTATTGTTAAAATGGATTACATGAATGTTTGCTAAAATGGAGGTGATAATAATTACACAAAGTGCATTGTTGATGTGCTAATATTTGAAGGTGTTTTTGGCTGCAACAATTTGTAAGCAAATTGTAAAATAAAGTTAATTGTTAATGTGATTTTCTTTTTAAATGGATATCCACATGGCACTTTCTAAATGTATATGTCTTTCCTTATACATAGTATAAGTATATAAGTAAAGATATCAAAATGATTCAAAAAATAACATATAGTAAGCTTAACTCTTACATAAAATTAGCATTTATACTCACACAAAACAGCTCATAAATAAATATTTTTGGTGACACCTATAATATTTTAGGTGACACTATTAGATATTTTCTCTAATATCTTTAAATCTATCTTTTTTAGCAAGTTAATAAACTTTTTATTTAATTCTTTTTTACTTTTAATAAATCAAAGGATATAAACGTCGGTGTTAATGGTTGTTTTTATTTTTAACGTCATTTGACTGTTGTAGCTTTTTCTTCTTTTATTTTGTTATTTAATTCTTTTTCTTCTTCTTTTATTTTCCCATAATATATTTAATATATAATGTATAAATGGTAATTGTTGTTAATGTTTGTTTTACCGGGTAATGATAATGAGACGGGGTTATAAATTATGACTATTTATTCAAACTATAAAGTGAATTAATTTGAAAAAATAATTTCTTAAGAATATGTTATACCTTTATAAGTACATGCGTTTTGTGTCTGTCAATAACACAATCTTTAAGTGCAATAGAGAACAAACTATAATATATTTATCTATTACTACCTATAACACAATTTAGCACATTGTCTTAAAACTCTATTAAGTTCTAGGAAATTTTTATATTGCCCATACATCTACTAAATAAGACAAGCAATCAAAGGAGGATGCTCAAATTAATTACTCATATACAAGGCAAATATCAAATTCATTGATGATTTTAGGAGGACTTATAATTTGAATTTCAAAATACTCAGTAGTAATAGATATAATACTATAATACATATTCACAAAACTTAAACGAGGTTTAATTTTGTCTTTCAAAATAACAATAAGAAATATTATTACATGCATGATAAAACACCAAGTCTACGTTCAAACTTTGTCGAATGAGAGATTATACAAAAGAAAATATCGGTTATATTCTATTCCATTTAGTTACACAAATAAAACTAAACAAATTTAATATCTCGCTACGTTGCGCAGGTACTATGCTAGTATTTAATAACTATACACTTTTTTAAATACACCTTAATTGACCTTTTTATGTTTTATAACATTACACAACTTTATGTGCTATTAGATGCAACCTATAACTAACACTTTATCTTAGAAAAATGGTTGTCGAAAGATTTATACATAGGATTGTTAGAATCTTCTTAAAAATAAGAAAAACATACATATTTTTGTTAATATAACGAAGATTTACTTGTAAAAATAATTAATAATAGTATTTTCTCGATTTGTGAGGTTATAGAATAAAGAAATATTTGATAACTTAGTTTTAACACATTACAAGCTTATCAACTAATAATTTAGTTGTATTTATTAGATTAGTTTAGTGTGATTTTTAAAATATTGTATCATAGTATTGTTTGGTTTAAAATAATCGTAAATAATTATGTTGAGATGTACTTCACTTGTTTTGTTGATAACAAGGTGATTAATATAGTGATTATGTCAATTATTAGAAATTATGTACTTGCATTAACATTGTATGAAAGATACGGGCCAAACGAACAAAAGAACAAGTGTTTATTGTAATAGTTTGAACAACATCTTCAACGATTTTCATTCATATCGGTGAAAAGGTTTGAACATTTAATGAACAAATCCCGATCTTGCATAATCGGATAGTAGATTAAGGTGGACTAGTTAACAGTCACCTAACCACACATAAATCTCGATGTCATTTATATGGCTAGATCTTTCTAACTCTAACTATTTACTTTATTACATTCCCTTTGATTATTGTTGATAACTAAGTAGTTTTCTAAGTTTCAAGAAAAAATTGAAAAATTCGTTACTAGTCGTAGAATAAGTGATTCAACTCCCCCTCTCCCTTGCATATTGAATCGTTTGTTTTGACTTTTTATGGGAATGATAATGAGAATTAAAATGAATAATTTGTCTGTTTTGTGAATTTGGATTTAGTTAACGGATTAGGGTTGATTTAATATGTCAGAGATATTCCATTACACACAATAAAACAAGGGTTTGCAAAAATAAGATGAACCTACTATTTTGTGTATACTTATCTCTTCCCTTTTCATATTTTTCTAAATAAGAGTAATAAATTAGCTTATAACTTTAATTATAAGTATATAGATTCTTAAAATAATCAAATTGTTTATCTGATTTACTTTTCTTTTAAACATGTACGTATCACCAAACTCAATTACAAACCAAACACACCCTAATACCTTGTACAATTTATTTTTGCTCCTTGTTGGAGCCCTTTCTAATATATGCTAGCTTTTCAATAAAAAAAAAATAAAAAAAAACACACACACACGAACACACTACCTAGATCTTAAAAGGATGAAAAATTAAAAGTATGAAATATCTTGAGTATTTAGTTTTAAAGAACTAAAAAACTAAAGATATAATTTTATTTATTAAAAGTTACTTTAAACTATAAAGAATAACCAAATGTATATTAACGTAAGTAGATTACTATAGATAAATGAAATAAACAAACGTAATTGAGCAAACCTAAATGGACATTAACGAAGATTTACAAATGTAAATGAATGAATGTGACTCATGTTTATGTTAATTCATTAATCAAACGAATGATCTTTTGTGTTCACATTTGTTCATTTATTAACAAACAAACATAAACAAACTTTTAACTGAACAATACATGAATTATTCGATGAACGTCTAACTTGTTCACAGACCTACTCAAAAATTACGCATACATGTGAGTTGTTTTTCGGTTATTAGTTGTACAAATCTAATATTCACAATTTCAAACATACATTTTTCTTCTTCTAATTACATAAAACACAATGATTAAATCCAAGCATGTCTGTTCTTGAACACAAAGATTATGACAATCAAACTTAAAATTAACAAACAGTTCAAAAGATTACCGTATCAGGCGAGTACCCTCATAAGTCCTAATAAATGTTAAATATCCATAGCTACAGTGTAAATTTTAGTTAACGAATAATTAAATCATACGGAGTAACAAATTTCTTGCGCGAATGAACTAATTACAGCTTTAAACCCTATTTTTACTCACCAAAAACCAAACAACTGTACCTCCCTCTTCCCGGCTCAACACTTAAAAAACCTGTTTGCTTTGGTTTTTGTTACTGAGTTGCTTCAATTGGTATGAATCAACGTCTAATTGTATTTATTCACAGCTCCAAACGAAAGTAATATGGGCCATAGTTCCAAAAAGAAGAAGCGTGGTGGTTCAGGGAGACGTAGGGCACCTCACAACGATCACACTTCTATCGACGGCGTCGATGGCGAGCTTCTATCGGAAGAGCTTACCGCACTGTCAGTAATTTCAATTACAAGTTATATCAATCACGTTACTATTATTATAGTTGTAATTTAAGTTCTATTCAATTTGTGTTAAATCATCAACTCTGAATTTAGATAAGTACATTAACTAATGTTTCATTACCCTAGAATAGTCGACGTTTGACTTTGGGAGTATTTTGTAGTTATTAGGGGTGTTCACAATTCGGATATAACTGATTAATCCAAATAAACTATTCGGATTGGACAATTCGGGTTTTTGGATGGGATAACAAAAAACCAAATTAGTATATCTGTTTTGGTTACTATGATTAAACCGAATAGTCCAAATAAACCGAATAGTTATTAACAGTATGTGTAATAGTCTTGTTTATCTATCAAAATACATGTTAAATAGTTGTTTGATTATGTTTCATATATAAAACCTTATTATATAATAGACAGTGTTAAAATATATCATTGTATACTACTTTAAAATCTAAGCTTTGGGATTTAAGACTAACTCCACATTTTTATAAAACCTCAATGCAACTCAACAACACTTAACTGTTGATATCGCTCATGACATTACTATTTCACGAGTCAAAATGATACCCTCGTGAAGTCAACGAAGAAGCTGAATGGTTAAAACTGATCCATCCAAATAGTAATTTGATTCGGTTCAGTTCGGATTCGATATTTGTTAGGTTGGACTGGATTCACGTTTTAGGAACCGAAATCCAAAGGGATTCATGTAAATGGATCGGATTTGATCCGATCCATCCAAACAAACACCCCTAGTAGTTATAGAGAGAAAATTTTGTAATTAAGTTTATAATGTGATTGGATTGTTATATTGGCCTATCGGGGAGTAGATTTGTTAATATGAGAATATAGGAAACTTGGATTTATTTTTGAATTAATACAGTGTTTAAAATTTATTCATGTTTAACTAAATGATGGTCCATGTTTATTTAATGCGAATAGACATTCATTCGTTTATGAATTTATACCATTCATTTCGATCAATTGACAATTTCGTTTTGTGGTGTTTAATGTGTGTTAGGAAAAGAGGAGATGTGGTTATAAGTATATTTACTTATGGTAGCGAATGGTACAACTTACTAGTGAATGAAATTCTTTTTGTGGTGTTTAAGTGTGTTAGGAAAAGAGGAGATGTGATTATAAGTCTATTTACTTATGGTAGCGAATGGTACAATTTACAAGTGAATGAAACTCTTTTTGCATTTAATGGAGATGGACCAACATTTAGTTAAATACGAGTAGTTTCTAAAAGGCTATATTGTTTGTAGATGTAGAGAACATGCTTGTGAATTTGTCAGTCTAAATAGTTTATTTTGCCTTTTAGGAGTTCTATATTTCAAGAAGATTGTGATGTTGTTTCAGAGTTTCCACCCCGAATTAAGATCAAGCTAAGGTTTGTAAATTCTAATAACTAGCTAGCTTCCTCCATGCGCGTTGTTTCTTATTTTAGGTTATCACTAAATTCATATACAGGCCGTACTCACGGGATTCTGGTTACGAGGATTTAGATGTTTCTGCTCTTCTTTCAATAAGGTTAATAAGTTATCCTTGTTTATTATTATCCTATGATGGTGTAATATGTGTTAGACCCCATTTGTTGTTATTAGTGATTACTCGAAACTGATGGTCATTAGGTTCTTACCTGGATATCCTTACAAGTGTCCAAAGCTACTGATAATTCCGGAAAAAGGATTAACAAAATCTGATGCAGATAAGTTATTGTCATTGCTTCATGATCAAGTAAGATTTGACGATTAGAGTGTAAAATCTCTTCATACTTTTTAAAGTAACCATATATGAATGTGTTATTTGATGCTCTCATTTTTCATCCTTTCAATTATATTATTTCTGACATTTTAACGCAGGCCAATTTGAATGCCCGAGAAGGACGTGTGATGATTTATAACTTGGTTGAGGCTGCACAAGAATTCCTGTCTGAAGTTGTCTCATTAGAGCAACCACACGTAAGTGTAATTACCGATCAATTTTCATTTCTATTTCTGGATTACCTATTGTAGCAAACTCATACACAGGTTTCAATGTCTGCATTAATGTAAATGATTCAACAAGTTGAACAATAATAAAGATACCAACGGGTTGAAGTATCATGTGTGGCTATTATTTAATCAACTTTAGAAAACATGCAAGTTCTCACATTGCTATTATGTATGATTGATTGATTGCTAAAAGAATGTGGTTGATGATAGATCGTTGTAGAAAATGGTATTATTTTAACAATAAAATTTCATTTTCTTAACATTCCACATCACCATTTTTACCGGGGCACACAAGTGAGATGGTTCATGAGAAATATATGAAACTAACCTGAATGTTCGAGTAATCATATGTGAAACTAGTGACCCCTTTAACAGTTATACGATATTGGGTTTTATCGTAAGCATGGATGAAGAAAATATAAATGATGAGATATTATTATGAAAATGCATGTGCCTCGTAAAACATAAATGAAAGGAATTCTATTTGATACCACAAAGCATATTTGATGTAATAAGGGTCCTAAACATTTGAATTAGCTAATTTAAGTTGATTACTAGCTTTTAAAGGTTAAGCATATGTGGAAGTCACACAATTGTGTTTACCGACTTGATACAATTTATAAACAATTGTGTTTACATTTCCATTGGACCAATAAGAAAGTCTCCCAATTTCCTTATAAGGTGGTGAGTCCACGTCAACTAGTGCTGTTCGCACCATAGTTTGGTATTTGTTCTGATATTAAGTTGACATCTGCATATCATGCTTTTTGGATGGCTTGCTTTTGTTTTCCGAGGCATGATGTTGCTTGCTTATGTGATCTACAAATTCAACTGTTTTAACTTGGCATAATGTTAATTAGTGATTTCCTTTTATTTTGTCAGTTATCTCAGAAGACTGTTGCAGTTTCTTGTGATAGGCCTTCCAAAAGGCCTTTTGTATATGGTTTCGTAGATCTTTTCATAGGCTCTGGGGAGTCATGGCACTGGGGACTTTCAGTTGAAGAAAGCAACGATACAAGCAGTACTGTGGATAATCTGCAAAATAGTAGTCAACCATCATGGGAAAAAGGCAATCAAAATATGAAGATGGGGGTGGTTGAGGAGGCTAAACTGGATAAAGTAATAAGTGCTACAGGAAAAGTTGTCATTCAGGAAGAAGAGAGTAAGAGTACTGATTCTTTTACATCACAATCTGAGGAATCAGTGGAGGATGTTAGCATTGGTGAGGTAAGATCACATCAAGTGCTTTATTTGTTGGCATAAATTTATATTCTTTTGTCGATGTTCCACACGTTGCTACTTTTATCTGTACCACTTTGCTCATTAATTTGTGGATAATGTTCCAGTTTCCTTATTTATGGCATAATTAAGGACAAAAATGGAACTCTTTTACTAAGTTTAGTGACTAAATAAGTACGTTGGTATTTTATGACTTTGTCACATATAATAATGGCATAAGTTCTATTATGCCAATTCTTTTTATTTATAGAGGTGGGTGGGTCAGGCAGATTGGGTCCTGGGTCATACCGGTATTTATGGTTTGGGTCAAAACTGGTTACAAAATTTGCAGTGTTGATTTATTTTATTGATAATGTACTTATGTGAATAAAATGATCTAGGAGTTTTTATGCTCTAAATATACACTTCTGGTGGCTTTTGCCTGGTTTGAGCCTTTTGATCTGTTTTCGTTGACGCTATTTTTTACTTTTAATTAAAATTTGACCTGTTGAAGATATATAGTATAGCTCAAATCTACTTATTTGTTAAAATTGGGTCAAACAGTATTTTCTTCATTCTGAAAGATGGTAATGTTATCTTTGGAAGTGTCACTCCTGATAAGTTCTATTTCCAAAGTCTACAAGTGACGTCAGAAATGGTCCTCCCGTGTATACTATTGTATTCATTATAACAATTTAAAAAGGTGGACACTGCTCTAATAGCTTTTACTAATGTTATTACGAGATTCATTGAATTATCGTGGGTAGTCTATTTTAGAATTATATTTTAAATTGGAAGAATTTAATCATGAGTGATCTGTTAAGTATTAGTTTATTTGCAATGATCATTACATTTACATTACTAATGCAAATTGAAACAGGATTATCTGGCTGAGCATACTGAAGAAGAAATTGATTATGATCAGATTAGAAGTGATCATTCAGAATCAGGATCATCTGCATCAATGGATCGTAATCAGATTTCACATACTGTTGAGAGAGATTTGGTTTTGGTATTAGCTAACCTTTTCTTTTTCTTACCAATTCTACTACGAGCAATCAAAAAGTATATAATAACTAACAGTAGAAACTTTCAGGCTCATTTGCTGCGACTTGCATGTGCTCCTAAAGGTCCACTTGGTGATGCCTTGACTGATGTGGCATCAGAGCTGGTTAATCTAGGAGTATGTTGCTTACACTTCGTTTTTTTAATAGAGTTGGCAAATTGGTCTTGTCAAAATGGGTCAGGTTGACCTACAGATACTTGTTTGTCTCTGTTTTTTCTTGTTTAGTATCATAAATTGTTGATGTATTAAATATAGTTACAAAAACTTTTTTGTTTAAAAATGATACTTTAACTTAATTGAATTAAGCTATTTAGGATGCTGTAAACATTATAATACACTTGAGGCATTTCTGTACCCGTTCTACCCAGGCATTTCTGGACCCATTTGAACCAAGTATGGATAAAATATAAAGGAAATTGACCCATTTTACGTAAATGGGGCGAAATTGCCACATCTATATTGATACATATTCTTTTGGTTTTATCATGTTATGCATTTCTGAATGGTAGAGATTTGTGGTGTTTTTAGATTGTTTCAGAGCGGGTGGCGGATTTAGCAACGGAATCATCATCACTGTTTGATAAAAGCTTCAATCAATCCTTTAAATATCGTACGGTCAGTACTTTATGGTTTCTTTTGTAATATTTTCTCTAGAGGTAGCAATTTTGACCTTATAAATGGGTTGATTCGGGTCATGTTTTATTTGTAACGGGTAAACCGGTGCAAGTTATAAGATTAAACATAAAAGGTAACTGGTGAATGGATCAAACATGTTGAAAGTCACCTAAAGGGTATTAATAATTAATAGAAACTCCTACATCATATTGTTCGAAGAATCAGATTAATATTGAAGTCAAATAGTTTATATGATACTATTTGATGCACAATTTGTTGGATAAAGTTGAATTTTTTAGGCTAAAAGTCTTGTGGGCCAAGCCGACCTGACCTGTATAAAAAATGTCTTGTTGATCAGTCACACAACCCATCCATTTTTGTCACCTTTAGGTTTTCACACTAGTTTCTCTTGTGTAATGGAAAGAAATGCACATCCTCTAATGTGATTGAACAGGTAGCCTCAAAGGTTTCTCATTTTTGGAAAATTGCTTCTGATTCCGAAGGGCAGCATACCTCACCCATGTTAAGTTCTCGGTATTTGAATGACTTTGAGGAGCTTCAACCACTTGGTGAGTGTGAATCATGATTCCATTATGATGCCTTTGCTTGAAATACATTTCATTTAAATATCTATATTGCCTACGGAATTTTAAATCTAGCACCATATAGAAGTATGTCTCAGATTTGATGCCTTTTATTTTGATGTGTCAGGTCATGGTGGGTTTGGCCATGTTGTGCTCTGCAAGAATAAGCTGGATGGAAGACAGTATGCTGTTAAGAAAATTCGACTAAAGGACAAAAGTCAACCATTAGATGATAGGATTTTAAGGTAGTGACATTCTATTATCATTTGACGGGACCTTTAAATTGCTTAAATCCCTTTAGAGAAGTATATTTTTAATTTATAGCTCCAAATCATTTTCAAATTGTTACACATGGGTTGGATAGTTGTATGGTAACATTCTATGTAATTAGAATAATTGATCATTTCGAAGGTAATCCTTGGTCCAACAAGTGGTAAAAGTGCCATCTTTATGTGATGCAAATTGAAACTTTTAATTCTACATTGCAGTTTACTATATAGGGATGTAGTTGATTATTATTCAAATATTCATCGTGTCATTTTATTTATTTGTGTCTATAGAGAAGTTGCCACTCTTTCCCGATTGCAGCACCAACATGTTGTACGTTACTATCAGGTAAGGTTCTATGTTTGGTCTCTTTTCCTGTTTACATTTAGTTAGAGATGGCAAAATGTACCCGTCAAGAGGGATGGGTAACAATTTTAAAGACTTTTTGGGTACGGGGTATGTTTGTTTGTCTGAAATTATAAATTTAAATAAATGGTTCATGTGTTAAATATGATTGCATCAATTTTATTTTCTTAATAATACTATTAATGTAATATTTCTCATGAAATGAATAATAATCCAAATCTTTGAATAAAACGATTTAGGTATTTATAATACACTTTTGGGCAGCTTTCGACCCTTTCCTTTTAAGCGGTTTTTTCAGCTAAAGATAAAATAGAGCCCGAATTGATCTTATTCATAGTAAATAGGTTTAAATTGCCACCTTTACGTGTAATCTAGTTGTTTATGAACTCACGTTTGCTTCATGATTTATCCACCTTTGCATCTTCATATGATAATAGCAAATGTAATTCTAAAAATCTCGTGATGTCAACTTAGGGTAACTGTTTTTACATGTTATTGTTTTAAATTCAACTTATGATATGCTTACATCCTTGCATGTTCATTTTTATTTATCATAAACATACCACATGCAGCAGTTATGGTGTATCAAAGTAAAGGGGGTTTATAACTCACAACAGGTTAGATAATGCATGTTACAGAATAAAGAAAAAAATTGTGGATGAGTGGGTAAATTGCTAATAATTATACACAATTATATAAAGGTAATTTGATGTAGTTATATGATGAAAAAATTTCAGGCATGGTTTGAAACAGGAGATGCTGGTTCCTATGGTGATGCTACCTGGAGTTCCAGGACTGCAGCTAGCTCCAGTTTTAGTTTCCTAGACCAAAGTTCAACAGATGTGGTAGGGCATGGCAATGAAGTTAGAACATACCTCTACATTCAAATGGAATATTGCCCAAGGTTAATTCCAAATTTCTATTATGTTTCAATTAACTATTGTTCAATATTTTGGAGGATGAATTAGATTGTTTTGTACTGATTTTATCATCTATTTTGATGTTTTTGTAGCATTCTATTGATTTTTTCCCTTTTGTGTTGTGTATAAAAAGGACTCTTCGACAAATGTTTGAATCTTATAGTCACTTTGACAAGAAGCTGGCATGGCACTTGTTTCGTCAAATCGTTGAAGGCCTGGCACACATACATAGTCAAGGAATTATCCACCGTGACTTGACTCCAAATAACATATTCTTTGATGCTCGCAATGATATTAAAATAGGGGATTTTGGTCTTGGTAAGTTGCATTCTATTGAATTTCATATTGTTAATACCTTACTTTGGTTTTATGGGATACTATTATATCATGCGTGTTACACTTATATATCATCAATTAAGCATTATTTAAGGCTCGTATTTTGTATATTACTTTGGTCTAAGAGGTTTTATGCTTTAAGATACACATTGGGTGATGACCTGCTATGACCGTTCAACTCGTTGGCCCATTTTCTTCGAAGTTTTGTTGTTTTACCTGTTTGACACATCATAGATAAACATAACCCGGATGACCTGTTCTTCTAATTATCTTCATTTTCTTTATCAGCTAAGTTCCTGAAGTTGGAGCAGTTGGAGCAGGACCTAGATCCTGCAGAAACAACTGGAGTTTCAGTTGATGGTACTGGTCAGGTTGGAACCTACTTTTATACTGCACCAGAAATCGAGCAGCGTTGGCCAAAAATTAACGAGAAAGTGAGTATTTCAACTTAAAAGCATGAATTTTTCTGGTCGAAGAAAGTGCTTCAGCCACTGTCATTTCCACAATCTATTATTTAATTGTTGTATCCGCTAAGTTCAAAATTTTCTTAAAGGGAACTGGTCAAATGGGTTGAAAGGGTTGAAAGTCACCCAAAGAATATTTGTAATTCATAAAGACTTTGTAATGTATATTGTTTAAAAAATTTGGATATGAAATAACATAAGTTTGTAATTGTATTTGACAGACTAATAACTTATTTGATTAATAAAATTTCTGGGACAAAAAGTGTTTCAAGTCATTCCAACCTGATCCACACCTAACAGATACTCAAATCGTTGCCCAACCCACCCATTGTGCCAACTCGAGTTGCAATGGTAGTGACCAAAGGTGCTGATTGGTGTGGATTGTATCTCTGCTGATTTATGTCTTTTTGTATTCTTCAGGCTGATATGTATAGTTTAGCAATTGTATTCTTTGAGCTGTGGCATCCCTTTAGCACTGGAATGGAACGACACATTGTTCTTTCTGACTTAAAAAAGATAGGAGAGCTTCCTTCGGATTGGGTTGCTGAATTTCCAGAACAGGCTTCATTATTGCGTAACATGATGTCATCAAGCCCATCAGATCGTCCATCAGCCACAGAACTCCTCCAACATGCTTTTCCTCCAAGAATGGAGTCTGAATTGTTAGACAGTAAGTACCTAGTAGCTTTCACTTTGTACATATATATAGTGATACGTTCATTTGAGAACTGCAAAAAGCTTGAGAACAAAGGAACCGATGAACCTCCTTTCTTCTCAAGTTTTCTGTGGTCCTCAAATGAACTTCCGTGTTGATGTCTGTGTGTCACATGTAATAAAAATGATTCTTCTGTTCTCAAGGTTTTTGCATTAATCTTACCACACACATGTATTATATATACTTCTGCATATACAATCAAGAGAAACTTTGAAACTGTTTCAATTGCGTTTCAATGTAAACATCATGTTAGAAGATTCATTGGTAATTAGAAAGAAATACGTATATGCCAGCACCTCAAGTACAAAATTATAAAGATAATTAAAACATGATCATATATATGGACGCTTGTTTATATTAAAAAATATTGCTTAAGAAATAACTATACACATATAGACACACAATTGTACCTTTCGGAAGGTTGTCTCAAAAGGTTATAATTGTTGCTCCCGAGATTTTGAAACGTTCTATTATTTTTGAGACAAACAGAAAATTACCAAGTCAAGTGAAACTCGAATTGAAGTTCTATACATCAAACACATTATTCATTGCAAGAGTTATCTTTTAAAATAAAAATACTAAATAAAATTAACTTAAGGAAACACAACCAATAACCTACAGTGCCATTATAAAATAGGGTGAAACACTGATTTTTGAATGTTTTGGTAGCTTTCTAAACAATTGTACTTTTCTAGGCCTAGTCATGTATAATACTAATAAGCTTGCTGCCATTTTGCAGATATTTTACGAACAATGCATAACTCTGAGGACACCACTGTCTATAATAAAGTTGTGGATGCTATCTTCAACGAGGAGATATTAAGTACTAAAAACCAAGATGGTGTACTTGAAATACCAAAATTAGTTGGAAATAACGCTTCATCTATACAACATACAAGTTTGGACACTGAAATTCGTGACCTAGTTTGGGAGGTTTCTGCTGCAGTCTTTAGGTTGCATTGTGCAAAACGTTTGGAAATAATTCCAATGCGTTTGCTAGGAGATTCTCAACAGTTTAATAGGTATCATAATAAATTTTTGTTCTCTTTTATTTATTTGAAACTATTTCCAGTTCCCAATTGTTTATGCATATGCGTACATTTGTGGATCAACTTTTTACCCATTATTCTAATTTATGTATATTTGTATTTTGGGTTGTTTACTTTGGAGTAACTGATTTTGTATGTGAAGGAACTCGATTAAGCTTTTGACAGACGGTGGAGACATGATAGAACTCTGCCATGAGCTGCGGTTGCCCTTTATTAATTGGGTTGTTCTACAACAGGTACAAATCAGCACTTAATAAACCCTATCTTTTGTAGATGCCTATTAGTAACACCGAGCATTGTTGATAGTCACTTGTGGCATTTATAGTTTTTTGCACACATATTTAAAGACGACCATTATTGAAATGATTGCTTGTTTGTTGCAGAAATCTTCTTTCAAACGATTCGAAATATGCTATGTATATCGTAGATCAATTGGTCATTCCCCACCAAATCGATATCTTCAGGTTGAGTGTGCTAGTTTTATTAGTTTGATAACACCACTTAAGATGTTAAAGTGGCACTTTGCAGTAACACGGCCATCTCATATGCAGGGAGACTTTGATGTCATTGGGGGTGCTTCAGCACTGACAGAGGCTGAGGTTATCAAGGTATTACGTCCTTCTTTCTTTTTCCATATACTATAGACTGTTACCAAGAGATCCAGTGCAAGCTCTAGGGCTTTGCCGTGTAATACCTTTTTGTATAGGAGGCAAAATGGGTGGGGCTGGTGGGATGAGTAACCGGTTGAAACAGAGTGGTGAAAATTTGTTGACTTGGTCAACCAACTTATTTTGTCCTCTTTCATTCCTATATAACCTCATTCTAATCATCTTTAATCTTTTATATACTTGAGTTCTAATTTGGATTCAACTCCCCCTGTTTGATATGCAGGCTGCCATGGACATCATAAGTTGCTTTTCCCATCCAGAATCATGCGACATACATCTGAATCATGCTGATTTATTAGAAGCAATTTGGTCATGGATTGGAATTAAGGCTGACCATAGACATAAAGTAGCAGAAGTATGTATATTTGTTCTCTTTCCTTTAATTGACTAAATTTGTGGTCTTATATAAATAGCTGAAAAGTTATATGCTTTTGCCCGTGAAGCTTCTGTCTCTTTTGGGTTCCTTGCGTCCCCAGTCCTCTGAGAGGAAAACAAAGTGGGTGGTGATAAGACGGCAGCTTAGACAGGTTCGGTTTTGATTTTATTATTAAGTTGATTTTACATGTTTATATGCGCATCTTGAGTATCTAGCTATTCCTTATGGCAAGATTTACGATTCACTGGAAAGGAGTTTTTTAGGCAATATGAATCATTCGCTTATTAAACCATCTATTTTCATTAGAAAGTTAAAGTTGCACTCCATGCATGTTTCTTTTAAAATTAACTTCTTAAAGCAGTTATTCTTCTTTTTCAGGAACTTAATATCACTGAAGGGGCCGTTAATAAATTGCAGACTGTGGGTTTAAGGTTCTGCGGAACTGCAGATCAGGCTCTTCCCAGATTGAGAGGTGCCCTCCCTGCTGGTATGTTTGTCATCAACAATATTTTTTCAAGTCCTTTGTATTTTTGGGAATTTTGATTTTGTTTCTGTGATGACAGTGCAGATACACCTATACGGAAGGCACTTGATGAACTATCTCAGATTTTTAACTATTTACGAATCTGGAAGATTGATAAACATGTTTTCATCGATCCTCTTATGCCACCCACTGAGGGTTATCACAGGGATTCATTTTTCCAGGTATGTGTATTTTAAGGGGCATTCGAATTATTGTAAATAGAAAAATCAGTCGATCAAAGCCATTGTAATAGTTATGTGCTTTTAGTAGAGATATCAGAATGTGCGGGCTGGGTAATATATAATATGGGTAGTCATTTATACGGGTTGAAATCGATCTGGTCGTGCTGGGTTGATGTGTAACAATTTCTGTTCAATTTATATTTTTTTACAAATATTTGTATTATCAATATGTTTACAAAAAATTGTTATTACAAAATCATAATATATTCGAGTTAATCGATAGGCTGTCTCCTTTCAACGTACATTTTGGGTTACTTGTCACCTGTTTGACCCATTCCTTTTTTGTGCTAATATTTTGATTTTATCTAAATGACCTGTTAGAGATATAACATTACCTGAATAAACCTGTTCTTAAGTAAATGGGGCGTAATTTCCAACCCTAAAATTTACATCATTTATATACACAATCAGTTAATCACTTCTCGCAGAGCGATCCTTACCTGCTTGTCTCTCTAAATCTCATTATTCTGATCCTAAATAGCCAGATAATTAGAATCATATCACTTTTTTGTGTGCCAAACACTTAAATTGATTAAGTTTTGATAATCACTTTAGATGTACATCTAAACACCCACTTATTTTATTTCCCGTGCTCTTAAGAATATACATTATAGGTGTTTTAACAATTCAGATGTGACCGCTCTTTTGAGTAGACAAATTATTCTAATTGGTCAAAAAGATTTGGATTACCTTAGAAACTTACGCAAGTGTTTCTGTGCTTATGGAGCAGATTTATTTGAGGAAGGATAATAGTCTTGGCTCGCTTACAGAAGGAACCTTGCTTGCCGTTGGTGGTCGCTACGATTACCTCCTTCACCATATGTGGCAATCTGAATACGTAGGATATTATTTTATGTATCTCATTATCATCTATAACAATACACAAGCTTTCAACTTGGGCAGTTTTTGATTCGAAATGCACTAAAATCATAATATGTTTTTCCTTTTTCATTCTTTTCATTAGTAAATCATCTTGATGAAGTGTCATACTTTGATTCTATCAGAAATCAAATCCTCCAGGAGCAGTTGGGACTAGTCTTGCCTTAGAAACCATCATTCAACATTCTTCTGTTGATATTTACAAACCCTTTAGGTACTTTTATATATTTCTTGAACCTGTAGATTAATTGCCACTGCTCCCCTATATTAATCAATCTCAATTAATGCAGAAGTGATTCTAGTAGAAGTGTTCTTGTTTGTTCAAGAGGTGGAGGTGGTTTACTGGAGAAGCGTATGGAGCTAGTTTCCGAATTGTGGAAGGAAGATATCAAGGTTTGTAGTAGAATTATTAGAGGTGAAAAAATAGGAGATACTGGTTAGTTAATCAATCAAAACGGATAATGTGCAAGTGTGGTTAAAACGGGTGGGTTGGGTTGGGTGGATCCACATGCCACAAAAACATTTTTTATCGAGTATGTATATGCATTTATAATAATACAAGTGCTAAATTTGAATTTGAATTTGAATATATATTAATAAAACGCTAAATATGATTAAAGAAACGATATCATCACAAAGCTATAATATTCCTCAGTGAAGTAGATAGTCTGATGTCACCTCTAAGAATATCATAGTTTTTTCTTACTATACATTCGAATGATGACTGTGATGTGTCTCTATCAGGCGGAGTTTGTCCCGATTTTGGATCCAAGCCTTACGGAACAGTACGAGTATGCCAACGAACATGACATTAAATGTCTTATTATCATATCAGATTCCGATGTTTCTCAAAAAGGATCTGTTAAGGTAGTTCTGAGTTGAGAAAGTTACTTTTTATTAAATCTTTATTTTTGCAGCTTAAAATCATAATCCATCTAGTAATATATTGTGATGTTTGAAGATGCATATGTATAAATGAAAATATTTACTATGGACCATTTGTCCTAAATAGTCTTCAAGAGTTGACTTTAACAATAATGTTCTAAAATGACGAGTGTCTATTGTAATCAGGTTCGTCATCTTGAGCTTAAGAGGGAGAAGGAAATAAGTCGAGAATCACTCACCAAATTCTTATCGGAAGCAATGACATCTCAGTTTAGAAACCCCTCTATATGGAATTGAATGCAAACCTTGGATACTAAGATTCACTCCCGTCAACAGTTTAATTTTTGGTGACCGTCATTAGTTGCTTCTGTATTCTAGAGTTCTCATCGAAGTTCAAAATGTTGTACATCCGGTGAACACAGTTTCAATGGTAAATACAGAGGTTAAAGCTTGTTTTTCTGTACATGCACATAATAGAAGGCTGTTAAATTGAGTTATTTTGGTAATTAATCAATGTATGCTCAAAACTAAAGGAAAAAAAAACCCTCTATGCTTGAAATTTCCTGCCAAAATCGCCCATTTTAGTAACTCTTCTGTTATTTTTCATACCTGTATAGTCAGGTATGATTGTTTCAAAAATTTGATTACATTTCTCTATTAAATCATGATGTACATAATATTTCTCAGGTGTAGATATCCTACTCATGGGTTCTATGACGGATGCAACCCCCTGGTGTGTTCAAGTATGATATGCATTGGTGGATGTAGGCAGGGCTGTGTTCCCCACAGTACTTCTATATCTTTGAGGCCTCCATATTTTTTGTTAGTACTAGTATATTCTAAGCGGGAAGAAGTTATCGTCAAATATCTGTTAATCGAGGAAATTAATTGTTTTACACTAATTGATAATATTTATTTTGCTTTTTGAGATGGCATACATGTTATTTACTTTTTAGCTTATTTAAAATTTAAATAGAAGAAAAAAACACGTGTTTTTTATATGTTTTCAGAAAGGTGATTATCAGACACATGATAAAGGTAACCTGAATATCTACTCCCTTCTTTTTATCGGCCAATGGCGATTCTGCACTATGTTTGACAGCTAGAATATTTAAAACAATAATACAAACTTTGTCGACCATAACAATGACTAAAATCTGAAAACGTTCTATCTGTACACTGCACACCCATTTTTATCTACATTCATCACTACCATCATAAACAATGGCTGAAATCGTTGCTTCAGATCTCGTCAAAGCTGTTCTTCAGAAAAGGAGACAAATACTCTTGGTTTGATTGTGAAAGATGAAAGGCCAAAAAATATAAATAGGAAATTTCAGACGTCCGTGGTAGATGAATCTAAGATTGTTGGACGGCAAGTGGAAAAAGAGGCATTAGTCCATAAGTTATTAGGGGATGAACCATGTGATCAAAACTTTAGTATTGTTCCCATTGTTGGTATAGGTGGGGTTGGTAAAACAACTCTAGCTAGACTTAATTTATATGATTAAGATCGAGTGAAAAATCACTTCCAAATCAAGGCGTGGGTTTGTGTTTATGATGACTTTGATAGCTTCGGTATAAGCAAAGTTATCATTCAATCTATGGGTGAAGAAAGCAAGGATTTTACTGATTTTAAATTTACTTCAAGTAGCTCTAAAACAACTCTAGCATTGTTCCCATAGTCGGTATGGGTGGGGTAGGTAAAACCCTTTAGCTAGACTTTTGTATGAGGAGAACGATCGCTTCGACCTCAAGGCATGGGTTTGTGTTTCTGGATGATTTGGATAGCTTTACTGTAAGCAAAGTAATCTTTCAATCAGTAGCTGGTGAGAACAAGTAATTTGCGGATTTAAATTTGCTTCAAGTAGCTCTTAAAAATCAATTTAGGGGAAAACGTTTTCTACTAGTCTAGATGACGTATGGGCGAAAGTTATGAGGATTGAGAAACTCTGGTGGGTCCATTTCATGCATGTGCTCTTGGAAGGAAAATTGTCATGACAACTCGGAAGGAGCAAACACCAAAAAAGCTAGGCTGTAAGCATTTAAGCCATCTGAAAAATCTATTAGATGACAATGCTGTATCTTTAATTGCAAAACATGCATTTGGTGATAATAACTTTGATTCGCATCCGACACTAAAACCACATGGTGAGGGGATTGTGAAATAATGTGATGGTTTCCCTTTGGCTTTGATAGCATTTTGGAGGCTATTAAGAACCAAAGATAATGAAGACGAGTACAGGAAAGAAGTATTGAATAGTGAGATATGGAGGTTACAAGATGGAGGTGGAATTATTCCCGCCCTTAAATTAAGCTACCATGACCTTCCTGCATGTTTGAAGCAGTCGTTTGCTTGTTGCTCGTGGTTCCCCAAGGATTGTGTGTTTGACAAGGAGGAGTTGATTTTATTATGGGTGGCAGAAGGATTTTTGCACCAATCAACACCAAGAAGGTTAACACAAGAACTCTTGTGCCATGAATATTTTGAAGAGTTGTTGTCTAGGTCATTTTTCCAGTATGCACCTGATGACGAATCATTGTTTGTGATGCATGACCTGATGAATGACTTGGAAACATCAGTTGCTGGAGATTTTCTTTTAAGGTTAGACGATGAGATGGAGACAGATATCAAGAATGTATCGTTAGAAAGGTACCGTCATATGTCATTTGTTCGTGAGAGATATGGAACCTATAAAAATTTTGAGGCACTCATAAGAGATAAAAATTTGAGAACATTGTTGTTGGGGTGATAGATAATTGTTGCGAAATTTTCTGCTTATCAAAGAATATTTTGGTTGACTTACTTCCCCAGTTACCATTGTTAAGGGTTATCAATTTAAGTGATGTTGAAATAAGTGAGGTACCAAAGTCCATTGGTAGTCTAAGGCATTTGCGGTATCTTAATTTATCTCAAACTCGAATCACAAATTTAACAGAAAATGTCTGCAATCTTTTAATTTACAGACACTTATCCCGTTTGGCTGTTACAGTTTAGTTAAGTTGCCAGACAACTTTTTAAAGCTTAAAAGATTGCGGCATCTGGACATTAGGCATACTCCGATTTTGAAAAAGATCCCTTTTGAAAATGGTGATTGAAGAGCCTACAAACGCTCTCCAAAATCATTATTGGAAGTGAAAACGGCTTTATGATATCTAAGCTTAAAACTTTGAAGAACCTAAATGGGAAAGTTTCTATTGAGGGGTTGGAAAAAGTGCAAAATGCTACTGTTGGACGAGAGGCGAACTTTTCTCAAAAGAGGCTTAGTGAGTTACAGGTGGAATGAAGTGGTGCGTCTGATGGTTGTAGAAATAATATGCTTGAAAAGGAGGGCCTAGACGAGTTGAAGCCTCGTAATGATTATTTAAAACAACTGAAAATTGTGTCATATGGTGGGGTGTAAAGCTTCCAAACTGGATCGGGGATCCCTCGTTTATTGGGTTGACATGTGTGTCAATACGTGGCTGTAAAAATGTATGTCTTTGCCACCACTTGGCCTCCTAACTTCACTTGAGGAGTTTTTTATTGAAGGCATGGATGAGGTAAATAATGTGGGTTTGGAGTTACTTGGTGCCAGTGTTTCATTCTGCTCACTTAGAATTTTAAGTTTTGTAAATATGAAGGGATGGGAGGTCTGGTCAACCAATTGCGTGGCTGTGTTTCTGTGTCTTGTGAAGCTTGTTATAAGAAGATGTCCTGATCTGGTCGAAGTATTACTTAAAGAACTGCCTTCACTAAGACATCTTGAAATAAGTACTTGTGGTCACAGTTTGTTGATAAGTCTGGTTCAAGTAGCTTCATCCGTCACTGACTTGGAAATAGAATCTATTTCAGGTCTTACTGATGAGGTGCGGAGAGGTGTTACAGGTTATCTTAGTGCAGTTGAAGAATTAAACATCGAGTCATGTGATGTAATTAGATATGTGTGGGAATCAGAAGCAAAGGCAAGTATGGTTCTTCTGAGTTTAAGGAAGTTAAAAGTACAGAATTGTGATAATCTGGTGAGTCTTGAAGAGATAGAGGATGAAGATAAGTGTTGGAGCAATCTCCTAACATCTCTTAGGATACTTGAAATAGGGGATTGTGATAGTATCAAACGTTTGAGTTGTCCAAACAGCGTTCAGGCATTGTATATCAATGGGTTCACTTCAGTTATAGATATTTCCTTCCCATCAGGAGCAGGGCGTAACCTCAAGTCAGTTAGCATTGAGCAATGCACAAAGCTAATGAAAAATGAGTTTGGAGGATATGAAGGAGGAGACAAGCGTCAGATGCTTATCAACAACAACAAAAGCATGCCATGGCTTGAAGATGTAGAAATATCAGATCTGCAAATCTGATATTCATCATTGAATTAAATTGCTTCATTCATCTCACCGCATTGAGAATAGATGATTGTCGAAGTCTGGAGTCATTTCCTGATGTCCAACTGCCGAATCTCACCTCGTTAACACATCTGACGATTACAGATTGTCCAAGAATGGATGGTTCATTCCACGTGGGCTTTGGCCTCCCAAATTAATTACCCTGGAAATAGGTTGAAGAAGCCCATATCAAAGTGGGGCTCACAGAATTTCCACCGTCACTTATCAACCTAACGTTATACGAGGGATCATATAAAGATTATTATGCGACTAGTTGTAATCAATGGTATTGCATTCTTCCATCATCTCTTACTTCTCTGGACATACAAGATTTTAAACAACTGAAATCAATTTCAATGGGACTGCAACACCTCACCTCTCTCCTGCAACTCCACATTTGCATGTTTCCACAGATTAAAGATCTACTAGAAATGCTGTTGCCTTCACTTTTGAGTTTGGTAATCAATGATTGCCCAAACCTGAAAGGAAGATGTAATAGAAGTACAAGTGGAAGAGGTTCCTCCTCCTACTGGCCCCTCATCTCCCATATCCCTGAAATTTACATAGAAATAAGTTACAATGAAGGTGTGCATCTCTCCTTTTCTCTATAATATGGTCAGAATAAATTGTAAACTTAGATTGTCTGTAGATACTTCATTATTTGCTATATTTTGCACCACTTCCAATTGAAACCATGATAATAATAATAAATAATAAAAACAGATTAATAATTTACAAACCAATAATATGAATATGTCCAATCAATGAATAAATTCAATATGACATTGCCTAATTACAGTTGTATTGTCTAAACCTATTACATCCTGGTTTGTAGGCAAAAATGGTTAAGCAGGTGGAATTTGTTTGTATTATTGTGACACTATTGCTTATACAAATCTTATTTATCTTTCTTAAATTTTTTAGGTTTTTATTTATAAAGTTCCATATATTTTGGAAATAATTTAGTTAAAAACATCTTCTTTTCAAAGTATAGAAAATAATATATTTGAGTATAGTTTTGTTAATCCTGTTTTCATGTTTTACTCGCCATCATATTGGCTTGCAGTTCAATAAAATCTGGTATCAACAACAAATTATTGTCTTGCCTAGTCATAGTATCATATATTCACTCAAGTTAAAGAGGAAATGGACATTACAAGACTAATAAACAACTTCATTTGAGCTACATCAGTAAGTATTTGTTTATAGTGATATCGTCTACAACAAACTGTTAGGCCCATTGTTTTAATTTGTTGTTTACTTCCATTGTCAAGTTAACACTTCTTGAATAATTATGATATTTATTCATTGGGATTTTGTTCTAATAATTACTTAATTGAACTTGAAAGAGAAATAGAGTTTGTGGTTTTTAGCAAGAGGCATGTGCTAAATACTCCCCTCCAATGTTTTAAAACCCGGGTCGGGCCGGCTGGTCGAACCGGTCGGACCGCGACCCGGAAAGAAGACCGGACGGAAAGGGGGCGGGTTAATGTCCAAGTCAAACTCGGTCAAACCCGGTCAGGTTTTTCGATCGAACCGGGTCGACCCGGTAACCCGGATCCTGTTGACCCGGTTATATATATATATATTAAATATATTAATTGGTCAAACATAGCAGATCTAAAATTCAAACCGGGGTTCGTTCCTCCACCACCACCGCCATCAGTGAATCCTAACCCTAAATCCTAAAACCACCATCACCCATCACCATCCTGTGTAAGCCGGCAGCCACCACCACCGCCGCACCCTCCAGCTGCAACCTCCGGCAACCAATTTCTGACCATTGCAATCAATTTCAGGGACGGTGCCTTTTGGATAATGAAGGACCGTAAGTAAGGGTTTTATGAGAGGTAGCCGCAGCGGAGATGCGGCGGAGAGTGACGGCGACGGGGAATAAAGGTGTGATCGGCGGAGATAGTGACGGCCGGAGCATGAATTTGGGGGTTGTGTGTTGGGTGGAAGTAGGTTGGCTGGAGGCTTGGAACATTTACGGGAGGGGGAAGCTCAAAAGATAGGGTTATAGAGATGTGTTTGGGCTTTCTTTGATACATTTATGTTTTTGGGTCGGAAAAAGCTTGTTGGGCTTGGTCATCATCTCCTTGAATAACAGCAAACTTGGTCCTAATATGCTGGAATAGCACTGCTGCTCTCGAATAACACCATTTTGGCCGTCCAATCGGAACCGGAGGTGTCACCGGGTCAAAAAAAAAACCGAGTTTTAAAACATAGCTCCCCTCCCCTCATCTCACATCCACTCTATAAGGTGGTGAAACTCTCTATATCTCTATTAAAATTAATAATATATTAAATCAAATATTACCATTGATAAGAGTGTCGTAATGCAATTAATATTAATGAGGGTTATACTTTAAGCACCTCCCTCTCACTGCACGCCTCCCCGTACACACACATAGGAGGTGCATTCATATTAACCCTATTAGTAAACTTAAAGTGATTATTTATTTATTTATTTGGAATACTTCCTTTACCGAAATCAATCTATAAGCTCATCCTATCTATTTATAAAAAGAATGAACTAGAAGAACCCATTTTTATTTGTATTTTTATTTATTTTAGATTATACCCCCTTTTCGACGATTGTTGATTGTTGTTTTCGATATTACTATTTTGTTCCAAAAAGATTGTTTATGTGCAAAAAAAACTATAAAAAACTATTAAACTTATTTTATTTATTACTTTTAATAATTCATTTCTTGAATATTTTAAGTTAAACTTGTCTTATATATAAAAATAAAATGAACATTTTAAGTCAAACTTGTCTTATATATATGCAACAATACTCATGAGAAATGAAATATTTCAAAAGTCAAACAAAAGTCAAAGATATCGCACTCGATATATCAGGAGAAATTGGCAAATTACTTTGCAAATTGATTATAAGCTACAACTGATTGCTGAACTCAGTTATTTCACCACATTTCATTCAATGATTATTCTGAATGAATGATTGAATTCTATTACAGTGTTCCATGTACATGTCATGTGGTCATCTTATATAGTTTACAGTATACACTACTACCTTTTAATCCATAGATTATTATGTCTTTCTCTTTATCTTGTTGGGCTATCTTATGACTATAACAATACAAAAACATTTAGCTTGATCTTTTAGCTTTCCTGTTTACATTTCCAAAGTTAATTAACTGACCGTGAAGGTATCAATGGCTGATTTGATGGTACAGAGTACAGTTCCAGCTGTGTATGAAAGCATTTTAGACTCTCAATTAGAGATTTGCAAGAATTCAAAAGCAGGGAGCAAAACCTCGGAGTTGTTGGATTAAAATGAGTTCCATTCTTCAAATAAAAAAATAAAATAAACAAATGTACAACAAAGAGTTTGATAATGATGCAAAAGAGCAGTTTCTACTTCAGACAAATCCAGAAAAATCGGGAACTATTAAATCAGGAGGGACACAGGAAAAACTTCTAGGAGAGGTCAAGTATTAAGAGGCAGGGAAGAAGATATAGTTACATCCTTCATACGTTACTTAAACGGATAATTTCTCGTTTTTCCATTTGTGATAATACAACAAAACATTCGTACTCCGTAATAATCACAACCGAATAACTGCCAGCCTTGCATTGATTCCCGCCAACCTTCGTATCAGTATAGTGTATCAGAATTGGACAGATTTGGTTTTAGAAACATCAAGAAAAAACCTTTAAATCAACTATTTAACATGTTAAGTATAATGAGAAATTCCCGATAATCTAAACTGACTTTTAGATCTTGTATATGTCAGTATATCTTCATGTAACATTTAATATGTTACAAAATGTTGTGTATAATAATATCTAACCAACTTCAACTTATCTGGAAATTTTGGAAAAGTTAGTTCTCAAACAAATATCTAATAAGTGTATAATAATAATCATATCCTCGTGGCTTCATTATGGCAACCACTCGACATTTCAAATTAAAAGAGTTAAGTGATTCAAAATGTAAGTAATATGATTATGCATTAATTTACATTATGTGTAACGAACATACTTGACTTTCATTGTGTAGATGTAACTTTTATTTTTTATCGTTTAATATAATATGGTTGATGTATCATTTACATAAACCACCACATAGCATCCATGCATACAAATTTTCACTTTAAAGTATTACATACTGTTGATTCAAAGGTAACACTATGTATTAGTGTTATGGAGTCAAGAAATATTAAATGTCTTGTAGAGGGGAAGATGAATACAATATAGTAGTTAAAATGTGCATTTTGAAATTTTAATTGATTGATTAATATTTTGTAAACCACAATAACCATAATAGAGTATAAATATGATGAACAAAAACAAGTAAATATGTTAAATTTGATAAACGAATCAAGAACAACGAAGTTTGAACTTCAATCAGAGGAATAATTTCAATAAATCAAAATCGGGAATCAATCTCAAAAACAAGACAAAAGTATTTTTCTCACATACAAGAAAACTCTCACACACACCTATTAAACTAGTTCAATTTACAGATTGAATAATTCTACAAGATGAGAACAGAAAGTGTAATGGAAGCAAAGTTACAGAGAGATCGTTTTGATTACATAAATATATGAATGAATTATACCAAATAAAAATAGAAATTTTATTTATATTAATCTCCTAAAAATAACTTTCAATAAGACCCTCTAGCTTCTTTAGTTTACACTTCAACCCTTGAAGACAAAACTATCTCTTCCTGTAGATCCTTTTGTTATAACCTGCAAACAAACAAATATACAATACAAACAAATACAACATTTTGCTTTAAACTATGTTTTGTGTTTAGATTACCAGATCAGTTATACCTTTTAACAAAATAGCACAAGTAAAACTGTCTCAATTTGATGTATTATTACTCATAACAAACACACCGAAGTACTCAAGTAAATAGCACAAGTAAATCTAGCTAATCAGTGAAAATAATCAATTAATCCATTTTTACATGAGAGTTATTGTGTGTCTGTTATTGCTAAATTATTTAAATGGAAGGAAAACATACACGTTTAACTTTTAGATATTTTCAAAAAATGGGGATTATCAGCCATCTGATAGAGATAAAACTAAATATCTCTCCCGTTTTCTGGCCAATCGCGGGTTTGCATATTGTTTGCCAGCTAGAATATTTAAAACTATATATAATACAGACATTGACCATAACAACGACTAGAAACTACCATATATCACGGTTATCGCTAAAAGCATCTTTTGTTTCCTCGCTATGCTCTGAGCTAGCTTTATCAGAGTTATCAAAGCCTCCATCGGAGTCATTATCAAAATGATCTCCATGATTACTAGACTGATGAAAGATGATATTTGAGGGGTTGGTAGATGTTGATGGACCAAAATTTTGAGATTGCATAAAATCTTGGGATTCATGTTGAGTTTGCACTAAATGGCTAGATTGTTCGGGTGAGATTATAGGTTGTGATATCACTATATCACGAATGAGCTCTAGAAAACCAGTTTGTTGGGGTGGCATTATTGGCTCCATTTTTACATGAATTTGACCACAATAATTTTCATCATGTGCAGCTAGATAATACATTGTCTCTAAACTATCATCACCAAATACTTCAACCACGTTATCAATCCCCTGAAATTGAAAGCATAATAACAAATTCAACTTAAATTCTTCCTTTTTCACACCAACATAATCGTAAACCAAATCAACGAATTCAACAAATTGCATCTTGTTCCTAAGCACAATTGACGCCCGTTTGGTTGAATTATCACCTTGAATAAAACCACCGCGATATTCAATATCACCACCCCAAAATAAATTTACTATAAATGGTTGATTTAAATTCATGATGAGTGCCAAAATAGTATGTGTGAAACTATAAAGCAAATATTTAAAGGTTTTTAGTGAGAAAGAATTGCTGTATAAAAATATGAATATATGAAATATGAAGGTTTTAAGTGAAAAAAAATTATAAATCGTGCCTGAAAGAATTACACTGGATGAACACTTCGAAGAGTTATTATATACATGAACACTTCCAATACATCCGGCCAATCTAGTTGATGTCAATGGATAGAGTGTAATATTCTTTTTGAATACTAGCCAATGATGCGGATTTTATATAGGTAAAGCCGTGAGTGTCAAACTAGCATTTAGAAATCGAGTTTATCACTTTTGAAAGCCCATCACTGACATTATAGAAACCGGGTCTAGCACCCACACTTTCAATTATTTTCCTCGTTTCCCGTTGCATTTCATCGTTTCCCATTGCAGAGTATGTCGGTGGTCAAAGAAAACTAGAAACCGGGTGTGCCAAACCCGGTTTCTCACTCTACATTGTAGAAGTCGGGTTTAGCAAGCACATTCTCTAGTTTTGTCATGCTAGAAGCTGGGTTTGGCAAATCTTTTTTCAATAGTTTTGAAAATAGGTTGAAAAAAGCTATAGTTCTATAAATGATGTGAAAAAAAACATAATTTTGAAAAAAATTCGGAGATGAATACAATATAGTAGTTAAAAAGTGTATTTTGAAACTTTAATTGATAGTTTGTAAACCACAAAAACAATAGAGTATAAATATGATGAACAAAAACAAGTAAATAGCACAAGTAAATCTGTCTCAATTTGATGTATTATTAATCGTAACAAATACACCGAAATAATCAAGTAAATAGCACAAGTACATCTAGCTAATAAGTGAAAATAATCAATTAATCCATTTTTACATGAGAGTTATTGTGTGTCTGTTATAGCTAAATTATTTAAATGGAAGGAAAGCATACACGTTTAGCTTTTAGATATTTTCAAGAAATGGGGATTATCAGCCACATGATAGAGATAAAACTAAATATCTCTCCCGTTTTCTGGCCAATCGCGATTTTGCATATTGTTTGCCAGCTAGAATATTTAAAACAATATATAATACAGACATTGACCATAACAACGACTACAAACTACCATATATCACAGTTGAAAACATTCTATTTGCACACACATTTCATCTACATACATCAATACTATATTCTTTTACTCTTCAGGTTGAAGTTAATGATTTAATATTTAACATTTTACAGTTCACAAATAAATCTAGATTAGAAGAAAAATAATACGCGCCTTTTAAAAATAAAAGGGTGAGTAGCAGCCATATGATAGAGACAAACAAATACCTACTCCCTTTTCTCTTATTGGCCAATGGCAAATCTCCATTGTGTTTCCATAAATTGCAACGATTAAACACTACCATAAACAACGGTTGACAACATTGTATCTGTACACTGCACACCCAAATTTACTAAATTCATCACTACTGAACTGTGCTCTTATCGTAAAAAATGGCTGAAATCATTGCTTCTGATCTTGTCAAATCTGTTCTTCAGAAGTTGGCCTCTGAAGCTACGAAGAAGATTGTTCGCTCTCAAGGAATTCAATCCGAGCTCAAGAATTTGGAGAGGACATTCTTTCAGATCCAAGCTTTGCTCAATGATGCTTCTCAAAAGGAAGTTACTAATGAAGCTGTTAAAAGGTGGTTGGATAGTCTCCAACATTTGGCTTATGACATAGACGACATACTTGACGGTTTAGCAGCCGAAGCTATGAAGCATGAGTTCAGTGAAGAATCTGTTGCCTTCACCAGCAAGGTAAGAAAGCTCATCCCAACTTGTTGCACAAATTTCTCACTAAGTACTGGGATGAGTCACAAGTTAGATCATATTAACAAGAAGTTACAAGCTTTAGAAATGGAAAAAAATACTCTTGGTTTGATTGTGAAAGATGATAGGCCAAAATATATAAATAGGAAATTTCAGACGTCCGTGGTACATGAATCTAAGATTGTTGGACGGCAAGTGGAAAAAGAGGCATTAGTCCACAAGTTATTGAGAGATGAACCATGTGATGAAAACTTTAGCATTGTTCCCATAGTTGGTATGGGTGGGGTTGGTAAAACAACTCTAGCTAGACTATTGTATGACGAAAATCGAGTGAAGGATCACTTTGAACTCAAGGCGTGGGTTTGTGTTTCGGATGACTTTGATAGCTTTAGTATAAGCAAAGTGATTTTTCAATCTGTGGGTGGCGAAAATAAGGAATTTGCAGATTTTAATCTACTTCAAGTAGCTCTTAAAAATCAACTTATGGGAAAACGTTTTCTACTAGTGTTAGATGATGTTTGGAGTGAAAGTCGTGAGGATTGGGAAACCCTAGTGGGTCCATTTCTCGAATGTGCTCCTGGAAGTAAAATCATCATGACTACTCGAAAGGAGCAATTGCTAACTAGGCTAGGCTATAATGATCTAAACCATCTACAGAATCTATTACCTGACGATGCTACGTCTTTATTTGCTAAACATGCATTGGGTGCAAATAACTTGGATTCACATCCAACACTGAAACCACATGGTGAAGGGATTGTGGAAAAATGCGATGGCTTGCCTTTGGCTTTGATAGCACTTGGGGGCCTATTAAGCACCAAAGGAAACGATGAAGAGTTCTGGGAGGAAGTGCTGAATAGTGAGATATGGAGGTTTCAAGTTGGAGGTGAAATACTTCCGGCCCTTAGACTAAGCTATCATGATCTTTCTGCATGTTTGAAGAAGTTGTTTGTTTATTGCTCTTTGTTCCCCAAGGATTTTATATTTCATAAGGAGGAGTTGGTTTTATTGTGGATGGCTGAAGGGTTTTTGGAGCAATCAAGTCAAAGAAGGTTAAAGAACTCTTGGGTCATGAATATTTTGAAGAGTTGTTGTCAAGGTCATTTTTTCAGTATGTGAGTAATGATAAATCTCTATTTGTGATGCATGACCTGATGAATGACTTGGCCACGTCTGTTGCTGGAGAGTTTCTCGTAAGGTTAGAAAGTGAGACGAAGAAGAATATTAAGATGGAAGTGTTGGAAAAGTACCGTCATATATCATTTGTCCGTGAGAGATATGGATCTTACAAGAAGTTTGAGTCATTTGCAGGAGCTAAAAATTTAAGAACATTTTTGGCAGTGTCTGCTGGGCAAAGTGAGGGAGTACGTTCTCATCTATCCAATAAGGTTTTGGTTGACTTACTTCCTCACACACCATTCTTAAGGGTTCTCAGTTTAAGTAAATTTGAGATAAGAGAGGTACCAGAGTCCATTGGTTGTTTGAAGCACTTGAGGTATCTTAATCTATCTCATACTAAGATCAAACTAGTACCGGAAAATGTGTGTAATCTTTATAATTTACAGACACTTATCCTGTTTGGCTGTCATAGATTGGCTAACTTGCCCAACAACTTCTCAAAGTTAAAAAATCTAAGGCATTTTGACATTGGGGATACTCCGCTTTTGAATACGATGCCAATAGGGATTAGTGAGTTAAAAAGCTTACAAACACTCTCAAAGATCATTATTGGAGGTGAAAACAGATTGGAAATTACCGACCTTAAACAATTTAGTAACCTGTGTGGGAAAATCTCTATTGAAGGGTTGGATGAAGTGCAAAATGCATTTGATGCACGGGAAGCAGCATTTTCGCAGAAGAGGATTAGTGAGTTAGAGGTGAATTGGAGTGATGTGTTTGACGGTTTTCGTAAGGAAATTCTTGAAAAGGAGGTCCTAGATGAGCTGAAGCCTCATAATAATACTTTAAAAAAACTCAAAATTGAGTCATATGGGGGAATAGAGCTTCCATATTGGATCGGGGATCCCTCGTTTGGCAGGTTGACACATGTGTCTGTACGCGGCTGTAAAAAATGTAAATCCTTACCGCCACTTGGACAGCTACCGTCACTTGAGGAGTTGTTTATTGAAGGCATGGATGGGGTCAATACTGTGGGTTTGGAGTTACTGGGTACGGGTGTTTCATTCTCCTCACTTAAAATTTTAAGTTTTAAGGATATGAAGGGGTGGCAGGTGTGGTCAACCAATGGGGGGGTTGTGTTTCCGTGTCTTGTGAAGTTTGTTATAGAAAGATGTCCTGATTTGGTCGAAGTATCACTTAAAGAACTGCCTTCACTAAGACATATTAAAATAACGAGATGTGGTCACAGTGTGCTGACAAGTCTGGTTAAGGTAGCTTCATCAGTCACTGAGTTGGAATTAAGTGATATTTCAGGTCTTACTGATGAGGTGTGGAGAGGTGTTATCGAGTATCTTGGGGCAGTTGAAGAATTAAGGATCATGTCGTGTAATGAGATAAGATACTTGTGGGAATCAGAAGAAAATGCAAGTGTGGTTCTGGTGAGTTTAAGGATGTTGCGTGTATGGCATTGTGATAATTTGGTGAGTCTTGGAGAGAGAGAGGATGATGATGATGATAAGTGTGGGAAAAATCTTCTAACGTCACTTAGGATTTTAGATATATGGGGCTGTAAGAGTATGGATTGTTGCATGTGTCCCAACAACATTGAGACATTGAATATCTGTGAGTGTCCTTCAATCACAGATATTTCCTTCTCATCAAGAGGAGGAGCGCAGAAGCTCAAGTCACTTTGGATTGATGCTGAATGTAAGAAATTAATGAAAAATGAGTTGGGAGGATATGAAGGAGGAGACAAGCGTCAGATGCTTATCAACAACAACAAAGGCATGCCATTTCTTGAAGATGTATATATAATGACTTTTACAAATCTGAAATTCATCATTGATTTGAATTGCTTCGTTCATCTCACCAGATTGATAATTAATAAGTGTCAAAGTCTGGAGTCTCTTCCGGATCACCATTTGAGGAATCTCACCTCGTTAAAAGTTTTGGTGATTATAGATTGTCCAAGAATGGATGGATCATTTCCTCGTGGGCTTTGGCCTTCCAAATTAATTACCCTTTCGATTGGAAAATTAAAGAAGCCAATATCAGAGTGGGGCCCACAGAATTTTCCACTGTCACTTGTGGGCCTAACGTTACTCGGGGGAACGTCAGAAAATGATGCGAATAGTTGTAGTCAGTTGTCTCATCTTTTACCTTCTTCTCTTACTAACCTTACATTTTGGGGATTTAAGGAAATGGAAACAATTTCAATGGGACTGGAACACCTCACCTCCCTCCATCATCTTGGAATTCTCGAGTGCCCAAAGATGAAAGGTCTACCGGAAATGTTGTTGCCTTCACTTCTCAGTTTGAAAATCGGAAAATGCCCAGATCTGAAAGAAAGGTGTAGTAAAAGTAAAAGTAAAAGTAGAAGAAGATCCTACAACTACTGGCCTCTCATCTCCCATATCCCCCACATCACTATAGACGATCAGTCACAATGAAGGTGCGCATCTCTCTTGATATCCCGTTGTCAACTTTCTCAATTTCTACATTCATAAATTCAAAATGAAGGTGTGCATCTCTCTCTTTCTCTCCACATTCAATTATAATACGTTTTCATTCAAACAAACATTTCTTAATGTTGAACTATTTGTACAACTTCCTATTGAAATTATCATAATAATAGATTGAAACAAAGAATCTGAATATGATTTTCAGTTTATGAATATATTGCCTAATTATGGTTGTATTGTGTAAACCAACTGCATCTATGTATGAACTTTGTATTATTGTGAAATTCTTGCATATAGAAACCTTGTATATATCTTCTTAGATTTGCATATATAAAGTTCTATTCTTCAGAAAATATTCTTGGTAGATATTATGTCTATTCTAATCCAATTGGATGCCTCAGGCTCACCATATCTTTTGAAAATGAAAATAATAATCATTATTCCTGGTTTATAGTGTCTATCCACTCTTACAACTAAATTGTTTGAATCACTTGAAAATGCTACCACTAATGCTTTTTAATTATTGTGCCTCCTTATGAAAAAAAACACCTCTCATTTAAGAACTCATTTGATCCTCAGATATACATTTTTTTGTTGGATTAATTAATTGTTGGTTTGAGCTGATTCGTTAGAGAGTCCATTTTGTATAGCATCACATTTGTTTCTTGAGTTTCTATGGCCGGATACATTTTACTTTCTTTTGAGAGTGTTCTTGATATCTAACTTACTGTAAAAGTGATTGCTGAACTGGTTTATTTTCACAGATATTCGGGGATCATTAGATGATGATATGCAGCTGCTGCAGCTGCAGCTTCCAATGCAGAGGTACGGAGTACCTGCAAGGTATGGATTTGTTGATGAGAGAACGAGACAGCAGATTTGTGAAGCAGATGCTGATGGTGCCGTAGAGTTAGGGGATCCTGTTGCCCCACCAGCTAATGGTGACATGTCTACAGATGTCAGCACTGAAAATGCTATGCTCCCGGTCTCAAGGTTAAAATATAGATTGAGGTTATAAATGTTTTGAAAGGTGATGATTGTCTAATAGAAAGGAGGTGATATGTTGTTATGTTATGTACAATGTAACATTTGTGTGAAGATAAGAACCTTTCATTTATGGAATACTTCATTTGCTCATGTTGCTTGATGTGCAAATTACATCATTTTTTTTGGTCGAGCGAATGTTGCACCTTCATTAAAAGAAATTGTGATTTGTTCTTTTCCTAAACAACCCCATAGATGTAGGTTTGTGTTTATTAAATCCATATTTACCTTGAGTTAATTAGATTGACCTGCACATGATCGATCTGCTGCATCTAAACACCAAATCACCACTTCTCTTTAGTTCTTGCACGTTGTTGATAGGTAAGCTTGTCACTGTATGATGATGTAGAGAGCTTCTATAGGAAATGGACCAGAGAAGTTGCTCACTTAATGCAGCTAAAGTTTGTGAATGCTGCTTTTTTAATCTGGTACGGTTTGGTTCCTTAAGGCCAGTTTTTTCCTTTCTTTTGTTTCGTTTACAAATTCTGATACGTCAATAAATTTTTAGAAAGGTGATTATCAGACACATGATAAAGGTAACCTGAATATCTACTCCCTTCTTTTTATTGGCCAATGGCGATTCTGCATTATGTTTGACAGCTAGAATTTAACAATAATACAAACTTTGTCGACCATAACAATGACTAAAATCTGAAAACGTTCTATCTGTACACTGCACACCCATTTTATCTACATTCATCACTACTATCATAAACAATGGCTGAAATCGTTGCTTCTGATCTCGTCAAAGCTGTTCTTCAGAAGAGGAGACAAATACTCTTGGTTTGATTGTGAAAGATGAAAGGCCAAAAAATATAAATAGGAAACTTTAGACGTCCGTGGTAAATGAATCTAAGATTGTTGGAAGGCAAGTGGAAAAAGAGGCATTAGTCCACAAGTTATTGGGGGATGAACCATGTGATCAAAACTTTAGTATTGTTCCCATAGTTGGTATGGGTGGGGTTGGTAAAACCACTCTACCTAGACTTTTGTATAACGAAAACCAAGTGAAGGATCACTTTGAAATCAAGGCGTGGGTTTGTGTTTCCGATCTTTGGTATAATTAAAGTGATTTTTTAATCTGTGGGCAACGAGAATAAGGAATTTGCAGATTTTAATCTACTTCAAGTAGCTCTTAAAAATCAACTTATGGGAAAACGTTTTATATTAGTTTTAGACGATGTATGGAGTGAAAGCTACGAGGATCGGGAAACCCTGGTGGCTACATTTCAAGCATGTGCTCCTGGAAGTAAGATCATCATGACAACACAAAAGGAGCAATTGCCCAAATAGTTGGGTTATAGTCATCTAGACCATCTGCAGAGCCTATCGCATGATGATGCTCCGACTTTATTTGTTCAAAATGCTTTGGGTTTACACAACTTCGATTCACATCCGAATCTGAAACTATTCGGTAAAGGTATTGTGAAAAAATGTGATGGCTTACCTTTGGCTCTAATAACACTTGGGAGGCTGTTGAGATCAAAAAAATACGATGTAGAATATTGGAAGGAACTGTTAAATAGTGAGATATGGAGGTTAGAATATGTACGTGGACTTGTTCCAGCTCTTAAACTAAGCTACCATGATCTTTCTGCACATTTAAAGCAGTTGTTCGCATATTTCTCCTTATTCCCTAAGGATTGTATATTTGATAAGGAGGAGTTGGTTCTCTTGTCGATGGCGGAAGGGTTTCTGGAGAAAATCAACTCCAAGCATGGTAACACAAGAACTTTTAGGTCGTGAATATTTTGAAGAGTTGTTGTCAAGGTCATTTTTTCAACGTGCACCTCAGGATGTATCGTTGTTTGTGATGCATAATCTGATCAATGACTTCGCAGCATCAGTTGCTGGAGAGTTTTTCCTAAGGATTACCAATGATATGGAAAAAGATATTAAGAAGGAAGCGTCGGAAAAATACCGCCATATGTCATTCGTTCGTGAGAGATATGGAGCCTATAATAAGTTCGAGGCATTGAGTAGAGCTAAAAATTTGAGAACATTCTTGGCAACATCTATTGGGATGAAAGACGTACTATTGGCAATCTTTCTACGTATCAAATAAAGTTTTGTTTGACTTACTTCCGGTGCTACCATTTGTTAAGGGTTCTCAATTTAAGTAATTTTCTTATAAGTGAGGTACCAGAATCAATCGGAAGTCTACTTGCGGTATCTTAATTTATCTCGAACTAGAATCACATATTTACCAGAACATGTCTGCAATCTCTATACTTTACAGACACTTATCCTGTTTGGCTGTCACAACTTGGCTAACTTACCCAACAACTTCTCAAAGCTTAAGAATCTACGGCATTTTGGCATTAGGAATACTGGATGTTTAGATAAGATGTCAACAGGGATTAGTGAGTTAAAAAGCCTACAAACACTCTCCAGCATCATTATTGGTAGTGAAAACGGAATTACCGAGCTTAAGGATTTAGGAACCTGTGCGGGAAAATATATATCGAGGGGTTGGAAAAAGTTAAAAATGCAATTGATGCACGGGAGGCAAACTTTTCGCAGAAGAGGCTTAGTGAGTTAGAGGTGAAATGGAGTTACATGTTTGATGGACCTCGAAAAGATTTACTTGAGTAGAAGGTCCTAGATGACTTGAAGCCTTGTAATGATGGTTTAAAACAACTCAAAATTGTCTCATATGGGGGAATAGAGCTTCCGAATTGGATCAGGGATCCGTCTTTTCTTAGGTTGTCACATGTGTAGATACATGGCTGTAAAAAATGTAAATATCTACCGCTACTTGGGCAGCAACCATCACTTGAGGAGTTGTTTATTGAAGACATGGATGGGGTCAATACTGTTGGTTTGGGGTTACTGGGTACGGGTGTTTCATTCTCCTCACTTAAAATTTTGTTTTAAAAATATGAAGGGGTGGGAGGTATGGTCAAGCAATCGTGGGGTTGTGTTTCCCTGCCTTCGGAAGCTTGTTATAGAACGTTGTCCTAATTTGGTCAAAGTATCACTTGAAGCACTGCCTTCACTAAGATATGTTAAGATAAGTGGGTGTGGTCATAGTGTGTTCACAAGTCTAGTTCATGTAGCTTCATCGGTCACCAAGTTGAATATAGCATCTATTTCAAGTCTTACATATAAGGTATGGAGAGGCATTATAGAGCATCTTGGGGCAGTTGTAGAATTAAGCATCACAACGTGTAAAGAGATAAGATACTTGTGGGAATCAGAAGCAAAGGCAAGTATGGTTCTTGTGAGTTTAAGAAAGTTGATAGTTGTGGAATGTGATAATTTAGTGAGTCTTGGAGAGAGCGAGGATGATGATGATAAGTGTGGAAGCAATATCCTAACATCTCTTAGGACTTTGTACATAAGGTCGTGTAAGAGTATGGATCGTTGCTATTTTCCAAATAGCATTCGACATTATCAGTTGGTGTACTTCAATTGCAGATATTCCTGTCCAGATAGCATTCGGAAATTGAGTATCAGTGGGTGTGCCCCAGGGTCATCCTCTTTGTCTTCTCTTTAGGAAAGCAAGCCTCATCGAGTGGAGTCAAGGCATGCCTTAAGGTAGCGACTGACTTTCAGGTGAGATGGTTCAATAGTAGATTAGATAAAGGCTCTTGCTACTTCCCACGAGGGGAGGAAAAGATATTTCCTGTCCAGATAGCATTCAGACATTGAGTATCAGTGGGTGTGCTTCTAATGCAGATATTTCCTGTCCAAATAACATTAGACATTGAGTATCAGTGGGTGTGCTTCTATTACAGATATTTCTTTTCCATCAGGAGGAGGGCAGAAGCTCAAGTCACTTGACATTTGGGAATGTAAGAAACTATTGAAAAAGAAGTTTGTAGGATATAAAGGAAGAGATAACAGTCATAGGCTTATCAGCAACAACACAAGCATGCAATTGCTTGAAAATGTGGAAATCGGAGGTTATCCGAATCTGAAATATCGTTGAATTGAATTACTTCGTGGACCTCTCCAGATTGGTAATAAGATTGTCAAAGTTTGGAGTACTTTCCTGATCACCAGTTGAAGGATCTCCTTTTGTTAGACTATAATTGTCCCAGCATGGATGCTTCATTTCCTTGTGGGCTTAGGCCTCCCAAATTCCGTTCCCTCAGTATAGGTGGGCTAACAAAACCCATATCAGCGTGGGGCCAACAGAACTTTCCACCATCACTTGTCAACCTAAGTTTATGTGGGGGATCGCTAAATAATGATGTCTTCGGAAGTTGTAGTCAGTCATCCTATCTTCTTCCACCATCTCTTAGCATATGGGAATTTAAGGATTTGGAGTCAATTTCAATGGGACTGCAACACCTCACCTCCCTTAAACATCTCTATATTTGGAGGTGTCCAAAGAGTTCCACCTACCAGAAATGTTATTTCCTTCACTTGTGAGTTTGACAATTCATGATTGCCCAAAACTGACAGAAAGGTGTAAAAGAAGTAAAAGTAAAAGTAAAAGAGGGTCCTACCACTACTACTGGCCCCTCATCACCCATATCCCCATCATCAATATACATGACTTCCAATGAAGGTGATCATCTCTCTGTGTTTCCCTTTGTGCATTTAATATTTGGTTTAATTCGCTTGCATTCAAACTAACAATGTTAAATACTACTATCTCGTATGCTATCAAATGACCTAACAGCTGAGATTCATTTTAGATTTTGCATTATATGTTGAAGCTGTAACTTAAATTTGAATTCAAGACAAGAATTGTTTATAACGGTGCAATCAAACAATAAGGTACATAATGTGTACAACTCAGCAATCACTTTTATAATGGACTCCCTGATTATGGTTGTGCCAATTGGACAATGATAATTAATATTTTGTTTGTAGAAGCGTTAATACTAAATAAACCTATTACAGCATATTCAAACTCAGATAAATTAAGTCAATGCAATTTCATTTATATGCCTATCTTTACACCTGTAAATACGATTTTATATAGTATTTGTGAAGTTGCTGCAAATAGAAACCTTATTCATCTTCTTTAGGTTAGCATTTGTAGATTTAACTTTTTCGACAACATCTGATTTATATGTCTTTTCTTGGGTTTCATTCCTATGGGATAGTGTTCCGAATCCAATTTGACTTGCAGTTTCTATTTGTATCATGTTAATTCACGCTTCTACAAAGGTCTCTAGTTAACGAAAGATGAAAAGGAGTTGAGTAAAACAAGACTGAATGCAGAACATTATTTCAGCCTTATTAGCTTATGTGCACCTTATATCTATCTAATGTAGAAGTTTCTTGAACCACTTGAAAATTGTACTGCGAATGCATTCTATATGTGCGTTCTTATAAAAGATACTACGAAAATTGTAGAATTAATGTGATTTATTGGGACTTCTTTCTAATATATTTGCTTTCTTTCCAGACACGATTGGAGTCAAAAGAGAAATAGTGCTTATGGTTTTTAGCAGAAGAAACCCTAAGCAGCAGAGTCAAGGGATTACAAACATGTTACACTGCATGTAAGAACTCATTTCAAACTCATATCCACCAGTCTTTTGTTAGTTTAGTTATTTATATTTGTTTATTTATAATACACTCCTATATAATATATCGCACCGTGTTTGTTTCTTGAGTTACTGCTGCTATACTTAAACTATCTTCACTTTCTTAAAAGAGAAACTCTTGATATAATATTTGGTAAAATTGATTTCTGAACTCATTTTACACTTTCAACTAGAGATTTGAAAACAAGAGTAGCAGAGTTTGATGGATTATAATGAGCTGCATGCATTCAAAAGAAAGTGAAGACTGAAGAGGATAACGATGATGGTTGTGATAATACAAAGGAGCAGTTTTTAGACCAGATGAATACACAGAAAAATCTCAAGAAATGTCTAGTCTTCAAGACAGTGGAGAAATTTTGGTTACATCTATAAATTTGTTACTTAAACCAAACATTACCCGTTTTCTCTAGTGTGATTATATTGTACTACAAATACCCATAATCAAGGAACCGTATTACAAAAACAGAAAGCAGAGCAAGATTACATAAGCAGAAACTGAAACAACAAAAAAGTGCATTGAACCAAAAGATAAACACCTGTGTGGAGGGTAAAATGCCAAGTTAATAGCTTCATATGTCTTCAGACATACCCAATTGCCTAAAACGTAAAATGCTTTTGGTTCCTTCGATTTTTTTAATCATTTTGTCAAATGATAAGAAACGGAAATTTTGTCAACAAACTGAAAGTGCTGTCAACTGAAAGTTGTATTTACATTCCACCAGATTTTGGATTGCAACAAGCAATGAGCCAAACACCCTAGTTAACACCCATAAATTTCAACAAGATTTGTTTATGATTCTGCCTAAATGCAATAAAATTGACCCAAAATCTTAGATTTCTTAAAACAAGTTTCAATCCATAACTTCACAAATTCATATATGACAGATAGACATCCACCATTAACAAATGATTCAGGGAACTCAAAAGTTATGCTGCAAAAACATATGTTCTTGTGGTGAAGCAGGTCCAATCTCTTCTTCCAAGCTCCTCAATCCATCACCCAAATTTTTGTTCTCCGAAATCTTCGGATCGACAACATCTGCCTCTGAAACTGACGACTTCCTCCTCTGAGACGATGCCACACTTGGAAACGTGATCCACGATGGAGCTCTAAACTCGATCCTTTGATCTTCCGTCTCATCACCTTCTAATTCTGATCGGTTAGATGACCTTTGTGACGATTTCTTGTGCATTCGACTACTTCCTAAAACAACTTCCGTCGGTAATATCGGCTGATCATTACTCGGACTTCCCATTAACATCGCTAACGCTCGTTCTAGTGCAGTCGTCACTTTATCCATCGACGGCCGTTCTTTACCTCTCATCCTCACACACTTGCACGCTATATTTGCGATCCGTTTCAAGGCCTCCAGATCTGATGGTGCAGTTAATACAGGATCGAGAATCGCGTGGATCTCGCCAGCTTTGATTAATGGAACCGCCCATTCAACAATATTTCCTTCCTCAAACTGCATATCAATCGCTTTTCGGCCACTGAGGATCTCGAGAAGCAAAACGCCAAAGCTGTAGACGTCAGATTTCGTAGTGAGGTAGTGAAGTCGGTAGTATTCTGGATCTAAATACCCTAGGGTTCCAGCTGGCAGCTCAGCTAACGGCGAGCTACTATTCGCGGGTCCCAACAACGAAAGTCCGAAATCAGCAACTCGCGCATTGTGTTCTTCGTCGATTAGGATGTTTGAAGACTTTATATCACGGTGGATCACCGGCGGGCAGGCGTAACCATGCAGATACTCTATTCCCCGAGCTGCTTGCACTGCTATCGTAACGCGTTTCACCCAATCCAGTTGTGCCTTCAACGCTTTCGGGTTGCCATGAAGGTGCTGATGAAGTGATCCATTAGCCATGAACTCGTAAACCAATAACCGCTGTTCACCTTCTTCACAGTATCCAAGCAAATTAAGTAAATGTGCATGATTTAATCTGGATAATAAATCAAGTTCGTTATGGAACTCCATTGAATTCTTCTTCATATCGGGTGAAAGAATCGCTCTTTTAACAGCAACAACAACACCATCTTTCAATATTCCCTTAAAAACGCAAGAAAAACTACCTTTCCCGACTTGTGCTTCTTCAGTAAAACCACCAGTGGCACGCTCAAGTTCATCGTAGCTGAAAACTTGTGCTCTTCTGATCTTAATCTCATCCAAATCGGGTTGAATTCTTCCTCCATCTTTCTGAAACCCGTTGTTTTTCATGAATTTAACTCCTTTCATTGAGCATTTACAGTTCTTTAACTTATAACGAACATAAAAGATAGCAGTCAACGATACCACAATTACTAATACCACTGCAAAAACGATCTCCCCTATAATCACCGGTACCTGAAGTGCCCAAAATCTTTCGGGTATCTTGTCAGTAGACGAACAACTTGACGAACACTCAACTGATGTACAATTTGAGCAGTTATACGCACAAACTCGATCCGCATATTTTGTGCATTTAGTTTTCTGATACATTTGAGACGGGCATTCATGGCTACACGGTAAACAAATTCGTGATCCGGGTGACTTACATGGAGAACTTATATTGTTATACTCATAGGACCCGTTTTCGCAAGTATTTGACCGGCAGACTCCCGGGGAAACCGCTAACGGCGACATCAATGTCGGGAAACCAGCACCCCAACAAACCGGAGTAAGTGTTTTATCAGCCACCACACCACAAGAAAAATAGTCCCCAGCCACAATTTCATAAAGCCGAACATCTTCCGGGGGTTGTGTGCTCATATCAACCCGAAAACCCCAACAAACCACTGCATGATTATAGCTTATAATACCACAAGCATGAAACCGCCCTCCAACTACTGAAAGCATCGGTTCAGATGGGGCTAAGTCAACATTGACTTGGCCCTGACGGGCCAATGCCATTGCAATTTCCTCTTCAGACTCCCAACTCGTCCCCCAACATGAAACATTTGACTCGATATCTTCCATTATCCCACAAACATGATAACCACCAGCTGATATCTTGCGAAACCTAATGTCTTTTGGCACACGGCTAATCACGCCACTACTAGTCTCGTCCCCCCAACAAAACGCACTACGGTTTTGCGAAAATAGCCCGCAGTTGAATTCAGAGCCAGCCGAAATAGACTGGATCTGACCTTCGAAAACATGACTTCTAGTCATGTTATAACCCCAACAGTCGACAAGCGAAGTATTTCTTCTCGTACCTGTTAGGGGGTTTCGGAGACCACATAAGTGGTGGTCCCCAGCGCTGATTTCTACGAACTCAGCAGACTTAACAATGGGTTCAGGGACACCCATGGCTATAAAACTACTGTTGCCCCAACAAAAAGGTTGGCTTGTAGTCATCAAAAGCCCACAAATGAACCCGTTTCCACCGGTTAACCCAGAAAATTGTTCGAGTAAAGGTGTTGAATTGGTGATAGCTGAATTCGAACCGTAACATGTCACAAGGTGAGACCCATCTGATCTAAGACCACAAAAGGCAGTACCATATTCACCATAAGATACAGCAATGGAAGACATTGAACCAAGACCAGTCACTAAACCATTTAAATCTGATGCAACCAACATCAGCAGTAGGGTGTGTAGTGTCAAATCCTCAACAAAAACCCTCATCCCCATTACAATTACTTGACTAACAAATGTCAAACAAAAATAATATTCACTTCCCACCAAAAACACCTCCAAATCCACATATTCAAACACAAATTTTAATCAAAAAATTCACCTAAAAATCTTCAAATCCAACAACCATCAGATCTTACCTCCTAAAAATCCATCAAAATTAAGAACCCATCATCAATGGACCAACAAAAGTCAAATAAACCCATTCAAAACCCCAGCCAAAGAACTCCGTAGAATCTCGAAACCAAATCAAGAAACCCATTACGCAGATCGAATCATAGAAACCCCATTTGAAATATAGCATATAACAATAAAAAGATTCAAACTTCAATTAAAAAATTTTAGCGGAAGAATGTATGTCATTCATATGAAAGAAAAAAAAAACAGAGATAGAGTAGTGAACTTACAGAAAAATAAAACCCAGACAGTTGTTGTTAGGGTAGGGGTGGTGGTGATGGTGGTGGTAGAAATGAAATTGAATGTTGTGGAGGTGATATTAGTTCAAAAGAGAGAGGGTGTAGTGTATAGGTGAATGCATTAAATGTTGAGAGTTAATGCAAAATTGATCTTTTCATGCCTGGATTTCTGCACACATGTCCACTGCTTTGGTCCTTGAATCTCTCTTTCTTTTATACTCGTTAATCTTAGTCCTTCCCCCCTTAAAATAACTTCGGTTTTTGGATTAATCAATATTTAAATTAAACTTATACCTTTCTAGTCAACATTTTGACTATATGGAAAACATATATTTCATTAATAACAGACATTTAATTAAATTAAAAGTAGTGGTTTAAAATGATTTTTATCTATGTTTTCTTAAAATGGTGAAAAAATGTGTGATACCGTAATTTCTTTCAGTTGAAAACCCGATTTGCTATGAAAAGATTAACCCGTGATTTTGAAAGAAACCGGTGAGGACCAAATGACCCTAATATGACGCCAACTTTAAAGATCGAACGAAATAAAAGTGTTCGCTTGTTGCACATTGGATGTTCATTTTCATACGCCATATGTATTTTTATTGTGTGATTTTATTTAATGAAATTCAGTCTGATCTGTAACGATCATTTTGTTAGAAAATGAACTTAAGCAGTAAAGCGTTTACATTAGTACATTTTTCTATACAATAGTAATGTTATTCGCCATGTATGGAACGATAGTTATAAGGCTCATTATTGATTAAGGTTTTAGTTTCATTCAAATTTGACAAAATCATTATATAACCCTATAAACGATATTATAACTCTGTTATCCTAAGTTATCATAAATCATAAAGTGTGAGGGTAATAAATATATCATCTCCAACGTCAAGAGACGTGTTCAATCTATTTGATTTATAATATAGTACGACCCTTTAATGTTTTATAATATATTAGAAACAATCTATTTGATGTGTTGCATGGTTTCCTTTTAATTGTTCAACAAATAATAACTTCTTAAAGTGTTAATGGATGGAATTATCTACCTGTTAATATATGCATACATATTTGGATTTAGTAATGTTTATTTCAAAAAATATGCTATTTATGTAATTGTTTTTATTCGACTCATTTATGACTTATTGTGTAGGTTGGTAAAACAACTTAAAAGTGTACTGCTAATTAGTAATTTCCATATATGTATTAAAAATAACTAAAACACAACTAAATGGTTGATCCGTGTTTTCCGGCTTGAATAATAATTTTTCTTATGTTTTTTAGGTAGTATTTAACACTCTTAATGAACTTGACGTTGACACTGTTGATATTAATTTTGACTTCAATGGCATCAAGACCTACTGTTTGTTATTAACTTTGTCACATGGGTATTAATGGCATTAATAAGGATTAAAATGGTATTGGTCCTGTTTTGCTTCTAGTGAAGGTTTTTTTATTTATTTTTATTTGTCTTAATAATAAGTTGATAAGGTTATGCTAAAAATGGCCATTGATCTTTTGTAGCACTACTATTTAGTTAGTAATGGTATGGACGGAGGTTCTACTCTTTGTTTGACTCGGTTCAAGTTTGTTTTGTAGTTTTTTAATTTAAAATGTTTTTATTTTTTGATTTTGGTTTGATCCAATTTGGTTATTACTCCTATATGCTCATAACATTTAAACTATTGCAGTCACCAGAGATGATATTACTGTTAACCTATTGCGAACTCACTAAACACTATAACAACTCAATAACAGTGTTGTAATATATTAAGTTGTCACCAACTACGTTATCACCTGAAATGAGGTAAAATAATTATTGGAAGCAAACATTATCAAAAAATCATTAATACTCGGTATATAAGTTTTAATTGGTTAAATAATTGGAGTTGAAAATCAACATTAGATGTTGAATTAGATTGTTAACTAAACAAACTTACTCAAAAAAGAAAAAACTGGATGCATGTAAATTACGAAATAGCAGTAACAAATATAGATTATACAAGTGAAATTTGAACAAAGAAAATGATGAATTGATGTTACATGTTTTTATGATATTGTTACTAAATGTCACAACACAAAACTCGCTTATAGAACTCAAAACAATTACAAATCAATGTTATTGACAATTTATTATATTACTGTTATGTATCGTAAGAAAATTAAATTTTAGTTTTCACTTAAGATTGAGAAAAATAATTTAACCCAAAGTTGAATTGAATCAATCAATCGAGTAGAATATATTTGTTATGTATAAACTTAGATTATTCAAATTCGATTGATCAATTTTGACGATTAGTTGGGTTGTTGGAATGACATAAATTACATAATACTCTTTATAAATATAACTAAGATCAACCAACCTAAAAAGGTATTATAATCGAGTATCTAAAAAATCTATATGTTTTAGAACCTGGGAAAAAAAAACTCTGTTTATCTCAATTGCATCTCAATCATTAAGATGCATCTCCTTCATACAAATGTATGAATTGGTATGACTAACCAAACTAGTCTTTTTGTCTTGCAAAAAAAAACATGAAGTGGTATTATTGAATAATAATTTGACATGATAATATAACATGATGAAAAGGCCTGTTTATGAAACAAGATAGATAACAAAACAAGCAATATATCTATATCACACTCCGTCATATAAATTAAATGATGTATATTTAGAAGACAACTTTTGTTGGCCTACTATATATTTTCATTTTGGAAATAATTGAAATTATCTGAATAAATTTTTTTGGATATGATATGAAAGTATATGTGAATTCGACATCGATATATGATATATGTTCTGTTTATGCTACTACCAACCAAACATTAATGCTTGCTTACCAGGTACAAATAGTACATCAAAGCAGATCATTAGAAAAAAAGTGATGAAACATATGATTATTGGTGTAAAAAAAAGACTTTAGTAATCAGAAAAGTTAAGCAGCTTGAATCCAGTAAATCCCTCCAGCAATGTAACAGCCTGCACAACAAGAAAATTCAAGATTTAGAAAGCTAATATGAAGTTCATCATCAATATTAGTACAAACCATTGTTTGAAACTGAAGTGCAAAAGTACAAACAAATATTGTTCAATCAAATATTGTGTTCTATCATCCCAATTCATCAATAAATATTGTAATTTCTTTTTGCTTTTTATGGGGGGAAACTATGTGAAGATATTATAAGGTGGATTTGGGCTCAACCATCTCAAATGAAATATTTTAAAAAGGAAACCTAGTTTGTGTGATGAGATCAAATAACAGAGATCACAGAACTACATTTCAAGAAGTTATATTATTATGATGATGAACATTCATTCCAAAGAAAAACAGATTTAATTTATTTAAAGAAGGAACCTGAGAAGTAATTCTTCATATTGAATAAGAAATTGTCTATACCTACAAAATTCACAAGCCTAATCAGGAGCATATGTCTACTATCTGCAAAAGCCATTACTTATAAAATGTAGCTTCCTCACTGACAGAGCAGGAAAAAAGAGAATCAACTTACAAGTTACTAAGGAACCAAACTTGCTGATAACACAATTTGAATATGATGCTTATTGTTTAACTAACTAAAGACTAATGGTTAAAATGATAAAATTCATGTTTGGTGAATGCTGACAATTACATGGCCAACATTTTGTTCTATAGGGGGTCTACTAATCGTGTGACATTATTTGGGGAAGGGATTTGCTTTAAAATAGCAATTGAAGTTTTTTTTTTCTTTTTCTTTTTTCAGGATATGTGTAACATCAATCGTAGCTTAATCAATTATTAGCTTCTCAATACTCTAAGACTTAGAAAGCCTGAATCAACACGAAAATTCTAAGAGCATAAAGTCAAAACTTTTTACTAGAGGTGGAAACATGGGTAGGTCAGGCAGATTGAGTAACAGGTTAAAACAAATTTGGGTTAAAAACAGGTTGCTTAGTAGAGAATCGCTCGGGAACTCGGGATGGGTGCATCCACACCCCTTTTTGTTCATTATTTAACAAATAATTAATGTGTTGAATATGATTGTGAAACCTATATTATTAAAATAACAACAACAAAAAAAGGTTGGAAGGATGTAAGCACTGAAAAATACACTTTGGGTGACTTTCAACCTCTCTGAGCCATTTCCTATTTTGCTAACTTTTATTCTTGACCCATTTGATCCACCCAGGATAAACTTACCTAATTATAGATTTATTGAAAGGGTGGAAACTGAAACTTCTACAATTTACTTCTATCTGATTAGCTTAGACTTCTTACTACCAAATTGAGATTGCATTGTTCATGTGGACACCTTTTTACTCTAATATCCAGGTTGAATTAATAAACTAATACAATATGAATTGAACAGATGAGCATAACTGACTTTAGTAGCATAACACTTGCTAACAAATTGGCATGATTAAAATTTAAAAGGCTAGTGAAACCAAGAGATTAGAGAACCTTAGAAAGTAGACGAGGAGATTGCCGAATTAGAACTCCACCACTGTCAATGATTTGTGAACCATACAACTTTGTGCTTCTTAAAATTCTTTCATTAGATTGACCAATAATATTTTCACTTTTGTGGTAACATTTCCTTCTTTTAGGCCCATCATTAGATGCTAATGTCACAAAAACATTTTCTTCTCCTCTGTAATTCATAGAAATAGCATAATTATTAAATCCTCAGATACATATAATAGCACATACTATTCTGTCAAAATTGTTACCCTGACACTTCCATTCCTTCAGCAGAATTGGTTCTTTCCTGCAAATGTTAAAGTGGCAATATTATATCCCGTTTCTAAAAAAGTTATGGATAACCAAAGGTCCAAAACAGATAATGAGATGATGAATAATTTAATAAGAAATTCAGATGTAATGTCGTGCAGGACAGCAGGAGTGCGGGAGACAGGAGATGTTGTTTGGATGTACTACTGCTGCTTGAAGTTTTTGTTTTTGGCAAATTCCAGTTATTAATTAAAGTAATAAATAGTATATGAGACTTTTAGGTGTGCAATGGATGTGTGTATCTTTGCTGTTCATAAAAAATTGTCGCAGACTTTCAGCTAGTATCAAAATGCTTATATGACCCCTAAATATTCAGATAGCTATATGTAGAACCAAGTAATCCAAACACTAGAAACTAGACAACTAGTTATAGCCAATCACTTTCAAAACGCACATCCAAACACCCACTTAATGGTATAGATGGCAAGCTGCAGGAAGATGGAATGCACCATTTGCTTTTTACCGATATATGCAACGTACTTTTTAACCATTTAATGTGATATACTTACAATTTCACCAAAATACGCAATTCGCAACCATTTAATGCAGCATACTTGCCCTTTTTTATCATTCAAAATAAGATACTTTCCATTGATTTGATATGAAATGGTAGGTGTCTTGCATATCTTGCTAAAAAAGTAAATAGTGCATTGCATTTGCTTGTAGTTTTCCCTGGTCTAAATCTTCCATGTTTATAAGGCAAATAGTCAACATACCCCATTTTCAACAGCTGAACGTCCATGGTTACCAACTGCTTCTTGATTAACTTCAGTAGTACTAGTTAATACGCTTCCCAAAAATAGCTTTCCGCTTCTAGAGCATAATGAATCTTTCTGGTGACTTGAAAAATCTGATAGTTGAATTTCCTCAGGAGAGAAAGCTATATTTTCCTGGCCTTCTGTATTGGGACTGCAATTCTCCTGCACCTTTGAATTTTCATCTCCAAGGTCTGAGTTCTGGTCAACCTTTGAACAACAACGATCTGAACCACTAATGGTAATTACTTCTTTTTCCACAACTGAAGGACGAGCTTTCTCAGTTTCTGTACTCATTGAGTTAAGTGAAAATTTGTTTTCTACATAAAAATTCAAGCTAGTATCTGAAGCAGTAGTTTTGTCAGGAAAACTAGCTTTAAGATTTTTTCTGTCTCCTATATATTCGACCTCCTTCCGGAAGCTTTCAAATTCAGGCTTCAGATGATTTTTACATACACATATTTCTTTTTCCATACTTCTCAACCAATCAGATTGTTTCATATTAAAATCAACAACAAGCTGGATCCCTTCTTTTGCTCGAACGTGATATTTAAAAGATGGAACTACCGTAGAAGATTTCACTGAGACAGTGTCTGCTGAAAATACACCATTAGATTCATTTCTATTTGGAAACTGATGTTTATTGCCTTCCTGAATCTTGCTCTTGTACAAAGAAAACTTAATTGGATATTTGGCACCACTGTGGTAAGATCTGGATACATCTCGTGAGCATGATGACAATTTCTTCTGATTTTGTAAACGCGATGACTTTCGAATCGAGGTTTTAACTTCTGCACTTGGAGCCTGCATTTACAGATAACTCAATGGATGAGACATAGTTTACATTTACATTACTGGAAGTAACAAGACCAGGCATCTTGTATTTTGCCCGAAGGTGACAAACTTGGCAGGTCACTCGGATTTGCAGGTCGAAACTGTTACGGCTGACCCGAGACGCTTTTGTCCAAATTCTCAAAATCAAATTACATACAATAACTGATATGATGACAAAAAGTATATTACTTGAATAATAATCTAATGGCATGCATGAATGATATAGAAAAGGTTTATGTATTACAAAATAAAATTGGGCAACTTTTGAACTGTTAAAGATAAACATAACCCAATTTGACCCAGTTCATAAGTAAATGCCTCAAAGTTGTACCACAAATTTTCCCCCTACAAATATATTGTAATTCATGAAAAGATTGCAATTTATTAACATTAAATTGCGGCATTGTGCACACATGTAGCCCCCAGAAAACACTTATAATTCCATCATGGTATATTATGCACTCTGACAGGCATACGGATCACAGGGTTGACAGGAGTTTATCTTTAGGTTTATGCTAGGACAATTATATTCTTATAAAACAGATTAATTAACCTTAGTTATATTAAATTTACAGTTACTTCCTTTCAGTATTAGCTTTGGCTCCAAGACTTATCTCTGTGTGTGTGTGTGCAGGAAATTCAAACATATTTACATTGAGACAAATTGAACATTTAATGCAGGTTTTCATCAAAGTTCACTAAAATCATTGTTTTCCAAAATTAGCTTATTGTACATTCCTTCTAGCTTCTAAGTGTGGGAAATGATCTTAATCTGTATTTACTTGAATGATCCTATAAATCTGTATTATGGCTATGCAGTTATCATGCATATAACCTAATCAAAGCGTTAATATGGTTTTCATTAATATATACTAGAACATCTATATCACTGTTCCATTTGTTGTAAACTACTATACATCCATTTAAGATGGTTTTGGAAACAAAAACCAAAACACAAAAGAAAACAATTAGCAGATAAATCAATCGATCTTACTTGAACAAGGTTCTAATAAACCAAATTAAAAATGTTAAGGGTGACTTGGTCAAAAACATGTGAAGTATATTAGCAAAGGAAAAAAAACTCAAGAAGAGAGAAAATTAACAAGAAAAATACCTCAACATAGCCTTGCTTTTCCGTATGACATTTTCTTTCATGGCAATCAGTTCGAGAATGAAATTTCAAGTGATCCTTATCCATAAGTTGGCTGATGTTCCAATACATGCGTAAACCAACATACATCAAAATTAGTGATGCCATTATCTGCAATTTTGAACATTTTATGTGGTGCTAAAGCTTTTGAATGCATAATTTATGGTTGACCATGTAGTAAACTTAAGAAAATTAGTAGTACATTTTGTGACAAACTCTATCAAATCGCTATAATCAGTTGTCGAACAGAACTGTATACTGGTAAATGTTTAGGGCTAATTTGATGCAGGGGAAATGTGGGATATCTATAGTTAACTAGGTGGGCACATGAGCTTAAACGTATGAACTAGAGGTGGGAATCGCTAGGATAGTGTAATGAGTAAACTAGTTTGCAATAAAAGGCCTATTGGTATTACCTTAAAGACCTTCAACATCTCAAGTAATAATTAGCCACTAGTGATGCACTTAACCAGTACTCAAAAAGGATATAAAATCACATACAAAAAGAATCTGACATCAAATAATCAATGATATTCCATTAAATAAAAATTTGGAAACGTTTACATCTTGTACATTTATGCAATATTGAGAAGAAGTTTGTTTTATGGAATAGTAAACGCCGCTCGTTTAACTTCACTACTAATTTGCTACAATGTAAAACCTCTAATTCTCACAAAATTAGAAACATCGTCTTCTAAAGGATTACAATCTAGAAAACAAAAGCCGTCAGCAATATACTCAATAAACTGTCCTGGGAACAAGCTGTGAAGTATGAAATAGCCTATATCTTGTATCTTACGCCCTTGGCATACATGGTTATCCAAGTAATGCATAAATCTACATGTTTTTGAACAAGCACGTGGCGATATTCAAGATGAAGTAGCATTTTGAGTTCCAATTAAGATCATATGAAACAAAACCAAGTTAACCTTTTCAGTAAAGATTAATATAATGATGCACGATACATATTTGGACACAGTTATAACAAAACTAACCTTAAACATATGGTAACAAAAAGATGGAAATAAATAAATAAATAAATTGACAAAAATCAGGTGACATTGCATTGTACAAGTGAATAACTTACTAATGGAGACATTGATACAGACTGATAATCTCCTGTAGAAGTCAATTATATAAAAACAAGCAACAAGAAGGGAAATATCTCATAAGGCAAAGGTGATCGTCACATTTCATGTTTTTGCTTATATTGGTCACTAATTATAGTAAAAAAAAAATTTATATGGAGACACTGATATATAAAGATCTATTCCTATAGAAATCATCAAATATATAAAAAAGAAACAAAGATACCACTCCGATAAAATGTTGCATAAAGCAAAGGCAATTGTCACATTTCAATTATTTTTATGTAATTACGTTCCTTATTTAGAGTTATACCAGTCACAAGTAACATTAGTAATATGGAAACGTATACTCATTGGTTATGTAAACCTATAGACTTATAATAATGTTAACTTCACGAATATAACACTGACATAAATCGGTGTCGATGAAGTATTTCCTACTTGATTTTACTTTTCACGAGTCATACTATCACTCACATCCTTCCAAAAGACGGTAGGCCAAAAATCTCAATATCACTTATCGCTATGTTCTTCAAAACAACAGAGTTACATTAAATTTAGAAATATTTAAGTAATTTATCTCCAAAATTGCAAACACAGACAATACACAGAGTATAATATACACTGAAATAAACTAAACATACAATCAAAAACAATAACAAAATCTAACAGACAAAGTAACTCGATGTAAATCAAGCTTATTCATAACCCGGATCTGGTCAACAAATATCAGCTCTCAGTCAAAAAGGTCAAAATGTAAGGACACGTTAAATTATTAAGAATAAAAGAGCGTTACAGTTAATAAGTACCGGAGACGAAGATATTTCCGGTGGTGAGAAGGTACGGCGGAGGGTTACCGTGAGACGGAGAAATTCTCCGGCAGTCTTCAATGGCTGAATGAGTTCATTGCAGCGTTTGTTTTTCAAGACATAAAAATGAGAGCCAAAAATTTTGATTCGATTTCAAATGCCCAAATAGTACTACCAGTAAATACGAGTAGTAATAGTGTGTTACTACCAGTTTTTACCTTTTAAAAGTGTAACTTTCTAATTTTAGCCTTTTAGCTTATTTTATGTAAGATTTTATTTTTGTGAAGTTAAGGAGTTAAAGATTTACTGAAAATGAATTATTAAGCTCAAAATGTAAAAAACTACAAAAGAGTGTTTGGTTGGGTATTATAAGGAGTAGGGAATTATAAAGATAATGAAAACTAATGTTTGGTTACATATAAGTTATTAAGTAATCATTCCTTAGTTTTAGGCAATAATCCATTACCAACAGATTTTGGAGGAATGACTATCACATACAATTCCCTCATGTTTGTCACCGTAATGTTTGTTTATTTTCTTTTGCATCAGTTTTAGGGTTATATTTTGTAAGGAATAATACAATCGAGGTTTAAAAATATTTAAATGTTGCATATGTTAATACTCTAATCTTGATAAAAGTACTTCTATTCTTTACGTGTATCTCACTCGCATTCTTAAGTTAGTTTATGGGATTATCATTAAAATTTAAATTTAATATTATAGTTTATTTATCACCAATCATATTTATAAAGTATATTAGCTTTGTAAATTTAAGATCAAAGGTTAGGGTTTTTAGAGAAGAAGTGAGAGAATGAATTTTAGATCATCGAATCAATTAGGATGAAAAGATCAATGGTTAAATTAATAATGCGACATTCTTATAAATAAATTAAAAATTGAAAAAAATTGTTTAGAAAAGCTAAAATTGATTTCATCCTACTCCCTCTGTTTATTTTTCTCTTCTTTTTTCTCTTCTAAATTGTAATTATTGAACGATGCAATATTTTTGTTCCAAAGCAACTTTTTAACGATGATGCAATTTTTTTTTGTTACATCAAGATGTACCTATTTTTAACTATTATGCAGTGTTTTTATCAAACAATGAGGGGTGTGTAAAACAACAAGAGGTCATTTTATGCAGTCGCAAGTTCTATTTTGTTGGAAGATTGCAGTTTCAATCAACTTCAACTGTGATTCTTATGATCCTTTCATATAACTACTCTTTATTACAGAGTTTGACTTTGAAGCAAGCAGGTCAAACATGAGGTAAGATTCAATTTTTGGATTCGGCTTTCATTCCATTAGGGTTTTAATAGTTCTCGCCATTGCTAATTGATGATCACTAGATGATATATTCTATATGCCTGCAGTTACAACACTTACAGGTTGACTATAAAACATTTAAGCCCATGTTTTTTCACACACTATGGATTTGAGATTTGATTTAGACGTCTTAAATAGTTCATAGGCGACTATACTCAATAAGACAAGTTAAATTTGAGGTTGACCCGGAATATATATGATTATTAGTATGGACATACTAACCCTTATAGATAATTCAAAAGGGTAAGATACAAGTCTGAGCTCGACACAATATTGTGCCCAATGAAAGCTCAGTTTCACTTGGTTTCGACATTTGAAAACTGGGTTTCATTGAGTTTGGCTGACTCATCCTGTCCTAACCTCATTATATTTGGGCTTGAAATATTTCATAAGACACCTTTTTTTCTTCTTTTTTATTAATTTGGAGAATTTGCTTTTATAATCTGAATTTTGTAGGAACCAAAATGTCCATGGTTGACCAAACCAAAATGCACTCTTAGTGCTATCAGATTTTTGCTTTTATAGTCTACAATTAAAAGTTATTTACCCTTATAAAATTGTGACTACGTTACACAATTTCAGGCACATGTTTTATGTTATGATATTATTTTGATCGTATGTATATATGAAGTTTGTTTGGCACCAAATAAGGTCTCAATGACTGGAACATGCGGACCATCACGTACTTGAATGGTTTTTCGTCGCATGTCTTGGCCATAAATAACATCAACCTCAATTTGATTATAAGTTTTCCAAACTCAACAAGCTACTAAATCAATACTCTGAGTTATTTATATTCGCAATTCCACTTTTAGTGTTACTCTTAATTCAAAACATTTTCATAAACAGTATAATAGGTTTTCGTATCCACACGTTGCGAAGAAATACATATCACTACATTTATCGATTAGAGTAAAAATATGATTAAGTTATGAATTAATCAAATATATTAAATTTGTTAGGAATACAAATTGATTAATGGGGCTTAAAAATAAATATTTAGTATATGAATATTTTTAAGAGTATAAATTATAATACAAATCTTTTAGTAATAAATAAAACATCAAAACACTTTAACATTGTGTTCTAAAGTTTGATTTTAGAGAGAGAAAAAAAAAAGATGAAAGATTATTACAAAATTAAATTGTTTCGGAGTTTTTCTAAAAGAAAAAATAAATGAATTGGTGAGGAAATTCTTTCCATTTTTTGTCTCATAATTTTCCTTTCAAAAGGAGATGATTTGAAGAGGCTAACAAAGGAACATCAAATTTCCCTTCTCTTCTCTTCCCCGACAACTCAGGAACACATTTTTTGTACAGTTCCTTTTCTTTTCCTTCCAACTCAGGAAGACCAAATTTCAAATAAAAATCATTCACCTTATTTTGTTTCATATACTTATCTTTCCTTTTCCTTTCATTTATTTTTATTAAAAACTCTTAGATAGTTTGTAAATGCTTTTTCTAAAAGATAAACAAAATAAAGGATTTTAATGAATTTTCGGTTAAGGTAATTGAAATGAATGATAAACATATGCTTATAATTACTATTCATTCCAAAGAAACTATCCTAGTTGATATAAGGGTGAATGGAACGGATATGTAATGTAATGTCACTCATAGTTCCATGTATGTAAGTTACCATTTTTATTGTCTAGGTATGCATTAAACCGGAGAAAACTGTGTCAATATCTTTGTGAAGTTGATTTTGAAAATTGAAATTGCTTACTAGGCAGACACGTATGAACTTTTTAGGCCACGTCGTCTGTACAGTGGCAGCCATGTTAGTTGCATACACAAAACAAATTGTGGCAGTACGTTGCATTTCGCAAATAATGTATACAATTCCAATATCACATCAAGATCACGAATTCGATCATGTTTCCACCGAATAAATTATTGCTTTTAACACAAAAAAAATAGTGTAAGGAAATCATATTTCGTGAGACATTATAATGTATGTGATACTTCATTTATTTCCGTTAAAGTTGTAGTTTATGTGAGATGTATTCAATATATATTGGAACAAATATTTGCTAGGAAATATAACAAAAGTTGTTTCAATTGAGATTTTTTATAACAATAAAATTACATACAATCACTCAAAAAAACATGTACATAGCTTCCTTGAGAAGCATCCTAATATTTTGGTCTGCTAAACCTTCATCACAAAGGCATTTAAAGAAAACTTGTTAGGTGTTTTCAAATTCAACACTTCTAGAACAATAGACATAAGTATGATTTCAACAATAACAAACCCATAACCAATCTTCCCTGAACTTCCTGCATCAACAAGTTATATTCCTAGAAATATATTCAAAGCTCCAAAAAGAGAGTCAAAATGTTAATTCAATAATTAAATAAATAGGTAGAAAATAAAAGTTATTTACCATCTTTTATCTTGTTTATTTCAACAAAAATGTCATCTTTTATACCACTTGTAAAATAGTTAAATAAAAAGGATAAGTTGCATGCATGAAACGCAACATGTTGCTGATTCGTACGATTTATCCAATTAATATTAAGCACATCATGTATAAATAGAAAAAGAAAAATACTTACAAAATCAAATTTACCGGGTCAACCGATAACTGGTTACCATTCTACCTATCTAGACACGAATTCTTCAGGTTTGACACATACTTAGATCATAAAAAGGATCAATTGTATACATGAAACAATAAATGGCAAATATTTTACATATCTATTCTAGTTACCCTTGATATAAAAGTTAATGTGCCTAATTAATATTAACATTAACATCTTTAAATATATTAATAAATTATTAAGTATGGGGGGTACTCTCACTAATATCCTATATTAAATGTCAAGTGTCTTCGATTTTCACTTAAAATTCAAGGAATGCCATACTCACACAAATTATATTTAAATATGAGTATAAATTGATATCACATAATAGATGGATAAATTATACAAATATATAAAGTAAATATATATATATATATATATATATGTGTGTAAAAGAGTATGTGTAAAATATATGCATAGTATATACACACTTTAACATAAAAAAATTATTTTTACTTTTTTCATATCATTGTTAGGTTCAATAAAAATGTCAAATATATATTTAAATATGCAAATTTTTTGATTTGCTTTTTCTTTTTGTTCGATTGAAACATACTTTAAAGTATTCCCTTCGTTTTAAACTTATTATTTACAGAGAAAATTAACAAAACTACAATCATTATATTGTTTCACCAATAAAATTATACAAATTTTTTAATTATCAGAATATGAAAATGAACAACAATTTTAAAACATACTAAAATACAAAAATAAATAATTATTTTGAACAGAAAAAAGTGAAAAAAAATTATATATGCAGTTAAACACACACCAAACATTTATGTCTACTAAATTGTTAGCAAGAAAAAACTAAAAAAGTACAGTAAAGATGCTAGAACTTGATAAATCCAATTATTTAATACCCTAAAAAATGACCACGGTATTTTTTTATATTATTTTAATAACCACGCCTTGTTTGTTTGATGTACGCAGATATCAGAAAAGTGTTCCATGTACTCTTGCCATGTTTAAACGCTTCACACACCTCAAAATGGTCAACTTTAAATTTAATTCTGAAATTAATAATAAATGCTCAAATTGAAAAAATAACCCCACACTATTCTTCTTCATCTTCTTCTTCCTCTGCATTTCACCACTGAATTCAGAATCAAGTACACACCTTTTAACACCCACATTTAATCATTGCTGTTCTTTCCCCATTTTACTGAAATTAATTAGCTATGTTATATCATTTAGATCCTTAAATCCACAATCTGTTTTCTCAGGTAATATGTCTTTCCTTGAATCCAATTTTTATCTTGGTTTTCATATGTAGTTTAGTGTTTATATCTGTACGGGCATATTAATTGTAATCTTTTAGCCTTCTTTTTTTCTAATCAATTTTGAGATTCTTTTTAAAAATAAAAATAAAGTATAGCTTAATAAGTTTACACGCTACGAATTTTCACCATTGGATTAGATATGTATACATATATGTATGTATTTCAATTGAGGAGGATAATTGGCATTGCACGAAAATACTATAAGGCAAATTTGTTTAGTGAAGTAGAGCATGAACTAGGGTTTTGGGAATTTGCTAAATTGAATGTGTATCTGAGTGATCTAATTGGGTCTGATTAATTTCTAATTTATAAAATCTTAATAATAATCAGTTTAGCTAAACGCTCAGGAGTGATTGTTGATACTTCGAGTCGCAGTAATCAGTTTACACGCACATCCAAACACCGCATTAGATGTGCAATGACCTTCACAACAATGAACTTGTCCCTCCTTTAATGTATGTAACTATTGAATGGTCATAGAAAAATGGATTTTACCAAGCAAACAGTTAATTTTTTGGAAAAACCCAAATGTGTGCAAGCCGAGAAGCTATCGGTTTAATCTAAATGTCTGCATGGGAGAGTGGTGGTGAAATGAGGAAGACGAATAGCGTTTTCCTGACTTTGGCTTTTAATCTCTTACTTAAATAAGTTGTAGTACTTATTTTGGCATTGTAGCATTTACTAATTCTCATTGTTGGTACTATTTATATGTAATTAGTTCACAGACCATTTTTTATGTCAGGCTTGAAGTTGGTAACTTGAAGTGACCACAAACATGGGTGTTTCTGGGAAATGGATTAGAGCACTTGTTGGTTTGAAGAAACAAGAAAAATCACAACGATCGGGAGAAGATGGACAAGTTAGTCTCTTTTTTCTATGTTATGCAACTTCGTTATATTATATGCATGTTTCTTGGTGAACTATATTTTTTGCTGCCAAAGAATGCGCGTCTTAATGAAACATATGTAGTACTAGTTGTTTGCTTTCTAGGGTCACACCAGTGACAAGTGATAACTGTATGTATAATGTACATTGTTTAAATAAGTACTTATATTATTGTATTATTAGGAGTTATTGATTATTGATTAAAGGATATGACAAAAAGATAGTGAGTTTTTCAATGTTTCATCCTGTGTCAAAGCGGGCTTTATGGTGCAAGTATTGACAATTTTGACTTTTTGAGGCAATTAGTTGAGATGTAATTATGTAGCCAGTGTGTAAAACTTGTAGTACAGATACTTTAGAGATATCAGTTGATACTCGGGTGACAATTGATCTTCATGCTATCAAGTTGAGTAGTGTTGCACCTTATCCGTTAAGGGTCTGTTCTTTTACATCATTTTCATTTGTAATTTCTTTTGAATAAATTATATTTACTGTATATGGTTGGTCGGTTATCTGTATGCTTGATAATCGGTGGTCACATAACCCCATTTAGTTTATACAAGAAAATGGAAAAACAAAATGAATAAAGAAGATATCTCTGTGTGTTTTCTAATGATCTCTTTGTGATATTTAAAGTACTTGTCTGGCATATAATCCTCCTAAATTATAGTGTGCTATATCGGCCTTATGTTTCATCACTTGCATTTGCATTGTTGATTTCAGAGAGTCAGTACTGGAAAGTCTCGTCACCGAAGAAAAGGTTCTATAGAGATAAATAGTGACATTTTTCTAAATAAGCTTAATGTTGAAGATGGCAATAGCAGCACAATCCAAGATGTTACCGACTCTTCTTCCATTTGTCATCAAATGCAAGGTTCATCTCAGATGGACCAACAGATGAGAGAAGACTGGGCAGCTACACACATTCAAACTGCTTTTCGAGGATTTTTGGTATAAATTTTGTCATTGTCATGGCTTATTCTTTTGCATTTGCATAATACTTCAAGACTTATTGTTATAGCTAAAAGATCAGTTTGCTAGAGGTGTCTGAGTTAAACCAGGTATACTAAAAACAAAGGGTCAATTCGGGGGGACTTATATAGCGAATGGGTAAAATTGTACAAATTAGTTAGCTATAAAAGATAAAAGAAGACGAGGAAATGGGTTGGGTGCATCAGAAGTTGCCAAAGTGTTTTAAAATGCTTGCAACCACACAATTAGTTTTATCTTGAAATTAGATGATGCTTTCCGTAATATATTGGTTATAATCATATCTAGTACATTAATTATCTATATGATACGGAAAAGTTAGACAAATAACCGTTGGCCGTCAACCTAACTTGTACTTAAAAGTTACCAGGTTTGTCCTGTAACCCACCCCGTCTGTTTTGACACCTCTAAGTTTTGCATTCTTCTATAGAAACTGGGTGACATCTAGATGTTACATAACATGAGTTTGTTGACTTAATCAATTTTGAAAATATTAATAATGAAATTTCAAAACTGTGAAAACTGCATTTAATTGTGACAAAAAAAACACTTTTTTCTTGTCGCCTTTGTACATCATGCGCACATGCTCAATTTGAAGCTAAAACTGTAACTCATTCACTAATAAGCCTTAGAAGATTTGTAAATGATCCCTTTTTTGTTAAGATTGGTGTCTAATACAAACGAAGTTTTACAGTTCATTTCTAGCAATATACCACGGTTATCTCATCATTAATGCTTTATTTGACCTTGAACTACTTTATTACGATATTCAGGCTAGGCGAGCACTAAGAGCTCTCAAAGGATTGGTCAGGCTACAGGCTCTTGTGAGAGGCCATGCTGTGAGAAAGCAAGCTGCAGTTACTCTTCGCTGTATGCAAGCGTTAGTAAGGGTTCAAGCACGCGTTCGGGCTAGGCGTGTTCGCATTGCATTGGAAGGTGAGTCAGATCAACAAAAACTTCAACACCAACTTCAACAGGAGGCTCGTGTTCGAGAAATAGAGGTGAGCGCTAAAGGTTAAAAAAATGACTACATGTTAATAATATGTTCCCTAAATATACAGAAGTAGTATTATTTTTTAGTTTTCAGTCATCCGTAGGTTACTAACATGGTGAACCATAGCCAAACTGATAAACCAACTTAGTTTCTCATTCGGTAAGCCTAACCGAAATAAATAATTAAAAAGTGGTTCACTAAAACATTAATCTCATGATATCCAACTGGATAAATAAAGACATTGAATCATGATTTCCTAATATTAATTTCTTTGATTTTTTGCTAATGTGTCAGTCTTTCCAATCACATGATATTTAACGAACTCCAATGTATCAAAACTTGTTGTATCAATACTAATCATTATCCACCTTTTTGTTAATTTACATTCTTACATTTCCTTGATTTTATTGACAGCAAGGATGGTGTGATAGTGTTGGATCCGTTGAGCAAATCCAAACAAAGTTGATAAAGAGACAGGAGGCAGCTGCGAAACGTGAAAGAGCCATGGCATATGCTCTTGCTCACCAGGTACTATTTAGTATCATGTTCTTGCATGAAATTAAAAAAATGCATAAATAATATTTCCTTTTCACTGCTTTCAAGTAATTAAAATTGTGTGGACCGTGCCTTATGCTGCTAGAAAGTTATGAGCTCATCAGACTTGTGGTCAGTAGTCAGTACTCGCTATGACGAAAATCAGCTAATTTTTTTGTCCCTATTTGAACTAAATATAATAAGGTACTTTCAGTAGTGAACCATACCTACACTAAGTATGGTAATGGAATAGTGAATCTAAATGATAATGATGACATCATTATGTATGCATGTTAGTCGATTTCTACATAATGCTGGAAAGAAACGATAGGGCCACTAGAGTGGGTTGTATGGTAATAATTGTTGAAAATGATGGATTATCTTTTATGTGTGTATGGTTGAACAAATATTCATTCAGAATGGTCACTTCCTGATCTGTTCATTTTTCCACCTCTAGTAGTGGCAATCTGATCAAATTTGGCAGCTTCTAGATTAGCTGTTAAAAATAAATGACATTTATATGTTTGTTGCAGTGGCAAGCTGGATCTAAACAACAGGCAGCTCCCTCTGGATTTGAACCAGATAAAAGTAACTGGGGTTGGAACTGGCTGGAGAGATGGATGGCTGTTCGTCCATGGGAGAATCGTTTTCTTGATATTAATACGAGAGACGAAGTGAGGATTCAGGAGAACGGGTCTGCTGCTAAAGAAGCGCAGGAACATGGCATCAAAAACCAGTCAAAATCTGTTGGCAAGAAACCTGTGGCACCAAATGTTAATTCAGAATTGACAACTGAGAAAGTAGGTCAATCTGAATCTGATGGCATTGGTTCTTCCCCTGTCAAGTCCACTAGCATTGAAGAAACTCCTACGTTGTCGACTGTCAAGTCAAAGTCAAAGCCACTTACAGATTCAGTCAATTCAAGATCACATAGCACTACTAAAGAAAAGTCCTCGACATTGGGCAGTCAGGGAAAGAAACGTCTATCTCTACCAACTAATGGTTAGTTTATCCTTATCAGTCTCTCTCTCTATATATATATATAATATGTATATGTATATATATACACATATTATATACTATAGACATACACATACATCTTTCACAGTAACACATATGTTATGATCTGATGAGGGGGTGAACCCAATTTGTACACCCCATATGGGCTTCCTGTCTTGGTGCAATAAGATTGGTGTTTGTAGCATTAAAGTGGAAATTGGTAGGTAGAGGTGGCAAAATGATAGGGTTGGCCAATGGTTCATAATGGGTTCAGATAGAAGTTCGTAACTTGGTACAAAAGTTTGTGTCGTTTAGGAATGCAGAAGTTTTTATCTATTTCAATATAGTGTAACTTTTTTTCTTTTTTTTCTTTTTGTGAATGATGGTTGTACGAGATTTTAAGCATCTTAAATACACCTGTGTCAAGTTTTGTCTCCTTGCACTCGTTTCCTTCTAAGCTATTTATTATCTTTCCCATTTGACCCTGATAGCCTTTACTCTCTATAAATACTTTTGTCCATTATTCAACGAAATCATACCATTACCTTTTATCGTTCAAGTTTAGGAGCTTCTTGGCCTATCAAATTAGTTTTACTTTCTTTGGAAAATAGTTTCCAGTACCTTTGCTATTATGCTCAATCATTCTTCATTGCTTTCGTAGCCAAACTTTACGTAGTAGGATTTGAAGATTAGTTTCGACCAATAAACACAAGCCAAATCGGATGTTGGAAACTGTTTTATAGAACATGAAATTTCCTTTTTTGAGGTTGAATAGGTCCTCCCCCTGCTACCTGCCTCTCATTTATCAGTGTTATAAAAACGTGATATTGGTGTTTATCAATAGCTATGTGGCAACAACACTATGTAGTCTTCTTTTCTTTCTTTTTTTTTTTTTTTTTTTTTTTTTTTTTTTTTTTTTTTTGTCTTTTTGCATTTTCTATTTATAACTATTATGTAATTTTTTTCACGTTCTGGGTCTTCTTTTATTAATGTGAAGTGATATATGAATGTGGATCCAGTTTACTTGATGCAGAGTGAAACGAAAATTGGACCCATGAAACGAGAACAAAGAACAGTAGGAAGTAATAAAAACTGAAGCAAGTTCTTATCTTATCTTTTGCCTATGCGAACAGGAAAAACAGGAAAAGGTGTTGGAAGCGCAAACCGGAAGGTCTCCTTATAAGTCTCTACTCCTCGACTCAAAATGAATTGAAGACCATGCAGAAAGCTACTCCTCAAGGGCCACAACACCAGAAGCTTGTATATACATGAACTGTTTGGTTCATCGAGATGGAAATGAGTTACGTATTCCAGCCTGTTGTGGTATTGGCACTATAATAGGCTCGAGAAGTTGAGCATGTTATCACAAATAAGTTATCTAGTCTTTTTATCAGCAGTGTTGTGATTGTTTGGCATCAAGTCATTAATTTGTAACTATCAATATGTATGTTTTATTACCGGAGACTTGTTCAGGCATCTGCTGATGAAAAAATCTATCGTTAAATTATTGGTCTTGTGTATGTTTGAATAACTTCATTTGTAGTTTTGTGATTTTATACTTTAAGTATGCAACATGTCATTTTAAATCTATTGCCAGTTGCTACTTCTGGGAACTACTATCAGAATCTAGTTAGTGTAGGCTTGAAATGAAACCAAGATCAAATGCAAGATACTGCAGCCTGGAAGTGATGGGATTTGCAACAGTTTCATAGAAGCTTCTGGCGTGTAGTCAACTGGGTAGAGAGTTGTTAGTATTTGAAAGTATATAAAGTTTATTTGTTACTCTGTAATAGAGTAAAAATACATCTTATGAAAGGTGGATCCAACATGTGAGCAAGTAGGTATGCAAACTTAAATTTATCTAATATGTGAATGTGTAATGGGTTTGAACTCTGATGCGGTCTGACATAGGTCGGTTGAGCTTGTCAAAGTATCAGTCTTTTGAAATTTAGCGAGTGATAGTCTAGTTTGGAGATGTAGTTTACCGCTCCATGATGTTTATTCACTCGTGTTTATCAGTCAAGAAAATAAACAACAGGATTAATCACTTGTTGCAAAATTGCATTGATAAAAAGTTTTCATGATTAAAATAGATTTAGAAAAATATTTCATTGAATATTTTGTAACAGTTGATAATATTTAAGTCAGAAAACTAATATTTATGAATATTTAGGATGTGTTTATTTGTTGAAAAGTGGGACATTTTTTCACAAAAAGTTTCTAAGAAAACCAGAAGATTGAAAAACCTCCTTTTTCACTTCTCCGTTCTTTTTCTCATAACAAAACCTCCATTTCTCTACAAATTTCCAAATCTCGTCCCCTTCAATTTTGTATGATAATCAAAAGAAGCTTTTCATTGATTTATTTTTTAGTGATTTTGTTATTGATATAGGAGTTAACAATAAAATAAAGTATTAATTAATATATTAAGTTAAAAGTTAAAACTCAATTGTAAAAAATTAATTTAATTATCATATAATTGTATTTAAAAAGGAAATTAATAAAAAAAAAAGTTACATCTATTTATAGTTTTCAGTTTTTCAAAATGAAAAATTGAACAATATTTGAACATGGTTTTCAAGTTTCTTTTGATTATCTAAATTAGATGTGTACTGTTAAATTTAATTATTATTTATGAATTAAATGATAAACTTACAGTATATAGCTTTAATTGTAGAGGGGTAACATAAAAATAATTATTTAATTGTGTATTTTAAAACTTTAATTCAATTGTTATTAAGTTTAAAACAGTTGTCCGATTTAACAAAGTATTAATTGCAGGTATGAAAGCTGGTAACAAGGAATACAATGAATAATAACTTGAATGACGAATTTATTAATCACTGACTGCACCAAGTATTGAATGTGGAATAACTAGCGAAAACTTATATTAATTCAATACAAATTACAAGTTACTGTAGAATTTGCTGTGAGAATAAAATAATCTAGCATATGTTGAAACTATTATTCACTGACTCGAATTTGCACTTAGAACAAAACTTTATCATTGATATTCAAGTGATAGATGCAAATCGATTAACATCTAAGCACAATATTTTACTCTATTTATAGATATGATATTTCCCGTAAATATCTTATGAATTCTAGGAAATAGAATGACATGTCTCTCTTTGTGATTTGTTTCCTTCTAACTGACAAAAGGAATATTTTGTAGTTCCATTATGATCATGTTTTTTACATGTGTTGGTTTTTCACCAATCACAATTAAGCTTGATGTCATACATTCAATTATTACAACTCTGAAAGTTACTAATGCCAAATAGATCAGGAACCTCATACTAGCGAGTTGTAACTTGAACTATGTTTTATTCTTTTATTACTGAAGTTGGTTAAGGAATAATAAGCTTCCTCACTCACTGCGATTTTTATCTTCTAATGAATACCTTTTATTCTTCAACATCGACTACTGTGCTAAACATCGATCAGTGACCTAACTTAAATTTTAGGAGTTTTGACATCATCATTTCAATGATATACTCTAGTGACTAAGTTGGTCAATGACCAATAACCCAACACCCACTAACAATAAATACACTAAAAGTTAAGACAAACCTTAAATTATATAACTTTTCATATTTACAATCAAATTATGTTTGATATCACATATTTCAAATGCTTATTTAACTTTCAATGGTATTTACAATCTAAAATTTTTACTTATTTTACAAGAAAATAACATTTTTATAACATGTAGATTGACTGATTATTTATACAAATTTTTAGAGTAAATTAAATTGCCAATCACTATAGTTATTCATACATTACACTCCTAATCCCAATGTCGGGTATTGTGTAGATACAATCTCTTGACACGAATTTTTGTTTTACTGTTAGTCCTTGGCCTTGACGAATATTAATTTTGTCCCTTATCTCAGATTACGTGTGTCTCATATGAGGGTATTTTATACAGCCGATTCTTCAGATAACGAATAAAATTAACACTTATTAGGATCATAATCGACAACGAAAGAAATCTAGATCAAAGGATTATATTCGCACACTACTCAACCTGAAAATTGAAAGTGAAATATATGAATAACCACATGTTGTAATTTTACTCAGATATTTAAATCACACGCCTAATAATACACGCTAAATTGAAATATAAACTCCGCAATTTCTAATGCTTATGAACTAGGCCCAGCCCAACTTAAAAGCCCGTAAACCAATTGAACACACGTATTAAATAAAGGGCCGAGTTACAGTCACCTAGGTTTATTTTCTGCATTTCTGTATCTCCAACCGCCGCTGCCAAAAGCTTATAATCTTTCATCAACAATGGCTGAACAGGTATTTAATTCCACATATTTCATCTTATGCTTTTGTATAACCTATTAATCTTTCATATTTTCTTATCTATGTTTTCTGCATTTAATCACAGACCGAAAAGGCGTTTTTGAAGCAACCGAAAGTGTTTATCTGGTTAGAAATAAACCCTAGCTTATTTAGTTTATGTAATTGTGCTGAATTTTTGTTTGATTGTTGATTATTTGTAGTTAATTATGTCCATTAATGGTGGATTAATGATTTAATAATATAATGTTTATTAGCTCGAAAAAAAGTGGTAAAGGAAAGAGACCTGGAAAGGGTGGAAACAGATTCTGGAAGAGTGTTGGTCTCGGATTTAAGACTCCTAGAGAGGCTATTGAAGGTATACTTCTAACACGCCTTTTTTTATAGCTTCATTGTCTGTATATATCTTTGTATGTATATGTATATTGATATTTATTTTATATGATACTGATTAGATGAAGCTAAATGATTTAAAGTTATAGGGTTGTTAATAATAAATATGGATTACTGATGGTACATATGCTGTTGATGGATTGTCCTCTGTATTATTGTTTTATGAACTTATTAGATGCACTTTAGACATTGTTGTAGGTTCTGGTTTTGACGCTTTGCGTATGTATGCTTAAACAGCTGTTTTCTTAATGATTTTGACAATTGACTGAATCTCTGTTGATATTACATCTATGGACAATTTAGGTTGGGTATGAACACTTGTGAGTATTCTAGTTTTTGATAGTAGCGAACATGCTTTTGCCATTGACAATGAGAAGTTATGGCATTTTGAAGTTGATAGAGTTTTTCATTATGTTGGGACTTTTTCTATTTGTGGCCTTTTGTTGTTTTCATATTATGTGTAGAAGCCTGTTGGTGATTTATTAATGGATGTTTTGTTGTAGACCTACTAAATCCGTAACCATTCACATGTTTTCATAGTTCATTAAAACTGACACATATTACCACCTCGTCAAATTGGCTCTTTGTGTCTTTTTTATCTGAGTGGAATTTCTTTTATATGTTTTCTTGGTCATTGACTGATTTTGTTTAAACCTATTAGCTTTGTACATTACTCGATTATTTACCTCAATTTGGTATGGCTTGTGGGTTTTAGGGACTTACATTGACAAGAAGTGTCCTTTTACTGGTGATGTATCCATTAGAGGTCGTATTCTTGCTGGTACATGCCATAGTGCCAAGATGATGAGGACCATTATCGTTCGGAGGGACTATCTTCATTATGTGAAGAAGTACCAAAGGTAAGTCTGAAGTTTTAGTGATAATGTTACAACCTTGACCCTAACAAACTTTACTCGACCATTTCTAACTTCGGTTACATTTATTTTTATTACAGGTACGAGAAGAGGCATTCAAACATTCCTGCTCACATCTCACCTTGTTTCCGTGTGAAGGAAGGCGACCATATCACCGTTGGGCAATGCAGGTTTGTTCATCTTGAATAATCTGTCAATTCATTTCATGGTTTTTATTCTGTGTTCGACAAACATATGTTAGTTTTAAATAGGTTTTGCCTGCTAGTCAAACTTAAGTGCACAAAATAGAGGCACTTTGTTATCAAGTTCTTCATCTTGTATTTGACTTGACTTTTGACAAATATCGTTTCAATATTGGTTTCTCAGACCATTGTCAAAGACGGTGAGATTCAACGTCTTGAAGGTGATTCCAGCAGGATCTTCAGGCGGTGGGAAGAAGGCATTTACAGGAATATAAACGATACAAGCCTTCAGCTCCACTCCATTTGCTTTAATGATGTAAAAGTTTTTGAGAACAAATTTAGAGTTTATCCATCCATTGACCTGATTATGATGTTGTTTCTGGATTATGCTGGCTTTTTTTGAGAGCTATCTAAGAATTTTTTTTATATGTGGTATTTGCTTTCTTTTTCCATCTTGTGCTTTCCTTAACTGACATAAGTCAACGTCTTTATTTGACCCTTTATTTTGAAAAACATTTTCACTTTTACCATCTTCGTTGCAATTTTTTAATTTATACGTTCATATGCCTTGATGAGCCCTAAAAGCGTTATGGGCTTGGTTGGTCAAAATTGGGTTTGGTAAAATCGTTCTGGTAAATAAAAAAAAACAGAGATGTTAATTAATGGTCCAACTGACCTCCATGTTTCTTCTCTATTTTTCCAAGTTTAACAAGCGTTTGATATATTTAATGCGATTAAAGGATAATTAACAAAGGTATGCTAATGAACACAGTTGATTTTTAAGTTCTCTTAAAAATTGACAACTTATTATCAGACTTGATGTGTGTGCTAGAATGAAATAGGGACCTGTTTCATCGGATTCATGTTCAACCAAGTCGCTTCAAAACTTGCTGAAATGTTCTGAAAGTTAAGTTTTCTGCAATCAAATATAGTCTTAACTTAAGATGTTTCTGAAGGTACTGATCATGGCTTTTCTGAAAATAATCTTGAGATATGTAACTGGTGTCCTACCTTTTGGTTCTGGGTTATGGCATGGTCTGTGGTAAAATGTATGTGTATCAGCGTATCACTGCATGTGGCGCTGCTGCTAATATCGTGGAAAGTTAGTGAGTCAGATTCTTTTAAAATGGAAACAGGCAGCACTTGTCCAAGATGGTGCAAATAAAATAATAATGTCCTAGCAAAAGATTTGTTAATAGAATATAGGGATTATATATTTGGAGGCCACTCAAATTCATTATTTTATTTTTGTAGGTCACTCATATTTGAAAACGATTTTGTAGGCCACTCAAATATATCATTTTATTTTTGTAGGCCACCCAAATTTATATATTGTTTAATATATACCAAATTCAACCAAAAAACTGATCAAAAAAGTGTAAAAAGGACATAAATACTCATGTATTTGAATAAAACTAAAGTAATATAAATAATGTTAATTAACAAATATAAGGGTATTTGTGTCCCTTCACATTTTTTTGATGAGTTTTTAGTCAAATTTGGTATACATGAAACAATATACAAATTTAGGTGGCCTACAAAATCGTTTTCAGTAATGGGTGGCCTACAAAAACAAAATGATAAATTTGAGTGACCTTCAAATATATAATCCCTAGAATATATTACTTCGAACTATACAAATTCCTTTGTTATGGGGTCGAAATAAATATAATATATATATATATATATAATATAAGTATCGTTATATAGGAAAAGTGAAAAGCGTTTGTAGTTATAGTTGTATAATAAAATAAGTCTTAGTAATTCTAGAGTCAGCATATGATAGACCAAGTTACTAAGTTTGAACCCATCATACATACTTCCGAATTATTACTGTATAAAAAAAATGCTTCGTCTCAAAATAAATAATCAATAACAATTAACATGACAATTTGAATCCATTTTTACGTACATTTGAAGTAGACAAATTTCTCTTGAAAATAGATAATTCAATGATTGTTGTTAAATAAGTAAGACAAGCTCTGACCATTATAACAAACACTGCATGATTTATGTTTATGTTTTCCAATCACCTCTATTTTCCAACCACTCTTTTCAATCAAAAAGAACATTGAAGCATAATATATATATCATTATATACTAGTTTAGTACCCCACGCAAAGTGATAAGATGATAGTTGCTGACTGGTTGTCATTCTTTTTGAAAGTGGCTAGGAAAGATTATGTAAGAGTGGAAAAGGTGAGGGCGTGACATATCCCTATTTGAGCCGCTTTCTTACAAAGGTAAAGGATTAAAATTGTATAATACAGGGTATAACATAAATTACACCCTGTGCACAATTTATTGTAAGAATAGCACAAGTTCTTTCACGAGTATAACTAGCAACACTCTAGAGGACTATAAAAGGCTTAGCTACCAGAACTCACATGTAATTAAGGCTACTAGCAACAAATGCTCATATTAGTGTCTTGTACTCGATGGGATCTGCAACATTGTTTACTAACAACTAGAGTTGACCTATATTGCATATGAAGTCTTGTAAACAGGGTCCTCCTTGTTTTCAGAAATTGTGCAGGTCAACAAGGTTATTGTATAACATTAAGGGGATGTTGGCCTTCGTATTGTCAGGATTTTTGGCAATTGTGCAGGTCAACAATGTTATTGTAAAACATTACCCAAAGAAAAAATCCCGCCAATCATATTGTCAGGATTCATTCAGGGGATGTTGGCCCTCGTGTAACATTAAAGAGTTCAAGTACTCAAAAGGTTAAAAAGCTTTAATGTGGGTAGATTTTAACTACAAAGAACGAAAATGCAATATACAACGTACTTATACTGGGCTACAAGATGAAGTTACAAGGTTATTGTATTCAACCACTAGATGGAAGTTTTAAGTTACAAGCTCGAGTTGCATTCAGAACTTGTAAACATGGCTAACGCTTCACTGGCCTTTGAACATATGTCTTGTTAGGGTCTTCTGTCTTCAGCTTTGGTGGTCGAAGTTCACCTTTCTTCACCTACACGTCATTACAAGTATCCACCATCAGTCGATCATTTGTACACCACTTTCTGTATACTTGGTTTTTTAAGATGGACATTTCAATTTATTCATACTTACTATTCGGGCAGTGATTCATCTTTAATGGGTCAAAAGTTAATCAATATAATTAGCTTAAAGAAGAATGGCTCAAATGGGTGGGAACGGGTCAAAAGTCAACCAAAGTAATCTTTAATGCATTAAACCTCCTGTATCATTTTATTCAACAAACTAGATTATTGTTGAAATAGTATAAATTGTATAGATCATATCTGTCACACTAATTATTAATTAGAAAAAGAGGACAACATATTCGAGGTCAACCCAACCCAAAACATACAAAGAAACCAACCATTTTGAGCCGTCACCCAAACCGCCCATTTTTCAAAAGATGAGGAAGAACTGAAGAAAAGGCAGAGTATGTTACCTTCTTTCCCCCTTTCATGAAGTCCCTCCAGCTAGAAACCTGATTGGAAAGGAAGTCACAGTCCAGAGTAATCAGAAATTCAGTATAGACTACTAACTGCGCAATGACCACAAAATGAAACAAAAGGCTTAACTGCCGCACACAAACCATGTTTCCTTTTTATGTTTTTGGTATGGTGAAAAAAAATAGAAAAATAATATTAACAGTTGCAGCTCTTGTCCTGGCACATATGATTTTGGGGAAATAAGACATTGGTCACATCAGCCATTTAAACCAGTTATGTTTGTTAGCCAGTCATCCAAGAGTGCACGTATTAGCAACCACAAAAAAACATACAAACTTCAATCGAACTTACTGTGTAACCGAATATAACTCCATAAAACCATAACTAAATTAATGCACCCTTCATCATCCCAGGACAACGTGTTTGACTTTTTGGCTCAAATGAATTACTTATTTTAACTTCACATATTTAGAAAAAGTAACCTTGGTTGTAGTTAAAGCATGATTGTTACACTTAACTATATAATGTACTATGATTATAAAATAAAATTAAAAAACATCCAAGTCAGTTTCATTGCTTAACATTCTAAATGGGTTGTCGACTTGTCATTACACATGTTCATATCTAAATCATTTTTTAATAGCAAATCGCAGGTGGTAAAAAGCATTAAAAAAAGAATACGAACCCTGTTTTCCCTCGTTCCTTCCCACTGCTCCTCATGTTCACGCTTTCGTTTCCACATCTCTTTGGATTCTTCCTCATCCTTTTTCAATCTACCTTCCTCCTCAGAAATCTACACATAATTCAAGGAAAAGTTCATAACATTGGGACAAACTAAGGAATTCAGTATAATATTTTCTTAGAATTGAACAGAATAAAACAACACTATAATTAGATAGATTATCTTCAAACATACTCTCATCTGCATTTTCCTTCTTCGCCACTCTTGGTCAGTTAGTATTTCCCGAACCTTCAATTTCAGCTGATTTTGAAAATCATCTGATTTTTCATATTCTTGCTCATATTTGCCCTGCAAGGAAGCTCATATAACAACATCATTATCCATTAATATCAAATACGGAGTAAATAAAATTAAAAAATAACCCAAATTTAGTTTTACATTGTACAAAAAGCAATTGGCTACTATAATAGTCCAAATTTAGCTTATGTTTTAATTAAAAAAAGAAAGAACTCTTAATTTGTATGCAAGTTTTAAGGAAATGTGAGTTTACATGATTAATCATGTATCACTAAAAAAAAAAAAAGAAACCATACAAAAGTTCTGCTTAATACTATCAAACTTCACAAAGTTTTCCACAAAGTTTCAAGAAGTTGAGTTATAAATACATAAATAATAACTTTAGGCATCAAAGTAACAAGATGCTACTTTTTCTCAGATTAACATTAATGTTCATCATATGAGAAATTGAGTTATGATTTGATTACCTCATCGACTAGTGACTTCAGCTTAGACGCAGTGTCTTTCTTCAGTTGTTTTTTCCTCTTTGCTCGAAGTTCTTCTGCAAACGAGTCAAGTAGATTTGTTATTATCATACTGGATGAACAAATACGATAAAAGTACGAATATCACTAAAGAACAGAGACAAATTATTGCATTCTAACATTCCAAAACCAACAGTGAGTTAAGTCACTATTTTTTTTTAAGTCAACATTGTGAACATTCAATTAAGTCGCACGATCTGTAAACTGCAGTTATCCTGACACCAATGTGTAGCAATTATGATGCAAGAGAATTATTATGTTGAATGTATACATACATAGAACTAAACCATTAGATGGGCAGATATGATATAACATGAGGACGTTAGTTTTTGTCACATGATCAGAAAAATAAATGAGCTACTACAGTAGAAGCATAATTTAGCTTTCATACAAACCTCTTGCTGCATTAACTTGGTTGACAAGATACTCTCTTTCTTGTGGATCGAGTAATAGTTGTTGAGCTTTTGCAAGTGCTGCATATAACAGAATCCAAAATTATTATTGGAGTGTAAGATGCGTTAACAAGCAATGATACATGCATTTGGAAGGCAAATAAGCACAAGTGATAAATTATGAATTTCTCTAAGTAGTTTCTTTAAGGCAAACATAAAATGTAAAAAATGTTATGTTCCCAGGATATAATCGTAGCTTATATTAAACACCATTCATCTCAATTAGTTTTTGGCTATTAATTTACTCCCACTATCTAAAATGTCCTTTCTGTTTTTGAACTTTTGAATAACACTTGCATCTTTATATGGTCTCTAAAAGCTTAAGGTGTTTTAGAAATGTAGAGTGACGTCACTATCACCTCAACAATGAAATGTGAATTGAAGTTATGTCAATTGCAACTTAAATGGCTTCAATTAAAATAACTTCAACCAAAAGAGCAATTACAAAAAAGAAACTTTGATTTTCATCATTCAAATGTATGGCCAGAAAACTTCAAAAATTTCGCCGCAAAATCCTGAGCTCCAGAAAAGAGCAGCAGTTGAACATTGATATCATCACGGAGAGAGAAGTAAACCTTAGGAACGTGTATCTCGTGGTGTTCTCCTTGATTTTTTATATAATGGATTGTGAAATTATACTTATGACCCTGGTAGACCTCTCCTTGTTATCATATACCTTAACCATGTAAGGGTTCATTAAAAATCCAAATTATAAATTCACACTAGTAGGTGTTAATTCTCAACTTCTTAAATTGAAAAACAAGGCTCTAACCAGTAAGCAGAATAAACTTTTTGTTACACCTACTGTATAATGATTTCTAAAGAAAAAATAGTCAAACAGCTGTATTGTCACCAACCCCAACAGTTTATCATAAACAGAAATCTAGCTTACAGAAGCCAAGGATGTTCAGAAAGACATTATACATACCACCAAATGCTTCTTTTGCCTTGGGATGCTTGCATTTGTCAGGATGGACCAGCAATGATAGCTGCATATAGGCATTAGTACATTACAGATATTAAAGGGTGTCACTAAAGGCCTCGTGAAATCTCAAAAACCGAAAAGAAAAATCCTAATAGATATACACTATAAGGATGAAGAAATCACCTTACGATATTGCTTTTTCACTTCTTCTGGAGTTGAATTAAATGGTAGATTGAGATACTCAAATGCATTTAGCTTAAAGCATGAAAGAATCCTGAGAAAAATGTTATTCCCAAACCCATCTATTAAATTCGATATAATGTCTTAGATTGTATAACACAAAGAGTGTTTAACCCATACAATGTAAAAGTGACAATAAGAGCAAATAATGTTGCCCTTGTAAGGAGTCAATTATGACAACAAAACTCACAAACATAAACAAATCATACGTCTCTATTAATCTTTAATCTATTATCATCATAACACAGGATTACATTGATAATATTCTAGAATATTTAGAAGTCAAAACCAATAGGGATAAAAGAGAACTACATGACTGTCCTAAATATTAAGGCTAAATGATAGAGATCGTCCTACTCCAACTGTTAACATGAATAAGTATCCTAAATGCTTCCATATATGATACTCCTCCTAATAATCCCAATTATTCTTATTATATAAATATCTACAAATTCATGACCACTTACTTGAAGTTTCCGTCAGCATGTTATCTTCTCATTAAAATGAAAATGGTCATTAAAAAAGTAATCTATGAACCAAACTCTATGAAAATGTTAATTATCATGAATTTAAAAACAGTTATGTTTATATAAATGAATCACTTATCCACATCTACGTGCCACTAAATTCCTGATATTAAATGCTACAAGACAACAATATCATCTATATCTACATAGCTTTTAAAACACTTCTAACTACTTTAAGTTTTTTCTCCATTAGCCCAAGCGTATACCAGTCTTTATATGCACTGTCAGCGACCAAGATTCGGAAAAAAAATCCCATCTCGGTTCCAATTGAAAAAATCTTACGCTATTGATTAATAAGATTTAAACTAGTTCCTCTTCACAAGTTCCAAATACTTATCTTGGTACGAATATCAAAATTAACACTCAAGGCATCCTTCCATACGTTTAAATACGTTTAATTATTGTCCGGATCATTAAAAATGCATTTTTGGAAGCTCAGGGGGGTAGTTATCCAATACAGAAAACCTAGCTACAATATAACTAATCATAGTCAAAGTCGAAAGATAAAAACCAATTTCACATCTTCCCTCCCGTTACCAAAATTCCATCATTGTTAAAGTATAGATCTTAACTGATGTACCAACCAACAAAAGCATCTCATTCAACATTATAATTAGTTAACATACGATAACTTCATCTAGGATGCAGCAGACCATTAATTGAAGCTCCATTGACATATTAACCAAACAAAGCATCTCATTCAACGTTTTAATTAGTTAACATACGATAACTTCATCACGGATGCAACAAACCATTAATTGGTGCTCCATTGACACCTTACGCATAACATATATCACTAAGGCACAGATCAAACGAAACCAAAGCTTTCCATTAAAGTGAAAAACAAGGTAAAGGTAAAAATAGTTTTTACAGCATTCAACATAGGGTTTTACATTACTTTCCATGTTAAGTTTAAGCATATTTTACAGAATTCAACAATCATTATACTTATATAATTATCCTACATGTTATTAAGCAACCACCTATAAACCAAACGATAAAATTTAATGCGAGGAATACAATTAACTTAGGAAAAATAAGAAACAGACATAGAAATTAAAATTAGAAAAAAAAAAAAAAAAAAAAAAGGTGAAATAGGGAAATGATAAAACCTAGCGACTTCATTATCGCGTTCAACTTCGCTAACTTCAGCGTAGAAGTTTTTGAGGAGCAAATCGTCATCGATTGATGATGATGATGCGTTGGCTTCTCCCATCGTTTCAATTTGTTCCGAAGCCCCTTCTTTCTGTTATTGGGTTTCCGGCGAATTTGGTCGGCTTCGCGTACAGATGAAACTGCTTACGGGGTTATTAGAAGTTTAGAACTATACCCTTTTAAAACATGAAGTTAGTAGAATTGGCCCTTGTACTTGTATGTACTTTGGAATTGTAGCATCAAAGAGGTTTCTTTAGCAAATTCATGGTTCGGTCATGACTCATGATTTTAGGTAGTTAGGTTTGTAAATGAATTTGAGAGTGAATGTAGTATTGAAATAAAAGCGGGTTTACAAAATACATACGGAGTATATGTTTAAAAACTAGCGAGTCTATTGGTCGTATAGTGTACAGTTTATAGAAGTCGATGTTCAAATTTAACTTTAATTATCGTGTGTACTTGTATATTATTTAAGAATAGTCATTTACACGTTGAAGTATTTTCATTGTTATAATATCATCAAATAATCAAAATAGATGTACTTTAGCATTATTAAAGTTTTAATAAATCTACTCCAAACATTTAGAATATATTTGTTATAGCATTAAGTTTAAATGAGTACCAAATTAGCATAATTTAGGAGTCTAATGTGTACTTCCAAAACAAAAACAAAAAAACTAAAAACAATACTTATATGTGACTTTCTTAATGAACAAAATTATTTTGAAGTTTTCTGAAATGTATTTCACTTGTCAATCTTTGAGACATGCACTAATACGTCAATTGTCTATTTTAAACATTAAAATAGACAATACGTACAATTTTGTAGAATTTAAACATAAAGAAAAGAAACAAACATCTTTCTATCACTCAAGACATTACTGATTTTTAACAGAATTTGGTTTTTATTTAATAACATTGGTTATTTGTCATTTATTAAGTTTAATGTTGGTGATACTTAGCTCGTTATTTCTTTAGAAGTTCAAATGTTTGCATAGAGATGACAACGGGTCGAGTTCAAAGGGGTTTTAGTACTCCTGTACCCAAATACGTTTAGTATTAAAGTGGCAAAATGGTAATTTATTTTTTTAGAAGTTGTGTACTCTAGTATGTACATTACCTAATACTAATTTTTGTTGTATATAGTATGTACATTTCCACCTAACCAGTTATTATATGAATTGAAGTGGCAAAATGGTATTTCCACTTGTACTCATTATAAGCTATTAACATAATCTAAACTAATTAAATTTTAAGATTTATAATATTTCTTTATTTAATGTTAAAATAAAATATTCTTCAAAAAAGTTTGCTAGCTAGCTTTTTTACTTAATAAATAAGCCTTCAAGCAATGTGATATAATTAAATTTATTATTATGCTTATGGTTATGTGTGAAATTGTAAGATATTAAGTTAGAGCTTTAAGAGGTAGTATAATACTTACTTAGAATTATGTTTAAGTTGATTTGTTATGCTTTAATATATTTATTTTAATGTTTTGTATCTTAAGTGTTTAGTATTTATTTAAGAAGTTATAAAATGTTAGTGGAAGACAAATGGCAAATTTATAAATGCAATGTGTCATGTTTTAAAGCTAAGGGTTCTTTTATTTATAATTTATAATTGAAGAAAAAGAAAAGATATAATTTATATGTCTTATAAAAAGTTACTTTAAATACTTAAAACTAAGTAAAGAACCCTTTGATTACCTTCAATTTTGATAATGTGGCAGTTTTTAAGATGTTATCAGGGCAATAATTTATAGAATTTATTTATATGTAGGTAGCTACAGTAAAATTGTAAAAAGTGTTGTTGAGTAACTTGTAAGAACTCACATCAAATCAAATAGACAAGACACGAAAGTTTTGACCTTTGAGCATAGAGAAATGATGTGTGATTATGTGAAAGGTTCTTCCACACCGGGTGCACGACTATTTGTGAGTGTAGTTTCCAGTGTAGAAGGACTAAAGTTGAGGGATGAATGTTGGGTGGAAGGGTAAATATGAGCAAAAACAAGAGATTTTTATTTCTTTACAATTTTATCGGTAAGTAATATAATTTGTGATTTCATTTTTACATTTTGTTTTACACTCAATTATTTCCTGTAAATATCCAATGTCAACGCCAATATTGACTTTCGTAAACCACTTGTTATTCTTTTATACTTGATAGTGACAAAGCAACATGAATTTGTACATTAATATTTGTGGTAAATTTAGATTATGTAATATGATCTAATAATTTTAATTGTTTATCACCCGCCTTTCATTTATATGTTATAGCGAGTAACGATGCTTTCAAACTATGTGATTTTATCAGTAAAGTTATCCAAAAATGTCATATAATCTATATAAATTTTTTACCATCTATTTTAATACATACACAACTATCAATGTTCAACCACAAGTCTATAGTCAATACACGTAATCAGGGTCGATCCGTTAATTTTGAAGGCCTTGTGCGAAAAATAAAATTGGGCCCCTAATTTTTTTCTCTATATAAACAAAATCCATTAAAACTACGATAAGTCGATAATTGTTATAAAATTAATCAAAACAAAAGAACGATAATACAATATATTTGCTTAAAGTTTATGTTCCATTTTACATTAAGTGATATATCTTAACATTTATTAACATACGCTATATATAGTGGCTAAATATCAGATCCTATTTTTTTTAGGACCTTGTACGATCGCACACCCTGCACAACCTCGTGACCCGGCCCTGCACGTAACACATCCCCAGCCAAATAGCCAATTAAGGTGGGTTGGGTCAAGGACTCATGGGTGAGCGCACCGTGCACCAGGCATAATGGTTAGCCTCTTTGAAATGTTTCATCTCCGATTGTTCCTCACTCCCTTCCCTTTACCACCTGTACGTCATTATTCAATTCTCATCCCAAATCGAATCATTTGTTCCTAAAAAAAACCCTAATTCGTCAAATCACCGATTCTTGTCATATACGCTTCCATTCTGACACACGATCACTCTCACACACCATTATCAAATATCTGTATTTATATATATATATCTACATCTATATCCATACTCCTCAATTTCATTTCAGTTTCTGTATTCAACAATGTCAGAAGACGTGCTTCTACACTTTACGTCAAACTCCTCAAATCAATCCGATCAATCGTTGCCGTCCAAAATTGCGAAACTCGAAGCTCGAATGGTTGGTAAAACAACAGCTTCATCTACTGCCGTTGTGTCTACTACTCTTCAGGTTCCTGTTTCGCAAACCGCAACAACAAGGTCTTCGGTTACGTCTTCCGTTGCTGCTGCTAAGTTTGGAGCTAATGCTAATGCTGATGCTGCTATTTGCGCAGAATCGTTAGATTCTAGCGATTCCGAAGAAGATGATAGTGTGAGTTATTTAAAATTATTTTTTCTGAAAACTTATTTGATTTTTCGTATTTATGTTACAATGTGGATTAATGTGTTCAGTTAGAAGCAATATTAATGTCTATATAGTTTGAGCGTTAGGTTTTAGTGAGGTTTCCACATTATAGGTTTTGTGGGTGCGAATTTTAGAAAACCTAGTTCAATATTGGATTGAGCACGGCGAGGCTTTTCAACACATTAGTTACACGTTTACTGATTAAAGTATGAATCACATGAAATTCTATTATAGTTTCAAGATCATTTATTGCGTCTCTTATTCATAATGTATACCATCATTGAAAGCTATAGTTAGAAACTCTGCATTCTTGAATATTAATCAAAAATAACTAAAGCTTTACAAAGGGACTCAGAGCTGCTTACATATTTGGTAAAACTATATATGTACAAAGATTGCCTAAGGATGGCCAGTTGCTTATAACTGGGGGTTTTGACATCTTTAAAATGTTTTATTTGGTTCCGGAATTTCTTATCCAATATTCCTAGAGTACAAGTATTTTTCAGTGGTTTGTTTCTGCTCAATGAGTTAAAATTTAGCTCAATTAGATAGTTTTCAGGATCCAGAAGTCAACTACATAATCAATTAGATATTTTTTCTGTATGATGATAAGACATGCTATCAAATTATTATGTTCCGAAACAGACATACACTGGAGTATAGGAAGATACAAATTTTAAGTTGGGTGTGTGCTGTCACCACACAGTGAGGGGTATGATTAGAAATGAGAACATATGGAAAAGGTGGAGTTTCTTTTGTTTAGGATAGTAAGATATTTGGAACAAGTGGTGTTGTGTGGACAGTTCGATTATGATGAAATTATTTTATAGTGTTTTTGATAATTTAAGCTTGCTATTAAACAATATTCACTTTTCCATCTGAAAATTTTGCTTATGCCACGTTATTATTAATTCCCATCTTTATTCATTGTTTTGTCACCAAAGCATTTTGTGCCAAAGTAGATTGTAAAATGTTAAACACAAAACAAATACATAGAGGTGAGACCCATTTGGATGAAAACTACTAGTAAATTGATACGACTTGGAATAATATTAGGAAATATATTATAGGAGTATTATATTATCAGATAGGTATTAATTTTATTAGAAAATGATTATTAGTATCTTATTTAATTAGGGATAATCTTAGGGAGCAAGTTAACGATTATCGATATATAGGGCTTTATCATTGTAAGTTTATTATGCTGAATATTATGAATGAATTGGTTTGAGTCTTAGACTTTTGGGAGATCCCTACTTCTCAAATTGTATGAACTGTCTTGGTGTTTTGTTTGTGTTTCTCTTTTAAATAAATATGGATCTATCTTGATTCGTATCAATTGGTATTAGAGCTGTTGATTCTAGACCAATAATCTGAAAAACAAACTGTTCATTGACAAAAGTTACTGTTCACTCCGAAAGAAATAAAATGTTCTTTTTCCTCTTTATTTTGCTGATATATATATATATATATATTATATTAAAAGAAAACAAAAACAAAAACTTTTAGCCATGATAGTCAAGATTGTTGTAGATGTTGAGGCCAAAGTTGATCGATTTGACCTCGAGGAAAAGTTAGTTCTTTACTGGCTAATTTGAGGGCAGATGTAGCTAGCTATCAAGCTGAAGCAAATAAGCGACATGAGGAATTGAAGATGCTGATTCTCAGTTTAGTTCCAAAGTCGACTCTAGAATCAGTGGAGGCAGAAATAAGTGAAGAAGAGAAGGATGGTGTAGTCGGCAGTGATGAAGGAATTGAATCTGTCTTGCCAGAGTTGATACCAAATAGAGTAGTTCCAAACCAACCTGTCACCAGCAGGGGCGATTGGGTGCAGCAGGTTAGCGGCGAGCACAACATGGGTGGTTTGTTCCATGACAGTTACAAGGAAAAGGTGAATCACAACAGAAACGACTTCCTTGGGTCAAACTTCTGCTGGGGATTTATAAAGAATGATTCTGGTCCATTTAGGGGACCAATTTCAGGGACGGGAATAGTCAACAAAGATGGAGTGTGTTCTGATCTTAGAAACATATTACATCAAGGGCTTGATTGGGGTGTAAATCTATCCTACCAGATAAGCATATTGTTGGAGCAAGTTTTGGAAAGATAGAAGGGCACATCATATATCTGTCGTATAACAGGCGTGGGATGTCTTTGGACCTGTTTTCAAGCCACATTATGATGTTTTCAAGACTAAAATATGGGATCCCGGAATCAAGAATGTTCAAAGCAACACCATGAGGACAAGATATATTTTGGGGCTGGATTATTGATACGACTGGGAATAATATTAGGAAATAATATTATAGGAGTATTATATTATCACATAAGTATTATTTTTATTAGGAGATAACTATTAGTATCTTATTTAATTAGGGATAATCTTAGGGAGCAAGTTAACGATTATCTAGGCTTTATCATTGTAAGTTTACTATGCTGAATGTTATGAATGAATTGGTTTGAGTCTTAGAATTTTGGGAGATCCCTACATCTCAAACTGTAGGAACTGTCTTGGTGTTTTGTTTGTGTTTCGTTTTAATAAATAAGAATCTATCTTGATTCATATCATAAATCTCTTGTTCCGTATCTCGTATAAAGATAAGCCCCTAAACAGTATAAGCAGACCTGTCAAGCTCTTTGATGTCCAGTTAAGCTAATATTTAGTCTTTATATGTTTGCCAGAATGGAGGAGAGTTTCTCATACAAGCTAACTTTCAGAAGCGTAGAAAGCTCGCTGATGATGCTGACTCAATTGCAGCTGACAACGCTAAGGTTGATTTACTGCTTAAATTTTCATGACTAAATCTTATAATGATTAATCTTAGATGTGCTACTACAAAATGGCTTCTGTTCCTCGTTCCATTTTCAGTGTAGCTCAAATTTTCATGTTATTAGTTAATTTTCTGTATGCAAGCATTTTTCTTCTTCGGATTGCGCTTAGAATATTCTCGTAGTCATTCTTGTTGGAAATATCCAGGTAGTCGCAGATGTTAAGCAAAAGGTTGCAGAACCTATGGAGGTTAAGAGTGGATCAGATGTAAATAGGAGAAAACAAACCCGTGGCAAGGGAAATTCTACTCAAGCCAGAGGACGTGGTTCCCTAATTACGGATCAGACAAGATCACAAAATTCTGCCTCAAATGGTCTTCTTGAGAACTCACATCAGAAGGTATCATTTCTGTGCAACCATTTCCAATGTTACTGCTAGTCATAGTACCAAGAGCCTAGATACCTATTTTGTTGCTATGTTTTGTGATCCATTGTTACATGGTCATCTAACAAGTGATGGCCATTCTAGATTATTAACAAATTTTACATGTGGCTTAGGATATAATACATTGTAAGTTCTATCTAGTTTGCTTCACGTTCATCACATTGAAGCAATTGTCAAAATTATTTCTGTATAAAATTTAATGGCTACTTAGTAGATTAAGTGTCAAAAGTATGGACATCTCACCCTGGTATATTTGCAATGGACGAGGTGTACTAGAAAGTGAAGAACGAAAAGCCGGGTAGTATTTTCATTAGTTTTTTCTTTTTTATGCTTTATGTAAACCTTTTGATTAGCAATTGAAAGTCCAATCCTTAAAACTGATTGAAAACCATTCTTCAGAAAGATCAAGGATGGATGCAATACTATGCATGTTTGTCTAAGAAATCTTGTATATACGTTGACTCTAAGTTACACCAGGAATTTCTCAAGGGAAATAATATGTTTAATGAAATATAGAGGGCAACAGTGAAATACTGATTCAGAACTATCATGTTGCAACTTGCAAGATGTAAAATTTTCTTCTCACAAGTAGGAAAACAAGGACGTTTATTGGGTAAAGAATCAAGGATCAGTATAATGTTGATAAGCCATTGAAAGTAAAAAGCATGTACCGAGGTCCCCTGTAACCACTTTCTGCTTTTTCAGTGCTTTAAGGAGGGATATGTTAGATGATTAGGTCATTGTTAAAACTTTGAGGGACTGTTTAATGATCATGTTTGTACAAACTACAAAGTCATGAAAGAGTTACAAATGACAACTGATGTTACTGAAATGCGACTTCATTGCCTTGTTCATCCTCCAATGATTCATAACAATAAGATTTATATGTATAGCCAGAATGGTATTCAACAAAAAATAAAATGGTTTGTTATTAGTTGCAATGACTAGGCTCATAATATAATTTGTTCTGTTTGTGTTAACTGTCTAAAATATATTTAATGGTTTGTTATTATTTGTAAAAGAAACCCCTCTTTTGATTGGATTAGATCCTGCTACATATATCCAACATATATTTATGTTGTTGCATCCTGAGGATGGTTCTTTGGTTAAGATTTAATATATATTACTACTAATCTTTGCTTGCCTAAAAACTACTTATCTTATAGGAATATGCTAGTCTAGTAGTTTGTAAAACAATTGTTTCCTTTCTAGTTTTACAGTGGCCGGTTACGTTTATTTCTATACCTTCTGGTCCTATTCCCTTCTCATCTGATCTTGAAATGACTTCCGCTGTCTGCAAATTGCAGGAGAGTAACAGGCCAAAGGAACAACTTGGACAAAATGAACGTGCTTCGTTCGAGGTAATTTTCCTAACCACTCCCCCCCCCCCCCCCCCATGCCTGCTTTCTAAGTATAAACTATTTATTTATCTATGTTGATTAGGCATTCTCCTCATCTCTTGAAAAATTTATAGACCAGTTTCTGTGTGTCGAGGAAGTTTGTTAATTGAGTATCCAGGTTGTTGACTAGTGAATTAAGTTTCAAATGGATGAAAATGTGGATATCAATAGGAACTAATAGTGCTCCATGTAAAATTGTTTGTTAAATAAGTTGTATATCTCAAGTTTAATGGCATCTGTCTTAGCATGTTCTTATCGTACTGTCATCTACGTTTCTTTTTATTACGGAAAGTATTTTATTTGTTAACAAATTAGGAGGAGCTCGCATCATTGCGTGCCAAAATATCGATTCTAGAGGAGGACCTGCGAAAAGCGCGACAAGAGGCCTCAGAAAATCAACATCTATGCCAACAGTTGGAAAAGGTTCAATTTCTGTCAGCTTCTTATTTTAGTATTCAGGAACCTTATTGTACTTGCTGCAATATAGAATCACTATTTATGTTTTATCCTCTTGTATAGGAACTTAAGGAGCTTAAACATAATGAACAGCAGGTGAAACCAAAGGTAATTTTGCTATGTATTTTCAACTTTTGCTAGCATGTCTACAAGAATAGGTGTTTCTTTAGTCTGACAGTAAGATTGTTACCCTTACTCCCTCTAATACAGAGGATGAAAGTCATATCCGATCTGCTGATATCCGTGTCTAAAGCTGAGAGACAAGAAGCACGAATGAAAGTACGCCATGATTCTCTGAGACTTGGCAATGTTGGTGTTATCAGGTAAAGCATCCAAATTATTGTTGTCAGTTTAGTCAATAGTCAATCTCTTACCTGAATCACTTGAGTAGCAGCATGTCTTACTTTTATACGATGAAAATACATCTGATATTTTTTTGATCAAACTGCAGAGCTGGAACAGTCATATCCGAGACTTGGGAAGATGGGCAAGCCATTAAGGATGCTAATGCCCACCTGGTTTGTTCTTATTGATGCTATTGAATTTCCATGTTTCCTTTATGTTCAAATTAAGCTTGCACACAGTAGGATCAGAAAAAACCACTGACGCCAAAGTTCCTTGTTAAAATTAATCATAAAAAGCTGCAAAATATTATTGCTGATGAATCTATAGTTGTTGTGGGATATCCAATTTATAGTCACCTCCCAGATTGAACTCCGTAAAATTAGGTTATATTTGTAAATTATATGCAACTAAGTTAACTAATACCTGAAATTAGGAGATGATTGAAACCTAAATATAAATGGTTTGGTGTAACCGCAAGTCACAGAAGGTTTAAATGATAAGACCTGCAAGGATCTGCGTCGAAACGAAGAAAACACAAACAAGAAACACAAAGGTCATTGTCCCCAATAGAATATCGATACAAAAACACACGCAAATGTTCTGTACAGTTAAAAAAATGCTTAACAACTCAAATTATGGCATGTTCATAAATTAGTTTTTTTTTTCTTCTTTTTATCGTTCATCATCAATTAAAAATGTAGAATTGTGCTTGGAACTCATTGCCTAGTCCTTTAAGAATAAAATAGCGTATAGATGGACTATGCAATTCACAATACTTACAATCTCATTTTCTGCTTTCTAGAGGCGTTTGTTAGAATTGCGGGAGGCTGTTGAGAGACAGCGGAAGTCACTAAAGAAAAAGCAGCAAGGTACACATCTACTGTAATTTTGAAGTCAGTCGAGTAAGGTTCTCGACTTTGCGTTGCCGCACTCTGTTATTATTTCAAGTGGAAATTAATATTCTGTTCTAACCAAGTCTAAATTTTATTAATCTGTCTTCAAAGATAAAGGAGATGGAAGTGAATCCGAGTCAGGAGGTCCTGAGGAAGATGTCATCATCCAGGATGAAATTTACAAATCCCGTCTAGCCAGCATCAAGCGTGTAAGTTCCCTTACTGTTTGCAATATTATTTACACCTTGTTGTTTTAAAAGTTTTCATTTAGCTGTTTATATTTTACAGGAAGAGGAAACCTATGTTCGTGAGCGAGATCGGTATGAACTAGAGAAGGGACGACTTATTCGTGAAATGAAACGTATTAGAGATGAGGATGGTTCTCGTTTTAATAATTACCAGATCCTGAACCATCGATATGCTCTCTTAAATCTTCTTGGTAAAGGAGGATTTAGTGAGGTTTACAAGGTATGTTTTGTATTTGTTTCCTTTAATTTTTTTTGGTAGCTTGGACAATTAGTAAATTGTAACACAGTCCAATAATATAACTTTGAGTGATATTGTAGCTTTGCTTTGCGATGAGTTATTTCTAGAGGTGGCGATTTTAACTCCTCATTTGGGTTATGTTTTCTACCTAATGGGTCAAATGGGTGAACAAATCTTACAAAATTGTAAGGTAAAACTAACTCGTCTCACGCCGGAATAAATCTTACAAACTTTTAAGGTAAAAGACCTCATAAATCATTTTAATAATAAGAAAACTGGATTAGTGAAATTATTAGTTTCTGCAATAATATTTGATGCACTAATGATTTATAAAAAAAAGTCCAACATTTAACACAGAAAGTGTTTGGGGGAAACCGAACCAACCTGTACCAAAATAGTTAGTTTTGACCTGAACCCATTTGACCTATTATCCAACTCACTTTTTGCTACAGTTAGTTTTCTGTATCATTTGTTGCACATATCAACCACTGTGTAAGTACGCCCATCTGCAATTATTCAAAGCAACTGTTTTCTTTGTCAGGCATTTGATTTGGTGGAGTATAGATATGTTGCTTGTAAGCTTCATGGTTTAAACGCCCAATGGAGTGAGGATAAGAAGCAAAGTTACATACGTCATGCCATACGAGAATATAATATTCACAAAACGTTGGTACACCATAACATTGTTCGGCTGTGGGACATCTTTGAGATAGATCAAAATACTTTTTGCACTATTCTGGAATATTGCAGCGGTAGTAGTCTAAGCATCTTGACTATAAAATTTGGTTAAATCAAACTTACTGTCTTATTAACGTTCGTACTATATACAGGCAAAGATCTCGACGCTGTTCTTAAAGCAACCCCCATACTGCCAGAAAAAGAAGCTAGGATAATTATTTGTCAGATATTTAGAGGACTTGTTTACTTGAACAAAAGAAACCAGAGGATTATTCATTATGATTTGAAGCCTGGAAATGTTCTTTTTGATGAATTGGGTGTTGCAAAGGTAACTGATTTTGGTCTTAGCAAGATTGTGGAGGACGATGTTGGGTCTCAAGGCATGGAGCTTACATCTCAGGGAGCTGGAACGTATTGGTGAGTATTCAGCAATCTACCAATTTGAAACTTGATAAGTCACCCTCTTAAAATGAATTGGAAAACTTTATTTTCTGAACTCTTCCTTTGATCATTATAATTATTATTGGTATTATCATATGTGTTATTTCACGTCTATAATTCAATATAAAGTTCAATCATGTATGAAGCATACTTACAAGTTTCTTTGTTATATGGTTTTGTATTTAAGACTGAATTTCTCACAATTGCAACTTGAACTAAGGGTTTGAACTTTATACTAAAATCTTGTTTGGTCAACCAACTTTTTTTATTATATTTAACTGCGAGAACGATTGTTTTTCATTTCCTGCTTGCATTCTACCATCTTTTATGTTAGCAGCCAATTAGTGATTTCTTCCTTACATGCTCAGGTACCTCCCACCAGAATGCTTTGAGTTAAGTAAGATCCCACTCATTTCGTCAAAGGTCAGTGTACAGATTTTACTTTATTATGTTCTTACTAGTAAATTTCCTATTTCCAAAATCAATTATTTTCCTTTAAAAAGGACTGTCTACCAAAGGGCCATTGGCCTAGCGGTATCGGAGTAACCTTTCAACCATGAGGTTGGGGGTTTGAGTCCGAGGGATGGGACAAATGTAAATATTCATGGTTAATGTATAAATTTGTGTGTTAGTTGTGGTAGTTTACTTGCCTTTCTTAAAAAACAAAAAGACCGTCTGTTTTTAGGTTTTACATTGGGTGATATCTGCAAAGGGGGCATATAGTTTCATTAGAATTGTATTGTTCTTTCATCTTGTTTTTGAGTTTTGACTATGCAATGAGCTCTTTTTCGTTTTTTGAAAATAGGTTGATGTGTGGTCAGCTGGTATTTTATTGTACCAAATGCTGTTTGGAAGACGCCCCTTCGGGCATGATCAGACACAAGAACGCATATTGCGTGAAGATACCATAATTAAAGCCCGAAAAGTTGAATTTCCATCTAGACCTTCTGTGTCAAATGAAGCAAAGGTAACTGCTTCAACTCATGTTCTCCTTTTCTTTAATGTTTCTTACTCATTAGCCAAAAAAGTTTTATCGATATCTAATTCATTCTGAGGTTTGTTTAATAAAATACATGAATATGAATATGAATATGAATTGTTAGATGGCCTAGACCCATCAGGCTCCATATGTAAAACACATTTCCTAATTGCTAAACTGAAGAGCTTCCATGCACCCTGGTTGCCTACTTGCCTTTATAAGTCTTATCACAACTATAAATGGTTTCTACTTCTCAAATATGCAAAATAAAATCAAGATATCTGGACCACAGAAATGATTTTGAGCATCACTTTAGTAACTCTATTATTATTACTGAAGTAACTTGAATATTAGTACCCAAGCCATAAAATTTGATTCTCTGAACAGCTACATTCATCAGGCTGGCGCTACAAAGCATTTCTGTTATGTAATTCCAGAAAATATATTTATCCTTGCAGGAATTCATTCGGAAATGCTTAACATATAACCAGGAAGATAGACCTGACGTGTTAACTATTGCTCAAGATCATTACCTTATATATTCCAAGAAATGATCCCAGGTGGAGAGCCGGTCACTCAACAGATAACTTATTTTAGCAACCGTTGGCCAATCTTCCCCATGAGCATTTGCCAGAAGGTGTGGCATGTTGATCTCTTGGGCTGAAAAACCACGGCACCCCCAAATTCCTTGGCTTAGGGCCAAAGAATAGCAGATATGGGAAATTTTCTTGAGTAAATTGTGAAGTGTTTAGTTTTTCTTTTTCACCCAGAAGCTGGTGTTTTGTTCCCACCTCCACCAAATAATCGTAGTCGTCATAGGGGGTGCTTTCACTTTTTGTATGTAAATATGAAAATGGTAGATCATTGGCTTCACGGTGGAGTGGGGGTTTTGGAATGAGCGTTTGAGCAAATGTATCGGCTTATTCTTTTGTGACCGGAAGGTTATGGGGATAACTTGTTTCTGTAAATGCATGATTAACTCTTTTTTACCAACAAGCTTCTTGGAACATGATTCGTTTTATGCCAATAATAATTTCAAGACGTCACTATCACTATTTTTTCCTGAACTATGAGGTAACATAATTAACTTCTAAAATGACACAAATTTTTAGAATACGAGGCTTTTGAAGATGACAAAAGTTTTAGGATTGTAGTTTTATCATCGCATTTGAACTCCTTTCTCATATTGTGTTATGGCCGAGATATTGATTCCCTTTCTAGCATGAAGTTATTATTCAATTATTCACTTAGCATCTACGTTCGCCAAATTTCTATTTATGACAAAGAAGAGGAGTTGTGAATGAGCATATTACTGAATGTGTTTGTCAATTTATGTTTAAAAACTTTGTCCATTAATGGTCTAGAAGATATGGGAAGCTGAATAACATCACTTTGAAGTTTGAACTCGATGGGTACTCAAAAACCATCTCATATACGTAGTTTCGATGATGAGTACCTTTTGATTCACCTTCAAGCATTGAAAGTTGAAACTATTTTAGCTCCATTTAAAACTTCTAACAATTCATCTTTGGTAGGCTAGAGAACCGTTCCTTGAGGCTACCCTAGTTCATAAATCTGTAATCCAAGAGACATGTACTGTCTCTTTCTTTTTCCCGCTCTTGTAACATTTAAAAGATATTGATATTCCTTTTGGTATCATATCCAAGTCTTTGGGGTTAAATTCATGTAATAACTAAAGTAATGAAGAAATGGATGCTGAATATCATACCTTAATTTCTCATAGCAAATTAGCAAGCAAGCATATGATTTACATGCAACATCATTGTAGAAGTTGGTTCATAAGGTTTAACAGAGTAAAGAAGCACCCTGACACAAAAGTCTAATGTAAATAGCTCTTGTAGTAATAATTATGTTAAGTCATCTCCTAAGCAGATTCCAAGCTTACAACAGTCCATTTGTCATAGCCAATAGGTAGCACAATAGCTCCCTGAGACAAAACCATATCAGGAATGGACGTGTGCAGTCTGACCTTGTTACATAGCAAGAAAGTGTCCACAGACTTCGGTGGATTAGGCTCGTTGATTGAGAGAACAAAGTGGTCAGACAGTTCAATTGTTGTTGCTTCATCTTCTGGCAAAATGGACATACAAGACTCACTGGTCTCATTTGAAGTACCTGAACCAGAACGGAACGGCTCAGCAACACAAGAGTAGAGCTGTTTAGACGGGTGGGTCAGGCGTGTTGGGTACTTGGGTTGCATGTCAAGCAGGCGGGTATAAACATGTAGTTGTCAAGTGCTTGTTGAAATGGGTCAGGTCATGCTGACTCATAAACGATTATTTGTTGTTTTTTATTGAGATTTAATAAGGGAACTAGTGTGTTGTATATGGTTACAGAAGGTATATCATGACAATAATGCTCTAATTTTGTAAATAGATATATATTAGGTGGTTTAACACATTTTAATTACACTTTGGACAACTTTCAGCCTGTTTGACACGATCTTAGCCAAGAATTTCAATTTCACCCATTTAAAACATCATGCAAAAGTACTACCCAAATCGATCCATTGACGTTTGAACAATGGCGGACATTTTTAAGGGGCAAGGGAGGATCCAGGTCTCTCAAAAACTTTGTGCCGTAAGTGTAAATTTATATTACTGGGGTTAGAAAAATATTAGTCGGAATCGCTAGTAATCGCCGGTCATCCATATGGTGGTGAATCTGTTCCCCGTATTTTCTAGCTTGGTCCCTCCAATAAAAAATATTAGAATGATTTTGACCCCCAAAATAAAAGTGTTCAAGATCCGCCACTGCATTTGAATTGGTGAAAAACGCCTCTTCTACTATAGAGTATAATAGAAGAAGCTGAAATACTCTCATGTAGTCATTTTTTACAATAAAAACCGTCGGTAGAATTTTACTGAAGTGTTCCTTGAATCCATTTAGGGGGTAATATCTATTTTCATGTACGAAGTAATAGAAGTTAGAAATGATCAATAAGTCGGTAAAGAAATAGAAGTTAAGAGACAAGCATAAGTACAATATATCTTTGGCATATAGTATTTCAAAAGCCTTTGGCCACTCTACTAAATTCATTGACTTGGCCTTAGTAAGTCATCTTTTGGTTACCTTTTGCCTACTACTTAGCCTAAATATTGTAATTTTGTGAACAATGCCCTTCACAGGTACTGACAAACCATCTCAAATTCAAGTGATTTTAACACAAACAAAGGCTCCTTATTTTCTTTTTGAGCAACTGAGATGAATGTATGACATTAACTAACAACTCCCACCAACTTTACAAACCTCATCCAAACGTAACTCAAGAGTAAACAGAATCTAACAACATTTTATATTTTATAATTTCTTTTATTTTTCGGTATGAAAAATTTAACGAAAGCTCCAAAAAACTCGATATAAGTTACGTAAGTTCATTTGCTCATTAACAGGATTGAAACTTCAGTTTAATTCGTAAAAACATAACGTAGACGTTGGTAAAATAACTTTTGTTTCTATCTTACCTTTTTGTTAATCAAAATGAACTTTCACCGCCTTTTACGATCAAAATTGAACTTACAGACATTTTAACATGTACAGAGTATATAAATTCGCATCACCTATCTCAAGGTTTTTGACACTTTCATTACCTTTTGTTATTAAATTTGCCCTAAATAGTAGACAAAAGTATTTCCTTTTCAATGTCACACATAGAGAATCAGAGATGCACAACAAAGTAAATAACTAAATATAAACCACAAAAAAGTTTACATTTTTGAAAGAAAATAAAAAAGATAAAATTACGCGAAAATAAGAAAATGTGTGAAAGCAATTCCAGCAATATCATTATAAGCGGCTTTTGAAGTTTTGAAAGCTGATGAAGATTTAAAGGTGGCGCCTTTAACAACAACAGTAGCTCTAAAAACAGGGTTATGATCTTCACCATATTTAATGGTGGAATAACATGGTGATCCCCATCCACTTTTTTGACATAACTCATTCAACTTACTCTTAAACATTTTCTTGATTAATTAGACTAATTTTGGCTATTTTGTTTTGTGTCGAATAGAAATCAAGAGTAGAAATAGGAAGATACAAAAGCGTTTGTACTTGTGAAAGCTGGGTGTTGCTTCCCGTGTGATGTACGATTCGCCTGCAAACTATATGTATCAAAAAGTAAGAATTTTTTATTTAAAACTAAGAATTTTACAAGTTTTTATGGGTCATGATAAGTTGTTAAATTTTGAAGGGAAAGTTTTTGGTAGAAATAAATATTTCCCTACTTCTTATGATAAGATTTTTTAATTGATTTTGAGGTTTTGACAGTCTTTTTTTACTAACGGACCTTCTTTGTGTGTGTATGATAACAGGATTACTATCCGGATACTATTACTGTATTTATTAATCGATGTATAACTTTGCTAGAAGGTATTAGGGTAATGAAATTAACTTATAGTGTTATCATGACACAGTAAGTTCATGAGCACCTAAATTAAATGAATAGTGATCTTCGATCTCAACATGAGACATCACGTTCTCTTACAGATAAATAGAGTGAGTCTCATGTTATTATATAAAATGATTTATTTATTTATTTAACTTTTATTTGTGAGGGAACACAACCTCTAATATTGAGGTTTAACAGTTAAACGATCTCAATCCCGAATAAACTTAGTCAAATAATCCCCTAATTTGGTTATTTATGCTCGTGTACTTATTCTATCAAATGGTGATTGTATATCAGAAAATTATTATTTTTTTCTTGTTTTATGACAGAACAATTGAAAGCGTCTTAAATGTTGATTGATATACATATTTCTATCGCTCTCTTTCTATACTACTCTAAATAGTCTTGACAACTTTAAATAAGGTGGATGAACTTAATTAGGTGTCTAATCCTGATCTTTTAAGTATGAACTTATTTTTTTAGTTCAGATCTACAAATTCGTTCTCTTAGAGTTGAATCCATGTTCACGAGTTAGAACCTTCCTTTCATTGATTCTCATCTATATATATGCTCATTATATTTAATGTAAACCCTCAAATCATAAAATTAATAAGTAGCTTAATAATTGTAATAGGTGGACAATTAAATCAAATGTATAAGTGTGTTTTGTCGAGTGCCTACGTATTTCAAAGGTAAAATAGATCTTATTTGCCACTTCAAGTAAAAAAGTGAAAAGTAAATTTACCACCCTATCATTTTTAATTGCTGATTAGGATTTTGTTAGTCGAACAGAGCCTTGACATGGTGCTCCATGTGGAAAAAGATTTTTACTCATATTTTGACTTTTAAAAATAAAATAATAATATGCCATTATATATAAAACAAAAACTCCACTTAATTTTGAGATATGACGCTATACCTTCTTATTTTTACTCTTGTGATATCATGTTCCCCTTTTTCATTTCTTTTTGTTTCAAAGCCTGTTTATTTATTACCTACCATCAAATCAAATCAAATACTGTAACTAAAGTCTGATTAGCAACATAAGACCCCGACATTTTTAATGAGTATCATTGATTATACTCTCTTTCTCTTTCCGTACAGGACTCTAAACGCACATATAAAGAATACGCATTCAAAATAAGCCTTTTTAATTAGTGATGCAAAATCCAAGTCAACAATTAAAAATAATGGGGTAGTAAATATACTATTTTTTTTTGTATTTGGAGTGACAAATAATGCCCTTATAAAAAATTACATCACAATTCTCTATTCACATATTTTGAATGACAAATTTACCCTTTTAACCCGAATCCAAAATCCATTTTCCTTTTTATGTTTTCTCGGCTGGCATGTTCCACCAAAAAGAAAGCTATAAAACATATATTTTTCATCTCGTCTAACCTAATTACACATTAAGTCCTTTTTTTAGTTAGATACGTCTCAACATATTTAATTAGTTAAGTTCATTTTAATTTACTTAGCTCAAAAGAACAAAATAAATATTTTATTTAATTTATTACTTGAATAATATATATTATCAATTATTGATATATCAATACCTTTTATATGTAACCTCGTAGATCCGTATGTAAATAGTACGGAGTAATATTAATATAGTTATATATTGTACCATGTACACAAACCCCACACATATGCCTAAAGCTCAGAATGGACGTACGATTTTCTAATTCCCAGCCTTATACCAAACATCTGATTTGGTTGGTCAAAGTTGGCATCGATTATACATTTGACATTGAACTGGAAAAGTTAAAACATGAACACAACTATGTCTTTATAGTTATGAGCCTTTCAAAGTTCAAACCTAAGTAAAAGTTTATTTTGATTTGTCTCATCTCTTAGTTTAATTGTCAGACAAGTTTTTATTAAGCATCTGAATCGTTCTTTAAGTTTTATAATTCATTCTCATTCTCGTCCAAATCACAAATTATGTTTCAACCAAACTAACTTTATAGCATTATGTATGAAGGAAGATTCGTGCCTAATTTGATCGTTTGATTGGAAATCGATCTATTTGTCGCAATTGTCAAGTGATTAGCTAGAAAAGTAGAAAGTCAATCATTAAGTAGACAATTATCGAGAAATAATGATGAAATTTAATAAATTCAAGCAATATAAATGATTTTTTATAAGTGATTATATGATATAATAATAATATAATATAATAATATATAAACAATACAAGCACAAATTAAAAACAAAATGAAAATTTATTATCACTTTTTGAGGTTGATATTTTATTCCACGTGTCATTACTCATTACATATCATTCAACGACATTAATTTAGTTCAAGTGCTATTTGCTCAAAATTAGTACTAGCTCAATATATGATTTTAACATGTATACATTCGAATACACTGTTTACAAAATGTGTGTACATTTACCGTTTTCTATATTTATCATCTCAAAAGAAATACTAGTACATTGTGAGATAACAAATTAACTAAGGGGTTAATACATAATAATTGTTAAGCTAGAGAGACCAAAAAGGTAAAATAAAACATAACGTCTAAATAAAGTTGCATTCGATATTCTTTTAGGGAAGCGATTTTCACATTATCATTTCTTTAATCGTACATCATCAATTGTACTTTATAGTGTTAGATAATATAACACCTTAAAGCATGTTTAATGATATACAATTAAAATATGCCGGTTCAATTTTGTTGAGAAGACCAATTGTTGTTGTAACGCGCATACTACATTGTTCCATAACATAAAGCTTCATTTAATTTAGTTACATATATCGATTTGTAATGAGCTTAAGCGTACCTCATCCGCAACGCAAGATTTGCTTCTTTTTCACATGGTGGGTGGTTGTAATAGTTGGTAAACATGTTTAATCATTCATCCTCCATCCTTTATGTTACACTGTTTCATTTTTTTCATATTCACCCTTTAACTTTCTCATGTTTTACTATACACCTCATCTATTGCTTTTTGCCAGTTAATTTCAATCATCGTCTCAGTATCTATAATTGTTTCGTTATATATTCAACTTTAACTTTTTTTCTACTGTATATTTTCAACTTTAAAATCTTCTATTTTATGAGATCAACTTTCAAAACCTTTATATTGTATGTTGACTTGTCTTTTTGACTTTGACAAACAAGGAAACTTTCCTTTTTTGAAACAACCAAAAAAGGAAATATTACATACAATAGAGAGGTTTAGAATGTTTACCTCATATAATAAAAGATTTTGAAGTTGGGTGTATACAATAGAAAAAAATTTAAGTTGAACGCATAACGAATCAATTATCCCTTTAATATATCAAGGTTTTATAGAGTTGTGGCAGAAAATCCATATTGTGGGGCTAAATGGATTTTATCATAGTCTTTAGATTTTTCGAGTCATGAGTTTACTCTTACGACGTAAGAGTCGAGTCAAAAAACGAGGCAACTCGAATTCCAATTTTTAAATTACTTTGACTCTTACAAGTCGTTTATTGACTCTTTCGAGTCGTGTGTGACTTTTCCGAGTCATACAATCAGATAAATTTTTTAGAGTATTGTAATACAAAAAGGAAATGACAAAATAGAAAAAGAAATGACTATAATCTGTTTTAAATTAAAATTTTATGTTAATTATCGGTTAACGACTTAACTATCGATTATCACCATGTTTTATTTTTCTTAAGAGCAAACGTCTTAAACGAGAATATAAATATATACATATATATTACAAAAAAATAATTTTTACGAGTCGAGTCGAGTTACAAGTCGTGAATTAAAGATAGAGATTTCAACTATTAATTCTATGTAGTTTAACAAATTAAGTAGAAATGGTTTGAACATATAAAACGATAATGATAAATGATACTTTTGTTATTCATCCAAAATACAAATGTCTTTATTACTGTATAATAATATTTCTTCCTTATTTATTAGATTAGTATAATCTAGTGTTTAAGTGGTTTTCGTTTTTGTCTCACTTTAGTAGGTAACGAGTTATAATCACATTAATGGTTAAAAAATGTAAAACCTTTAGTTTTAGCAAACAATATAGTTACCCTACAATCTTTGTTATTTATGCAAATAAGTATAAATATATATCATTTTCCAATCAATAGATACATAATAACGCCAAGATCGACTAATTATGTTTCACCAATTTATTTTATTTTAGCTAATGATATGATATATTAGATACGTTATGCCTATAAACTAATTTGTTAACATATATACTTCAAATCAAACCAATGACACCTTTTTTACATTGTTATTTACTTGACATCGTTACTTAATGTTAGTATATATATATACACGTACATCATGAATCTCAATATCTACTCTCTTCTAACCAAAAGCTAACCAAAACCTTAAACGACGACCACTCACCACAACTACCATGAGTCCCAAAAAAGACGATTGCGGCCACCATGAAGACGACGAAAGGCGTAAACTATACCGTCATGTAGCCACCGGTCTCTTCTCACTAATTTTCCTAGTTGCCATCATAATCCTCATCATTTACCTAATCCTCCGTCCCACAAAACCTCAATTCACCCTCCAAGATATCACACTTAACGCGTTCAACATCTCAACCGCCACAACCACCCTAACATCCGACCTCCAAATAACAATATCCTCTCGGAACCCTAACGCCCGTATTGGAATATTTTACGATAAACTTGATGTGTACACCACTTATCGTAGCCAACAAATCACATTACCAATAATGCTTCCACCATCATACCAAGGACATAAAGACGTGACCGTTTGGTCGCCTTATCTGTATGGAACTGAAGTTCCTCTAGCACCGTATCTGGCCATCTCATTAGGTCAAGACGAGATAGCTGGTACAGTGCTTGTTAATATTAAAGCTAGTGGAAAAGTAAGATGGAAAGTTGGTACTTTTGTTTCGGGTAAGTACCCGTTGAATGTGAATTGTCCGGCTTATATTACGTTTGGGAATAAAGACGGTGGTTATGCTGTTGATCCTGCCATTAAGTATCAGTTAGTAGCAAGGTGTAACGTGGATGATTGAGGTTATATTTTGTTTAACGCCATTAACTATCGTCATGCGAATTTTTAGTTTTGTAGTATTGTGAAAAAAGAATGGAAGGAAATCAAGAGGAAGGATATGTTAGTGGAGTTTCTATATTTATTTTTCATAATCTAATTTTCTTGTATTTTTGTTTTCCACAAGAAATCTGTGGTATTTTGTGTTTAGATACAATTTTCTTTAATAGGGCGAAGTTAGAATTTGTTTGTTGAAGGGCAAAATTATATCGTAACATGTAAATTTTTTCCCCACACTGTTATACCAATAACCTAGTTATCTATATAAAAGAATAATACACGAACGATCAAATTATATATAACAAAGCATAACACTTTTTTTATAGTCAAGAATACCCTTTTATAAAACATAAGACACCCCAAAAAAAGGTCAAAATAGCTTCAAAAAAGCAGTGAATTCAAAGGAAAGGCTACCTAATAACATCATAAAAAGCAACAAAACTAGATAATTAACCAAAATACCTCTAGAATTTGTCACCTAGTTTTTCTAGTTGAAGCTTTCCTTAAAAACACATAATACTTCCAGTTTGACTATTAACTACAATTCCGAAATCGACCTTCGACCCATTCCAACCCTTCTCTAACACCAACGAGCAAGCCAATTCCGAAATCAACCTCTGACCCGTTCCAACCCTTCTTCGGGATTCATTATGAGCACTATTTACACCTTCAATATAAACTTGAAATCTATTAGACTTTTTCCAATTACTAAATCCCCCAGTTGTAAAAACAGCTTCACCATGATCCTCAACATGATCAAAACATAAATAATAATATAAACAATATGCAACATCTCCTTTCACACTGTATTCTAACCAATGTTTGAATAAATGTAACCACTTACCATTGAATCTTCTCTTTTCCTTGCCCATAGCTTTCTAAGGTAACGTATGGCCACGAAGTTGATAAGGACCTCTTTGCAAGTATGTTCTTCAAATTATCTCATGATCATTAGCATTATAGCTAGAAATTCTTTTTCTATCCTTAGGATCTGCCGGAAGATCATCAACATTAATTTTTTCACATTGTTTTTTTGAATTTACTTCAACAGTTGGGTTTATGGAATTTGTTGATATATCCTCGACATTAATTTTTCAAAATTCCTTTTCAAACTTACTTCAACACTAGGTGTTTGCACCTGTGGTGTTTTTTTATCTTATAACCCATTTATCCAACAATGACATAATGTCTCAGTGTTTACGTTAAACGATGACACACAATTAAACATAACATTATAGAAACTACAAATAAATAAGTCCATATCAAATTTAACCTCAAATCAAAATTTTACATGGTATGTGAACCTAATTCTAAGTTAATATAGACAACATAATATAAGTAAAAACTAGGAAACAAAGAATCATAAAATACAAACACCATCTAGATCCAAACGAGAAACAACCAGTTTGTTGCGGGTCCCCAGCGAAATCAATCTTCGATGTAACCATTTGACGCCATCTCCGATGAAACCAGATACGTTCGGTGTTCCTCCGACTAGCACCGTTCTCACTCTGGTGTGTCACAAGTTCCATTTACATATGATGAAAACTTCTATGGAGTCAATCATGAATACATGGAGTTTATTATTTTATTTTTGAGTTTGATTTTGGGAATGCATTCAACTTACACTTAATGTTTATTGTGTGTACGTCTACGTGGATAAAAACTTATGATTTGGCATGCTACGTGTTCACATTATTTGAAAAAAATCAACCGGTAACCGGCTAAGGGTGGAGCTGGTTACAAAGTACATTAAAACACACTTTTTAAAAGTACATTAAAAACACTACCTGTAAATTAGGTACACACTCTAGAAATTGAGCATAATTAAAGTGTATTCCCAGACATTAAACCCTATTTTATATTAGATTTCAGATTGTAAACTCCATATATGAAATTAATAAGTTTTGCATATATTCCCTCTAACCGTACATAAAAAAAGAATTCAATCTTAAAAGAACCACGGACACACGTATGTGAAATTGATAAGTTTTGCATCACTTCTATTTGATCACTCATAGGAAAAAAAATATATGATCTTACAAGTTCCAGCACGTGGTTCGAACAAGTAAGAGTGATTGAATATTGTTCCATTTCTTCAAATATAATTCGAAATGACCACACAAACATGAATTTATGCAAAATTTTCTATAATATTATACTTATAACTCTAACTCTAATTATATTTTTTTTTAACTTTTAGAGCGACAAACATACAATTTAACACATAACTATGTACAATTACCAAAAAAATATAATATACTTATCACCTCAAGTGAAGTTTGAACTCACGACTTCTCAGTTGATTAGTGTTTCTCACACAACTATATCAAAAACCTTTTGATATAATTTTAAATCTACTATTTTGTTATTTTACATAATACCAAACTAATTCATAATACAAAATAAAAAAGTTATAGCTTTAAGGAATGTTTTATTAGCAAAGCTATTAACAATATTAAACTCAAATTAAAAACAAAAAAGCATTCATAATTTAAATATTCAATCATTTAACTTCACGTACGGAATATATTCAAGTGTTCTATTGCTAAAAACCTTGAAGTTCGATCGATTAATTTTTCATTAATTTATTTATTTATTATTAATTATTATTATTATTATTATTATTATTATTATTATTATACACTAAAAGAAAAAAGAAAATTCTCAAAAACCTAAACAGGTAACTTATTAAATAACCGAGGGACGATATCTGTATTTTACTCTTTCTTTTCATCACACTCTCTTTACGGCTACCGAGTGACTTCCAATCGTCTTCGTAACTCCGAGCTCCAAACAATGGCGACGACGGCAGCAAACAACGGCGAGAAGCCATTGCTATTAGATGCACCGCCATCTTCTCGGCCGTCGTGGTCAAGTAGCGCCGCACAAATTGACGCGTTGCCGTACATTGATGATGAATACAGTGATCCTCAAGTCAAAGCAGAAGTTGACCGTTTAATTGAAGATGAAATGCGTCGTAGCTCCAAAAGACCTTCTGATTACCTTAAAGACCTCCCTCCTGTTGATAAATTCAATTTTGAGGTATTCTTTTCGTTTTGCCTAATTTCTAGGGTTTTGTTATTTGCTATGTTCGTTTTCGTACAGGTATATATTGTGCTTTTGTATGTATACGTATGATTATATTTAAATAGTAACTGTGCAGTTGAAATTATTGTTATTCTGTTTTTTATTGAGAATTTGAGATATATACTGCATTTTGTTATATGTGCTTTCGTTTTGGCAGAGAGATAATCTGTTCGTGTATGTAATTGTATAATTATATTTGTATAACTATGTAATTGAAAGTGTTGTTCTGTTTGTGATTCAGATGTATATCGTGTTCTGTTATGTGCTTTTTCTTTTCCGCAGAGATATATGTATATGTATTTGTATAACTGTGGAAATGTAAGTGTTGTTATTCTGTTAGCGTGTTTGTACATAATCTGCGTGGGTTTCTAGGGTAATAGTATGTATTAATGAACTTATGTTATATGCTCTGTTCATTTTCGTATAGATCGATATAATATGTCTGTGTTTGTGTACATATAATCAAGTTTGTTATATTAGTGCACTTGAAAGTGTTTCTCATCTATTCTGTGTTTTCCTTTTTTCCAGAGTTATCCAATGCTTGCTAGGGAGTATGAAAGGGTGAGAGCTGGGAAGCCTATGGTGCCTCTTGATATGTCGAGATATGGGCTTGACGTTCCATCAGCGAACAAACGAAATGATGAAACTGCTTGGAAGCAGGCACTTCAGAAATCTCAACGTTCACTACAGCATCAGGTTATCAGGTAATATTGACTTTTGACTTGTGAATTGGTTGTTATTATTATTATTTTTCATTCCTCGCCTCTGTGGCTGATCCTATACATTTTAATATAATGCTAACTTATTGAGTATTTTAAGATTGATAGATATAGATTGATCAGGTTTGACATATGGCCATGTAGAGATTGATCAAGTTTGACATATGGCCATATGGGGGAGGGGTAGAGATATTTAAGTCTGTAGAATACATTGAAGGAATTGTTTATAATATTCAAATGTGTTTTTGAGACTAGATGGGCGATATAAGTCCAGGTACTCTAGGCTTCTATGTGTACAACCGAGATTGGAGTGAACTGCCTTAATGTAGCTTGTGCATCCGATATGGGTTGACTAGTAGCGACTTCAGTATTAATTATAACTGATGTCCTACCTTTCAACCTATGTGAAGTTGTGCATAGGTCAAAGAGCACATATGTAATCACTTTATCGTACTGGAGTATCCTTTTCTGATACTAAGGTGTAATGGTGTCATTTTTTTAATCTATTCAATGAGGTGTTAGAGGTGGTGTTTACATGATCGCATGAGTGCATTGGGTTTTTGACGTGTTAATACTGCAAATGATTTTACAAGTGCTCTTCTTTTCATCAAGTTGTTGCTGTTCCCTGGGTTTATGCATCTTTATCTGGTGTTGTTACCATTTTGTGTCTTTGTGTGATGCTAGGCTGGAAAATTTGGATCTGATGTCCAAATATGGGGCTGATGTGTGGAAACAACACAATCAGAGACTAGAAGCATTCTTATTAAGGTGAGATTGATCAACCTTCTTCTCCTTAGATATTGTTTTGATCTGCTTCTACTGCTATGCAATGCATTTTACATCATCTTTATCTGCCGTCTCGTGTTTGTTTTTTGTCTAGTTACCTCTCATATTATATCACTTAATAATAAATATATGTTTGTATCAATTATCAAGAGGTAATGGTATACTTGCCATGAATCTTAGATTGTGAGAGTCCTTTCTTTTGTTCTTCTTTCTTGTGTGATTTTGTGAAGCACAATGTACCACGGTACCACCCCATATCAGACTTTCATAATCAGAAGAGTATCAATGACCTGTATCTTAATATTGAGTGAAAAAAGATGTATTAATATTGAAAAATACCATCAAGTGAAAAGAGATGGTTGGTAATATTGAGTGGAGAAATATGTATTAATTCTTGATTTCCTATGTAAAACCACTAATTAAATATGAATAAGTTACTAACCAAAGCATGGTAAGGAACATGTAACCACGGTCTTTTGATTAAGAGACCAAGATCGAGGCAATAGAGATGCTTGATGGCTCAGTGGTCTTTTAGCCGCTATAAGTGGGGTTCTGTTAGAACACTACATTTTTGTATAGTATTCAGACCTGTATAAAGCCTATCATTTGTAAGAAAATGGAAGATCCTATATCAAACTAACCACCACCTATCTTGTGTACGTAGTTAGTCTTTGAGGTATCTCGTTGAGTAGTGCCCGTCGAATGCAATCATGTGATCATGTGAGAATTTAACATATTTACGATGCATGTATGCGTAAGTTACATATAATATTGGTGCCCAAATGCTTGTTAAATGTAATTGAGTGGGATTTGGTTATTGCGTGCTGAATTAGGAGCTTTGGTAATTTTTGCGAGGTTTTCTATAAGGAAATGGATATAGTTGGATTCTAATGGTTTCCAAAATAAATCCACGTTATCCTAACACTTCGTGTCGATATTTGTTGTAATATTTTGAAGGTTTATAATATTATGTTAAATCATCTATTGAAGTCAATGCTTTGAGGCCTTTATGTTTGAAATATTTTTTCCTTCTACCTTTTTTATAGCCGAGTATTTTGGTAATCCTTTTTACAGAATGCAAGCACAGGCAGCTGAGTTAAACGAAAAGATAGAAACTGTTAACCGGGAAAGAAAATATCATCAGGTACAGTATGCACTGTATGCTATGTAGCAAGATATATATGATTTAATTAAAAATTGGTTAGGTAGTTTGACATGCATTATCTGTTTTTGAACAGCAACACACAGCATACGAGCTAAATGCTTTATCAGCACAATGGAAGGAGCTTTGCCAGAAGAACATAGCAATTGAAGCTGCATGTGTTCAAATTGGAAGCTATCTAGAACAATTAAAAGCAGAAGCTACAGAGAGGTATCAAGTTTGTCACTACTATTTATCAAACTCTTATTTATTTATTTATGCCTGAAAGGCTTTATTAAAGTTTTATTACTCGAACATCGATCGTCTATATTTTTTATGTAGAGGCTGGAATCTCGATATTAATATGGAGAATGGCGCTGTGTTGTTTTGAGGATGGTAAGGTATCATCCCAGTCAACTCTGATAGAAATTTGGGAATAAGATGAAACTCATAGAGATGAGAGAATGACGTGGAGAAAATATTTACATGCAAGAATGGATAATTTTGGATCAAAAGGATTAGCACGTGTCTACAATTTAGCTAAAATTACACATTTGCACAATGCACCTTTTTCCCCTTCATATATGCATTTTTGCTAGCGGTGGCTATTTGCTATGAATATGAAAAATCAAGTCTGAATGTTTGATGATCTGATCACGTTATCTTTGCAGATCTTTGAAGTTGAATTTCAGTTTTGTTTTTATTATTTTTGGGCAGGGCGGAAGAGATTGCGAGATGGAAACAAAATTGGTTCGGGCTTAGTTTGTGGAACATAATTTGAATCAGGCCCATAAAAATGCCACTTGTTCTTTAGATGCTGCTCAAGTACCTTGACTGTATGTGTAGCAATGGGTTTGTAATTTAAATGTTCCCTTCATGATTTTGTAGTTCATGTCAATTAGATTTTAAAATTTTAAACATTTTGTAACGAACAACTTTAACGAAAAAGTCTACAGTATTACTTTGCATGCCTGTTTAATGAAGTGTAAAATGACGGGAACTATTTTGTATGTGGTATTCTGCAAAAGATCAGATCCGTGTGGTTGTGCATAACTCTATCACGATACAAACATCAATTCCAATACAAATAGTGATACAAATCGGTTATACAATATGATGACTTCGAGTGATATTGAGGCAGAATGAAACTTGATGACATACAAAAGTCTATATCTATATTATGATAACAATGAGATTAAGAGATTGGGGAAAACGTCAAGATGATTAACCGGTTTCCTGCAAACAACCCATGTTATCTCTTTAAAAGTCAATATGCTAATTTTGTATTTTTCATCCTTCATTTAGTCATCTTTTTTACTTTTACTTGGTGTAAAAATATAATATCTGGTGAATGAAGGATAAAAAATGGAAATTAGCATGTTGATTTTGAGGAGAGAAGATGGGTTGTTTACAAGGAGAATCCTTTTAGTTTTTAATCGTAAAGTGATTGAAAGTTAACCCTTAACTATACCCAAATTGTGAGAAATGTAATAGGACACGACTTGAAAGTGCAAACAAACAGAACTGAAAATCAAACTTTAATAGAAATAAATGAAGATAACGGTTTATATTTTACTAGCATTGTACTCGCGCATAGCTGCGGGAACAAATAGTCAATTTAATATTCACATATTTTATTGTTTACATTATATTGTTAAAAGTTTAATTTAAGGATATATAAAGTTTAAAACTCAAGGGTTGCAATTTATAACTTAGTGGTTCATTTGGAAAGTAATTAATGATTTTTAAGGGTAATTTGGACATTAACCATTGTTGAGTCTAATTTTAAGAAAATAGATGGAGATGGTTTATATATAATTAAGAAAGATAAGATAAGATAAGATAAAATAGAGATATCAACTTTCTTTAACTTCATTTTTGATTGGAATTTGCTAAAGAATTAACTTCTAATCTAACTTTAAATAATAATAAAAAAAATCTATTATAACCACCCACGTTCTGCAATATTCAAAAATCAATTTAATTTATTTTTACTCCTCTTTTCGGGGTAAACCGTAAATCTCCAACGAAGATAAACTGCTATAATCAAGATTTGATTGAAAAATGTTCTGATCTGTAAAAAGATATATAGTCATTAATTTTCATATGATTAGTTTCTTGTGAAAAAATTATACCGTTAAAGTTGTTAAATATCGAGATTTTACTTATGATTGTTTTTATCTTTACAGGATCAAGATACTTTTATTAATTGATTAAATAATTAGCCTATTAGCATTTTACTAGACAAAATCAACATATTTGTACTTATTTAACTGATTAATTCATGTTTAGTAAGATCGGATCGGATTGAAATTTTAAGATTCTATGTTCAGAATCAACGTATGATCGAGATCCTAAACAGATCCTATGACTATTAGAATCTATGCAAGATCAGGATCGTTTTTGATCATAGAGATCGTAAAATCATAAGATCTTAAAATAAAGATCACGATTTTAGCAACCTTGAGACTGGCACATTTATAGTTGGTGTAATAATGATTTGATTTATCACAGTATTATCTTAATGAGTCATTTAATACTTTACAAGTATACGAATTTTATAAAGTCAGAAAACTATATTTGTGTGTATACATCTTAAATCTAACAAAGTACATTTGAGTTTCATTTAATAAATAATGGTCTTAATTAATGTTAATTGTTAGCAATCTAAAACTTGAAATTCATGCGATAATAACTAAGAAAACATAATGATTTTAAGATAAGGAAGTTTTACATCTCTAATAACTCACTGGTTAGAAGTGATATCCTTTTGCATTCCTCATGATATGATAGTTCATTTTTCCATCCATTCATCTTCTCTATCTTTAATATTGTTTAAATGGAATTGAAGCACATACATGTATAATTATTATAGTGGTGGAGTAACACGTGCTACTAGTTAATATTTTTTACGTAATGTAATAAACTTTAAATTTTTCATATTTTAGTAGAAGGGCAATTAACGAATTTTTAAAGTGCAACTAATGAAAATCTTAAAGTGCAATAAGTTCTTTATAAAATTACTAACTAAACTATGCAATTTTTATTATAAAGAAGGCTTTTTGATCTAAACTAACAACTTATTTTTTGTTTTTATCCTTTTGAGTCAATGTACATTTTTTTATCCTTCGAGCCATTGAAACTTGATTTTTTTGTCCTTTAGGGCCACTATTGCACTATCCATTGGAAGATCCGATAAACAATTGATGATGTGATCAACTTTATAGATTTAATTTTGTGACATTGAATCGTAATTTAAAAACCTAAAAAATAAAATAAAATACACATGAAATGACATCGTTTACGTGTTAAAACTTATGCGTAGTTTGAAACTCTTGTTGGAGTCGAAAGTATTTAAACTTACATAAAACAATGTCGTTTCATTTATTTTTTTACATTGTACCGCCAAATCCACTTCTTCACAACGATATTTCTCAGGGGCTACCGGAACTGCCCGTGGCGGCTTCTTCTCAACATCCCCATGCAGGGCAGTCCTCGAAATCTTGTCCCATGCATGGATAAGTTTATCCTTCCAATCTTCCAAATTGACAGTAAAGATATCCAAAGTCTCCAAGGTCTTCAATTTATTCATTAACCACCTAAAATGAGCAGCCTCACAGAACATGACAACTGCCGTTGCTAATCCTTTTTTTATATCGTTTCTCCATTTTATATGATCATTGTCTACAACTCCTGCAAACTTATTCAACATATGTACTCCATTCTCTAAAGGAAGTCTACCTATATTGATTGACTTTAAATCTATCCCAATTAGAGCACTATATTGCTCAGAATAGTCAAGAAAGTAGGATAAATTTCCTAATTTGCGGTTGCATTTTTTTTCTTGTCTTCCTTACCAAATTCAAATTGAATATCGTTTATTTGAAAACCAATTAAACACATATCGTATTTAGATATATATAAAACTAGTTGCCTCTCATTTCCACCTTGACCTTCACAAGTCATGGTTAATTCTATACGATCACTTTTCTTACGTCTACTTTGTGATACATCGGCTATTAGCCTATCTAGTACAACATTGTAATTCATTATCAGTTTGAGATGATTGATGATTGTATGGAAACCAGAGATGAAGATGTGAAGTTCAAGGTGTATTGTGGCGTGTGTCACTCTGATCTTCATTCAGTCAAATTTATAGCACAACCGGTCCAGTTTTCAAAATATTATATTTTAATAAGCTGAAATTTCTTTTTAACATTTTGTTTTAACTAATATTACTTAAAAATGTGTGCAACCCGTGACATTTGATTTTGATTCCTCCCCTAGAAGCACACGATAAACCAATCAGTTTTCCAAGTCCAAGGTGATGTATTATTTATAATTCAAGTTCAAATACATGATCAAATGTTTATAGTTGGATATATCCAATTATCCATCCTTAGCATACTCAATTCTCGAATACATAACAAGGGTTAATTTTGTTTTTTTTTTCACTTATAAAATGTATAAACAGGGTTGACTCCAAATTGATGTCAAAGATAGATCTATACATACTATTATTTCAGCGCTCGACAACAAAAGCACTTTAGTAGGGTAAAAAGGAGGTTAGTGTATGAATTTTTATGGATATCCATGTTTGCATTTTGACATATTTCCCTTTGTAGGCTACAAAATGATGAGTACACCACTTGCATTGTAGAGCTAAAGTCAAACACATATTTTATAATATAAGTTAATGAAAAGAAAGTGTGTCCCCGCAAAATAAAATAATATCGAGTATATGGTATATTTTAGAGTAATTGATTATCATATGCGATGGATATGTTATTAAAATTGGATAGATTTTAGTATTAAAAGTAAGTTTGTGCACAATATATTTTACTTTAATGAGAAGTTAAATATTAACTTGATCTCAAACTTGCATCTACAATGATTGAAATGCATGACTTTAAACAATTATATTTTACTACCTTACAAGGAACCAAAGAGTGAATTAAAATATATTCCTTACTACCCACTTATAATACTTTCTAAACATAAATTCTATCGACATTAATCAATATCAATATTAATATACTAACATCATACTCGTATAATGTGATAGTGATACAGAGCCGTCCCATAAATTTTAGAAGCCCTGTGCTATATTAAAAATAGTCCCCTTAAAATACTAATTACATATGAAAAAGAAAATATTGAAGTATAATGTATTTTAGATTTAATTTCAATGTCAATTGTATATTTTATGTTGAACTTTGAAGAAAAAATTATTTTTATTTTGTAAAGTGAAAGGTCATGTCTTTTTAATTTAATATACTAATTATAATAACTAACACATTTTTTTTTATCAAAACATTACATTGTATTCTAATTCTAAATTAATACGTCATCGTTAATTGTATAGTTTTGTGTCAAACAAGTGCAATTTGATCTTTCACAAAAGGAATATTAAACCAAATGCCTAAGCAAAGGTTCAAATGGCAAATTATATAAGTTGTAAGGGTAAATTGTAAAATTCAAATAATGACAGTGTACTAAAATGAATAAAATAATATAAGTCTATAGACTAAAAAAGTACCAATCGTCTTATTCGTTCTCTTTCCCAATTAAAACCCTAACTCCATTAAAATATATATTTAAACTTTCTTTTTCAGTTGTGCTTTATCAATTAGTTAACAGTTATATAAATTCCATTTATCAACCACAAAAAATCATTTTATAGAATCAAATTACTATTAGTTTTTCAGAATTCGGGCCCCTAGAAAATTTAAGGCCCTGTGCAATTGAACACCTTGCACATGCTTAAATCCGGCCCTGCAATGATATATTAAAAAGAATTAATTGAGCTCGTCAATTCAATATCTTTCGGTGTAGTATGATGGTTTTGGTGGTAATTCATGTGTAGTAGTATTGGTATGTTGATTAAATGTATTTATTCTAATTGAGTTTATATTATTAAATAATTAATTACGTATTAATTTTGAGTCATTAATTTAGATTTTTGAGAAAAAATATTTGTTTGAAAGTACTATATTTGTCGCGCTTTTCAACAGAATAAAACAATAATCGATGATAATAGTAACTATATTTCTTGTTCATGCTGATGTATAGAGTTGAGTACTTAGGGCATGTTTGGCATGAAGCTTTTAGGAGCTTTTTGGAGCTTTTCGGAGCTTTAGCTTTTAGTTTTTGAACGAAAAGCTCATATGAAAATAAAAGTCTTGTTTGTTATTTGTCATGTACAAGATGTAGCTTTAGAATCCAACGAAAAGCTCAAATTCTCAAAGCTACTAGAAGTAACTTTTCGCGAAAAGCTCCAAACTTAAAGCTACAACTACATCTACTTCACCAAACATACCCTTAGAGTGACTTTTCCCATTTATCAAATCCAAATATTTGTTCAAGATATATATAGAAGCAATACTTGAGTGACTTTAACGACAAAATAAATATTGTAGCGGCTACACAATAAATATGATCTTTTTGACGGTTCTAGAGTTAAAATATGCACAGTTTATTTTGAAAACCTCTCATTTTTCATCTTTTACTTTTCCATCAGTTTCTTAAACACGCCCAAATTAGAAAGAAATGTATTGGACTATCGGTGCAATAATAAAGACTTGAAGTGTCAATTTCGTAGATGTTAAAAAAACTTTCTTTATTCGTAGTCCAAAAGTTTAACTATTACAATGACATGATAGGTTATGATATTGGTACACCGATTACCTTCTGAATTAATATTCTTAGATCACGGTCATGAAGACTTTACTTTCATAATCCGGCAAAACTGCAAACTTTAAGGTAGTTACTTTTAACTAGAAGTCAAAATGTATGAGTATCAATCGACACTCGCTCAAGTTTTAAAACCGATACACCATCTAGAACCCAAAATACCAAAATAGAAATGTATAGGTGCAATAATAAACACTTGAAGTTATAATTTTTTTAAATGTAAAAGCGGTAGAAAAGCTCCTGAACAAAACCCTAAAATCATTTCATTTGCAAATTTTCAAAATTTGCAAATCAATTCATTCAATACGTTCGCATCATCCTTCTAATCATTATCAAAACCCTAACTATCCTTCAATTCACAATTTCACCAACCCTAGAAATCATAAAATGGCAGAACCTGAAAAAATTCCGTTAGTTGAGTCACCAACAAGTTCACGGTCAGTAACGGAAACCGTTAACGGTTCACACGAGTTCATAATTCAAGGTTATTCCTTAGCAAAAGGCATGGGAATAGGAAAACATATAGCTAGTGATAATTTTACTGTTGGTGGTTATCAATGGGCTGTATACTTTTATCCTGATGGAAAGAATCCTGAAGATAATTCGACGTATGTTTCGCTGTTTATCGCACTTACGAGTGAGGGTTCGGACGTTAGGGCGTTGTTTGAATTGACTTTGGTTGATCAGAGTGGGAAAGAGAAACATAAGGTTCATAGTCATTTTGATCGATCGTTAGAAAGTGGACCTTATACGTTGAAATACAGAGGCAGCATGTGGTATGGCGTTTGAAGTGAATTTACGAGTTCCGTTCGACTGTTTTAATTGTTTTGCATAATACATTGAAATGTTTAGTGTAGTAGGATGTTTCATGGTTATGTGGTTTTGTGTCGATTAATGTTTATGAAGTGTGTTAATTATTTAGAAGAGGTTGGCGCTGTAGAGTTTTGTGGTTTATGTAACTTCTGTTAGACATTTGTTTTCATGTGTCATATCTCTAGACTAGTGTACTGTGTTTGATGAGAAAATTGATGCCTTACATGCTCGTTTACGGATTGGTTTGGTGGTAAAGGGATATGTTTTTGCTAAAACTTTTTGATCTGTGATAATGCATAGAGTTAGTTTTCATCTTATATTAAATGGCTCTGGATTTAGCAAAGTGTCAATAGGTCATATCCCCTTGGTTATTTACACTAACTTTACAGTAGAGGCGAGTATAGCGGTGGTGATGCCTAGGGTTCATACTGATAGCCGTGTCGTTCATATTAATACCATAAAAGCTATAGAGAAATGTAATCAATGTATTGAAGAAGATGTTACTTAGTAAATGGTATGATTCCTTTATATAAGCTGCATGATGAAAATTTATAAACATAGAGATAACTATAAGTATGAAAAGAAAGCTGATGCCTAAATGGACAAGCCCTGTATATTAACAGAACTTCCAAAACCTATCTCAGAATTCATAGCATATCCTAAATGTGTCTAGATGGTAAGCACCTTAATTGTTTGTTATGATAGTGGAAACTAGTCGAATACTTGAATGATTGCTTGTGAGAAAAAGTACTAGTATATATAAAATACTGGTTATGCTCATAAGACCAACTGAAATTATATGAAGTTCCTGTTTTAAACATCAGAGGATCTATCTTTGTTCTCCATTTTTCTGCCTTATCTCGGATATGCTCTATGAAATGATTTTTAATCACAAGTTTAAAGTAATTTGCTTATTGTATTTCTATACAGTTTTTATATACGTTTGGTATAACTTTTCTTCTGGAGATCTAGCTGAAATCCATGAATACTTGGTCAGGGGATACAAGCGTTTTTATAGGCGAGCATTGCTTGAAACCTCTGATTATCTCAAGGATGACTGCTTGAAAATTAATTGCACAGTTGGAGTGGTGGTTTCTGCAACAGTATGCCCTAGGATACATTCAATTCAGGTTCCAGAATCTGATATTGGGTTAAATTTTGGTATGTTACTAGAAAATATGGAAGGTTCAGATGCTATCTTTAACGTGGATGGTGAAAAGTTTCATGCTCATAAGTTGGTATTGGCTGCTAGATCTTCCGTCTTCCAGTCTAATTTCGTTGGACAAGAGGGAGATGATAAGGAGATTGTCATTACTGATATGGAACCCAAGGTTTTTAAGGTAGTTACCCTATACGTGAGATTGCTACTACTATGAGTAAAACTTAGTTGTGTAGTTGAAATCAATCTGGTCTGCAGTGGACCAATTTTATACTGAACATCGATTATCAACTTTAATTTGGAAGCTATTGATTCATACTGAACCATCCTTGAACAACTGCATGGAAATAGAAACAAATGTCAAGATGACGTGGTTTATGAATTGATTTCAAATAACTCTATATAGCTGCTTCATATGACTTATTTGGATCATATACGGAAAACGATGTGACAATTTCAAGCCATTTACTTATGTACGGGCTACTTTGGGTTGGTGTTCTATCTCAAACGGGCCAATCTAAAAGAATAGTGATTAGAGGAACATGTCAAACCGGTTGAAAGACAAAGCCTTTAGTCATCAATCTTCTAAGTCGTTTTATTCAATTATCCAAATTAGTATTGTAATGATTGATTTTGTAATCTTAAGTAACACATCAATTATTTATAAAAAATTTAGGACAATGGAAAAGAGTGTTTGCAGGCCAACCCAACTTGGTTCATCCTGTACTATATGTTTTAACTTGAACCTGTTTTGACCCATTCCCATCTTGCCACCTCTAGGCTTTATTGATTAACTAAATGGTGTGTTCTTTTCACAATATGTTTGATTTGTCTGCTCTATGTAGTAAAATACTGATATACTTTCTCAAGTATCTTGGATTGGATCGTTTTGTGATCTGGATTATACAAGGGAAAAAGATGCTACAGCATGCTTTTTGGGTTATAAACCTTAGTCCTCTGTACCTTTATTTCTAAGGTTGTTTATTGGTTAATGTGTTACAGGCTATGCTCCACTTCATTTACAGCGATGAACTTAATGAAGACGAGTTAGTGGATTCTGGTTCGTCCAGTGAATCTGATGTGTCTGATACATTAGCTGCCAAGTTGTTAGCTGCTGCTGATCAGTATGATTTGTGCAGACTCAGACGAATATGTGAGTCTCATCTGTGCAAGGATGTATCTGTAAACTCTGTTGGCAGAATTCTAGCACTGGCAGATAGTTATCATGCTATGGAACTGAAAGCAGTATGCCTTAGATTTGCTTCTGAAAATCTTGCAGGTATGTGGTCTTTAAGCTTTTGCTATTTTTGCCCATTTATCTAATGTTATAGTGAACTATGCATTGTACAAAAATAGAGGTGCGCGTCGGTTCGGGTTATGATAGATTTTTAATAGGTCAATAATTCACCCATATTAGCCCCTTACCCATACAGCCCATTTTCTGACCTTTATACAAGACTTCCAAGTTCCAATGATAATAGAAGGGTTAGATACTTAGATGCACCTATAATAATTCTTACTTTGTAAGTATTTGTAGCAGTTATCATATTATTACTTTTACCATGAAAGTGATCTTCCTTTCAAAATATTGCATCAACAACTAAAAATGTATATTTCTAAAGCAAATGTCCGCTCTTACTATACATGTATGCAGTTTGTTTATTGGTCTCATAATTGATTTGTTTATTAGTTTTAATGCGATTCGGATGAAATATTAATGTTTATGCTATTATTTGTAATTAAGAAAATCTCATAGTAATTAGACTTTCCATCACAAATAAAGCTTATGTCCAATTCTTTCATTTATTATGTAAAACCAATTAATGTGCAAGACATACGAAAAGAATTATACAAGACACACCTCATGATTAACACTTGATGTTAAAAGCAGCTGTTATGCGATCAGATGGGTTTGAGTATCTCAAAGCCAACCACCAGGCATTGCAGTCAGAGATTCTGAAGATGGTGGCCAGTTCTGAAGATGGTTATAGCAGTGGTGGAGGTGGTGGTGGTAAAACTATGAGTGTTTGTCCTCAGCTTTCAGATGGTGGAGATACAAATAGTAGGAGGGTAAGGCAAAGGGCTTGATCATTTCCTTATAGTACAATGACATGATTCTATCACACGATAAAACAAAAAAAAAGGCGTCATTTTTATTTTTGTATGCATGTGAAAGAACCCCACTTTAGTTTCTTCCCACAATCCATGGTCTGCCAAGTATGGATGTCCTCAAAAAAGCAGTGTAGTGTTTGTAACAATGTAAACATGATCTACCAAGAATGAATACATATTTGATACTTTTTTTTTTTTTTGAGGTAGTGAGTATTCTAAAAGACGTTGCGTAATGAATACATGAAGAAATCCTGGATGACCCTCTAATGCCCTATGAACATAAAGGGAGGCGATGCATGTATAAAGACGACAATGTACATAGTTACATACCTCAGAGGAACTTTTTTGCTAACTCTCTAGAAGTTAAGAAAAACAAAAAATGAAGAATGCACCATAAGATAGCAATAATGGCGAACAACTCAATTAGTAAAAAGATAAACAAAATACTCCAAATTGTTCTAGGTTTATAGTCAATAAGAAAACAAGAAGAAACTACCTCAAACTACTAAACAAAATACAGAAAAACCAGTAGTTAATATTTCGGCACTACAAATAAATGCAAACAAGAGAAACCCAAAAGCACCCAACAAGCACTAAAGATCCATAGTGAATCAAAACCACAAAACAGAGCATATCCTTCTTCATTTGCTTGCTCTTTTTTCAGTTCAATTTTCAGATTAAGGATCCTCACTTGGCCATCATGACCTTGACAAATTCCTCGTAGTTGATCTGGCCGTCACCGTCCACATCAGCTTCACGAATCATCTCGTCAACTTCCTCATCTGTCAGCTTCTCACCAAGATTAGTCATCACATGGCGAAGCTCGGCTGCTGAAATGAAACCATTTTGGTCCTTGTCAAAAACCCTAAAAGCCTCCTTTAGCTCCTCCTCGGAATCAGTGTCTTTCATTTTGCGGGCCATCAGGTTGAGAAATTCTGGGAAATCAATAGTCCCATTACCATCAGCATCCACCTCGTTGATCATATCTTGAAGTTCAGCCTCGGTAGGGTTTTGTCCAAGAGACCTCATAACTGTTCCAAGTTCCTTGGTAGTGATACAACCTGCAGCAGCAGGAAGAATATCATCAGAAATCAGGAATAATTATTTAGAGCCATCTACTTGTACATAAATTAATGTGCAACTTTCTATCTTAAACGGGCTACATAAAAACAGCTAAAAGGTTAGTAGTTCAAATGGGTTGAAAATTGCCCAAAATTTATTTTTAATGCTAACCTAGACTGATTTACTCAAATATTTAGATAAAGGAATAATAGTAAACACATTAGTTATTGGGATATATACACAAAAAGTGTGTGGGCCAACTCAACCCAACCCAGTTGACAGGAAGTAGAAATGACCCATTTCAACCCTACTCACTATTGACCCATTATCCAGCATGCCCACCCAAGTCTTTAGACGGTATTAGTAATACCATCTACTCACATATTGCAAGATGATTTCGGTTACACTTGCAAATTCAACAGCTTGTTCTAGTAATGTTGTAAACAAACTTATATGCCTATTAAAGTTGATGGTTTCCATAAGTAACAGACCCCAACTAAAGACTTCTAGTGACTTTTAAATTCAAGTCCAACGACTTATTATATACTCCACCACTTAACTTCATGAAGTCCTAAATGAGACTGACTTAGAAACCTTAATTTACCTAGAACTAATATTAATATTACAAACAATGCATTAATCCAACCTATTACAGCTCAAAAGGCCACTGCTTTTATACCATCATGGTCGGTCCTGAGGGTGTGCAAGGTGTGCGACCGCATAGGGCCCCGAAAAAAATAGGGCCCGAAATTTAGCCACTATATATAGTATATGTTAATAAATGTTAAGATATATCACTTAATGTAAAATGGAACATAAACTTTGAGCGGATCTATTGTACTACTATTAATTTGTTTTGATTATTTTTATAACAATTATCGACTTATCGTAGTTTTAATGGATTTTGTGTATATAGAAAAAAAATTTAGGGGCCCAATTTTATCTTTTCGCGCAGGGCCCTCAAAATCAACGGACCGGCCCTGTATACCATGTCCAAATAATACAATAACCTCCAAACAAAATTAAAATTAGTAGCATACAACAAATTCAAATAACTTGTTATTAAAATCATGAAGAACAGAAACAAATTACACAGAAACTCTCATTCTGCACTATATATGAAAAAGCATCCGAATCATAATAAGCAGTTTGTGATTTAATTAATTTTTTCTGACGCTAATACAATCATCCTTACAGATCTGACGAGATACATAGAAATACATTTTCTTCATATGATTTCAATTCTGATAAATCCGAGACAGAAATTAGGAAAGGAATCAAAATTTTACACAAAACTTAATATTTTATACCAAACCAAAAAAGTCAAACAACAGATATATCAAATAGTCAACAATCAGAAACCAGATCTGAAATTACGAAACGATCAAATACAATAACATAACGATTCTAGATTCTCCTATTAGTTGCAAACATTCAATTACATATGTGCATGAATAAGAACAACTATTTTTAAATATATAAATAAACAACATATAGAAGGGAATAATGACTAAAAAGAGAGATAAAAAGCTAACCATCGCCATCCTTGTCGAATAGGCTGAAAGCTTCTTTAAATTCAGAGATCTGATCGTCGGTAAGTTGATCGGCCATTGTTTTGTAGATGATTGAATGAAAACAAAAAAGGGTTCGTGAAATGGAAATATGAAAAATGGAGATACAAAAACAAACAAGTGAGAGTGTGGAAATGGATATAAATAAAAAGAGTGGTCCTCCACGCATCTGATGCTTCCTCCAGCCCTCCATCCATCGTGCCTCATGATTGATATTACTATTGTGCCCTTGCTCTTTATATGATTTTGTGTCTTGTTATCAAATGGCTCGTCAATTTTAAAAGGGTATGTGTAAATATACAATTTATTTCAATATTTGAATATTAATCATGATATAATTATTTAATAAGACTCTAATTATTATATTATTATTTGAATATTAATCATGATAAAATTATTTAATAGGAATCTAATTATTATACTAATTATTTATATTTTTACTTTATCATTAGAATTTTTAAATAATTATTCCAATCATTATTTATATTTATTGTTTTACTTATCCAAATATATATATAAAAATAAACAAATATATAAACATAAAATTCAAAATTATACATATATAAATAAACAAATATATAAATATTAAATTCGAAATTAAATATTACAACTTTTATTGAGTTATTTTCATTTACTTTTTTAATCACGAGAGTGTTACAAAATTACATTAAATTAGATCATAATTAAAATAGTGCATTATGTTTTCCTTGACTTAAAAAATCACAACTAATAGTTCTTTTCTATTATGAACGAGTAAGACCTAAAATTCATTGTTAATATTCTTTTTATTTTTTTTTATAAAAGTATATTCACTTGACAAATAATTTATACTTATTTTTATTACTATTTAAATATGTAGTACAACAATAAAAATATAATATAACCAAAAAAATGATATGATTTATTTCATTTCACCAATATCTTATACTTCAAATAAAATTACTAGTTTTAGAAAGAAAATAAACATTGCTATGATAATCCTCAAGATTTAAATCGGACAAAAATTACCAAGAGATAATAATAAAATAAGAGCATAAATCAAAACAATAAAAGGATAATAGAAAAAATGTGAACGTACCTTATTATTTTGTTGCTTATTATCTCTTTATGTTGTTAGAAGGGGTATTACGATAGAAAAGGAAAAGATCCCATTTTATTTCTTTTTAGCATGCTTCTTTATATAACATGCCTCACATTGTAAATTGTGTCAAAATTTTAAAAAGCTGACTACAAAGTCAAAGTTTAAAAAATCAAAAAGTTGACTACAAATTCAAAGTTTAAAAAATAAAAAAGATAACTAATTGTTCTGGGTACATTTAATAGGACCCTTTTACAATCGATCTCTAAGAGCATACAGAGCCGTGACTTCCGTGTCACAATACAAGAATACTATTACTGAAAAAGGGGAAGTGGTAATAGCGTTCAAAAATTTATTTTTAAGTTTTTTATTTATCAGAAAATTTAAATATTTTAAAAATAAAAATAAAAAACAAAAGAAATAAAATTCATGAAAATAAAAAATAAAGATTACAAGTCCTAAAAATAAAAACTCATAAAAATAAAAATAAATGTTGCAAGTCCTAAAAAAAAAATCAATCGTCTCCCAAACTAGCCGGTTCGTTGTCTAAATCCAACTTTTGGCGAATCTTCTTTTTTTGTTTCTCTATTATAACTTTGTCTTAACCCGTCAAGTGGTCTATCGACATAGATAAAATCCAGAGTTGTCTTTCCAAATCCTTCCTCCGATAGTAGATTTGCTTGTCGAAACAGATGCCTTGAAAATGTATCGGTGAGAGACTCGTCAAATGAAGCGCGAGATGAAGCGGCGAAATCGAATGTCATATTTTGGGATTTTGCTTTTCTGGCTTCTCCACGTGGACGTTGGAATTGGTCATCATCGAATAACGGCGTTCAGGTTGTCTTCGTTATCCTCTGGTTCGTCTTCCAAATCCAAGTCGTCCAAATGAACTGTCTCGCGATATTTTGGAAAGTTTCGCCTTCCGACGACAACGGGATCGGGAGTTAACCACTTTTGGCGGTCCTTTAAGAAGCTCCACGCTTGAAAACTTTTGAAAGTTTTTAGCGTTTCCAACTTCTATAGTTCCTCCACCCGAATCTGAAAGTCATCGTCACGTTCCCCGCTTCTTTGTTGCGATTGAAGTCGCTTTCAAATGCCTCCCCACTTCGACCTTGAGTTTCTTTCATTTGGAGGTCAACGCATCTTTGGTCTGGGTAAATGGAGGGTTGCGGCCATGGTACTCGTCTGTAACAAGATACCAAAAAGAGTCGTCGGTTTGCGCGTTTCATCGGTTAAAATCTTTTGAAATGGCAACCCAACTTTGAGCCAACTGGAGTTCGTCCGTCGGTTTCCAAACGCTTACGTTGGTGTAAACCTTTTTTGGTTTCGGTCGTGATGATTCCACCATGGTTTGTTTGCCTTTTTTGGACCTATTTCGACGGGAGGTTGGTGTCAGTACCTCCTCTTTCTCCGATTGTATGGTTGGAGGTTGTTGGTTGACGAGTTGTTGGGTGTTTTGTGACCCTTGTCACATTAAGAAAGCGTTATATTGATCGGGTGAGAATTGAGATGTTTGACATGATGGTGGTTGATTGGAGGGTCGATATGGAGTACCAAAGTCGAGTATGTCGCGTTGAGGATTTAAATGTGATGAAGTTTGTTGAAACAGGTTCCATTGGGATTGTAGGTTGTATGGGTTGTTCGACATGGTGAATTATATGGAAGTGTTGAGTTTTTATGTTTTTGAATAAGTGTTCGTAGATGAGAAAGAGTGTTTGATATAGCCATAAAAAATATTTTTTTTAAAAAACGATAATATATTGATTTTTTTGATTTTTTAAAAAATTTAGCAGTTTGACTCCAAAATCAAAGAAAAGAAACAAGAAAAAAGAAAAATGCGGAACACGACGTTCGTGGAAGTATGCTGCTGCCGAAACGTTGTGGGAAATGTCGTTCCGGAGTGGCGGAACGTCGTTTTCGGCAGCGTTCCGGTGAGGGAACGCGCGTTCCTCCCTATTATGTGTGCTCTAACATTCCTTTGGTTATCACCCTTGTGATTTGTACATCTTAATTTTAAAATTAGTGTTTTTTTAAAGGCATATATTTAATTAAAAAACTCTTTTAACAAGATCCCAGAGATTTGAAACAAGTTAACACGAAGAAGCCGAGTTCGAGCAACAACACCAATGAGCCAAATTCAATACAAAAATTCTTATCCCTGTTAATCATTCGCAAGAAATAATACAATTTTATATCATCTTCAATCGTATCTTATCTTGGATTGGTAGAAAAATTAAAAAAGAGGATGTTGAATGTAACATTGATAAATTAATTTTATTTAATGCATAATATTATATAAGTTACTTCTCACAAAAAAGTGCTCACTAGCTAAGATACACGGTTTTAAAAATATGTAATCTGTACACATGTGATTAAGTATATAGAATTATGATTTTCCCATCTCTCATCAATTAGGTCAAGCATACAATATATAGTAAACAACAACATAATAAAGTGGGCTAAGCCCGTTACAAATAATGGTCCACTAACAGACCCTGCAGTTGGAGCAGGCGCGGACGCTTAAACTGGTACGAAAATTGTCAAATAAAGCGTATGGCAAACCTTTGGTGAAGACTAATATCATGAAAGAACATGCAAGACCCAAACATTACCAACAACCACCGCATCCCGAACAAAATGAATGTTAATCTCACTATGCTTTATGCGTTGATGTTGCACAGGATTAGAAGAGAGATACACAGCACTGACGTTGTCGCAAAACACCAAAGTAGTAGTAGATTAAGGTGAATGAAGCTCACGGAGCAAATTCCGTAACCAGGAAGTCTCGACAACAACATTGGCGACACCATGATACTCAACCTCCGCGCTAGAGTGAGAGATAGTAAAATGTCGCTTAGAGGACCAAGGCAGTAAATTCTTGCCAAGAATAACACAATATCTAGAAGTAGAACGACAAGTAGTGGGACAGCCCGCCTAATCGACATCTGAATAAGCAACCAAGGATAACGACGAGGATGAATGCGATTGAAGCTCATGATCAAGAGTACCCTTAAGATAACGTAAAGTCCGTTTAAGAGCGGCGAGATGTGGCTCTCTAGGATCATGCATTTATAAGAAAATATGTTGAAATGCATATGAGAGGTCAAGCCTAGTGAAAGTAAGATACTGCAAGGCACCCGCAAGACTCCGATAAAGAGTAAGATTAGAAATTGAAATACCATCCGCACCAAATTTGGTGTCTGTGTCAGCAGGTGTACGACAATGATGACAATTGAGCATACCAGCATGCTCTAATATCTCTGTAGCATACTTCTTGTAGGAAAGAAATATCCCCGAAGGATCACGTGAAACCTAGGTCAGACATAAGACTCCTGATGAAGGCATTAAATAATCTACTGCAAGAGTATTGTAGAAGAAGCTATCAAAAGAATATCATCGACATATTACAGTAGATAAGCAATGTCTAGACCCCGTCAGAGGATAAATAAGGAAAAATCACAGCGGTGGTGGTAAAAGCCGACCCGTGTAGCACAACCTACAAATCTCTGAAACTAGGCCCGAAGGGCCTGTTTAAGGTCGTAAAGAGATTTATGCAATAGACAAACTTGATCAAGACGTCGTGGGTCCCAAAATCCAGGCGGCTGGTGCATTTATACGGTGTCAGATAATTGTCCTTGTATAAAGAGTACTTGACATCAAGTTGATGAATAAGCCAATATCGAGATACTACTAAACTGAGCACAATGTGAATTGTGCCTGGTTTAACAACCGGACTAAACATCTCATCATAGTCAACGCCAATTTGCTGACTAAGACATTAGGGACAAGGCGAGCCTTATACCGGCTCTACAAAAAATTTGTGCTTGAACAACCTCATGGAATGAATAATGCTCGTGTCAGGTGGTCGCGACACAAGAATCCAACTTTTATTTTTAATAAGTGCAATATATTTGTCATGCATAACTATTTGCCAATTGGGGTCAGTAAAAGTAGCATTGTAATTTTTTGAGATAGAAGATACGAGGGGTACATGTAAATTGAGATGCGAGGTGGTTTTATTAGTACCAAGCTTGGTACGTGTGATGATGGGGTGAGTCTTATCAGTGTTGAGTCTGGTATTAGTGGGTTGATGAGTATGAGCTTCTTGGGCCCGATTGTTTTTGTTGTGGTTGGGAATGACCTTCGGTAGAATGAGAAGGCTGATGAGATGGGGAGCCTAGATCGGTAGAGTGGGCCGGTGATTGTGATGAGCACCAAATTTTAAAATTAAGCTGATATTTAGTACTTCATTTGTTCCTCTCAGTAAGTAACCAATTGTAGTGTTTGCTATTAGGATCATTAAGCCTCTAAAAAGTGTCCAAATTCACTTTACAAAATAAAGCTGATAAATCGACAAATATGATACATTGGTGAAACCCAACTGCTTAAGTATTCTGTAACCAAATCCTCTATTTTTAAAGCAAATTAGATTCTATTTGCGCTCTTAATATGTGACGGGTCTTATGATGCATACCAACTCCTTGTTGAAATGCTTGAACCAATGGTACTTGGTCTACCTTTAGTGCCTTGTTGGTAGTGATAACGAAAGCTTTTTGCTCTTTGTCAAAGCTTCAAAAAGGTACAACCTTATATGCATTTACCTTATGGTTTTATCTTGATGTTATATATGAGCATTTATTCGATTAACGTAAATGTTCTTATATGAACTTTCATTATGATATTTAAAATACTATGAGGATATTTGTCCTTCTAAATACGAGGATAACCAAGGTACACTATTCGGTTAAGGGGTCACGTTTGTACTTATTGCTAGTGGTAAATCATGGATCAGGTTATATTTATTGTATATTTTCATTACTTTTGTGCTTCTTTGAGCTCTCACGGTTCTTCTTTCATCTTCTTTGTATTGTACTTTTGTGCCCATGCTATTGTTGAGAAGTTGTTAGAGGTGACAAACCCTCCATCGAAAGCTTTTCACAAATTGTCTCTCTCCGTTAATGAAATTAAAGCCAGTATGTCTTACAAGTCTATAACCTCTACTGCATACTATACAAATGTGTCTCCATAGTTATAAGTCTATAACAACCATATTCATAATAGCACAACATGATTACCTGCTATGGCACAAACTCGTTCACATAAATAGTTAATTGTTCCCTTTCGCATCTAGTGTGTTGCTAGTCATCTAAAATATATCAACGATTCAAAAGGATATATATACTTTTGAACAAACTAGTGTGCATGTTGGAAAATCATAATTGTAGGTAATAAATTACAGGATTGTATGGACACAATAACATATTAAACCCTGCTACAACAATAACATATATAGTCCCTCCATGTACTCTACAATCGTGTCATGTAAATCCAAATGACAACTCAAATACTTTGCCATTATGACATGAAAAGCAAATCCGATAGGGACATGTTCCAGTCCTACACTCAAGGATCAAATGGCCATTAATGTCAAGATTACAATGAAGGCAGACATACTGAGAAGCTTTCTTTCTTCGAGCGAATGTTAATGGGTGTTTGTGATAGAAAACATCTATAGTATGCTCATTCTTGACATTTGCGTGACGATCAAACCTACTAAGGCAATAAGGGTGAAAAGAACTTTTGCATTTTTGACAATGATAGAGTGGGAGCTTAGGGTGCATTTCCCTCTCACAGATATCACAATAGAAATCTTGAGGATGATCGTCGACTGGGGGATATGTTAATGGGATTTCATGTCCTTTGCAGTACCTATGACTAAGAAATTGTGGTGATCTCATTGCACATTCCATGTCTAGATGGATGTTACAAGCCTTGCAAACATAGCATATACCTGAATAGTAACGCTTACATGCGTTACAAGTAAGGTGAACATCTTGGGTGAGTGGATGTTTGTGTGATTTGTGTTTGATGGATTTGGGTAAAAATGCACAATTTACATCAAGATAGAAGCTGCAAGTTTCACATTTGTACACAAACGTGTTGCCATAGCTTAAACAACCCCTGCATTTATAGTAGTGCTTGAATTCGCTATTGAATTTATAGTCTAACAGTTCAGATACAGACTTGTCCACGATCTTAAATTTAGAACTGTCCACCAATATTAGCAAATGATCTGGGTGAAGTTGATGGTGCCTTAATGTGAGGGGTAACTCGGCACAATATTTGTGGAGAGTGAATGAACATCCATCTTTGCAACTATAGTATGGAAAGGAGAGTGGTTTTACACACGCGCAACATACCTCTATTGGATCATCAACGCTGATGTCCAACATGTTATTACCTTGAGGTTCGAAATTAAGGACTAACAGGCAATCATGACTCCAGTGGTTAATTTCTACTGAGTCATTGTCATCAAGAATTACCTTTCCAGAATGCAGTAGTTTCAATGGATCTGTGAATGCATTTGACATGGGAAAACGTAGGATGTTATGATCTTGGTCTTCGTCATCAGAGTCACCTTGACCATCTCTGAAACCATTTGAATATTTGATTAGAAGTAGAAAAATGAAAAAAAAGATTGTGAAAATATAAGAAAACAATGATAAGTTCACCTCAGAGTGGAAGGGTAATTATCTGCATTTAAGGCACACGTAATATGTAGAAAATATCTGCAGTTTGCACAATGATACACCCAATAGCTTCGTCCAATAACTTTTTTGCAGAACTCACAGAAGTACAAGTAATTGTAAAAATTGTCAGGGAGTGAATAGGCTAGAAAGAGAGAGTGCTTATGGTGTTGGGGTAGGTCAATCTTACGGGACAAAGTAGCACATGTCTTGTGAATCCAAAACGTGCAGTCGTTGCATTGATAGAAAAAGTCTTCATACTTGTCATTGCAAGCATTGCAAAGAAATTTAGCAGGTCTTAATTGGAAGGCTAAAGTGTGATTAGGATGGCCTTCATGTTCAAACTTGGCGTTTGCAGCCTCATGGAGAGCAGCAACAGCAATAGCAGCACATTTTAGGCATACATCAAAGAGACAGGTCGAGCAATGGTACTCAAAAGTCCCTACTATTGTTTTAGCGCATAAATCACAAACATTGTGTGGACCAATACTAATAGCAATGAGTTTTAAAGGATGCTGAAAATGGTGATGATGATTGAGAGTGGGTTCTAGTTGTGCACATGTTATATGCAAGTAGTGATGGCAGTAGATGCAGACATATGCTGAGCCACCTATTATGGGTTCATAACAACCATTACAACTTGGCTTTTCGAGGTTCCCTAAACCGTCACGGCCACCAGCAGCTACAATTATATCTAATTTGTCAGTGAGCTTCAGTGGATGTCTATGGCTAAAATGTTTCATTTCTTCCATCTCTTTTAATTTTCCCTCTAATTTCTGGTGATATTAGTTGATCTTGAAGAAATCCAATAGCAAATGATGGCTGGCCCTGAGTTAGAAAAACTCGAGGGGAAGTTGTGACCATGTGCCACGTACCCCAAACATAAGTTTCAACTTACATATATCAGTTACAAAAATAACTTCTGATCAATCATAAAATCAATTATGTTTTGTTAATGCAATCTGTTACTATTTTTTAAGCTTATAATTAGGCATGTATAGCATTTTCATGTGATATCAAATGTTTTTAACGTCACTTTGACAGCTATCGCTTTATAGTTAATTACGTGCTGAATATTATAAAACCTATCTAATCAAGTTAAGATAACCAAAAAAAATTTAAAATTGTTGACATGAATCCTATGAAGTAGAAACCAATCAACCATTGACATTAGAAGTTGATTCTTTGTTAAGAAAGGAACGTGAAGATTAATTAATAATTATATAGAGTGTGCATCCATTACGAAATCACTAAACAATAATCTTTATCAATCATAATCTAATTATTAATTTGATTAATTGGTTCTTTAAGATCTTATCTTATCATTTGGTGTTAAGTTTATATTGGAAAATATAAGGTTGAATGACAATTGATAAAGAAGTTGGAAAAGATGCAAGTAATGTAGCATTTGTTGCAACTAAATGTGGTCTTTCATAGTAACGTAACTTAAATGTATTAAGAAAATTTTTAATTATCATTAAAACAAGATTTTCACTTCCCTTTCTCTATTGCATATATGAAAGAGTTTGTTCTCTTTCTGGGTTAAGAAAGAGGAAAAAAAAATTTGACTATGATATTATGTGTTGTAACACTCGTTTTAATAATGAAATAGCAAATCACATTTATTGTTAAATAATTAAAGTCATAATATAGTTTTGAAATAATAAATAATTGAGGTCTAAAAGCAACCATAAATGTTGTGTCTAAAAGATAACTTAAAATCTCAAATCATAAATATAAGTACAAACTAGTAAATCAAAGGTAGGTCTCTAAGGCAACTCCTAATCTTGAAGCTCTCGTACTCATCCCATGTTATTGTGATTACTTGCAGGAGAAGAAAATGCGTATGAGCTAATTGTTCAGTGCGTGGGTGTAACCAAAAAATAAATAATAATAGTAATAATATCTTAAAGTAAGAATGAAGTGAAGTAAATAATTTATTTTCCAAAATTCACCCATCGAGTATCAGCACTAACACCATGGTAACAAATGAAATAAAGGCTGAGACAACGAGATGTTAGGTTATTTTATAATCTACAAAACAAAGTATCCAAATTGCACAACATTGGTCATGACTCCAGGTGTTTTCCTTAATCGTGTGTATAACACTACATCATACGACCGCACTACATAAATCATATCATAGCCTAGGATGCATCTATACGCCTCCCAAATTATCCAAAAGCTCACTCCCGAGCATAAACACACAAATCACATGATATAACCAAAGTGGAGACGCTGTGGACTAATCACACTGCCACAGATAGTGCCAAGTCATTGGCACCACAATGACAAGCCTATGATACCTCCACATGTAGTTGACTCGGTATACCTATTTCCTATTTCCTGTTTACAATATTCTAGGGCTCTATGGTCGCACAACGAACATATGAACCAACCATACACCAGATTATGTCCACCATGCATATGGAATCAAAATCAAATGAATTAAAAGAGCTCGCAAATAAATGAATCACCAAGTTTTCCAAAAACATTTTTCATGCAAAGTTTCATCAAAAGTTTCCACAATATATTATCTCAAATAACAGTTCAACTCAAATAGAACGAATCAGAACGTGCAAGTATTTGATAATGAATAACAAAGAGGTTACATGATAATCAAAGAAGCATGTTCAAATAACGCTGAAAAAAGAGTATGAACATTCATACCAATAAGTATCTAAAGCTCTCGTTATTAAAAAGATACTCTACGATCCTTCACAGAGTTTACATAAAATAACTTTACTAATTTAGAATATTAATTTCAATGTCCTAATTTTATTCTCCCAATATTCCAGATCCGATTCCTAATTATATTGTATACTTCTATCTTTATATTTTACATTCTCACTCTAGTTGAATTGACTTGCTAACTAGTGAATAATTTAAAGGTTACGTGTATGCTCGATCATAAACCATATTTTAATATGATAAGTAAACGTGTAAATTTGCTTTTATACTGTTAGAGTAACTTAAATAAGAAATGAAATATATGTGTAATTGCGTATCAAGTTAAATCTAGGAATTAAATTTCGAAGCTATTAAGTACTCAAGGGACTAAAAGTGAAGAATCACAAAAACATCTCAATGACCATGGTTTTCTTCCTAAAACAGAGTACGAAGTTTTTTATTTCTAGTTCTTTTCAGGTTAGGTATGATTATAATTTTGTTCCAAGTATTTAAATATATAATGAAGGTATGACATTACCAAACGTAAACATATTGGTTTTAGATTCCGATTCTACAAAGACATATTTATGTTTGATCCCGAACTTCCCACTATTGTCACGTAACAAAACGGTAACTTAACTACAAATTTCAGTATATAAAACCACTATTTAATGAAGAAATCATAATAGGTTGTAGGAATTTTAATAATTTATTTATGGTTTAATAATTACCTCTTAAACGGAATCGAATTCAACTGAAACTAGCACACAAAAGCTTCCCGTTTGAATGCTTCAATTTTCTCTCCTTCACTCTATCTCTGTATCTGATGCATGTCTTAGTGTGAGGATCGGGCCCTTATGTTTCTAGCGATCCAAGATCGTGTGACAAAAGAGACTTCACGAAAATGGTCATAACTTTGGCCACGGGGCTCCGTTTTCGGTTCATTACCTGTCGAATTGAAGCTTGAAACGAGGAGCACATCGTCGTAAGGTCTGAAGGTGCCTTACCCATTTTTGAGAACCGAAAACACTTTCTGGATGGAGCTATAGATATTTTTATGTTTTTTTTTCATATTTTTTGAATTTTATTTTTGGGCTTGTGTTTGACCTGTAGCTCTTTTTAGGCCCGTTCAAATTTTTGTTTCTTATTTAGGATTTGGTTGTGTGCCCTAGGGGGATACACTTGAATTTTATGTAATTTGATTTTTTTCTCAGTTCGTGTTCCTCAACTCAATTGAATTGAGCTTAACTATGACACTCTTTGAATCATTCTGTGTTAGAAGAGATTATTCTTGTATTTTGTGAATCAACAATTTTAATATATGTTCTTTTTTTGTTCACTGCATCACAATGTGTCGCTAGATTTCTCTTTCTCCTATATTTTATTTTCTGAACGATTAAGTTTTGTGAATAAATAATATGGAGGTGATGATTATACGTACGTAAATCTCGCTTGGCCTAATCACATGGTTACTAAATAAAAACGGAATTTGTATATATCTCCTCTACTTTGATCGAGATTCGCTTGACTCATTCATTTAACTAATTTCCTTTTAATATTCCTCTGTATATGCCATTTATTAAAGGGATTATATTTGTGGGTTCAATGCGAAAGTTGTTATGGATTAAATTATAAGAAATTTTTGAAATAAAAAATGAATAGAATAATGTGGATATCATTTGAAAATGAGTAGTTATGATAGAATTGAACTTTTGATCGATCCGGGTACCTGGGAGCCTATGGATGAAAATATGGTCTCTCTGGATCCCCATTGAATTTCATTAATTGTATCGATTCTTATCAAAGAGAGACAATATTAACCAAAGTTGTTCAAACAGGCACAGGGCAATTAAACGGTATTTCCGTTTTGAAGGTCATTCAAGTATATCATTTTATTTTTATAGGTTACTAATATTTGAAAGCAACTTTGTAGACCACCCGAATTTGTATATTGTTCCATGTATGTTAAATTTGGCTAAAAACTCATCGAAAAAAATGTAAAATCACACAAATACCCCTTTATTTCTCAATTAACGTTATTTATCTTACTTTAGTTTTATTCAAATAAAGGAATATTTGTGTCCTTATACACTTTTATGAGGAGTTTTTAGTCGGATTTGATATATATGAAACAACATACAAATAGAGGTGACCTACAAAAACAAAATGATATACTTGGATAACTTCTAAATGTATAATCTCATTATTAAAATTGAAAAATCCATTCATTTAACTAACATAATTTAAGTTAATTTAGATATTTGTTTATTATTTAGATTTGTGATATGATAATAATAGTTACTCTTTATCTTGAACATATATTACCGGTAGTGTTGTTATTGCATAATTTGATACACCAATAAATATATTTATAATAGTAGTAATACATACAATTTATTTCCACCATTGTTCCGTGGTAATCAGCTAGTGTTTGTGGATATGGATGAACCTTGAATGAAATCCAAGACTTGAAAGCCGATGATTTAGGAATAGTTCACTTCAGTAGGAGTAATTTAACTTCTCAATATCAAGTTTTACAGGTATAAAATTATTTATAATAATAACAAGATATACATTTTCATAGCGTGATGATGGTAGATTTGGAGTCTGGTCATTGACCATGGTTATTGTGAGAGAGATCGACGGCAAGCAGAACCCTTTAAGGGGATTTTTTGGGATTAGGAGAGATCAACGCCAAGCAGGAGGTTTGCATAAAAAATTTCAATCTTGACAAAATGAGGAGCAGTCATATTCAGCCCAAACCATATGATCATAATCACAATCAACAGTAATACATGGAATATGAGAAAATAGACACAATCTCAATCACATACTTGACACATGTGACAATGAACATTTCCAAGCGTCTCATGACAATTTAGAATATATGTTCATATGAGATAACCAAGTAAAATATTAAGCTTGAATTTCAATTTCTCCATAAGCAATGCACCGCTGTCCCCTCCTCATATCTGTTTTACCTTATCCGAGCATGACACGTCTCTGTGACAAGTTAGGACGTCGACAACTGATATTTGGATAATATATTAAGTCCATGCACCAAATCACGTTTAGGTTAAGTAAAGGTGATCAACTGAAATATCAATTGTTATGAATGCATCAAAAAAGGACTTTAATATGATTGTAGATCACTGGCATATGTTTAGCGTCGTGTTTTAGGGAGGTTGTGTGAGATAACTACTCTTAAAAACTTTTGCATTTAATATTGATAGATAAGAAGGTAGGCTTTATTCTCTCTGAGAATGCTCCTGAAAGTCTGAAATAGGGGATCGGATATAGGAGTACTTTCATCGGTTATTTGATGCTATTTATAAGGAGAATACAAGATCATGGGTTGTATTCATAAGATTAACAGTTAACCCATATAGAAAACTCCACATAAACGGCACCATAACTGCTGGTGGTAGATTAAACGGATATGATTGAAGTCAACGAATTTTTTGTACATCAAACGACCAAGATTGCAGGGTCAATGATGGACGTTGACTGGCTTCCGTCAATGTAGTATTATAATATAATATGATCACACAAAATATTATTCAAACAAAGAAAGGTCTCATCTATATTATTATTCTTTCGATATAATATGTATGTATAGAAGTTACGGCAAGAAGGGATCTTTTGAATTGATATCATATTGGCTTGGATGAGAATATTAATATTAATATAATATAATGGAGTCTTGGAAAAGAAATTAGGGATGGTAGGTTTAATTGGGCAGCGACAGTACCAAAACTTGGAGTAAGGTGGTGAGCGATCTTTTTAGGGTTTTAGATATGCTCTAATATCACGTAGAGTTATGATTTTTTCATCTCTAATTAATTAAGTTCAACATACAATATATAATAAACAGCATAATAAAGTGGGTTAGTAATAACTAATGGTCCGCTAACAAAGTATTCATATATTTATGACACACTTTTAGTAATGCATTCTCTTAATGTGTAACTAAAAGTAAAATGAGAAACTTAAAAAGAAAAAGAAACTTGGAAGTAAATAAAACCTAAAAGGTAAACTAACATATAAATGTTAGATATGTATTTTGGGATGGCTGAATACATACAAGATTATGTACATATATAACTTTAAGGCATTAGGACAAAATTAACACAATTTGTAATAGATTCATCAAAAGTTCATGAAGGTGTCAAAGTTGGATTTACTGGATCTGAAGAAGCTCCAAGTCTATAAAGTGAAACAATTTTTCTCGTTACTTAATTTCATTGAGATAAACATCATGTTACATTTGCAACCAATTCAAAATGTATCATGTAAACATAATGTATTTTTGAACGTATAGTTAGGAGATTCTAAACCAACTATCAACATTCAAAACAAAGTTGAAATCTATAATGAGTGCTCATGTTAGGAGTCATCTTTCGTATAAGGGCCAAAACAACGTAGAAATTTGATTATCATAGATGTGATAAGACTTCATGTCAAATATTATATGAAACAACGGACTAATATACACGTTTATTCATTTCAAAATTCACACAATATGTGGCTTGTGACATTCTAGCTACCTTGTGTCACAGTGATGTGCTTATAGGTAGTTGTATATCTGAATGTTCATCCTATGATGCGTTTAACTTTTGGAATCACTATTCATTTAGTAAAATGATTTCAGGTGAATTAATGTACTATTGTTGGCTTCTTGTGTTACAATTCGTGTTAGAGAAAGGTTATTGTCTACATGAAGAATGATTGTGGCCTTGTGGGATCTATCATGTATAGTTGCAACTTGCAAGGCTTCTTATTTCTCAATAATAATGGGCTACTAGTCAACTTCATACACCTACTATTTTGGGCCTGATTGTAATTTAGGCTTAGGCTCTGTTTAAGCTTTTTCGACTTTTGGTATTAGTTTTGAAAACTTCCAATCCAAAAAATTAAAATAAATAAATATATATATATAGAGATTATCTTTTTCTACTGAGTCCCCATTACAAAAATGACTTACTGATTTAACGAGTTATTTAGTTGACCATTGTATAGTCAAAAAGTAATTAGAAAAAGCTTGTAGTTCCATTAATTACTTTATAAACAATACTAGTAACTGTCAATTTTATACATATTTGTAGCATTTTACCACTTTAGAATTGGTTTGACTTTTCTCATTAATTTACTTCCATGAGCATATATGATTCTAGCCACTTCTTGTCGAAACCACGTTTATATACACACTCCGTATATAACTGCATTAAAAACATACTACTAAATAATCGAAACCGTCAAGCTCCGTATCAAAACATTATTTATCAAGATATTGAGTGATCAACTCATCAATCGAGTTTTGTAAAACATGATAAAGAATAGAAAACGCAATTATACTACATATTTCGGGAAACATAAAAAGCATCATGTATTATAGCCACAAACGAGTACACCGAGAACACGAAGACAGTCTAAACATCACATCACAATTGTTGCACCAAGAAAAAATTAAGTGACTAAACGAAAATGATAAGTCTTGAATAAGCTAGCCTGGATTGTTGGATCATTCCCAAATTTAAAAATAACCAGCAAAATAAAAGGGTTAACTCTTTGTCAATATGCTTCAAAGTTCCAAATGTAAAGAAGATGAGAAGAAAAAGGATATTGAAAAACAATGAAACAACCAACAAATAAAGTTTATGTGAATGAAACATGTTTAAAAGCATATGAAAGATTGGATTGCCGAAGAGTCGAACACGAAGAAGAGAGAGAACCAATGGTTTGGCTTGTTACGGAAGGGGTTCTAACGGTCCACGTTATATTTATTAGATTAGATTACATTTAATTTCTATTTCTACAATATTAATATTAATATTACTTAATATTAATTTAATTAGAAAATAAGAAAAGAAGACTAATAGTGACTGATAAAAGTACCGTATTTTCTTAAATATGTTTTAAAAGTACAAGCCTTAGTAAAAAGAAACTCCTGATTTAACAATAAAAAAACATTCAAGCTGACATGGCAACTAAATTCCCGGTTCCGATAAATAAATAAATAAACAAATCCCATATTCAGAACCTATAAGGTTAAAAATCCAAATATTTTGGAAAGAAAATGATGTAAAAAGTTAGTTCACATACAGAAAAAGTCTTTCATTCAGATTTTGAATATTCTTTGTGTCAATTTCATTCATGGCGTATTCATACCGATACCTATCAATAATAACAAACCCAGCACAACAACCCTTTTATTTATTTCCTTTTTTATTATATATATTTGACTCTATATTCTCCCTTATTCAAGAAACACTTCCTAAACCCCAAGTAGAAATTTTGGCATAAGAGGTAATATGCTGTTTTTCCCTTTTGAGTAATCTTTAATTAACTTGTTCTTTTTAGCCTTATTTTAGCTTACATATCTTGAATCTGTGAAAAAGCTTGTTGCTTTATACTGTTATATGATTTTTTTGGGTATTTGTTTATGTATAACACTATTTTGTTAGAAGTTGTATTTGAGATTGAATTCAGGTCCTGCTATAGATTTAATGGGAAATATGAGATCTTGTGAAATGGGTTTTATCTGTTGTTTAATTATGATCCGACTTACAAATTTAGAAGATTTTCTATAAAATAAGTAACTAAATGGACTTCTTGTGATCTTTTTAACATAATTATTACCGAGTATTTCAATATATAGTATCTGAAGAATTGTGATTTTTAACTTGCAGAATCTTAATATTTTGTCATTTAAGTAATGGGAAATTGCTGTGTCACCTCTGGTAAATCTGCTAAGAAGAAGGAGAAGAAAGGCAACAAACCAAACCTATTCTCAAATGCCTATAGTCCCAGACGGGAATCGGGAAGGGAGTTGAAACTTTATGTATTAACAAACCCAACGGGTCATGATATCAAACAGAGATATAATCTAGGACGGGAGCTAGGAAGGGGTGAATTTGGGGTAACGTATTTATGTACAGATTTGGAAACTGGTGAAAAATTCGCCTGCAAATCAATATTGAAGAAGAAACTTAAGAATTCCATTGATATTGATGATATGAGGAGGGAAATTGAGATCATGAAGCATTTGCCTAAACATCCAAATATTGTGACATTAAAGGACACATATGAAGATGATAATGCAGTGCATATAGTGATGGAATTGTGTGAGGGTGGGGAGTTATTTGATCGGATTGTGTCTCGAGGACATTACACAGAACGTGCTGCAGCTGCTGTTACGCGGACAATAGTGGAAGTCGTTCAGGTAATTTCCACCAAAACTTGTTTACACCAATCATTTGCGTTCAGTTTACTTATTAGTTATGGTTTTAACGATTGATGTCTTTCTTAACTATTGTGCTTAACTCATGCTATCAAAAACCCATAAATGTATTATGAAGAATACAGTCATATCTGATATAAAAGTTATTTCATATTATAAATTTTGAGATGTCAATAATTTATCAATATTCCCTTTTTGGTCATTTTGAGTTACTATAATAATCAGAACTTGTCAAACACTCAAACAACTGATTATATAATTATCACAACTTTAAGCAAAGAAAGACAACTGGTTATCTAATTATGTAAGTGTCAAAATGCAAGTCCAAAAATCCCATTGTTGGTTTGCAGTTGAAACAGTTGCTTCCCATATATAAATATATATGCAGTTGAACTATATCTGTAATAGTGTAATCCATTTATTCTATACATGAAACACAAGGTTTGTTCTCGCTTGACTTTAGTTCCTATCTGTTGTAGATATGCCACATGCATGGAGTTGTGCATCGTGATCTCAAACCTGAGAATTTTCTTTTCGCAAACAAGAAAGAAACCTCTCTTTTAAAGACCATTGATTTTGGGCTTTCAGTTTTCTTTAAACCAGGTATGCAATTCCATCGCACCTTATAGTTCCTTGGATGTGAACTCTCTGGTTAAAATGGATTTTTTTTCCACATACATTACAAATATGCCTAAAGATCCGTGTTTTCAGGTGAAGTCTTTAACGAGATAGTTGGAAGTCCTTGGTATATGGCCCCAGAAGTCCTAAAACGCAATTATGGCCCCGAGGTTGATGTATGGAGTGCTGGAGTTATCTTGTACATTTTGCTTTGTGGTGTTCCGCCTTTTTGGGCAGGTTCGCTTCTATGTTTCATTACATATTTTTTTTCTTCTTTTCTTAGGACATGTATTTGGCACCTTTGAGTCAACATATAGCCAAGTATTTGAATTTCCATTTAACAGAGAGTTTGTAATTGATATGTTTGTGAAAATCGCTTATAACATTAACAAAAATATAAAAATAAAAATAGAAAAATACTTGTGTATGTCATAAGTAGTTTCAAAGAGTAGCTAACTTATATCGTATCTTCAGAAACCGAACAAGGAGTAGCTCAAGCAATTATTCGCTCAGAAATTAATTTTAATAGAGATCCGTGGCCCAGGGTTTCTGAAAAAGCCAAAGATCTTGTGAAGAAAATGCTGAATCCTGATCCAAAGCATAGACTTACAGCTCAACAAGTTCTTGGTAATGTGGCATTGTGTAGATACAAGTTACATTATCTCATGAGTTAAGCTAGTTTATTTTCTCATTATTGCTACCACACTCTGGTTGCAGAGCACCCCTGGTTATTTAACGCGAAGGCGGCTCCAAATGTCTCATTGGGTGAGGTTGTGAGGTCAAGACTTAAACAGTTCTCAGTGATGAACAAGCTCAAGAAACGAGCATTGAGAGTAAGATTACTGATCTACTTTATCTTGTAAAAATTTCAAAATTACATATATTTCAATGCTCATGGTTTTCCGCATGGGTTTCATACACTTAATGACTATAGTCGACAATTTAAATTGATGGATAAACAGCAATTACTTTTAAAATGTGTATATGTTGTATGAAAAGTGAAATCAGATTTATGTCAACTTCACTTTGAATGTAATGTGATGGGCACAGGTGATAGCTGAATTTATATCGGTTGATGAAGTGGCTGGAATAAAGGAGAGATTTGAGATGATGGATACAGGCAAGAAAGGCAAGATAACTGTTGAAGAACTTCGAAATGGTCTACAAAAACTCGGACAACTTATGAATGATGCAGATTTTCAAGTATTAACAGAAACCGTAAGTTTTTACATGTGACTTATAGCTTAATTATTATACATGTATGCTGATGAGTTCTCGAGTTTGGAGAGAAAAGAAAAAGAATTAATAGAAGTAAATAAAAGATATGAAAGGGTGACAATTTTATCTAGTGTTCTCAAGTTGAAAAGAAGATGAAAGATAGTTTATTATTTTCAGTTTTGTTTCATGCCCCTGAGTTGGTGAAAAATGGAAAGAAAGCCTACATTTTACAAGTATAACCTACATCTGTATATTAGGTTAGTTAATCTGAGCCATAGTTTGAAATTAAATATGTAGACCTTTACTTTTCTTTCTATTATAATTACCCAAAATTATACTCTGGCTCCTTGCCTTTCTCCAAACAAAAACAAATAGTTATCCATGCCTTTCTAAAATAATCTATTTTTTTTTAATTAAGTTGGGGGTAGGTTGTATGCATAACAGCATGACTTTCTGCGTGTTTGACACATTTCCTTTTTATCTAAACTTATTGTTTTACCAACTGACTTACTTATTAAAGAGAAAACATAACCCAAATCGATTAGTTCATAAGTAAATGGGTAGAAATTGCTACATGTATGTTAGATTGGCATCCAGCTTTCAACATGATGATGCTGTTTTTTCATCCATCTACTGAAAAAGGAATTATGTTTTTTAGGTTAATCATGATGGAGACGGTACCATAAACTATGACCAGTTTTTGGCAGTTAATGTGCATCTTAATAGAATGGTTAATGATGAGCACCTACACAAAGCATTTGCCTTCTTTGATCAAAACCTTAGTGGTTATATAGAAGTCGAAGAGCTACGTCATGTCCTAAGTGATGAAGAGAATGTCAACGGGATTGATGATGTAATCAACGGGATTATGCATGATGTTGACACAGATAAGGTTAGTCCCTATAGTCCCACAATGTGATATTTGTGTAAGCGAAAAACGAGTAAACTTATGACTATAGTTAACGAGTAAAACTAATACTCATAGTGATTACTAACTGCAAACCAAATGACAAATGCCTCTTTAGTCAACTAGGTAATATGATTTTGATTCTTTAATGCCTTTAAATTGCACATCCATTGACGCCTAATTATGAGAATATATAGCATGATTTTTCAAATTATAAGAATTGTGATGATCAATTTGATGGTATTAATGTGGTTCCTGATGTGATATTTTGAATGCATCAGGATGGGCGCATCAGTTACGACGAGTTTGCTGCTATGATGAAGGCTGGTACAGATTGGAGGAAAGCGTCTAGGCAATATTCACGGGAGCATTTTAACAGTCTTAGTTTGAATTTAATAAGGGAGGGTTCGATATAGTTAGCAAACGAAAAAAGCATGAATAATCAGGAACCTTAATTATCTGTAGATGAACTTGTATAGATATTTTTCATTTCATTCTCTATATAAATAATGAAAGGCAGGCATTTTTTTGGTTATCTTTGAAAGTTTACTTTAGGATACAGGACTAATTTAAGTTATAGAATACGTAGGGTTGTTTCTCTTCTTTTATTTTATTGTAATTCTTGCAAAGATTAGACATCGAAAGCTAAGATTCCAGAGTTGTGATCAATAAGGTGGATCAATAAAACACTGAACCACTCAATGCAAAACTGGCTTTCCATTGTGTTTATTCGTATACAAAGGTATCATGGTCTTCAGACAAATAACAAGCATCAGCACTCACTACATAAATGTCAGCATCTATACACTTATAATAAGATCTCAGTAAACCGTTACATGAATAAAGATCACTAACAGTCTTACAAAATCTTCTTAACAATGGTGCACAAAGCTGAAGGTGCTTATTTCGGCCTCTCCAGACGTACAAGAATTTATGTATCCATAGATGTTCGAAATACATCACAAAGATAAATCTATAAGCCCGAACCATCTTTATTTAGCTAGGCCTATCCGAATTATGGTACGATCCCATAAGAGCACGAAAAGAAGAAAGAAAAAGACTAAAATTGACATTGGTATGGGATGATATAATGGTTCTATGCCTACTTATAAGCCTAACAAGCCTTACAATGCTTGCAATAGCAATGTGCCTAACTAAAAGCATCCCCAATAAACCGCCCTCTAGTATCCCAAGGCCGGTTCTCAAACGACTTACCAACAATGCTTCGTTTTTCATTTATTGACCCGTCCTCAAGCTCATACTCTGGAAAGTAATCTAGAAATGTCTTGTTCCCAAGATCGTTCACTCCGTTGAAAAGGAACTTCTTTACCACATCCTACACAACAATATACGAGACCACATTAAAAGAAAAGAAGGTTTAACAATAGTTCTGTGTATCATAAGAAATATAGGTGAGATCACTTGAATCGAGAAAGCTTTGACCTAAAAAGTCAAAGTGTACTTCAAATGGAGTGAAGATTGATACCTTTGCAAGACTCTCCCCAATTAATCTTTTGAGAAGATGGTAACCCGGATCCTGATTGTGGCAACAAAGACATGTTACTAATACTCATGTTAACATGGCTTAGGCAATTAACACCCTAATGTAGTAATGCGTTTATCTATTGTATATCACACTTAAGTATAAGAAAAGAACGCACCTTTTGGGTTCTCCAAGTTAGATACCTATGTTGTGCCTCACGATTCAAACTTATTTGAGAAATGTCGGTTTCCTTTGTAGCCTGATCCATCAAACTGAGCCAGGCCTGCCAAATTGTAATAAAAGGCTATAACTTAATAAAGGGAGAAAGGAATGAGTGAAGAAGATGCAACACTGTCTACTTGAATACCTTCACTATACAACAGGACAAACACACACACACACACACACACACACACACTAGATGGATACCTTGTAGTATTCCTTGAATGCAGAAAACAAAATATTGTGATTTTCATGGCTTGAAGAGAACTTGGTCCAAATGACTATTGGTGAGAAGAATTTCAAAGATTCGCTTGTGAGTTTTCCTCCCCAAGGTAAAAGCTGCAGGCAATCTGTGGTTAAGTAGGCACACCATGAATTTTAGAAATCCAAAACCATATAAATAATTATTTTAAATAAGTTCTTAGAAGTCAACTCACCTCTGCATACTTCAGGCCCAGAGGAATCAAGCTTTTATAATACTTCTCCTTGTAATGTGTTTCTTCCATAACATTATGCAAAGGATTGAGGTCCCTGATATGGGTCATAAGAACTGAGTTTTAAGTTCCTGAATGCTTAATCAGATCCCGGTAATAATTATGTTTAATAAAATTTCAACAGTGACTTACAGTACAATAATATTTGTGTTGACAGACGTGAAAAAGTTGGCACAAAATATCGGGAGGTCGTATTCTGCTTCTGGGAAGACAGCCAAATCTAGCACCTGCATGCAGATTATTGAACCCGGCTTAGGATAAAGTATCATATGGTGAATATTTAATCACAGAGTCCAATTAGATAACAACTTATAATTAAACTGAATAGTGACACAATCCTAACAGTATCATTATAAAGTTAGACTTGAGAGAACAATATAACACCCAAGGTAGCATTTACAAACAATCTGTAAACTCCAATAAGATGCAATATAATTGACAGATGACAAATTTAATTAAAAGTCAACAGTAAACTAGTAACTTATAGTCTTATATGGTACGAACCACTGCCAAAGTCAACTTACTTGAACTACCAGGAAAAAAAGTACATACCTATGCAAGACTACAAATATACAAACAATATTCACATAATATCAGATTAACTCAGATAAAAGTTAGTTAAGTACTTGGTTTGTCTTGAATAGGTTCAAATCTGTCAATGAGATACGTAGATCGAACACAAAATAGCAAATAGTTGGGAATCAATTGGCATGCAATTATGCAATAACAGATACAGAAATTGGAGCTTGAAAGCCAAATATATTTCCACACAACATTACCTGCATACCGTCACCTGCTTCAATTGAAAGGCTGCGAAGTAGCCTAATCTTTGGAGCTTGATAGGAACGCATCATAAGCTCTGTCTTCCCGCCCAATGCCATTAAGGTGCTGAAATCCTCCTGTTAATTTAAAATGCCTCAGTCTTGAAGACATGAAAATAAGGTGTTGGTGATAGCGTATTCTATTTAGATAGGGCTATTTTATATTGGGCTTAGCCCATTTACGCTTTGTCAAGTTAATTATATTATGTCTGGAATGAGTACGGAAATCAATGGAGAATTATTCAGTTTGGCAGTTGGCTCCTTGGGTTTTTCACCAAAATAGCAGCCATTACTCAAATAGTAAATTCACATAATCATCTTGTTCAAAGGAGTAGGTAAGTTTTAATGATCATTTGGAGCCTAAAAACAAGCAAGAAATCAAGATGGTGTTTCTATCAGTAAGTTTTTTTAGTACTAACAGGACAATATGTAATTCCCATACCATAGACCAAGTCAAATATATATACAAAATAAAGTATATACATAAATCTTAACGGGTTTCATCGCTCTGGCTATTCATCTTAAAAAATAAAAAGCACTTAAATATTCTTCTGTTTCCATTTAGATTGCAGGGATAAGGTACTACTTACGTCCCAAATGTTATACAGTTTGACCTTATCAAACTGATTATACTGCAACTCAAATTGACACAATTCAACTTCTATACTGAAGCAGGAATTTGTCTTTGAGTCTAATCTTCATTTAGTCCAAACTAAAGTACTTGTTTTGCCCAATTCCTTATACCAAATTATAAAAAAATAACTCAGTAAATCCTACATCCAAAATAAATCTATCCTTTCAAATAAGGTTCTATTTAATTCCAAATTTTATACTCAATCTCTGATTACTTCTCCACCTACTTTCTATCAACCACCAAAATATGTCATCACTACCAAACTACTACATTCAAGTCATCTTTACTTTTTAACAAAAAGATATACTTTCATGATGTGGCATTATGAAACACATCATACTCATATTGGGAAGAGTGAATTGTTTATTTCAAAGTGTTTTTTTTTTGTTCTTTTTAAAAGAACAAATTAAGTGTTTATTCCCCTTCTGAATAAACTAATAAGCCATTTGCCAAATATTTATGAAATTACTTACCCATTAGTAGTACCCCTTTAGAAAATTATAGAAAGTAACCCAAATATATCTTTCCCAAGTTCAATTTAGTTACCAATTTTTACTAAACGAGAAGGAAAACAAAAATATTTAGAATACAGAAATGTACTTACCTGCAAGGAAGAGGGGAGAAGGTATGCAGTTGAGAGTTTGGTTTCATCCAAAGCAAACTGTATATACTTTTGGTAAGAAAAACCAGCTGATGCTGATGCTACATTCATTGAACAGCAGTTGCACCTTCTCTTATTGTTAATTTTAGTCACTGACAACAACAGCAATGGATTATGGGGTTTACTGGTGGTTGTTGATAAGAAGAAACTGGATGATGTTAAATAAGACTTCATTCTTGCTGAAGGAAGAAAGATTAAACTTGAATAAATAAATTGTCAATAGTTCTTGATTTTCTAGGTATGTGATTGTGTTTGGCGGTGTGTGGACAGAGTGACAGACAGCAAGCAAGAAAACAGGAAACTGGCAGCACAACTTTCTACTTTCGTACAGCGAGTTAGTCACTCACGTGTAGCCTCTTTTCACCGTTAGATAAATACTTCTCTTTTTCAACAATCTTGAATTTTCTATGTTTTTTTGTGTTTTTTCTTTAAGATAAACAGAAAATATATAATTAAAGTAACTCATTTCGACATAAGTTGAGAGGAGCAGTATAATTACGTCAATGTTAACATTACATTAGTTTAAGTAGTCTTATGACTAATTTATTTCTGCTTATATAATTTTTGACGTGTGTACTTTATTTAATTTTTCTTTTAATTTCATTAAATTATTTTCTTATTTATCAATTACATTTTTAAATATATATACTTAATTATATATGTGTATTATTTTTCTTATATCAATTACAAATTAGTGTGATCAAATTAAAAAGAAAAGATAAACAAGAACATCACTTTTCTAAGTTTGTTAAATTAAAGTTGATATAATTGATAATTAATCATTACCATATCAAAGGGATAATAAATCCAAATAGTACAACTCAAAGCTAATTTATTACAAAGGGCATCAATTATATTATATTATATTGAGTTATTATAAAATTAAAACAAAATGTGATAACAGTAAAGGCAAATTTTAGTATAATAATATTATTATCTGAATGTGATATCATTGATGGTTTATAAATAGTTTGAAGTTATCTGTAATCGAAACGTTCATCCAATAATCATGTTGACGGAGGTTGTTTGACCGCTTAAAAAGTCTTTTATCGTGCAGTTATAGAAAGAGGTCTACTGTTTGAACACCTTCTAAAAAGTGTTGTGATCAATACATACTCACATATCTAAAGAGTGATAAGATTGATACGCATTCATATACATTCATAGAGAATATATATTCAAAACTAGTAGGTTGCATTTGGTTCACAAAATTTTTATGAAGGAATTGGAATTCATCAAAGAAAAGGAAATTTCTATTCCTTTAGTGGAAGGAATTTGATGAAAATTAACTTTATAAATTATTCAACCAAACAAACTAAGGAATGAAATCTCAATTCCAATTCCATCAAATTCCAATCAATTCCGTAAAACAAACGCAACCGTAAAGTATTCATTTAGAATACCTTTTAAAAAAACTCTATACACTAAATCAATCAATAATTCAATAATAAAAGAATACTTTAAAACTAAAATAGGTGAAGTACATTATCCTTAAGTAATTTTATAAGAAAACTTACCAAATTCAGTGTCTCATTTTTTTAACAAAGTTTCCGGTTCATTACGGTTTTCAGATAGAATAACAGGACAATTAGGATCTCAATCTCATTATCCGATCAACCAAATTCTCAGGCTTTAATCAATAATTCTCCAGATCCAAAAAATGGACAAGATCGAGAAATCACATACACACAATTCCCCACCATCACTAGATCATTTACCAGATGAAATCATTCTCCAAATATTCAACAAATTAACCGATTTAAAAACCTTATGTTTCTGCTACCTCGTTTCCAAACGTTTCTCTTCAATCACCCTTCAAGTCACCGCAATTTCATTCACAGCTCCTAATATAAACCCTAATAATAACACTTCCAATAACACCACCTCTGCTGACGTCACAGCTCCTAAAAATATATTCCGATCAATCATAAACGGCGTCGTTTTCAAACCACTACACCTCATCCGCCGGATAATTGTTCCGTCAGTCAGACCGCTTCCGCCTATCATTTCCTCATTTTACGGCGTATCGTTTCGATCGGCGGTTTCGTTTTTATGTAAGTTTGATTTAGTGAAATCGTTATGTGTTCAGCTTCCGTGTTCAAGTCATATCGATAATCAGTGTTCGTTTAGGTGGAAGGTGAAATTCGGTAACCGAATTGGATCGTTTTTGTTTATAGCGTCGAATTCGATTAGTGATGGTAACGCATTGATATGTGGAAATAGTGACGAAGATGTTATTGAGTCGAGTAGTGATTTGTTTAGGAAGAATGTGCACATTGCTTTTCAGTGTTTGAAGGATGTGATAATTAGGCACAGGATGTTGTTGTATTTTGTAAAGGATCTGCCGTTGCTTGAAACGGTTTCGGTTACGGATTCTGAGAGGAGAGGGAGGGTTTGTTTGAGTGGGGGGAAAGTTGGTGAGGTTAGGGATTGGATACGGTTAGCTGCGGCTGATATGAAACCAGAGATGAATCGTATCGAGGTTCCTGCGAGTGTGAGTCATTGTTATGTGCCTGTGTTGAATTTGCCGAATTCAGGGTGTGTGATGAAAGGGGTGACTTTTGTTGTAATGCAAATGAATACTTTTGAAGGTGGAAATGGGAATGAAAATGAGAATTTTGTGAACGGTGATGATGAGGGGTTTGAAGATAAAGAAGAGGCTGCGTATAGTGAAGCTGTGATGGAGATTTTGGAGAATCATAAAGACAGGATGAAGAGGCTGTTGTGATAGGAGTCTGGTCTGTAGCCTAGATCGTGAAACTGGTAATGTTGTAATTGTAAGTTTTTGATTATGATCATATGTATTATCTTTCTGTACATGTTTACTTTCACTTACTGTTGATATGTGATGTATAAACATTATTCTTTTTAAATGTTATTGAAATTGGAGTGGATTGGGATCTGGTAGTGCTGGAAATGAGTTTGCTTGAGTAATATTGCTTAACTTCTTGATGATTTGGTAGCTTACCGAGCATGAGAATAATTTGTTTTAAGGGCCAGTTATAACTTGAGGGAGATGTTATGTAGTTATCAAGTAATTAGAGTATTGTTCGTACTAGTTTAAATGAAGTGCCAACATCATATTATGTACCATCACTGTATCAAACGATGTAACATTTGATTTGTGTCATAGAGCTTGGACTAGCTCTCACTTCTCAGAAATGTTTAATAACTAGTCAAATTTGAGAAAGTTTGTGGACCGTAACTGATGCCTTGTAAAAACTATTAATGGGTACATTTGGGATGGAATCTTACCAAAAAGAGTGTCTTGGGGATGAACTAAGGTGATAGGTATTGTAATTTGTAGGTTGTTCACAGAGAGCACATAGATATGGTTTGTCATGGATTCATGGGTGAGACTTGAGAGTTAACATTATAATTAAGTAGCGTTTGGTTGGAAGATTTCACGGGATTTGTATTTGAAATCCTATGTTTGGTTTAATTATATCAAATACAAATACATTTTTAAAATCCCATGATGGAAAGGATTTTTAAATTCTTTTGATAAGTGAGGGATCTGAAATCCTCAAACGCAAGGAGGTTTATTTGGCTTATATTCCACAAAATACCCTTTAATGTCATTCCCTTACAATACCAAAAGTTTAGTACTGTTTACAGCACAAACAATTTTCCCTTCTATCCTTATCTAAATTGAACGTAACTTTCGCGAGACCTGCAACTAGCGTCGCCTGCTAGTTCGACAACATGTGCTCGTCTTCTCCAATGAGACATATAACTGCCACTACCGGAACTAAACCACCTGCAGAACTCATTCGCTCGAACTCAACCGCTGGATCTCATAACAGCCGAAACTCATCCGCCGGAAATCACAGGCTCACAAGTGTTTTTGAAAATTGAGTTTCTTGGTTCGAAGTTTTTCAGATTTCTTCTTTTGATTTGTATTGTTCCCTTTTCTTCAATTTATGTTTGAACATCATTTTCCTTTCTTTTTTTTTGGCTTGAAAGATTATTTTCTCTTTTATTTTTGCTTTGAAAGGCTATGTGTTCTCTTCTTATTAAATACAGACTACTAACTGACGGTGTACATTATACAGACCAATGATTTATAAAGAAAATTTGCGTAGATGCGTTGATAATGGTCAATATCAAAAGGTTGCAGCAAGCTTTTGCTCACGATTTTCATTGCAAAGTTGATTTTGTTAATATAAAATATTCCTACATGTATTATGTATGTATGTATGATTGTTTGAATCCTTACGAATCATGTGTTTATGGTTGAAATTGACTGGATATAAAATTTGAGTTATAAGATTATGTGTGTAAAGAAGTTAGTGCTATTTTCAAAAAATAATATGGGGCAATATTGTCATTTCTCACTATCTACAAAGGTTTTGAAGGATGCAATTGATGCCAACCAAATATGAGTTGGGATTTTCATTCCAGTATTTAATAACCCCCAGGATTTTTCAAATCCCCTAGCATTTCAAATGCTGGGATTTCAAAAACTTCAACCAAACGCCACTTTAGGGATTTCAAATGCAAGTCACTTTGATGTTGCATTCACATTACCATGTTAAGAAACAAGAACCAGTGGATGGAGATTGGTGGTCGAGGGTAGTAATTCATCTTAATCATCTAATGGGGTTTAAGTGTGTGTGCATATCGTATAGTTTTTTAGGTTGTACAAACATCTGATAGTTAAAGTTTCCATTATTTTATCAGATCACGACATAATTATGAAATTACACACCTCACTGTTTTTTATTTTCTGTGCAAAAATCTGAATTTTTTTTCCAGATTAGGCTCAGTTGTTTCTGCTGCAAATCTGCAATTGGGTCAACAATCATAAGGCAGTTTTAACTAGTTCTTTCGGTTGATTGGCTAAAACATTTTCCTAGCCTGATCAACACCCTCTAATGTCTGAAATGCATAATCAGTAATCACCCATTAGTTGTCAACTGATGTTCTTTGTAAGTAATTAACATGTAGCTGTCTAAAGGTCTATGAGGCATGAACTGAGATTTTTTAGAAAACATTTTACATCAATTGATCTTGTGTGCATGAAAGCATGTTCCTACTTAACCAAATCGAAAGGCCCAATGAATTGAGATTTCCCTATCGGTCCAGGTCATTTCAGGGCAAGCAGATCGCCACTCCCTTTGGTAGCATCCACTAATTCTGAACTTAATTTGAAAGCCATATTTCGACCCGGACGTTTTCGGGATGCCGCTAACTTTCAAAGTTGTTCTGGTTTGAGAAAGGAGCACCGGCCGACTGCCCTGAATGAATAAGAAATTGACAGCAGAGGTAATTGCAGATTCTTATTCAAACGAGTTGAAGCTAACAGGTGATTAACAACTTCTTAGGACTAACATTTCTAATATCGAAGTAGCTGATTAAGAAACGACCTATTAGTTATATGTAATTGAAATTCATCAACACTTTTAAGTAACTCATCAATCATGTTGCATATTAGGACGTTCATCCCCTGCAATTGAATATCTATCAAGTTAGTGCTTGTTTCCTTCTGTCGCATCAATTAAAGTTGCTACTGCGTTTAAAGGTCTCCAATCCTACATTTTTTTTGGATATGAAATAGAACAATTAAGTTAAAGCTCAGGTGTTCAAATGCATAGTATAGCCGTATACGTTTTCTCCTAAAAATTTTTTGGATATGAAACAGAACAATTTGTTCAAATGCATAGTTGCTACTGCGTAGTATACACCTACAGGATGATGATCTTCATAGAAACAGTCTTAGAAGATGCATTTATTTTGTCATGATCATGATGCCCGAAAAATAAGCGTTGAAACTTGCAACAACTTTAAAGACGGATTTTTTCTTCCCTCTTGGACCTCTAACATGCTATTTGAGCAACAGGTTCTCGAATAAGTATATATTGTCCTTCTCAAAGGGCCTAAGATGTAAATTGTAATCACTAGTTTCTTCAGAAGCTTAATTTGCATAGTTAACGATGTTTAGACAAGGACCATGCCCATCTTTCGAGGTTTTCAAATGCCGTGAATTTAGCAGGTTGTTTGCATAGCTACTACAAAACGCGATGTATCTTAGATTTCATAATAATCTTAACTAGCTGGCTGTTTAAACAAAGTAAGCTTTGAAGACATCAGAAAGTTGCCGATTAAAAGAAAAACATGAAGAGCTTTGTCATCCACTGGTTGACACATATATAAGGACATCAGGCAAATAAACTATGTGATTTGTACTGTGGCAAGAAGCAATATTTGTATAAGTAATTTACGTTTTCGACCCTTTATTTGTGTGTCGTTATTTTGATGTTGTCACTAAACATATGTTTCAATTTCTTACTTAATAGCAAAGCAAGTACATAAAATATAAAAACTTTAGAAAAATGAAAGTAGGCTTAAAAATATGACCCTAACATGTATCAAATTCATCTAATAAAAATTAAAAAGGATAAAGTACATCTGATGAATGCATTAAGCATACTATTAGGTACATCTAACAAGACGTATATTGTATTACTCAAAAACTTGAAATTATAAAATGATACTAGTATAATGAAACATATTGATTTCTAATCCTTGATAATTGATGCTAAATTTGAACAAGTTTAAACGCCTTATATTATAGTTTATTTTATGATAACTCGTAAAAATCAAATTCAATCAAATTATTGTGCTTTTTTAATTGGAAATATTCTGTTCATTAAACTGCACATAGAAAAATTCCCCCTATTTTAACATCGAGTATCTATATTATTGAGTTTGAAACTCTGAACGGACTGCCAGAAACAAGCAGGAGGAAGGTGAGGATCCTTGGAGTCGAGACTAAGAGAAATATATAAACCAATGCTTCCATAGATTTGATAGTTGCTGTTAGGCTTTTTGAAGGGACTGGTGTTGCAAATATAAGAAAGTTATGAACGTAAATGATTTAAACTTATCTTACTTTTAACGTAGCTAAGGACGTTTACGTTAAAATGAATTTTAATATTTGGTTTTATTAAAACCATTTACATCATGCACCCTTTGATTTTTCTTTATTCCCTTAATTTTTTCGTAACGCTAACACCCTTCAAGTTTGCATACCTGTTACATCAAGAAATAAAAACAATTAAGGAGTAGTTGTTGTCGCATTACTTATTTTCTCTAGTTTACTTTGAATTTCAACATACGGATATTATTATTTGTGATCAATCAATTTACGAGAAAATAATATCTATTTAAATTATTCTCATAGAGTAGAATGGTCAATCGTCAAAGTTGATGTGCGTCCTCATTTCTCCGGGATATTGCATGGTGAAACTTCCTTATTTCCATCTTTTCCATTCTATAAATAGCATAAACTTTACTCACAAATCATTCAAACAAAAAATTATCAATCTTCGTTCAGATTTCAATCATACAACTTAGTCATGACTACCGCTAGCATCGACGTTGAGGTTGCTTCTCCATTTCCCGCTGAGACAGTTTTTAAGGTTTTCAGCGACTTTCATGTTATTGCACCCAAGGTCAATCCTCAAGTCTTCAAGTCTATCGAGACTATCGAAGGCGATGGAGGTGTTGGAACAATTAGACTTTTCACATTTGGCGATGGTAAGAAATTAATTTATTACACCTTTACCCATATAAGTTTTTCTTTTCTCTGACAACATGAATCTTGACCTAAACAAATACTGTATAACACGAATACAATTTTGAATGTTAGGTTTTGTCCCTTGTGTCTCCTTTCTAAAAGTTAATTCCTTAATGCAGGTGTCCCGTTCACTAGCGGAAAGTATAAGCAAGATACTGTTGATGCTAGCAACCTTAGTTATAGCTACACATTTTTTGAAGGCGACAACTTGATGGGCATATTGGACTCCATCGACCATCATGTTAAGATTGTACCATCTGCCGAAGGAGGATGCGTATTCAAGCAGACAGTTGTCTATAACTGCAAAGGTGATGATAAGCCATCTGCAGAGGTTCTTAACTTTGAAAAAGAGTTATACGAGAAAACTTACAAGGCTATCGAGGAATATGCCGTTGCTCATCCTGAAACTTACTAATTAATTTGTCTTGTATCAATGTGTTGTTTTCGCTTCCAGTGTTTCTTCTATTTTGATATATTGTAATAACGGACAATAATCCACTAGTTGTACACTATTATAGTATCATTTTACCAAGTTCCAGTTGATAATACAAAATAATGTTCTATATATGTATCTTCTGGAGTAGTTATTTTTCAGGATATTTTGATCTGTTTGCTCAATGCTTCTTATATATCCCATTACCTTTTAAATCAGGAGTTGCAATTATCGAACTCATGTACGTAGTCTTTTGGCTTGCCAATCTTCGTATATATACTATAAATAAATTAAGGCATGTATCATCCAGAGACAAAACAGAGCATGAGAAAAACCAATTTTGTGTACATTGTGCATTTCTGCCTACTGCCTATATATAAATGTGCTTCATAATGAAGCATCATTTCGTATCTGGTTCCTAGAGATGATTGATAACAGTAATTATATTTCGATTACCCATTTTGGTCTTTAGATGCCAACGTTTGTCGATTTGTTATTTGTAATATGGAAAGAAATGTGTACAAATGTGAACCCATCCGTCGCTAAAGTTCATAATATCACCATGCCGTATCATTTATGTTACTAAATTAGCAACGCCCAGTTATAAACTACGTAGAGACTTGAGTGAGCGAGATCTGAAGGTAGTTAAAATGGGTTGCTAACTTCAATTCCTATCAAAATTTAACCTTTACCGACGGATTAATCACTGCGTTTGTAAACTTCTTCCAAGTCGTTTCATATAGTTAGAATGATAGATGCGTACATTAATAGCATATCGATCTTTACCATTGTTATTATTTTTTCTGTAAGAAAAAAACAAACACACTTTTTCATATTATCCATTTATTTAGGGAAAACTAGGAGTATCATGTTTCAACGACTTTACACTTTTATTTTGCTCCTTTTTTATACAAACGTTTACTCGTTAAGTTTTAACAATTGAATTATAATCAGAAGAAGAAGAAAAGATAGCCTATCAAAACTTACATTTGTTCGTACAAATGGTTGGCTCATTTTATATCGATAATAATAACAATAATACTCCCTCCGTCCCAATTTATTTGTCCCCAGACAAAAAAACACACAGTTTAATAAAACACAATCATTACACCTTATTTTTTGGAAGATGATAATTTTACTCTTAATTTTTTACCCACCTTTTTGTGTTACATATTTTATATTTGGAAGCAAAAAAGGAACTTTAATTAATTATCTTATCTACTTTTGAAAGTGGACAATTAAATTCAGGCATCCTAAAATAAAAACATAGACTATAAATTCGGGACGGAGGAAATATATCATAAAGGAAAAATTGATATGAAAATTCTTTTGAGGTAATAAAGGTTTTTTTTTTAAGTTAATTTTCGATAGATACTATTATTGTATCATACTACAAGTATTAAAGAATGAACATGTCGTATTGTTGTTCCATGTGCTTTTGTATATGTCTGTTCCGTAGTATAAAAAATGTGTATCATTTCATTTTTTTATATATTCAGATAATAATAATATGGTAGTGTCCGAGGTTGATGCCTTGATGGTCGCTACGCAATGCAAGGGGGTGGAATGTAAACTAGGTCGCTTCTAGAACAACCATAATAAGGAAGGGTGAAAAATGCAATTTCAAATTGTGACACTTTATGCCTTCTTTATTTGCTTATCATTTTGAATCTTTTTGTTCTTTTACAACAATTGTTTAAATAAAATATTTCTTTTGCATGACAACAATTCATTAGGAGCAAATTGGATTCAAGGTTGTCATTCACATAATTGATCTCTTTTAGTTTTTTATTGTTATCTTTCTATTTTTTTAACAAATTTATTTAAAAACCTCAACTGAACTTTATATTTTCATATCTACATTTTCTAGCATGCTTGCATCTTATTTTGCCTTCTTTTATATATTAATTTCATTTTATAATCTACATTTTTATACTTTTTTAATAAACTTTGTTTAACTTTATTTTAAAATTATTATGTTTATATCTACTCTTTTGACACGTACACTCGTATCTTTTATCAATCACTTTTGTTTTTCCGATCTATATTATTGCAAAACTTGTTTAATCTCCTTTAACATTTGACATGTTCATGTCTACCTCTTTTGACATATACATCTTACTTTTCATATATTTTACCAGACACTTTTGCTTCCCTTTTATGTACATAGTATGTTTTGAGCTTCAAGATTTGAGATATTCATATCTACTCTTCGACGTATCTATATCTTATTTTGCAATCAAACATTTTCATTTTAGCTTTCTCAATCTATAACTATCTTTGAAATTGTCAAAAAATAAAATCTTTCTTAAACATAAAATTTTGGACCATTCCGATTAAGCAGCAATCATTTTAGAAGTGGTCTACTGGGCCGTGAGTCGCCCGGCTGTAAAAATTCACTAGTGCCTAGGCTAAAAACTGTTGGTACTATTTTTTTCTTATAGAGTATTATTATACTTTTAAAATACATATTCTTATAAGTTACATGTGAAGATATCACCAAATTAATAGTAGACAACGCCTTATAATTTTTACATCAGTTGACGTGTCATCTTTAATATATGGGTGATCATATTTCTATCAAATTTTTTGATGGTACATGAAAAACTTGGCCCGCTTATGGGTTAATCCATCCCAAGTTCAAAGCAAACATAGAAAGAAATAAGATGGAGGAACTCATTTCTAGCTTAAGTCAATCCGATACGGAGCTTCTTTTCTTTTTCAAACAAGCCTACTACAATGATAACGAAGGCCTTTACTCTAATTTATGTTCCCCGAATGTTTTCTTTTAAGAAAGTCACGTAAGAAATGCTCGCCGGAGTGATAGGAGGAACAATGATATAGAGCAACAAGAAGAAGGTTATCTCTTTGGGAAGAGTCCAGCTCCAAGTACGCGGTTCAAGCACAGCTAAATACACAGAGACAACAAAGCACCGGAATCAGCAAAATAAATAATGTCTAGTTTTGATGAATTTACAAACAAAAATATCTGTGTTTATCATTGCCCTTACTTAGTATAACAAAATGATTTCAATATTATACTCTGTATTTAAATGATAAAACAATTGTAGGTGATTTTGAACGGATGACGGTTTACTTTTTTCCACGACTTGCTTTTTTAACAGAGCAACGTTGTTGCTATCAATCAATTTGTAAAACAATTATACTCGACTTATATTCATCCAAAAATATCAACGGTCAAAGTTGATGTGCTTTACTAGGATATCAACGGTTGAAGACTTTTATTTCATTTCCATTCCATGATTCCAACTCTTTCATCCTATAAATACCACAAACTTTACTCGTATATCACACAAACAAATCTTACTATACAACTTTCCTTACCTATTTCGAATCGCCCAAGTTTATTAGTCATGACAACCGCTAGTATCGAAGTTGAGGTTGCTTCTACATTTCCCGCTGAGACAGTTTTTAAGGTTTTCAATGATTTCCATATCATTGCTCCCAAAGTTAATCCTCAAGTTTTCAAATCCATCGAGACAATTGAAGGCGATGGAGGTGTTGGAACAATAAGACTCTTCACATTCGGCGAAGGTAACATAATACACCAATTTCTAAATAACGATACTCTGTTTTTTAAATATGAGACTCTTCATGAAAACGAAATACCCATAGTATGCAAATATCTTTGTACATTTTTATTTGTAACGTCTACTTACTAAATAATAATTACTTAATGCAGGTGTCCCATTCACAAGTGGAAAGTATAAGCAAGATACCATTGATGCAAGCAACTTAAGCTATAGCTACACATTTTTTGAAGGAGACAACTTGATGGGGATATTAGACTCAATCAACCATCATGTTAAGATTGTACCTTCTACTGACGGAGGATGTGTGTTCAAGCAGACTGTGATCTATAATTGCAAAGGAGACGATAAGCCCTCTACCGAAGTTCTTAGCTTTGAAAAAGAACTATACGAGAAAACCTACAAGGCTATCGAGGAATACGCTGTTGCCCATCCCGAACCTTATTAAGTTGTCTTTCAACGATGTATTTTGTTATCTCCTTTCAGTAATGGTGTCTGTCTGGTTTTTGTGTTCTTTGTTGTGAGATATTGCAATAATGGACAACGGTCTATTGCATCAACTTCTTGTTGTCGCTTATTTTTAGTGTGATATGTTTGATAACGGACAATGGTCCATTTATACTTTTATTGTACCGAGTTTCACTTTATAATAAAAAGTAATGTTAATTTTTACTACTTTATTAGAAGCCATGACCATAGTTAATGATTTATTAAATTAATATCTATAAACTAATGTTATTAGTTAAAAAGAAAATTTATCTCTAAACATATATTCTTAATAACATTAATTTCGAATAATATTTACTAGTAAACATAATTTTTTATTGACATTTTAATTACTATAAAATAGTCTCTGATGAATATTAATACTCCCTTCTTCCTCAAAAACACCACTTCCCTCTAGATATATCTCACGTATATATTTTCTACAGGTAATTATTTTTGATGTTTCAATCTGTTTGTGCAACTTTACTTGTCTGCCTATATTTGAGATTTTTTTAACAAATATCATATCAATATTAGCGTAAAAATAAAGGATCTGCTTTTATTCTGATTATCAAACTCACGTAGTCGATCAGACGATTACCTTATTTCGGAGATAAATTATAGGTATTTTTAGATGCACAAACATAATTCATTCTCAATCTGTTGCCCAACGTGCCCTTAAATTAGTGGACATAACGTACGGTAAAGAAGAAAAGAAACAGTTCAGTTTGGTCCGAGTTAAATTATATATAAAAGCTGACGTTTGTCAATTTTTGGAAGCGTTTATAGCTTATTTCTTGGGCTTGAAAGTGTATGTGATTTCTGTTTGTTTCAGTTGTTGTTTGGAGCGTGTTTTGCAGTTTTTACTGCTATGACTAATGGAATTTAGGTAAGCATATTTGTGCGTATTGTTGTGTATTAATTGGGGTGAAATAATATGTTTGATGTTTACAATATAAAGCAAAAAAAAGAAAAAAAAAAAGACTATTACTACTTATTAGGAGCCAATGATATACAGAGTTAAGAATTTTATATTCGAAGACCTACGACCGTTGCGTATGGAGGGTCGCGTCCTTCGTCTTTTGTCATGCTCAAGAACGACATCACAAATAAAACACCATCTTGGATCGCGATTTTGTGATTTCCAACTTTCAATTGACGGAGAAAGAACAAGATGAGTGGGATCGGTGAGAGCAACTGTAAAAAAAAAAAAATATTTTTTCTTTTTTTAAAGGTTTAAAAAAGAAAATATATATAAAAAGAATATATCCGTTTTATAATGGTAATATATCATTTTTCATTAAAAAAAGTTAATTTTTTTAATTTACTTTCTAACTTTTTTCAATCTCAAACACCCTATATCTACCCACAATCTCAACTCAAATCCATGCACAATTCTCACTTTCTTTTTATTACTACATCAACAATATATACATACAACCTATATTATTCAAACACTTTCTTTTTATCAAATCGCAAATGGATCCATTACAAAATTCCGACAAAGACTCCAATATGGAAGATATCAAACCAGTATTGCTTGTTACAGTCCAAATGCTATGCTCGATATTTTTTGAAACGTTGTAATGCAAAAACATAGTTGAAAGTTCTTAACCAAAATTACGTAGAAGGGGATTACAAAGAGATTGTCTCGACGCCGACTAACGTTTATGGCGTGACTACTTTTTCGATTCACCAACATTCCCGAAAGATTACTTTCGAAGACAATATCGGATAAGCAAGTCTATGTTTCCCCGTATATGTCAAGGTATAACGTCTTACTATCAACTACCGCTACCTCCGTATTTTTTTTATCAAGGGCATGATTGTACCGATAAATTTGGTGTTAACGGTTTTTAAAAGTGCATATCCCCCTTACAACAATTGGCGTATGGATGTACCGCTGATGCGATTGATGAATACTTACATATGGGTCAACAAACTTCATACGATTGTTTGGACAACTTTTGTAAATGTTTATTTCATCTATCATTGACCGAATACTTGAGAAAACCAACACTCCAAGATGTCCAACTTTACATGTGGAATTGCATGGTTTTCCGGGGATGCTCGGAAGCATCTATTGTATGCATTGGCCTTGAAAAATTTTCTAGTATGATGGAAATGTCAATACACATAAGGTGATCACGGTCATACAACAATCAAGCTCGAAGAGGTAGTCTCGTAGATTTGGCATGCTTACTTTGGTCATGTAGGTTCGAATAAAGACATCAATGTTCTTAATGAATCAGATTTGTTCAATGATTTACTCCAAGATAGAGCTTCTGAGGTAAGGTTTACTTTGAACGAACGTTTAATACAACAAATGATATTACCTTGCTTACGGAATTTATACGAAATGGCCCATTATTGTGACACTGATTAAATGTTTGATTGAGGAAAAAAATATCAAATACAAGAAATTTCAAGAAGCTGCAAGAAAGGACGTGGAATAAGCATTCAGTGTACTACAATGTCGTTGTGCAATCCTTAAAAATCCGGCAAGACCATATAGCATCAACGAGATAAGAAAAACCATGTAAACTTGTGTGATTTTACACAACATGCTAACCGAAGTTACTAAGCACAATACATGTCAAGTTGAGGAAGACTACTTCGGAAACCCGAATACTCTTCCGCGACGTTTGTGGTCAGAGAAAGTGCAATTCATGATCGTATGGACAGATGATTGCGCAATAGGGGAATCGATCATTCCCCTTCGAAATAATCTTATCAAACAGATTCAGAGACTACTGTCAAACTTCCATGTTAGAAAAAAACGACTTGATTTTATAGTTTAAATTGTTATTAATGTAATATTTTTCTTAATTTCTTTTTAAAACAAGATTGCCTATCATAACTTACATTTGTTCGTACAAATGGTTGGCTAATTTTATAATAATAATAATAATAATAATCATAATGATAATAATAATAATAATAATAATAATTACAATAAATAATAATACTATATTATTATAAAGGAAAATTGATATGGAAATGACTTCTTTGAAGGTAATAAAGATTTTCTTTTTTTAAGTTAATTTTCGATAGATAATGTTTTTGCATCATACTACAAGTATTAAAGAAAGAACATGTTATATTGTTGTTCCATGTGCTTTTTTATACGTCTATCCCCATAGTATAAAAAACGTGTATCATTTCGTTTTTTTTTAATATCCAGATGATATGGTAGTGATCGAGGTTGATGCCTTGATGATCGCTACGCAATGCAAGGGGGTGGAATGTAAACTAGGTTGCTTCTAGAACAACCATAACAGAGAAGGGTGAAAAATGTTATTATTTATATAATACTTTATTGATCAGAAGCCACTCTTGTTTTTCACCTTTTTGTGTTGCAAATTTTAGTGAATACGAATTTTTAATTGAAATAAAGCAATATTTATCCATGTTGAATAAATGATTTGATCTTTAGTCACGTTTCAATCTATATATGACAAAAACCTAAATCCAACTAAAGATCATTTAATCAAATCTATATTTTGCCTTCTTTTATAAATCAATCTCGTTTTCTACTTTATATTTTTGTACTTTTTACGAGACACTTTTGCTTCCGACCTACGTACATAGTGTGTTTTGGGCTTCAAGGTTTGCGATATTTATATCTACTCTTTCGACACATCTATATCTTATATTATCACAAAACATTATCGTTTTAACTTTCTCGACCTATATTTATATTTTAAAAATAAAATCTTTCTTAAACATAAATTTTGGACCATTTCAATTAAGCACCGATCATTTTAGAAGTGTTCTGCTGGCCTATAGTCGCACAGCTAAAAATTCAATAGAACCTAGGTTAAAAATCATTGGTACTATTTTTCTTCTTTATATATAGTATTATATTTTCAAAATATACGTCCTTATAAGTTATACGCGCTCTAAACCGATGTGAATTAAATTTTTATCACACTTTTTGATAAATTCATCAAATTTATATAAATAAATAATGTCTAGTTTTGATAAACTTACAAACAAATATATTTGTGTTAATCATTGCCCTTGCTTAGTATAACAAAATGAGTTCAATATTATACTCTGTATTTAAATAATAACACAATTGGAGGTGATTTTGAACGGATGACGGTTTACTTTTTTCCACGTCTTGCACTTTTAACAGAGCAACATTGTTGCTATCAATCAATTTGTAAGACAATTATACTCGACTTATATTCATCCTAAAATATCAATGGTCAAAGTTGATGTGCTTTACTAGGATATCAACGGTTGAAGACTTTTATTTCATTTCCATCCCATGATTCCAACTCTTTCATCCTATAAATACCACAAACTTTACTCGTATATCACACAAACAAATCTTACTATACAACTTTCCTTACCTATTTCGAATCACCCAAGTTTATTAGTCATGACAACCGCTAGTATCGAAGTTGAGGTTGCTTCTACATTTCCCGCTGAGACAGTTTTTAAGGTTTTCAATGATTTCCATATCATTGCTCCCAAAGTTAATCCTCAAGTTTTCAAATCCATCGAGACAATTGAAGGCGATGGAGGTGTTGGAACAATAAGACTCTTCACATTCGGCGAAGGTAACATAATACACCAATTTCTAAATAACGATACTCTGTGTTTTAAATATGAGATTCTTCATGAAAACGAAATACCCATAGTATGCAAATATCTTTGTACATTTTTATTTGTAACGTCTACTTACTAAATAATAATTACTTAATGCAGGTGTCCCATTCACAAGTGGAAAGTATAAGCAAGATACCATTGATGCAAGCAACTTAAGCTATAGCTACACATTTTTTGAAGGAGACAACTTGATGGGGATATTAGACTCAATCAACCATCATGTTAAGATTGTACCTTCTACTGACGGAGGATGTGTGTTCAAGCAGACTGTGATCTATAATTGCAAAGGAGACGATAAGCCCTCTACCGAGGTTCTTAGCTTTGAAAAAGAACTATACGAGAAAACCTACAAGGCAATCGAGGAATACGCTGTTGCCCATCCCGAAACTTATTAAGTTGTCTTTCAACGATGTATTTTGTTATATCCTTTCAATAATGGTGTCCGTCTGGTTTTTGTGTTTTTTGTATTTTTGTTGTGAGCTATTGCTATAATGTACAATGGTCTATTGCATCAACTTCTTGTAGTCGCTTATTTTTAGTGTGATATGTCGTAATAACGGACAATGCTCCATTTATACTTTTATTTTACCAAGTTTCGGTTTATAATAAAAATACTGTTAACTTTTACTACTTAATTAGAGCAAATGATGAATGTTAATGATTAATAAAATTGATATTCATCAATTAATGTTACGACTTAAAAAAAAATTCATCATTAAATATATTTTATAACATTCATTATGAATTATTTACACATAAAAGTAATTTTTTGTTGACATTTTGATCGATAAATATAAGATGGTCCGTGATGAATATTAACGTTTCACCTACCCTCAAAAGTACCACTTTTCTCTGGATCATGTCCCTATATATATATATTCTACGGTAGTTACTTTTGATATTTCAATCTGTTTGTGCAACTTTACTTGTCTGTCGATATCTGAGATTTTTTTAACAAATATCACATCATAGATAGCGTAAAAATAGACGATCACCTTATTTTGGAGACAAATAAAAGATATTTTCAGATGCACAAACATTATTTATTCTCGATCTGTTGCCCGATGTGCCCTTTAATTAGTGGACATAACGTACGGTAAAGAAGAAAAGAAACAGTTTATTTTGGTCCGAGTTAACTAATATATAAACACTGGTGTTATGTCAATTTTTGGAAGCGTTTTGAGCTTAATTCTCGGGCTTGAAAGTTTTATGTGATTTCTGTTTGTTTCCGTTGTTGTTTGGAGCGTGAATAGTACGTAGTTTTTACTGCTGCTTCTATTGGAATTTAGGTAAGTATATTTGTGCGTATTGTTGTTTATTAATTGGGGTCAAATAACATGTTTGATGTTTTAATATTAAAAAAAAGAAGAAAAAAAAAAACTTTTACTACTTTATTAGGAACCCATGATATAGAGAGTTAAGAATTCTACTTTTAAAGACCTAAGATTGTTTATGTAAGAATTCTATTTTTACCGACCTAACCCTGCTGTTTATGGAGGGTCGCTTCCTCCTTCTACCGGCATACGCAAGAACATCATCACAAGCAAGGCGCCATCTTGAATTGCGTTCTTGTGAAGCGAAAAGCAACGGTAAGAATAAGTTTATTTTTCTTTTTTGTAAGGTTTAAAAAATAATAAAAAATATTAAAAAACTATATCTGTTATAGACAAAAGATTATTAAAGTATGAGATTTTTTGAAAGTATGGAAGTACCAATAGAATTGTGTCATTTGGCAAATGTCTCACTTTTTTTCACTTTCCTCCACTTTTTTTAAATTTAAATATCTTAAAAACCGTTAGTCAAAAAATTATAAAAATTGCACCATAAAAATCACCATTTTCTCCTCTTCGATTTAAGATCTCACAAGGTATATATTCGACGAATTTTTTTTTTTTCATTTTTTGGTGGGTTTTTGAAAATTTGTAACACATGTGTTATAAACAAATAACACATGTGTTACGGGCGACTAACACGTGTGTTAGCACCGACTATCGATTGTAACACATGTGATAGTCGTTGATAACACATGTGTTAACCGCGGGTAACACTTTTGTTAATCCATCATAACACATATGTTAACCCCCAAAAAAATGAAAAAAAAATAAAATTCGTCGAAAGTATGCCTTGTTGGATCTTAAATCGAAGAGAAAAAAATGACGATTATTATGGTGTAATTTTTATTACTTTTTAACTTGTCGTTTATGAGATATTTAATTTTTAAAAAAGTGGGGGAAAGTGGGTTTTTTCCACGTGGCACGTTTCTATTGGTACTTTCATACTTTCAAAAAAAACTCAGATTTCCATGAACTCACCTCATCTATTATAAAGTGATAATATATCAAATTTTCACAAAAAAAAATTATTTTTTATTTCCTTTTAACTTTTTTCAATCTCAAACATTCTATATATACATACATACATACAATATCAACACAAATCCATATACAATTCTCACTTTCTTTTTATTACTATATCAACTATATATACATACAACCTATATAATTCAAACACTTTTTTTTATCAAATCGTAGATGAATAAATTTCAAAATTATCATGCATCGCACAGGTTTAAATCTAGTATATATATATATATTAGCAACTTAATCAACTTAAAAAATATATAACACTTCGAAATTAACCCATATAATACATTGTTTAATACGAAAGAAACGTACGCTTATTATATCAATACATCAAGATAATTAACTTAAAAATCAAAATAACTCATTTATACTTCACACCAATATTCTTGCATATGTAATTAGTACCACTTCTGGAACAATTGTAAGTTTCATTCAACCCCTTTGAATGCAAAATATCGTAAGAGAATAATTTTAACACTTCACATCCTTGCAGTTGGCAATTTGGCATACCATTCACAACAATTAGCCCCTCCAATTCGCTGAATATTATTTCAAATAAAAAACAATTATGAGTTAGTTGGTTTTGGATGTATTCACACTTCCAGTTTTATAGATCTTGACTGATTCACGCATCGGCATTATTTTGCAATCTATCAATTTCACGAGATAATAATATTTGATTATTCATGTTAAGTTATTCTCAAAGACCAAACCGGTCAGAGTTGATGTACTCGCTACAGATTATAGCAATTCAAATCTTCATTCTTTCCAACTTTCTCATCCTATAAATACCACCACCTTTACCCATATATCATCCAAACATAATCTCATTAATCTTCTTAATTACATTACTATTTCCAAACAAAACACTTTATCATGACAACCGCTAGTATCGAAGTTGAGGTCGCTTCTCCATTTCCCGCTGAGACGGTTTATAATGTTTTCAATGACTTTCATGTCATCGCACCAAAGGTTAATCCTCAAGTTTTCAAGTCCATCGAGACAATCGAAGGTGATGGAGGTGTTGGAACAATAAGACTTTTCACATTTGGAGATGGTAAGAAATTACTCCATTCTCCACGTACAGAGTTGTCAATATTATTTATCGTGTACTATTTTTTATTTTTTTTCTAACACAAATTACTTAACAGGTGTCCCGTTCACTAGCGCAAAGTACAAGCAAGATACTATTGACGCCAGCAATTTGAGCTATAGCTACTCGTTTATCGAGGGTGACAACTTGATGGGGATATTAGACTCCATCAACACTCATGTTAAAATTGTACCTTCTGACGGAGGATGTGTATTCAAGCAGACGGTGATCTATAACTGTAAAGGTGATGAAAAACCATCTGAAGAGGTTCTTAACTTCGAAAAAGATATGTACGCAAAAACCTACAAGGCTATTGAGGCTTACGCGGTTGCCCATCCCGAAGCTTATAATTAATCCGTGTTGCTTTGATGTGTACGTTATGTTATGGTTTGAAAACTTTCATTAGCATATATGTTCTTTTTGTGTTTCGTGTTTCTTCTGTTTCTCTTGTGATATGAAACATTGTAATAATGGACAATGATCCAATTTTGCTTTTATTGTACCTTGTTTTGAAATGATATAATAAGGATTGATCGATAATTGAATATATTATAATCTCTTAATATACTTAATTCTTAGTCATTAATTTCCTTTAGATGTTTGTATATATATATATATATATTTATTAGGTTTAAACACGTGCGATGCACGGCAATATAAGTTATTCAATTTTTATAAGTTTAATTGTTTAATATTATTTTTCAATTAGTGTTTGAATATGATTCATAGATTTTTTTAATTATTAATATTATATTCAAATATTATCTACCTCTATCTAAATCTATTTTTTAGATTGATCTTTTAAATTTAAATAATAATAATAATTTATATTAAATGAGAGGTCGTCACGTAACATTTTACCTACGTGGTAAATTCTGAAGCAAGCTTCTATTCTCCTTTAGTATATATATTTATTTATATATATTGTTTAATCAACAACTTATTGTCATATATATTGGAAACTTTGTAAAAATAGATTAACCGGTTAAAATCAGAAAATATGCCATATATAATATATATTTTGTTATAATGTAGTTCTAGAGAACAAGATATGATAATGAAAAAGTGACTGATACGTCTAAAATTGATATTCACTTGACTAATTACAATATGAGAACTATGACCAAACTAAGAGTGTAATTATTAAGGAGTAAAAAAGTGATACTGATAATCTCATGCTTCAAATGATGGAGAGGTTCATGAAACGGTTATCGGAATGGAAGGTTAGAACAATGCTATTTGGTAGGCGATTAATACTAATCAAATCAGTCTTTGAAAGTTTGACTTTGTACGAGAAAACCTACAAGGCTATCGAGGCGTATGTTGTCGCCCATCCCGAAACTTATTAAATCATCTTGCCTTCGTGTCTTAAGTCCCTACTATGGTAATAAGTATAATTTCTTGTAACAGATTCTTTTCTTTATAATAACTAACTTACCAGTAATTAATACCTTAAAATTAGATGTTGTTGTCATGACTCATGACCTCAGTTAACAAGGTCATCGTCTTGTTTAAGGTTCAAATACATATTTTCTAATTTTTGTCAATGATGTGAAGATTATTTTATGTATTTGATTACGTGGTGCATGTGTATTTAAATGCTGAATTCGATCATAATATCTAATAATAATTTAATATTAGATCTAACTATCCCTATCTTGAACGTGTTATAATACAAGGGAGCCTATTTAAAAAATACTAATAAAGGTTTTTTTTTATTAAATAATAAACTTTTTATAAAGTAGCTAGTTGTTTGCACTAGCCATTTTGATGTATTGTAACCGGCCAATCACAACGAGTTAATAGTTTAAGTTTTGCAGAAGACGCAATTTAGAGCGTCTTGGATGAAGGTTCTTTCTTAAATTCTGTTATTCAAAAAAGTCTTTTATTGTTAGAGTTAATATTATTTAAGAGATACATATTGTTTCCGAATAAAATCTTGCATTATCTTACACAAGTACAACTTATCGTTATAGAAGAATTCCATAAAACATATCACACCCTTGTAGTTGGCATCCTACTTATATTTCACCCCCATTGAATACTTGAATATTCTACAAAAAATAAAAACAATTAAGTGGTAGTTGGTTTTGGATGCATTCATCATTCCAGTTTCATTGACTTTGAATAATCAATTATTCAATTTCAAAACAAAATAGTACGAGTGATAAATTGATTCCACAGCGCAAATCGGTCAAAGTTGATGTACTCGGTTCGGACTTTAGCATTTGAAGCTTCATCCTTGCCAACCCTTTTTAATCCTATAAATACCATCAACTTTACTCACATATCATCCAAACATAATCCTATCAATCTTCTATATATTCTCCATCTTACATACTTTCAATCAAAAAACTTAATTATGACAACCGCTAGTATCGAAGTTGAGGTTGCTTCTCCATTTCCCGCTGAGACGGTCTTTAAAGTTTTTAACGACTTTCATATTATCGCACCTAAGGTCAATCCTCAAGTCTTCAAATCCATCGAGACACTTGAAGGAGACGGAGGCGTTGGCACAATAAGACTTTTCACATTTGGCGATGGTAAAAAATTGTTCAATTATTATAATACCGTACTTTTTACACAAATGACACTTGACCAAACTTCGTCAGTTTTTATTCAGCTTGTATATTCTTCATTGTAAATATTCTTATTAAACATTCATTGCTTAATGCAGGTGTTCCATTCACTAGTGGAAAATACAAGCAAGATACTATCGATGCAAGCAACTTGAGCCATAGCTATACATTTTTTGAAGGCGACAACTTGATGGGTATCTTAGACTCAATCAACCATCATGTTAAGATTGTACCTTCTGCTGACGGAGGATGTGTGTTCAAGCAGACAGTGGTTTATAACTGCAAAGGTGATGATAAGCCATCTGCAGAAGTTCTTAACTTTGAAAAAGATTTGTACGAGAAAACTTACAAGGCTATTGAGGCTTATGCCGTTGCCCATCCAGAAACTTATTAAATTATCTTCCATCAACTTCTGGTTCTCGCTTCTAGTGTTTCTTCTATTAATATTGTGATATGTTGTAATAACGGAACATGGTCCATTATTTATACCATTCTTGTAATAAGTTTCAGACTTGAGTTGATTATACAAAATAAACTTCTATATATTTCAGAGTAGTTATTTTTCTGTATATTTTAATTTGTTTGCTCATCTTTACTTACCTTTCGTTATATGATTGTCTTGAACTAACATCGCATCAATAATAGCTTAAAATTAAGGATCCTCTCCGGTCACTACTTATTTATTTTGGTGTATTATATTTATACGGGTCAATTGTCTAAAATTTCATAAACACCTCATTTTTAACTGCTTTATTTTAGAAACAAACTTCTTTTTTTCTTTTCGGATGATCACATTTTGTGTTATCCAATGTACTTGCTAGTAAGAGCTCTTAAGTCCACTTAAATTAAAATAAATAATAAAATAAGCAGTTTATTTTGGTAGTGGTTTCCTAATTATAGAAGACTGGGGTTATGTCAAATATTGGGCACTTTGACTCTTTGGGGTTTATATCGATATCTATTAAAGGTTTTAACTACTTAATTTAAAACCCAATGATATACAGAGTTAAGAATTTTTACTTTTGAAGACCTAATATTTACTCTTTGGGGTTTATATCGATATCAAATATTCTGGTATCTTTTTATCGAAAGTCTTATGACTTTGTGAGGTCAAACAGTATATCCTGAATTGTGTTTTGGTGATACTGGTAGGTTAGAACGAGTAACATTGTTGAAGGGATGGATTGTAAAGGGTTACTAGTTTTGGGGTTTGTTAATCTTCAAGTAAAAAATTGTTAAGTTTGTTAAACTTAACGAAAAAGTTGTTTTTTGGCTGAAGAGTGTGCTATCCTGGTGGGATCCCTTTGACGATCCCAGTGGGATCGTATTTGATCTCAGCGAGTTCACTGGGTCGAACCGCAACATCAATTTTCTTGTTCCTAAAGTTACTTCCTCATATATATATATAGTATATATATTAACCTCTATATAATTGTACCCTTTAGAGTTTGAAAATAAAAGATAAAACTCTTTGGTTTGCTCCCGTGGACTAAACCTAGAACATTACCACGCTAAATGTATGTGATCATATTATTTCCTTTTATTGTTTGTTTAGTTTTAATTATCCGTTTATTGTTTGTAGATGTAACTTCGATTATTCAAATGTTACTTGAACTGATTACTTACTAACAATATGTATTAGAGTGATCAACTATGCGCCGCTAATTATTTGATTCCATTACAATTCCTTACGCTATCAACTTTAACTTTTTAGGTGTGGCACCTAGCTTCCTCTGTTTTTTAAAAGTATTATATTTTGAAAATAACGCACATAATCATTATTTATTACGAAAGAGAGGTACGTTTTAGTTTACTGAAGCATCGAAATAAATTTATGCTACCTTACACCAACCTTTCATATATGAGATATGAACATATGTATACTTCTGGAACAATTGTAAGTTTCACTCTGCCCCCTCGTTGAATTTTATATCAATACAATCTTGAGTTAGTTGGTTTTGGATGTATTCACACTTCCAGTTTTATAGATCTTGACTGATTCACGCATCGACATTATTTGCAATCTATCAATTTCACGAGATAATAATATTTGATTATTCATGTTAAGTTATTCTCAAAGACCAAACCGGTCAGAGTTGATGTGCTCGCTACAGATTATAGCAATTCAAATCTTCATTCTTTCCAACTTTCTCATCCTATAAATACCACCACCTTTACCCATATATCATCCAAACATAATCTCATTAATCTTCTTAATTACATTACTATTTCCAAACAAAACACTTTATCATGACAACCGCTAGTATCGAAGTTGAGGTCGCTTCTCCATTTCCCGCTGAGACGGTTTATAAAGTTTTCAATGACTTTCATGTCATCGCACCAAAGGTTAATCCTCAAGTTTTCAAGTCCATCGAGACAATCGAAGGTGATGGAGGTGTTGGAACAATAAGACTTTTCACATTTGGAGATGGTAAGAAATTACTCCATTCTCCACGTACAGGGTTGTCAATATTATTTATCGTGTACTATTTTTTTTTTTTTTTTGCTAACACAAATGACTTAACACAGGTGTCCCGTTCACAAGCGCAAAGTACAAGCAAGATACTATTGACGCCAGCAATTTGAGCTATAGCTACTCGTTCATCGAGGGTGACAACTTGATGGGGATATTACACTCCATCAACACTCATGTTAAAATTGTACCTTCTGACGGAGGATGTGTATTCAAGCAGACCGTGATCTATAACTGTAAGGGTGATGAAAAACCATCTGAAGAGGTTCTTAACTTCGAAAAAGATATGTACGCAAAAACCTACAAGGCTATTGAGGCTTATGCGGTTGCCCATCCCGAAGCTTATAATTAATCTGTGTTGCTTTGATGTGTACGTTATGTTATGGTTTGAAAACTTTCATTTGCATGTTATTTTACCTTTTCACGTTTCACTGTTATATGATCTTGTGATATGAAACGTTGTAATAAGGGACAAAGATCTAGTTATACGATTGTACCTTGTTTTGAAGTGATATAATTAAGATTCATAAGTCAATATAAATTTCTTAATAATACTCCGTACTTCGCAGTTATGTCCTTTGGACATTCATATTGTTTGATCAACACACAGATAGATGATTGTTTGTTAGATCAGAAAACAAGCAATCTATAAATTATATTTTTATAATGTATTCAAGGGAATAAGATAATAATATTTAAAAACTATAATGTCTACAAAAATGGTCAAATAACAAATAGTTTGGACAATATATTTTGGCATACCAATTAACATATAATAACTTCATTCAATACTTGGTTTACACTTTCTTTAAATAGTCAACTTCCTCGTACTAGACAAAAGGTTGAACATATATATGTGTGACTCGTTGTGTATATGTATTCTTTCTATGACGTTTAGCGTTAGATCGAGTATTATAATATATATTACACTTTTATACATGCAACGCTTTACTGTTTGATATATAGATTTGTCAGAGTATATTCCTTTTACTCTCAAACGGTTGAACATGTTAAGCGTTGATTATGCTTCAGAGTAGAATTTTATAAAAAAATTAATTGTTTCATTTTGTATTTAACTTTATATTTTTATTATTGTATATAATTACCTTTAAAATCGACCATTGTACACGAATTTTATAATTTCGTATATTGTATGTAACGCGTGATTGGATTACCAGAAACTATCGGTTTCGATACATACAGTAGACATTTTACAAAGTTCCATACATAGAATAGATATTTTTTATAAAATTTGATACATACAATAGGCACTTTTACAAAGTTCGATACATACAATAAACATTTTTTTAAGAGGAAAAATCGAGTACCTGCTCATCCGGTCCCGTTATATACGATATATAAAATTGTAAAATTCAATACATATAATAACACTTTTAAATGTGGTTACATATAATAAAAATATGAAGTTAAATATATAACAAAATAATTAACACTTTATAGATAAATCTAAAAATTGATTACTCATGTTTTCCAACCGCCAGCACAAAATTTACTACTAGCAAAGTATCAAAAACATGGTATCTTTGTTTTGTGTGTTAAACTAAAATTTACTACTAACACTAATCAAATCCTTGATAGAATTGAAAATATTTGAGTCACTGTTAACTTTTTTTACACAATTATGCCACACTAAGTTTCAATATATTAGCCTAATGCTCTGGTTAATAGGTTGCATTAAATATTTCAATGGTCCAATTAAATTTTGTATCTTCATCAACTCAAGTTTATGTTTAGATGTTTGGATCTTTTGAAACATCCCATTAGATCCATATTTAAGTAATACAGAGTAGATAATATTTAAGCATGAATTTCTCTTCTCGTTAATTAAAATGAAAAAGCTTATAATTAATTTATGAAAGAAATTAGCATTATCAATATGTTTAAAGCTGTATTTGCATGGAACTTTCTGTAAACACGATGGGAATCGATCAGTATGAACATCAAACTACCAGAATCGTTTTTGAAAATTATAGTTCTCACATGCGCCAAACACTTTTTTGTATGCTTTTTCCTTCGAGAACAACTTGATATTACACCTCATATTCTTGAAAGTTTGTATATTGATTACATCATACCCCTTCGTTATAGTTTATTAAATAATAAAGATAAAAAGGATAGTTTATTTTGAATAAATTTTTCAACTTTCTTGACTTGGAATATTTGACTTAATGACAATGTTTCAATAATCAATTCATGGCAATATTTAATACTCAATGATATACAGAGTTGAGATTCTGATGCAGACTGGATTTATAAATTAACATAAGCTGCTAATTAGATAAATTATTATAATGAGTTTTCAACAATCAGTAAAAAAAATATGTATATTTTATTGAAATGATATGTAATACTTCTCGAAGAGTTGTAAGTTTCATTCTACACCTTTGAATGCAAAATGTGACAGGCCGTCGTAAGAGAGTAATGCTTCACATCCTTGCAGTTGCATAGTATTTACAACTTATCCCCTTCTTTAATTATTATGTCAACTATCCAAACAATTAAGAGGTGGTTGGTTTTGGATGTATCAATATCTCCAGTTTTATAGACTTTGAATGATGATTCATAAATAGACATATATTCCATCAATTTCAATATTCACATTAAGTTATTCTCAAAGACCAAACCGGGGTCAGAGTTGATGTGCTTAACATGTGTAGGCTTTTCTCATCCTATAAATACCACCACCTTTACTCATATATCATCCAAACAATATCTCATTAATCTTCTTAATTACATCTTCTCCATCAAACTAATTCACGATGACAACCGCTAGTATCGAAGTTGAGGTTGCTTCATCACATTCCGCAGAGACGGTTTTTAAAGTTTTCAGTGACTTTCATGTCATCGCACCAAAGGTCAATCCTCAAGTTTTCAAGTCTATTGAGACAATCGAAGGTGATGGCGGTGTTGGAACAATAAGACTTTTCACATTTGGTGATGGTAAGATATTGCTCCGATCCATTGTCCGTATATATCATATATCTGTTTTTTTTTTTTTTTTTTTTTTTAACAAATCGATATATATGCTTAAGTAATCCATGCATCGTATAGCATGAACATAGGTTAGTCAATGGAGTATTATATTTAGTGTACTTTTTTTTCCTAAACACAAATTACTTAATACAGGTGTTCCATTCACAAGTGGAAAGTATAAGCAAGATACCATTGATGTGAGCACTTTGAGCTATAGCTACTCATTTTTTGAAGGAGACAACTTGATGGGGATATTAGACTCAATCAACCATCATGTTAAAATTGTACCTTCTTCCGATGGCGGATGTGTATTCAAGCAGACGGTCATATATAACTGTAAAGGTGATGATAAGCCTTCCGCAGAGGTTCTTAACTTCGAAAAAGAACTATATGAAAAAACCTACAAAGCTATTGAGGCTTACGCTGTTGCCCATCCCGAAACTTATTAATTTGTGTTACATTATTGATGTGTTATGCTATGATTTAAACATTTTCATTTGAATGTTATTTTCGCTTTTCGGGTTCCTTCTATTTGTCTCGTGATATGAAACATTGAATAAAGGACAATGATCCGGTTATACTACCATTTTACCATGTTTTGAAGAGATATATATAATGAAGATTGATAAGTTGAATACAAAATTCTTTATAGTAGTACTCCGTAGTTATTTCCTTTGGATATTAATATTGTTTGATCAACGATACTCGATACTTATATGATCCACTTCCGTCATTGTGATCCGCTACCGTGTTCAATCAGTTTGCGATCACCGTGTGACACATCTAGGGTACCACGAGTCCGATTATGATTTTCCAAAGTTATCAGAATATATGCACATGATAAGATACTACAACAACAACAACAACAAAAGTAGCTATAGCAGAATCAAAAAATCGTTATTTGGATCATCGACCGGGAAAACAATAACAAACGGAAGCTTTTATGGTTCACAACCTAAGTTTCTCTTACTTAGTCTGCCTCATACACAAATAGAACGAAGATTCACTCGTCTTGCTCGAATGACTCTCATGTGTGGTATTGTTCTCTTAAGTCCAACCGTTGCATATAAAGTGATCCCACTTTATATAGCAATCCAAGACATAACCATCAAGATATGGATGGTCTCCATTAATCACAACTATACTGGGCATTCATTGATATTCATCAGTGCTTAACCACAAAGGTTATAACCCATAGTATATTTAGTTTGTGGACGGGTTGGCTCTGGGTCGAACCAGATCCATGTTCCAACATATCCCACTTATACACAAACTAAATGATTTAATCATTATATCTTAGAGAGAATAATCGTATAACTTACAAACTGTTCGTACTAGAAAAATATGTTGTGCGACCGAGAATATACTCTGAGAGCTCAATTGCTATACATTTGTTAGGAGTATATAGCAGCTCGTACATTTTAATTAGAGCAAATTTAGTATGCAATTTTCTAAATCATTAGTCACATTATTAATTTGTGATCACAGTTTTACTTATAAAACTTATGTATTTACAATTATTCTTTATCACTAAGATATGTCATAAGATGAGATAATTGGTTGACCAGTGTATACAAATTAATGTGAACTTCAAATGACCTATCAAAATGGTAAAAAAAACACCAAAAAAAAAAAGGCAAAAATCGATTAAAATGATATATAGCGGTTTTCAAACGGCTAGTTGCAGCAGAGACATATTACCCGGCGCGTAACAAGATTTCCCGACGAGTAGTCCCATTTCGCGACAGGTAGTTCCTTTATCCGGCGGGTACTATTCAAAACCGGTTTCAAACCAATTTAAAATCGGTTTTAAATCGGTTTGTATCAAAACCGGTTTGAAACCATATCTAATGGTTGAAATTCGAAGCCGCTTCAAACCGATCGAATCGGTTTAAAACCGAACCGGTTTGACTCAAACCAATTTGAGCCAAACGAATTCGAATTAAAAATCGATTTTTTTGTGCTCCTCTAGCCCATTGGTTAACTTCACTTATAAGTTTTAACTTCTCTAATTCTAACCGAACATGAAACTTTAGTTTCGTCCGGCTCCTTTTTGAAAAATGGAAAAATGGCTAGGTTTAAGATTGAACTTAACTTACAAAAAAAATAACACCCATAACATATATGTCAGCTTTTTGATGAAATATATATATATATATATATATTCAATTCCAAACGATTCGCTTTCTAGAAAATTCTTCTGAAAGAAGGCGATCCTAACAATCTTTCTAGTTACTTCGGTTGATTAATGGATTCCTATTAGTATTAAAATATAGTTAATATTTTAATATATTCTTTTGAGTTAACGTATGTAACAAAATGAGGTTTTCAGTTTCAATATGAAAACAGTATGCATCTTTGTCGGGGATAACTACACAAAAAAACAACAATTAAATCTTACCTCTGCTTCTTTTTACGTCGACGAACGAAAACAGTTAAATCCTTTATCTCAAGCTTTTTACACACAAGGTTGTGTGTTTCTGTTTTTATTAAAATAACTCAAGTGATTATTTTTGTTACTAGTTTGATTGAAGTTAGCATTACATTGGTGATTTTTCAAATGATCGTGTGTGTTGATCATAAAGGTGTTGTATTCCTTGCTAAAAGTATAATTAACTCAATCTTTATTTATTATCTAGTTAATTTAGTATATTCAGTTGGACCCGAATAAGAAATCTTTGTACAGTTCTGTTTAATTCATCTGGTTTTTCATCATGCTATATGTATTTAAAATCGTTTAAATGTTATTGATTTCTAACAATAAACCCTTTTTTCCGGTTTCTTGCTAGCTAGTTCAATGAATATCTCCGTTATAAAAAAAAATTGTACCTGAGCAAGTGATTCGCTTCTTCGTCTTGTTTGGGTTGCAGCCATTGGTGTATTGGTGATGAGAGGATATTCTGATTAAGAATTCTTCTCATCTTCCTCCATTGATCCCAAAAAAGGGACATAATGGTTGCACGATACCCATATTGTCAAACAAGCCGACAACATTTCAGGTCTTGAAGCAAAGTTCCCATCTTGCTTTTTCAGGAACTCGCATGCAATGTTTGGGGAGGAGACTACAATCACATTGGTTGATGGTCCTATTCGGATACAAAGGATTTCCGTACTGAACTGGTCCATGAGCTTATGGATCCACCAGATCGAAAGTTTGCCGATTCAGGAGCATTTGAATGCTACAACAGGAAAACGGTTAAAAAGCTGGACCATGTGGTAATGGAGGTTGTAGATTACTTAAATAATGTGTCTTCTTATAAAGCTGCGCAAAAAATATGAATATGATCGCAATTATCGTGATGATTGAGTCTGGAGAAATCATTTTAGACCAGCAAACATATTGGGGGAAGTCTTGTGTAGCATATGTGGTGTAACTATGACGATGAAATATATTGAGAACTAGGTTTAGGGTTAAGTGTATGGAAACACAATTAATTAAGGTTTGATATTCGTAGTGTGTACTCAACTATTTAGATGTATATTATGTGTAAGAAACTTATTATTTATTGTCATCGTATATATTTTTGTTACGTGTCAACTTGTAAGGATGTCACATGACACCTTATACAGATGACACACGACAATAATCCATAAATTATATAGAATATCAACATATAACAAGTTTGTTTCACGCAATATGCGTTCGAGTAGTTTGGTACACTCTACGAATGTCATATCTTAGTTAATTTAATTGCATTTTGACGCACTTACCCTTTTAATTTATATAGCTTAATTGGTTAACCGGATATACGCGTAAAATATCATAAACATGAATCACATGAGGGGTCCTGATGTAGTTTACTTGTGGATCCATTATTTGATCTACGCACTTTTAGTGGTTTTTAACTTATGGATATGATTTGGTATGTACGTAGAGCCATCTAGTTATATGGATATGATCGACTATATAAGGTAAACAACTTTAAGAGTAAATCGTGTAGAGTATTGTATATGTAATCAAACCCATATTCTTATATATATAACCTTTACATACTACAGTATTATGTGCACGTACAAAAAATAAATTAAATGTATCGATTTGGAAAAAGAAAATGATATGACACATCAATTGGACAAAAAGAAAAAATTAGTCAAAATGCAAATGTTAGGTACTCAAATATATATGTACATGTCAGCATCACAATTTTCTTTACATTTGTACGTTAAGCTCATTTTTACGAAAATGTGTGCTGTGTTTGTGACGCGATGATTGGTTGGAAATATTAGAAAAAGAACGACACTAATTTAAAGTTATTGATAGATTAATAATACTAGGATTCATTACCCTATATATAGTAAGTAGCTAGCTAGTGGAACATTACGAAATTTAGGGGATAAAGGGGGAACGAATTGTGAGGTTTAATGTAGAAGTCATGTACGTCCGTTAAGGAAGCGAGTTAGTGTCTTATAATAGGGTCTTTCGTGATTAACCTTACCTGAGAAATGCAAGGAGAAGACAATGAACTAGAAGATCTCTAAGACATAGACCCATTACACATAGAAAAGTAAATAAGGTAAAAGACCATTGTCCTTTCTAAATCATGAGCTTGGTGGTCAGATAAATTATCAAATTGAAGTTAGTTATTTCCAACAACAATTTGCTAGGGTTTCTTCTTCGTCTACTCAAATTATTTTCTTCCCAATCATATCCAATTCTTCGTTCGTACCTTCTCCCCCCTCAATAACTTTTTTTAACGGCAAAATTAAATAGAATAAAAAGTTAGCAAGTGGCTAGAAGGATACAAATACGAGTCAATACTCTCTTCTAACCTCATCTAAACATGACCACATTAAAACCCATAAAATACACCAAAAGAAACACCCACTTAATAAAGCCGACATAAATCATCACATTATGAGGCTAGTTTTTATCGAAGATCAAAAGAAACACTAGACCACATGTTTGGCCAACAGAACACTCGGCTCACAATCATTCAATTTGTTAACTTTTTTTTTAATGTCAAATATAGTAATTAAATTATAGCTATTTGCTAGGAGTTACAAATATCAAATAATGAATCGAGTATCACCATAAAATGACAATCAACCACTTGATTATTTTTATAAAAGTATGTAAAAAATTAACGTGTTAAGTTCACATCTAGTTACTTTCAATCAACTGTGATAACCTTAAGTGAGTCGGAAAACATCTAGTCGGAATCAAGATTGACCACTATGTCAACCAGGTTTCGATCCGTTGTTTGTAACTTGCACAAATTAAGCATCATATACAGAAAGAAAAAAACGTTCAATTTATATATAAATGGTATAAGAATGTATGGTACAACAAATATATAAATTTAGAATGCCATAAGGCCAGTGCAACAAGCATCTTGCCATTGGCAATGTCATATATATGAGTTCTATATCAGATTTTGGAAACCAGATTCATACTTTATTTGTAATTATTCCATCATATTAATGGTACATATGGGAGAAACCAGCACAGCCCTCTTATATTTTAGAGGCAACAGCAACCTTTGATCCTGACGGGCGACCCAGATACTTACAAATGAACTCACCCGTTTGCAAGAGCTTTTTCAGATCAACATTCGTTTTGATACCAAGCCCGTTAAGCATGTACACAACATCTTCAGTTGCAACATTACCCGAAGCTCCCTTAGCATATGGGCACCCTCCTAGTCCTGCTACAGAAGAATCCACAACGCTAATTCCCATCTGTCATTAATTAAAAATGTTAAAGGGGATCTTATTATCATGTAAGATGAAATTTTCTCTCTTTCTAAGGAGTGAGTAGTTAGCTTACTTGGAGGGATACTAAAATGTTTGGAAGAGATTGGCCATAAGTGTCGTGAAAGTGAACCGCGAGCTTTTCAACAGGGACAACTTCCATGACTGCTTCAAGCATAGGCATTACAGTTCCTATGGAGGACCAGATTCAAGTTAAGTAGAGATTATACCTCCAAAGAGTAAGTGGACAAATACAATAATCGCATATACTTAGAAGAGGTAACTTCGACCCATTTATAGATTTACTTATGAATGGTTCGTTTCAGATTATGCAAGGGTAACAGGTCAAACATCATAATTCATCTAGAGGTGCAGCGATAGACAAACAATGCCAATAGGAAGTTGAAGATTACCTGGTGTACCAATCCCTATCGTATCACCAAGTGAGATTTCCATGCAACCCATTTCGTGAAGTTGTTTTGCCACATACGCAACTTTTGACGGATCAATTGCGCCTTCAACCGGGCACCCAATCACACATGATACATACCTGTAACAAACAATGATAACAATCATCAATATCCTTCCAGATTCATTGAATCTTGAGGTGGCAATTCAACACATTTGATTAAAGTAGGTCAACTTGAGTTAAATTTAATATCCAACGGGTACAACCCTAAGAAATTAAAGCAAAAGTGGATATAGGTCAGACCAGGTCAGACAAGTCGAAAATCATATAAAGTGATTTCTAAAGGCTTAAGCTTCCTAAATCGCTTTATCAAAAGAAAATAATTAAATAAAGTAGACTGTTTCTTAATAATAGAGTTTTTATTACCCTATTTAATATTATAATGCACTAATAAATTGTATAATTATAGGATAAAAAAAATAGACAAAAAAAAAATCTTGACAAAAAAAATAGACAAAGAAAAAAGTCTTGACGGGTCGACCAAACCTGACCCTCTTATTTGGGCCCATTTTAAAAATAGCCGTTTTTGAGCTGTTTACCGTTCCGCCAATTCTGCCACCTCTAATGTTAGACATTAAGCCTAGTAATTTTTCTGCACCAGCAGATTAAGAGTGTTGGGAGAGAAAACACTTATCATGAGTTTAACTATATTTATCTCACTTTTTTAACACGTCGTTTTCATATCATATCATGAGAGCAGAACCCCAAGAGTACAATCATGAACAAAAGAAACAAAGTGCATACCCACGGACAGGAATGGAGAGCTTTGTCGAAGCCTGAATAACGTCACGGTAACGAGCAAGACTTTCTTCGATAGTACAATTAATGTTAGTTTTTGAGAAGGACTCGGAAGCTGAAGCAAAAACCGCTATTTCCTTTGCTCCAGCTGCAACAGCAGCTTCAAAACCCTGGTCATTACCAAGCAATGCAAATTATAAATCAGCACAGGTGAAATATATTGGATCTGTTTCAATATGGATGAACATTACACACCTTTAAATTTGGTGTCAATACAGGCAATCTTGCACCTTCCAAGTTTTTAACTGCTTCAACAACATCCCTCGCATCTGCCAGCTTCATAATACCATAATTGTAATTAGATACACGTAGTAATGAGCTTACCCACACACATACATACAAACGAGTCACGTTTCAGAAGAGTCGCGCTACCTGAGGTACCCATTTGGGTGAAACAAAACTTGTGGCCTCAACAACAGATAACCCGCAGGAAATAAGCCGACTAATTAATTCTATCTTAACAGATGTAGGTACGATGTTCTTCTCATTCTGCAACCCATCCCTTGGACCAACTTCCACTATCTTCACATAATCTGGCATGCCTCTAAAAAACTGAAGTTAAAGATAATACGGTTAGCATATAGACATCGTCCCAAAACAAAATAACCGTATCTTTTTGATGGGTGTTACTAAATAAATCTAAGAGTGATTTAAAATTGGTGGTAGATGTAAGCTGGTCAGGGGGTAAATTTCAATGTGCTATAAAGTCAAAAATGGGCAATAGTGGTAGGACGTAGTTGAAGGAGTAACGAGGCTTGCAAACTTTTTATTATCATTATTATTATTTGGTAGACCTAGCTGTAGCATCGACTCCATCTTTGATGGGTCACTAATCCATGGGATTTATGCAAAGTGCCCCCTCTACACAAATCAGGCAAATCTTCTTCCTTTCAGAAGGCAGGCGTGGCTCCAAAAGAATATTTTGATGCTTGCAGGGATTGAACTTGAGACCTCCTTTGGAGGAACCAAAGTCTCCACCACTAAGCTACTCTTTGGAGTTGAGGCTTTCGAACTTGGTTATCAATGAAATAGGTGTAGTTTATGTATTGCTCCTAATGTATTTTTTGAGCTGCTATATTTAATGAATAAATTTGATGTTCAAAAATAATATATAGAACTCATCCCTCCTTTAGGGAAAAAGGATACCTTTGACATTTAAAGTAAATGGAACTTTTGACATTCAAATTTCAATTAATCACCTTATTTGATATGCCCCTCGGGCTTGTATCATTGCAATACGAGCTGTGTTGAAGGTTAGCTATGTGTCGTGTTTGACACCGATTTCCATTTACTTCGTGGTTCCTTCCTTTGCTTTCCCACACAATATCATCGTCAGCACTCTCTCTTGCATGGTGTTTCCAAGTGAAAGCTTCTCGCCTGTACTCTTTAAAACTTTCCCTGAAAACGATACCATGACAGTATCAGAAGCATTCAGAAATAGGTAAAAAGAAATCATGAAAATCACGTTATTTCTAGTGCTTCGTTATATGATAAAATGAACGTTCTTATTTCAGTAAGATAAATGAATAACAGTTTTATCAACAACACGCACTTGTAGCTATTGGACGATCCACAAGTCATTCCATCGATCCAGCCATACCCCAATGCATTGTCGTCTCCACTGGTACTGCAACGTTTTGATGAAAACCTTCGTGAAAAATCGATGTCGCTTAAGCTTGGCAATTTGTCCAAACCAATAGGCTCCTCCAAACTCGACATTTTCAGAAGCAGGAAGGCACAAAAAAACTGCAACAGAAACATAACAAAAGTAAGCCCTCTACTTTTATAGTTAACAACAAAAAAGAGTAGAAATTAGGTAACAGAGCAATATTCAGGCACATAAATCTTCATAGAAAACGAGCATTTCAACCATTCAACTTAATCGAAAACTAATCTCGTAAATAACATTTCCATACCCAAAAGTTGTTCAAATTTTCAGTTTATGTCAATAACTTTAAATATAACTATGCTAACACAAAATCCCTAATTAAGACATATAGATCTAACAACAGAGAAGTAGCTCCTAATAATTTCCAGAAAATTACATAATTATACATGCATATGTACATATTGAGCACGAATACAGAAAATTAGAAATCATAGAAGCCTTAATTAACATATTACATGACGCAAAACTAAAATCAACTCCAATTCAGTATAAGCTTGTTAATTGACCTGGTCAAACAAAGCTACTAATTTATAAACCTAATTACAAAGATCCACAATTCAACTTCATAAATAACACGATTACCAAGCTCTAGGACCTTAAATCAATCAAATTATAAATAAACACGAAGTGAATTGAAGTAAAGCTGATGAAATTATTACGAGTTAATTAAACTAAACGTAATTTAGACGAAAAAGTAAGTCAAGAATAACGATTATACCTAAAGTTTAATTTGTGCACTTTGAATCGGTACAGATGGAAGGTAGTTTTCGGTTGGGAGTTGGTCGATTTCTTCTCCTAACTCATTTCCTTTTATATACGTAGTCAAGTAAATTTTGTTCAATTTTTAATTCATTGTCTTATACGAGTGTAGGTGTGGGACTTGGCGAACTAATTATTCTCGAGGTAACAAAATAATACTGTTAATAAAAATAATATAATAATTAATTAATTAATTAATAAAAGTACTTTATAACCTTTATACGGAGTATAATTTAAGTATGTCACACTTTTTTCTAGAAGGATTTATTATGTTACAGATATTTTCTTTTATAATCCAATTAATTTAATCATTCATTACTTTTAATTAATAATTGATTTTGGTCAATAACCAATGAAATTCATGATCTTCTTGTCTGCCCTAAGTTCATCATTCATCTTTTCTTCCTTTAGTTATAACAGAGCAGACTTTGAATTTGAGTTTTTCACAAACATGAAATAAGGCGGCAGCGTGAAGTTCCATTAAAACTATGTATAGTTCGTGTTGTGCGTCCTTTCGCCTTATGAAGTGTAAAATGACTTTTAAAGAAATTTATCTTTTAAATTTGGCACTACATGTCAAAAAACGAACATATAATCATATAGGTTGTGTGAAAAAAGATTATGTTTTTGTATCGTAATTTTGAAGTTTAATACTTAAATATGTTTTAAACAGTTAAAATAAGGTATGAGTACGAAAGAATTTAGAGTACCATTTCTTGAAAAGAAAAAAAAAATTATTATTTGCCAACTTATTAATTACTTTTTATTAAATACTACATTTTGAAAAATAGAGTATATTTTATTGATATTATGGGTAAAAAATTTTAAAACAACACATCATATATGTATATGTATTTTAATTATCATATTTATATTTTATATATCATTATTTAACAGTGAATAGTGTAATATTTTATATTACACCAAATTTGATGTAATATTAAATTCAACTCACGATTTCAGAAAAATAATATAGTTTTAAGTGTGTATATTAAAATAACTTTTTTGTGAATTTTATGCCAACATAGTGTAAAAACTACATTTAATGTGTACAACAGAAATGATTTTTTAACTGCATGCACTTGGTAGAACTTTTGTATGTCTTACACTTACAAAAATATAGAAGGTATACATTTGGTGCAAAGTTAGCATATTCTGTAAGCATTTAAATTTGATCATATGCACATATTTCTAAGTGATTATTATCATTATTATTATTATTATTATTATTATTATTATTAGCTCATCTAAGTTAACATTAAGTACAATATAAAGTGTTGATAACAGTTAATGGGGTTTGACTAAATTATTAGTTTGATGACTTTTAACAAGCCTTTGTGGCTGCTGTCAGAATTCTACTATCAGCATTCATTTTATGATTTGGTTTATTAATATATTGTTATACATACGACTTCAATAAATAATATCTCATTTATTTTGATTAATCTCAAATGTTATTTAGATAAATTAATCACCTATTTAAATAATACTTTGAATTCTTACTAAATTTTAATTAATTTTAATAAATGTTTCTCCGTAGGGTTTAACCAAATACAATGACTTGAAATCGAACTCAATGTTTGGATAAAAAAACAAAAACTTTGTTCGATCCAAGCCTTAATTACTTGAATTTTATTAACTCAGTAGTCGTGTTGAACTACCATGTATTGCACATATCTTAAAATGTATATAGTTAAGCGTTACGCACTTACAAAAAGTCATATATAAACAAAACGCGAGGTCAGACTAACCATTGTTCTTGGTGTTAAATCCTTCTTTTAGTCACTAAGTTGATCATTTATATTTTCTCTATTTAGTTAAAACAAAGCAAGTTTTGTATTTGAAATTTTACTCAAAAATGAAATGAAGTAATGGTGATCTCCAGCTCACAAAGAATTTTTCTTTAAGCTATCGTTATATCTACATGTTGAATAATTTGAAAGTTTAAAAACGTAACCCTTTTTGATGATAAGAAGTCTCGTAACGATTCCATCAGTGACTCGATTGTTAATTTTTTTTTTTCTTGGTTTGTAAATAGAAATAGAAAGGTTAAGCCTTCTTGGACAGAGTAGCTCAAAAACTCACTTCTTGACATTTCTTTGTAATGTTACTAGTCTCTTATTAACTTTTATTTATTATATATTGGTTCTTTATTTTGAATGATGACAATGTCAAAGTTCCAGTTATAATTATTTTTATACTGTTAAAGAAATTGTAATGTGATTTTATTAAGAACTGGACTTGACACAACTATTGCAAGACACCATTGATTTTTATTTTTATAGAATATTGTATAATTAGTTTATATTTTTGTTAACATTTAAAACTTTAAATTGACACAGGGGAAATTCACGACTACCTAACCCACGTTAGCAGCCCCAATTACTGGTTTTAAATTCCATAATTTTCACCACTACCTAACCCATATAAGATTCGTTTGTAGATTAACGCTGTTAAAGTTTTTGTTAAATGAACATTGGTTGATGGTTGATTTAAAATATTACAAAAATAGTATAGGAACAAAAAAGAATCCATTTTTGATTCTATGGACCCCCTCGATGGCTCGATTTTCCTATAATGTGGCAATGACTGGCCGAACTCATTGGAAGTTTGGGACGGTATGAATTTGTACCACATAAAATAAGAAGTTCAAAACTAAACCGTTTGATCACGATGAGATCAAAAAGATCTTTCGAGAACCTATCAATATTAAGAAAATTGTCGAGAAGTACACAAGTATATTCGTGTATTTCTGAAAAAAAATAAAAAAAAATAAAATAATAAAAAAAAAATAGCTGAAAAACGCACATGAATAAACCTCTTCGAGATATACACAAACAAGGCCATGATATCTTCAATTAGTGGATATTCACTTCAATGTACTAGAGGCTAGTGTTAAATTGATTACAAAATATGGCTTAAAGCTGAGATATGAGATTACCTTGACCAAAATAACCTAAGAGCCCTTTAGGTATGATGATAATATCATCAGAACAACACAACCAAAAAAATATTAGAGGATGTAAATGTTAATTTCAGGTGTGTTTGACATTACTTATCTAAATGTTTATCTAAAAAATACAAACACCTCCAATAAACCTGTTTATATACTTATTTTATAAATGTATAGGCTCGTTAATTAAAATCCCTCTAACTATTAGACAATAGGGATAATGATTTCGGAATATATTAAAGTTTATACTTCTCCATATTGTATGTATCTCTTTCTTATAAGTTCTATTATATGCATAAATTTTTTTAAATATCTAACATATATTTATGTCAGTTGTAGATACATACAACAAAAAAATTTTATATAGTTTTGTGCATAAAATAGAGATTATAATATATACATTAGACATTATAAAAAGTTTCATACACACAATAAAATTTCTAATACAAGAATACCAACAATACTAAAAGATAATACATTCCGATGCCATTAACCCTAAATTATATGATTAAATCCCTTGGTAGTTTTCATGATTCATAAAATGACTTTTCTTATTGTAGCTCTGAGAGCTATGTTAATACATAAGTTCATTTAATGGTGGTACATTAAGTTGATTGAGTGTAATTATATTCGACGGGTAGGTGGTTATTATCAAGATACAAACAACTTATTCATACTCAAAATTTTTAAACATAGCCCTTAGGGCTAAGTTAGAGTTTTCCTTAATAAAATTCATCAACTATTTCGTCTTATTCCTGCATATATATTTTTATTAATTTAACCAGTTTTGTATCCTTAATCACAGAGCTACCATATTCACACTAGTAAATCATATAAAATAACAAGTTGTACAATTTTAGTTGCAAATATGTGAAATAAGAGTTTGAGAAATTGTAACGTAATAGTTTATTTTCTCTCTTGTTCAAAATGTCTCACTTTATTTTCAAGTTCTCTTCACCCTTTACGAGTTCTCAAACTCTTATACGTATCACATATTTGTCACATAAATTTGATGAACTTGTTGTTTTAAATGAATTACTCATGTAGTACGTACAACACCATGACTATTGGATCGAGTTTGAATAGTCTATATACTTGTGTTAATCACAACCTTTTCAAGGATTCCATAGATTGTATATGTAAAACTAGCTATTCATGTTTGTGAATCTCAATGTTAATAAACTAAGTTATCGTTGAATCTTATGATTGAAGCAACCACATGACAAATTATCCTTCACTTCAAATCAAATAGTATAACAATAACTATTGCAAGTTTCAAGTAATAATTCGGAATATATATATTATGAACTATAAAATAATGTTTTTTATAAATATAATAATAATAATAATAATAATAAACGAAAATACTAACATTTTAATCAGTCTTGCCTTCGTTTTCTTGAACTTGTTACTACACGGTTGGACATGAGTATAAACATTTTAAGCCACAAAATATTGCGAATTTTATGAGGACTAGAAATTTATCTAATATAACAATCAAATCAAATCAAATGCTCCCACAAAACCAAACGACAATAAAATAAACATTTACCCACCCCAAAGGAAAGTAATACACGTGGATTTAGTTTAGCCATCCCTAAATCTGCATGTGCGTTTCTAGAAAGTTCAGTCCTTCTAATGCTCACCGTTGAATATCACTACCATATATAGGATGGCTTTTGTCCAATTGTCTCAACAGATGTCTGAGTGTCGACCACTTAAATATAGACCGGCTCTCTTAATCTTATTACTATTATTTTATATTTTATATTTTATTTATTTTATTGTTGTATAACAATAACAATAACAATCGAGAAAAATTATTAAAGTTTTGTTTGTTACGATAGTAATAGTAAAAATGAGTATTTTTATTTTTAATTTCATCACATTAATATTTTTTCATAAAAAAAGTAATATCAAAATTATTATAATTTTATTCTTTATAATATGAGACTGTTTTTTTTTTAAATTAATGATGTACAACTTAAATTTGTGTATTACAACTTTTATAACTTTTAATTGTGATACATACTAAAATTATAGTGTGTATGACATATTTTTTTTAAAAAAAACTATCACATATTAAAGAGCATATGATTTTAATAATTTTAATATAATTTTGTATTAAAATATTAATTAATTTTAAAATTAAAAATAAAAATATTTAATTTTATCATTATTACGATGAAAAACAAAACTATTTAAACGCTCCCACGTAAATAACAATTGTATAGGGTTTGTTCACTTTAGGGTTTGTTCACTTTGTTACCTAACACAATTCCAAAAAAACAGGAAGCAGTGATAGTTTATTTATAAAAACGAATAAAATAATATAAAATTCGTCTTTAGCTATTATTTTAGTCTTTTTTAAAAAGTTTTTTGTCATATAGAATTTTTACCTAACACAATTCCAAAAGAAACAAAAAATGCTAATTATAGCAAATTAGTTAAACTTAATCATCACGTTTTAAGTCAATAACTTAAATCGACACAAATAATTAATTTCAACAATAATGCAAGTTTAATCAAACAAATTCATGTAATAATTGTCGCTACTTAAATACAGACCGTTCTTTTAGTCTTATTTTTTATTTTTATTTTTATTTTTTATTTTTCGGGAAACACATAACAACTTTACAGTTTGTTACCTAACACAATTTGAAAAGAAACAAAAAACAATAATTTATCGAATCAAATAATATAAGATACTATGACATCATGTTATATCATTACTTTTTAATTATTAACTTATATCGACACATATTTTATTCAAACAACAACAAACCTCACATGATTGATATTTAAACTTTAAATTTAGACTAGATATTTACGTCCGCAAAACATGCAACAATTCATGGGCTAAGGTTTAACTTGACTATTTGTGGCGAAACGGATTAGGGACTGGGCCTTGGCTTAGGACTCAATAAAGCCCGAGTTATAAAAGCCCTGGCTAGAGTGGGCCATATTTGGCTTTTTGGACTTCTTTAAGAACTTTTGAAGTACAATTTTTCTAGTTTGTCATTGGTAGTTTTTTGGGCCTGTCTTTAGGACTGGGCTTCTTCTAATATCCTACACAGAGGTGTTTAAAAAAACCGGATCTTGATCCAAAATCGATTTTCAAATTGAAAATCGTTTTAGTCAAAACCGGTTTTGACCAAATTCGTTCGGTGTGAAACCGGTTTGACCGGATTGGACCAGTTTGAGATCTTACGGTTTAGAACCGGTTAAACCTATTTCGACCGATTTGAACTTTTTTCCAACCAAACCGGTTTGAGTCAAAACCGGTTTTGACCGAAGTTGACCCAAACAGGTTCAGTTTGGGCCGAATCCGGTTTTTGACCACCTCTAATCCTACATGGGCCAAGGTGAACCTCTACGGCTCTACATAGAGGTGGTCAACAAAACAGGTTTCTGAATTGGAATCGATTTTTAAATTGGAAACTGCTTTGGCTTAAACAGGTTCGGTTTGACTGTTTTGGACCGGTTTTGAATACCGGTTGGGATCGGTCCGAAATCGGTTAGAACCGGATTGGACTTTTTCGAGATCAAACCAGTTTCACATCGAACCGGTTTGGATCAAAACCTATTTTTGTCCACCTCTAACTCTACATTCTGAATCCATTAGTGACTTGAACATACAATGATACAAGTATACAATTAATTTGATTAAGTCATTATAATATAATATAATATAATATAATATAATATAATATAATGTTTGAAAGACAATCAAATAAATTAATAAGCAAGATATTAATAATTACAACGAGAGCACGATAATTCTATAGAATGTAGCATTAATTAGTATACCTTATTAGTCTCGATGTACTAAAAGTAATCCACAGAACGTAACATATTATACCATTTTGGCAATCATTACCATTTAGTGGAAACATGGTATACGTATAATGTGTACATTATATTTATCTGTATAATTTACATTCAATTCACTAGCATATTACGAAGAGCAGTCGACCAAATATAGGTGTCATGAAGTGTGAAACATAACGCCTCAAGAAGCAAAGTAGTGTCATGGAATGAGTCCGAGCCATGTCATCAATATGAGGTACCCCGCAGAGATGTATCATTTGTACGACGAATATGTCAAATTCAACTCTTGGGTATGACGAGCTCAAAAATGATATATACTTGATTTGGAAGCTATGATCGCATCATTCACTTTTTAAAAATGAAAGTTGACAATACACAATAGCTACATCAACGATTATTAAAACTTACCTTTATAAATCAGAACTACATTATTACAAGACTTATGAATAAAAATCATAGAACCTTTTGAATGTGTCAAATTCAACAATAACGTAAAGAAAAAGCAAATTAAAAAAATAATAATTTGTAAACAATGGACAAACATATGACTATAAGATTGGTGTATATTTCAGTATTTCTTAGCCCATTTATTGAGATCTCCAATGCTTGGCCATCTCAAACCCATTTTTGCTGTACTGATAGTCTTTTAAAGTCTGTTGAATCTCAGCTTGCGTGTTCATCACAAAAGGCCCGTACTGGACCACTGGCTCGTTAATCGGCTGCCCTCCAATCAACACGAATCTCAATGGTTTTGACCCGTTGTTCCATACACTTAGACCATCTCCCTGACTCAACACCAAAGTATGATGAGCAGATATTGGTGACGAGTCCATTGAACCGAACAAACCTTCTCCTTCTAACACATACACAAATGAATTCCAAGATTCTGGGATCGGTTGGTGCATTTGGGCTCCTGGGGTAAGAGTGAAATCAAGAAACATTGAAGGAGTTCGAGTGAAAACTGGTGATTTGACTCCCATTGACTCTCCTGCAATGATCGCAACGTGGACTCCGTCTCTCTCCACTCTTTTGATGTCCTCCTTTAACAATTCTTGATAATTTGGTTCCACCCTGAAGTTAAGAAACGTTTTCTTATCAAACGATGGTTACAAATTACAAAAAGTTAAAAAATAAAAATAAAAAAAATCAACATTTTGTATTGTGAATTTATAAGAAATAAATTATTGTTACATTTTCTCTTTGGAGGAAAGATTGATCCACAGTTGCAAGCCCCTTTGGACACCTGGGCCTGCAGGCATTTCTGAGTGAATGACTCCTCTTCCTGCTGTCATCCACTGGACTCAAAATAACACATTCACATTCATATCAGCATATTTAGACGTCACAATTCTAAGACACATTTATCTACAAATGGGCTGACTTAGTTTATAACTTAGCTACAAGAAGTTAAGTCACTTAAATGGATATAAAACAATATTTTAGCTCATAAGTCGCTTAATTGTGTTTTCAAATGCATAGAAGTTTACAACTCCCCAAAGTGTTTTAGTGAGGTTTTCGCAGTCATATATAACACATCTATTATGTATAAAATTCATGAACTTGTTTGTTCGCCAACCTGACAGACCCGAGTCCTGACCCAACCCAACCCAACCCATTATAATTTGTACAATAACCCATTTTGACCCTAACCCGTTTAAGCCAGTCACTCAGAATTTTGAACAATTACCTGCACATCACCGGCTCTGATAGTACCCTTATGCCCATTGAAATCTTGATGTGTAACGGCTCCCTAAAATAAATCCAAACAAATAATGTAAATACTAAATCACTTTAAATCACAAAACGGAACAAATCAACAAAAAATAGTAAATATAGTTTATTAAAAATGGGTACCTCTAGCATGTATGTAACAGTCTCAAACCCTGTATCGAAGAACCAATCATTTTGTTATGATAAACATAAAAAATCTGACACTATAATAATATAATCTGATTGAATAAACATGCTTGTTAAGTATACAATATGAAATGAAAAAAAGGAGTTTAGTAAATGAAATGAGAGTTACTAATCTTTTCTTTTTAAACCGCAAACCTATTACCTAACGCAAGTACCATGTAGAACCATGAATATTATATACACATTGCCTCAAATGAGACTTGCACACGCTCTTGGCTGATTAATTCCTCTCATACCGCTAGGCCAAAGGCCCTGTGGTGAGAGTTACTAATCGAAATAAGGATTACAATCGGAGTGAACAACATACCAAGAAAGTAATGATCCATAAACATTGATTTTGTCATTTCTATATAGTTATTAAACTTTACAGAGTAATGAATTGAAGTTAAAGAATAAAGGATTGTACCTCTATGTGGATGGTCAGGAAATCCTGCTGGGGGAGAAACTGCACAACCAAATGTAAATTATTGATTAAAAATCTGAAATGTTGTTAGCAAATGTAGAAAATAAGCAGTTAAAGTGCAAGTAAATGCAACTCTAACTCTTAATTAGATAAGATATTACTAAAAAAATAAATTACCAGAAAATTCATCTAACATAAGGAAAGGATCGAAAGACCTTAACTCCGGCCTACAAAACAAACCACAAATCAGAAATCCAAATAACACATAAAAGTCGAATCCAAATCAATCAAAAACTACAAGGATAATGATTGATCACCTTCCAATACTTCTCCGAACAACGGCCCCATCGCCTTCACTCTGGCTCTTGGACAACAACTTCTTGGCTACTAATCTCGGTGCGCTAAAGCTAACGGCTTCGGATGCGGTGGTCATGACAAATTTGTTGCTAAGTTTGCTGGAAAACTGAAATGAAGCTGTAAGATTAGTAATAATATTAGATCTCAAAAAGATCATTTACTTTCTAAGACTTATATTTTGTGTTTGCCATTTGGTGTGGTGGGGTATATATAGTGTGTGTTGGGGTTCATTTGACTTTCTAGAAAAATGTGGGGCCGGCTGACCTTGATCTAATAATGGTGGGCCGTGGGCGGGTGGTGGCTTCGTGTCATCGTGTGAGAATTAGGTGTACAGTACACCAGTTATGACTATGATTTTGAGTTTTGATTCTGTTCGCACTTTTGACAAATCAGAATCTGTCAGGTGCTTGCGTCACCATGATGCATATTATCGTAAGCATGTTAGCTTATACCGTAGGGGATTCTATTCTCCAAAGTTCTAGTTGACATCCAATTAATTTTTATTTGTATTTTCTTTCTTTCTTTTATTTTTTTTGTCTTTCGATGTTTTTTTTACTTTTATATATTTTCAATTCTTTATTAATATATGACAACTATATAACACATAAAAAATATATTAAAAGATGAAAATTATAAAAATAAAAATTTACATAAACAACGTGAGTTTCATAAATAATAAAACGTTTCTATCCATATTTTTTACAAAAATGGATTTTTTATAAATAAATGGGTTTTTTATAAATAAACGGACGTATTTATAAAAATGGGTTTTTAAAAAAAATATAATTTTAATATAGTCTTTTTTATATATATAAAAAGTGCTTTTAAGTAAATATGGATTTACAAAAATGATTTTTTAATAAAAAAAATACTTTTAGAAAAATTTGAAATTTTATAAACAAGCAACATATAATTTATTTATTTTTAAAGAAATCTATAAGAGCACTAAAAAATACAACAAACCCAAAAATTTAAAACTGATTTTGACAGTAGATGTGTGAGATCAGGAAAAAAAAGAAAAAAGAAAAAAGATGATTTGATAGATGATGAAATAATAGGAGTGTACAAATAGCTTGTCTCATACTCTAATTCACTTTTCAAAGTTGACAAAAGTAATTGTTAAAGATAATATACTACTCTGTCTATAGGTGTTTTGTATTCGGATATATTTGAATTATTCAAATAAATTATTCAAAGACCTTTTGAATCAGATCGGACAAAAATCAAATTAGTATATGAGTTTTTGGATTAATTTTGGTTACTATGATTAGAATCGAATAGTTATTAACAATATATGAAATACTCTTGTTTATCTATCAAAATAAATGTTAAATATTTGTTGATTATTTTTTATATGTAAAACCTTATTATATACTCCTCCGTCTTAAAATAAGTATTCACCTTTCTATTTTAGTTTGTCCCAAATTAAGTGTCTACTTCCAAAAATAATATATCAACTTTACCAATTTACTCGTAATTTACTTTTTCACACAATTGGTTTAAAGAAGACTATGCAAAAGTAAGGGTAAGATTGTTAATATATATCATTGTTTACTAATTTAAAATCTTAACTTTTGAATTTAAAAACTTCACCATTTTTATAAACTAATGCAACACAACAAAACATATATGTTGTTATGTCTCATGACTACCCTTTCATGAGTCAAAAAGACACATTCGTGAAGTCAACGAAGAAACCCAATAGTTAAAACTGATCCACCAAAATAGTCATTTGGTTGGTTTAGTTCGGATTTGATATTTGTCTTGATGGATCAAATTGACATTTTTAGACAAAATCCAAATGGATTCATTTAATTTGATTGGATTTGAACTGATTCATCCAAACGAACACTCCAACTCATCCGTAGTAAAACTAATAAAAATCAACTTTCTTTTCATTTTTAATCACCCATCCTAACAATGTTTCATTTCTAATTGAAAAATGTTTTCTTCCCTTACATCTTAAATAAAGTTAACTTGCAAACGTGTATTAATTATTACAAGAATACTAATTAAGGCTAAAAATTTAATTTTAATAATTTATATACATGAGTTATATATTACTACGTAGTTAAGTTTGTAAGCGAACTAAATATTCAACGAATAATTTATAAAACGTTAGGCCAGGAAGTTCTTTTATGTTCATTCGTTTAATTATACAAACGAACATGAATTTTTTTTACGTTCGTTTAAGTATACAAATGAACATGAACATACGTCTCGTTCGTTCGTTAACGTTTGATAACATGTTTGTTAACGTTTTTTTTATAGTCATTTGTGTATGTTTGTTTATCTAATCTAAATCTAAATATAATAATATTAACCTTAAAATATTATCGTGTCTTATAAACTAGTTCATCTATCAGAATTAAGCATCACATTTTGGTCATTTTGTAATGTTAAATATGTATCGTAATGCTTCAAGTTATGTGTGTGTGTGTGTGTGTGTGTGTTCGGTTGTGTTCGTTTAGGTTCGTTAGTGTCCTTTTAAAATTCTTCAATCTGTAGAACCTCAGTCTGTCAAGTTCTTGGTCTGGAATGTTCAATTTGTAGAGTTTTGTGAGGCTATGATCACTTCAATCTGTATTGATCACACAGACATATTCAAGATTTTGACTCTTCACTTTTATAGTTTAGGGTTGATCATTGTTTCCCAACACCTCACACCACTCTCACTTTAGATTTCAATAGCGGAACCCTTGACCTTTTTGAGTTACCGAAGACTCACTACATGGGACGAATGAAGACTCATATGGCGACTATCATACACTCCCTACTCCAGGGGTGGCTCAAGGGTAAATTGGTAAAGCTAGGGCTTTAAGCTCCTGAATTTGTAGGCCCCTAAATTATCGATGTCATGTATTAATATATAATTACGACAAGAATCTACAAAGTTTTTTAGTCTTTTAATGCCTCGGAGATCATAAGTTGTAAGAGATTAGACCCACTTTGTGAGAAAAAACGACATTATAAAGCCTCAAAGAGTTTAAGTCGTAAAATTTTTGGCTCATTTTAAATGATAATAATGACTATGCTCATTTTTTGTTACTTAGTTTTAAGTGTTTCCGGTTAAAAGGTTTCAACGTCGTATTTTTCATGTCTTTCAATTCAATATTAGTTTTTCGTTGGCTATCATTAAAGTATTTTATCATTTTATTTACGTTTTCATGATTGAATTCCTAGATCATTTTTTAGACATTATCATTTATCAAATTGCTACAATAACCGACTTAATAATTGAAAAATAATTCGTGATTAAGTGGATGAATTAATTTTAAGTAGTATAAAATATAATGTTTTTACTTAATTTGATATCATGTCACTCTCAATCTTCTCACATAAACTCTCTCCTATTTTAATAGACAAACTCTCAAATTTTCTGATCAAAATAAATTGTTTCCTAATTTAACTTGATTTTTAAAACTCTTAATTTTAGGAAATCGAATCATATTAAAACAAAGATGAATGTGAAATAGGTGTAACCGGAGAGTTAGAGTATATGTAACCTTTTTCTATTTTGAGTCATTTTTTTTTATGTTCTTTTATATAGATTGAATTGAAATGAATGTAAGTAATCTAAAACACATTAATCGGGTGATTCAACCATAAATCACCGATGGGAATACCATTCCCATCCTATCCTATATAAAGAAAGATTTCTGGATGGAAAATTGGAAAGTGGTAATGATCTTGTAAAAATGAACACATATGATTGTAAAAGTCAAAATTTACCTTGATCTTAAAAGTTTGTTATTTTGACCCATTTAAAGTCAACAATAATATACTTATTCCAAACAAACGCTATTTTCTTATGTTAAAATTAAGCTCAAGGCGGTTGACGAGAAAATTATTTGATATGACATCATGATGATCGTTGATGATGTCATCAGCAATATCCACTTTATTAAGGATTTACAAAGTCATGTCATATTTTCGTTTAATAGGATGAATGTACTCGATCTCCGTCTCAATTTTATTCTTATTTTAGTCAGTTTCAAACTAATTATCTCCATTTGAGTAAATCAAAATGTTAGTCATAATTCAAGTGATCGATGTATCAATGTGTGACTGTATGAACAAGACAGAGAGTTTTCATTTTAATATATTTTGTTAAACTCACCGATAAATTTTACAATACATGTGTTACAATGAATAGCTACATTTAAACCACTAGTCACATGCTTTCTTATATACTTAGCTCTTTAAGTGTGGCTTAATTAACATGTGAGCTCACTCAACTATCGTTACATATATAATAGATCTAAAAATTCCTTCTACGCAATGATAGTCAAAATATAGATTTACTTTGTCTTCAATCTTGTAAATCATTTTAACTTGAATGTCGAAAATCTTTTGTAAGCTAGGTACAATGTTGAAGCGCGCTTTCCTTTTTATAATTACGATTCAACCTTTATCTTTTCCTTTGATTCTCGAAAACATTCTTGATGACAACTCATTTTCTTGTTCTTCAACGGCAACGTTTAGTCTTGAACAAATTGTTTTAATGATTCTCTTTGTAGCTCGAACTATAAAAGCATCTTTTTATACTCTTGATTCTAAAAGTTATTTCAAATGGTTGTTTCCGATGAATCCTCATTTAACTATTCGGTTATGATGTATGTAAGATTATGATCGATCTTTCAAATCTTGATCTTTTGTTGATAACAAATAAGCTTCTTTTATCTCAAGCTCCTCCTCAAGTTGATGTTCATTTTCTTAAGCTTTATTAACTTTCCAACCAATTCCTTATATTCTGAATCTGCTCCCCCTCAGACCAATCAACTCTTTCATGTTTTTACATAAGCTTTCAACTTCCATTCGCTCAATTCAATTTCCAGTTTCAGATGTAGTTCGGATGTTAGATGAATTCAATTTAAAACAACGTGATTTATATAACAACTTCACAACTAATCGACTATGCATGATCGAGTTTTGGACTTCTACTTTTGGTTATTGGCTTCACAACTCATCTAAAATAACCAAATGCATAACAAAATAACCAAATATAACAAATTAATTAAACCAAATAACCAAGCACAAAGCTATTTTTAATATACGAGTCAAGTACAAAGTTACATGTAGACAACCGTAAATCAGTGGTAATTAACTCGTGACTTTGTGAAGAAAAACAAATCTAATAACTCGTGACTCATAAAGAAGCTGGTGATAGGTTTTAAAGGACATTTATCTATGGGAGGTCTAGAACTCGTTTAAACTAGTGGCATAGGCTCGTACCACGTACGGACATTATTATGGTTCAATATTTTGTATATTCATATCTTAATTTATTATCCGTAATATCAATATTTTGTATGTTTACATCTACCAATAATAAAATAAAACTTATGCGACTTTTTGGACATGCGTGCCAATTCTTTCTTTCTGGGTTTCTAAAAGGATTATATTAAAGATTGTGAATATGTTTTATTTTAATATTTGATTCAAAGAATCTATTAAGTGAATATTGCGTTTTGTAATTTACTATTTGTCAATAATGAGTTTTTTTAACCTGTGAATTGTGACGGAAGACACAATATATATATTTTAATGAGTAAATTATGCAACATGTGATATATAAAACGTAACATATTAGTATACGTTAAACGTACATGAACAAATAAAATTCACGAGTTTTTTTTCAAAGACATGTTTGCGTTGTTTCGTTAAAGGTAAATGCATCTTTAATCGGGAACTATTCACATAACATGTCATTAAAGAACACTGTCTCTTTAAAGAGTAAAAATAGATGTATCCAAAAATAAGAGGTGAGTTCATGGAAGTATGAATATTTTTGAAAGTATGAAAGTATCAATAGAAACACGTCACGTGGTAAAAACCCACTTTCCCCCACTTTTTTAAAAATTAAATATATCATAAACGACAAGTCAAAAAATAATAAAAGTTACACCATAATAATCGTTATTTTTTTCTCTTCGATTTAAGATACCACAAGGCATACTTTCGACGATTTTTTTTTTTTTTCTTCATTTTTTTGGAGTTAACACATGTGTTATGATGGATTAACAAAAGTGTTACCCGCGGTTATCACATGTGTTATCAACGACTATCACATTGTTACAATCGATAGTCGGTGCTAACACATGTGTTAGTCGTCCGTAACACATGTGTTATTTGTTTATAACACATGTGTTACAAATTTTCAAAACCCACAAAAAAATGAAAAAAAAAAAAAAAATTCGTCGAAAGTATACCTTGTGGGATCTTAAATCGAAGAGGAGAAAATGCTGATTTTTATGGTGCAATTTTTATAATTTTTTGACTAACGATTTTTAAGATATTTAAATTTAAAAAAAGTGGGGGAAAGTGAAAAAAAATGGGGCCTTTACCAAATGACACAATTCTATTGGTACTTCCATACTTTCAAAAAATCACATACTTTAATGATCTTTTGTCCCAAAAATAAATATGAAATATTAAGATTTCAAAAAAATGAAATTTTAAGGGAGAAGTTAAGATATATATATTTAAAACTATGATTCAGTAAAAAACAAGTATGATTCAATAAAAAATAAATATAATTTTTAAAAAATGCATTATGTGATTCAAGAAACATTTATCTATGATTTAAAAAATATTGTTATTAATAAACATTTATTCTGAATCAAAATGATTAATTTGCTGAATCAAAGACTTAATTTGCTAAATCAAAGTACTAAAATATATTTCTTCTCATCCTATAATTTAAAAAACATTGTTACATATATATTATGAATACTTATATTTATTTTTCTATTTGCAACGATCAACATTTTATTATTTAACACCTAAAGATAGTTTATCCGATAAAAAATTCACTGATTTAACGTGGGATTGAACAGTGATTTGTGTTTAGTTGTGTCGGTAACAGTTTAAAGATTATGACAACAAAATAATTGTTTTACTTTAATACTTTTAACCTTGGACCTACTTAAATGCATGTAATCAATGTCTTATTTACATTGAGTTTACATACAATTACACTTGGTTATAAGACAGTTCATACTTATGTTATTCTTCTTACTTAAGCTTTTTGTCTAATCATGATTTAATAGATAGATACATAAAATTTGAAATTATGATAAATAATAAGATTAGGAAATTCAAAATGTTGTATGCTTTAACAACTTAACTTTTAAAACACACAGTTATTGAATAAATAAATGAGAAATACAATCAACATTCAATTCATAATCTATCAAGAGACGATATGCACCACAAACCATAGCTTGTGTTTCTCGTAGGTAATAGTTTGCATGGCTATTATTACTCTTCGATTTTGTCTTCAATTGTAGTTGACCATATTTCTTTATCTTCGTATCTTTAAGTATTGATCTATCAGTTTACTTTTTTATACCAAAAATTGTAACAAAGCTTTAATGTAGATTTTTAAAATGAGTGTAGGTGTTACTTACTGGTGGTTGTTAAGGATGTTTCACTTCTAATATTATGTGTCAGTGTTTGGGTGTTTAGAATTTCTTATTTATAAGTACTTATCTGTTTAAATAAAAATAGGTGATAAGATGTTTATTTTTAAGTATTTATTCCTTATAAAATAAGCAGATAAACAAGTTTGATATGAGTGTTTGGATGTGGTTATTTGCTGTCAAAATAAACTAATAAGCAGATAAACGCTTAAATAAATAATTACAAATACTCCCTATGTCTTACAAAATTTGGTGCTTAAAAATAACTCATCACATGTAAGGGGTTTTTTCATTTCTTAAAGCTTTCATACCGATCAATGTACAAGAACCGTTTCTTATAATTATACTTATAATTGTAATTGTAATTGATCGTATATGCATATTAAGGGGTAAAAAATAAATTTGGTGCTTAAAAATAACTCATCACATGTAAGGGGTTTTTTCATTTCTTAAAGCTTTCATACCGGTCAATGTACAAGAACCGTTTCTTATAATTATACTTGTAATTGTAATTGTAATTGATCGTATATGCATATTAAAGGGTAAAAAATAAATTTGGTGCTTAAAAATAACTCATCACATGTAAGGGGTTTTTTTATTTCTTAAAACTTTCATACCGATCAATGTACAAGAACCATTTCTTATAATTATACTTGTAATTGTAATTGTAATTGTAATTGTAATTGATCGTATATGGGGGTAAAAAATAGTTATATCCTCGGATAGAAACTTATATTGATATTGATGTAGTTAGAAGCTAAAACGATTGACTTATTAATATGTGAAATTATTACAATTAACTTAAGAAGTTACTACTATTATTTACAAACTCAAAAACCATAACCTAAAATAAAAGCACCAGTTGAAGAGTTCACGTAGGAGTTGGGTAGTGGGGAGATAATGGGATTGATACTATGAAATTAACCAAAGTAATTGAAGAGTTTTTGTGAAGATTAGGTATTGATTGTTATTATTATTACTTATGAGAAAATTCAATATTAATTAAATTCTCATTTGTAAATACTAATTAGTAGTTACTAAATTATTATTTGGATTAAATTATTTTGTTATGTGTTTAACTTTAACTTTTTACTATTATATATTTTTAACTTTAAAATCTTTTATTGTATGAGATAAACTTAAAGACCTCTCTATTGCATACAAGATTTTGAAAGTTTAACTAATACAATAGAAGATCTTAAAATTAAGAATATACAATAATAAAAAGTTAAAGTTAAACACATACAATTAATCCTGATTATTATTATAATAGGGTTTTTATGACGTAAGTATAAGTAATAGTAATAAAAACTAAACACTTATTTATTATACCATTAATTGTATCAAGAACTTAAAAGTTAGTAATTAAAAATTATTACTATTAAAAATTGTTTATAATATAAGTATAAGTAATATTAATAAAATTTATAATAACTAATTTTTAATTTCTTTTCTTATATATCAACCTTAAATTTTTATAATTCTGTATATATTTTCTTTGTACATATATATATATATAGGGTGAGGATCAATAGAAAAGTAAAAAAATTAGGGAAGGAGAGAAATATATCTCAACCCTTGATTTCATCATAAATGAATTTTAAAAATCACAAATAATTTCAAAATTTAACATTCATCACAAATGAATAACATTTATTTATGAAAAATTCAAAGATTAAAATTTACTTCTATTCTTCCTCAAAATTTAAAGCTTCTTTATGAATCATTTCCATATATATATAAATATAAATATATAAAGAAGAAGATCATCTTTTAATCGACACCTATACACTTAATAATTTAATAACTCATTAACTCTAAACAAATTTTTTTTTGAGAAACATTTATTTTATTCATATAAAAATACATTTCTTATCTTATAATTCACGTACACTCAAAAACTTACAAGATAAACTGAAGTCGCATGAAAAAGGCTTGACAGAAAAGTCATTTGTACATTCGACACAAACTTGTCATAAAATTTCCTTGAATCATACATGTCAAAATATACCACTTTTGTGTTAAATGCCACAAAGTTTGCCATGAGGGACATTTCCAAAACTACAAGTAAAGGGACTTTAATACGTGCAAATAGGCACATCCATAGCTTTAGGCAACCATTTGCATCCAACTATTAAAAACCCTTTTTCAAAATCCCTTTTCACCAAAAATGGGTTTTCATTCCTTCTATCCGGATACACCAAAAAGTCCTCAAAACGTGCAATTCTATACCGCGCCATCGAGCCCAATGCAGCCGGATGTCGACTCAAGATTAGACGACGGTGAGTTTGAGTTCGAGGTCATTAGCCGGAGGTTTACTAACCGGTGTGAGTCTCAACAAACATATCCCACTTTCTGGTGGTTAAAAAGACATGATAATGAGCAACATAAGTATTGTTTATCGGCTCGGACCAGATCATTTTGTAGTGGGCAGGTTTCACCTTTAAATCCCCCTCCACGGATTCAGATACTGGTTTCTTCGTCACCAAGGTCTCCAAATTCGTTTATAAGAAATCCATTTGCTCGGTCTTGTGCTTGGAATGACGATTTTGATCCTTTCCAATTTGCTTTGGAGAAAGTTAGCAACGAAACAAGGGCAAGGATGAGTTTCCATAGACGGTCACATTCATATTCTGGGTGTCGAACAAGTGGTGTGTCACATTGGCTTGATGGCTCGATATACCGGAATAAAGAGCACCATGAACACGGGTTAAAGCCCAATGGTAGTGGATCCAAGATTTTCGATCAGGGTATGTATTACATTAATCATTTTCAAGGTTATAGCGACATTAATTTACGTTACATTAAGGGGAAACCATTGGTGTTGTCGATAGCATAAAACATGATCAATCATCAACTGAATAAGTTTACATTTTAATTTTCACTTTCAACTTCATTTATACACAACCAACATTTCTTCATTTAACCTCAGGTGCTAAGAATATAGATTCACAAAAACTAGTCAATATATCATTAAGTGAAACTTGTGAGTTTTTAAAGAAAAAGACAAATTTACAACTATCTACCCCACCTATTCGTACAATCACGTATATACACATTTTCTTGATGGATCAACTCGTCGCTTACCAATATATCGTGGAAACTTTTGACGGTTGTGTAGTAACGTATTAAATATTTATTTGTAATCTAAACATATGTCTTTTTCATCAGGTTACACATATCCAAGTCGATGTACGAATCCCAATGAAAATTTGAAACCAAAGGGACCAACACTTGCGCAAATGATGGAGCGTAAAGAGTCGACATATTCAAGACATGTTCCAAATGAACCCATTGCCAAATCAAGGTCAAAGTCAAATCCAATGGCTCGAGCCAAGACCAAAGATTCGTCGTTAGGAAGAAAGACGAAAGAAGTAGAGCATGATAGTATGAAGGGTCGAAATGAGTCAAGTTGTTGTACAGAATCAAAGATGCGTAGAGCGATCTCATTTTTGTTCAAGATGAAAAAGAGTAGTAGTGAAAGCACAAGTTGGAAACTACGTCGTTGCTTAGGCTATTCTCCTAGGAGTCCAATATTTTACAAAGTAAATAAATAAATAGGGCTACAAATATAAGTTTCGTAGGACTTCCTTTACTTGTGACCTATGTAACATAAGTACATAACATGCTTATTATATGGACTTCCTTTACTTGTAGTTGGGTGCACCTCCAAATTAACATGTTTTTGCAAATTGCTATAATCGTATATAATCAATTAATTTAATTAATTATACTATACTCGAAAATGCTACATTATACTATTGTAATGTCACTTTTTCCTGCTTATTGCGTAGTAATTATTTTTTAAATTAATTAATGTGGTGAGATCATGTATTGAGTTTTGGGCCACGTGTGGAATATGGGCCGGTCCACGGACCACCAATAGAATAGTCCTTATCCAATAATTATGCTAAATTATATCGCAACTTTTGTTTTCGCTCTAGCTAGTTATTATAAACGGTTAAAATATTCAATACATATAGATCGAAATGTATACAACATGCTAGTAGTGACAACGTATACGCAAGTAACTTTAATAGCAATCTTACACATCGATTAGTTCCACTAATGCCGGTCAAACGTGCCCATGTTATATTTTTGATTATTTTAACTTAATTACAGAAATAATCCCTAGGGTTATGTTTTAGTTTAACTTTCGGTCCTTTAAGAATTTACTTTGCCCTTTCGATTCAATTTAGAATATATGACAATCAAGCCTTCACTTATATAGGTCCTCGTTTATTTTGCAATGAATAATGATATACTTGTCAAAAGGGAAATATTATTTTTGAAGAAAAAAGAAAAACAATTAAATATTTCACTTACTAAATATTTAGTAGAATAGTATAGAATGAAATATTCATCCATAAATATAGATATAAAAAAATCTATTACCCTCGTTACCTAAAAAATTATATTTTAACCTTTGCCCCTAGTTATATACTACGGAGTTATCATTTCTAAACGTTTTATTCTTCTATATGTCCGACCATAAAGTCGTTTTATTCTTCTATATGTCCGACCATAAAGTCGTAACATCTTACTGAACTTGTGACAGATTCTAATAGCTAAGTAGTAGTTTTTTACTCTTTTTTTGTAAAGTTGAACGGTTTTATTCAACAATTTATAAACTATGGATACCAAATGACCAATAAAGTGGAAATTCACTCGTATCCATTGCAATTGGACTCTTTTTGAAGGACTAAAAATGCCTATTAACATACAGTACAGGGGCCATTTTGCAGTTCAATTATCCATCTTCAAACATATAAATCCCTCACAGCAGAGAGATACACTATACACACAGAATCTTTTTCAATTTACTTCTCAAAAATCTGTTTACAGATTAAATCCACGAGTTCGAAAATGGTGCATTTGCGATCGCTGATCCTTCTGTTTTCGATTTTACTATCGCCGTTATTTGGACTGAGCCAGGTGCTGTTTACTTATTATATATACAGTCAAAGTCAACGTTTCGTGTATCTATATCTATTTTGATTCATGTTCTCGATTTTAAGATATTAATTTTTTATATTCTACTGATGTGACGTTCATTACCTGCAATTGTATTGTATTTGTAAAGACATACAATCATTCGGTTTTAGTTTCTGTATTACTAACTGGCTACAATTAAACATTTAACAGTATTACTTAATTATTTATGTTCAGTTTTCAATTAATTTTACTAGCTTACTGGTTCATTTGGTATAAGAATACGAGTAGTAAATAGTGTGAAGAAAAATTGTGCAAAGAAAATTATCAAATGATTTTAGTTTGTACAGAGAAGATAAAACTTTAGCAGCGTTAGGCCCTCTCCAACCAAACAGATAATCTTTTCATCGTATTCCTTCTCTAAAAATAACCCTACTCCAACCATCTACTCTAAAAACACCCTTTTTATCCTACTTAATTCATCTTTAGACAATATTTTAAGAGTTTTTTAAGTTTAAATTGGTTCAGTTATGTAACTTTTATTTGTTTGTAATCATTATAGAGTAATGTTGCATTACATTTATATTTGATATAGTATTTTTTCAATAATTTTAGTGTATTTATTTACCAATAATAATAATTAATAAGCAATAGTCCTTATTATTAAGAATTCAACAATATTGAAAGTTGACTAGTATTGATAATAACACGAAAAAATATTGATTAGGATTTTTAAAGGATGAATAGTGTTCCTCTATATATAGTGGAACCTCGACTTCCTCTAAAAGTTTCTCTAAATATAGAGGAACCGTTGGAGTGTGCTTTTCCTCCTCTATCTCCATATTTCTCAGAGGAGCCATTATAGAGTACCATTGGAGATGGCCTTAATTTGAATCCTGCGTAGCTGAAAAAAAAAGGGAAAAAAAGAAATAGTATGCAGATCTATTTGTATCAGCTTGTGTAGAGTTAATTTTTTGTAGAGAAAAAAATGGAACACTAGTTAGTTGAAACACAGATATGTTGTGCCATGATGATGGTAAGCGAGCCGTATGTGACATAACTCTCTGTTTTGAAATAAGAAATCGGTGTAAGAGTGCTAGTTCGTTTAATAATGTAATGCTCAGGAGATGAAGACAACACTTCTAAAAGGATAGAAATAAAAATGAAAGGTAGTTTCATTATGGTAAGTATACTAGCCACCTGTTCTAGTCGTAGCATATAGACCCGTATATGGATTTGTATGTGTAGCTACTTTAGCAGTGTTTGTTGTTTCTTGAAAGTATCTTTTTTCAGGGAGCATGGTCAACCAGAAATTCTTACATTTGCAGTTCTTCATCCATTCATCTACCCATGCAGAAAAAGAAGACTGCTTTACATTTGTATAAATTTTGTTACAAACCCAAAGATAGGATTAGTGTATAATGATTATTAAAATTTACAGATTTGTGACTCTGGGCTTAAATATTGCGAGTCAGAGAGTGGCTTAGCATCAAAGATATTAATAAAGGGTGGCACAGTTGTAAATGCTGATCATCAGGAGATTGCTGATGTTTATGTAGAGGATGGAGTTATTGTTGCTGTTAGGCCGAATATTAAGGTACTTCTGTCTGGACTATCAGACTCGGTATCTTTGGCTTTTATATTTTTCCAAAAGTTGGTTTTCTGTAGTTATGTACATCTGGACTGTCGTAAAATTGAGTGTTCCCATCATCAGATCTGTTGAACAAGAGAATTTGTATGCTGTTTGAAGCATGCTAATTACTATTGGATTAAAAGACAAACTCAAATCAACTTCTTCCAAACTTATGAGCCTTTCATATACCGTATTAGTTTATTTCTGTGGAATTTGGTTTCAAATCCAATTTTGCCATATATACATTTAGAGTGTCTTGCAAGGATGTGGGTATGGCGATATGTGTGTGTGATATGTAGGAGATATAAAATTTCAACAAAATGAGGATGCATTTATGTATGTGAATTTATTAGTCCAAAATCAAATCCGTAAGAGAATAAGATTACATCATGATATACATCAAGTATGAAATATGTGAGATACACATACCTTAAAACGTCAAGCTAAGTCCTAGCATGATGTTACTTTTACTTATTGTGTCCATATTAGTGCACACCATGAGATAAAAGTAACTTGAATTGGTCTTGGTTTTCCATTTTTTTGTTGTTTTCAGTTTATGGGTTTTAAGATGAGTTCTATATCAAGCAGGTTGGTGATGGCGTTAGAGTTGTTGATGCTACAGGGAAGTTTGTTATGCCAGGTAAAGTTTGTTATTAATTAATAATAAGAAAACTCCGGCATACTCTGGTTTTTATGATCATGTACATTTGTAGCTATGTAATAGATTAACTACCTCTGTTTCATTCTGATTTACTTCGGGTTTTTTTTTTTCTTTTCAATCGTGGAATGATCTTCTTGCGTTATAGTTGGATTATGCCTATTGCAAATAATTGTAACTATATCATGATATCATTCATTTTGGCTTGTGGTGCGGCAGGAGGAATTGATCCTCACACACATTTGGCCATGGAATTCATGGGTACTGAGACAATTGACAATTTTTTCACTGGTCAAGCTGCTGCATTAGCAGGCGGGACAACAATGCATATTGATTTTGTTATTCCTGTAAACGGTAGCTTATCTAAAGGTTATGAAACCTATGTTGAAAAAGCAAAGTTGTCTTGCATGGATTATGGTTTTCACATGGCGATCACTAAATGGGATGATGTTGTTCCTAAGGAGATGGAAATTATGGTTAAGGAGAAAGGTTTGTATTTTTTGGTCATGAATATTAAAACATATTAGTTCATTAAATTACTAATTTATTTATTTGTGTTCTAATCTACAGGTATCAACTCTTTTAAGTTTTTCATGGCTTATAAGGGTTCTCTAATGATCAGTGACGAGCTTCTGTTGGAGGGTCTTAAAGTGTGCAAGTCTCTTGGTGCATTAGCAATGGTTCATGCAGAAAATGGGGACGCTGTTTTTGAAGGACAGAGAAGAATGATAGAACTTGGTATTACTGGTCCCGAAGGACATGCTCTATCAAGGCCTCCTGTGGTAAGTGATTAATCAAATATTTTAAGTTTCTCTAGATATATGTTAGTGATATTCACAGCATATTATAGGATGCAGCTATTCAACTGTTTAAAAGGACTTAATAATCATGTATAAAGGGATATTGACTTTAGAGTGTGCTAAAATAATACTAATTTTCAAGTATCATTTGCTCTAAAGACGTTGCACTGCGTCTTTTAATGAGTTTGTATATTTGATTAGACAAGCATTAAGCTTTTATTTGATCAAGGAGATCAACATCATCTTTTAAAGCAATAATTTCCTATGCCTAGGCCAGATTGTAATTCTAGTTTAGGAGTTAATCGTTGTTGATGTAGTTTGAAGCAAATGGTAACATGTGTCAGTGCTCTTGCAGCTGGAAGGAGAGGCTACTGCTCGAGCTATTCGTTTGGCTGCTTTTGTCAATGCACCTTTATACGTTGTTCACGTCATGAGCACTGATGCTATGGAAGAAATTGCAAGGGCTCAAAAATCAGGTTTGTGAATGAAAAGGAAAACGGCCTATAACAATGTCTATCACTCAGAAATAGAACTCTAGAAAAAAGCATAAATATAAATACTATCCAATAGATGTACCAATTCTATCAAGATGGAGCCCAAATGAATAACATGAATTTTTGGGAGATATTGGGGGTACAATTGTTACAAATTTTCTATTTCTTTTGAACAATAGGGCAAAGAGTTATCGGAGAGCCTGTGGTTTCTGGCTTAATTCTTGATGATTCAGTTTTATGGGATCCTGATTTCATTACAGCAGCAAAGCAAGTGACAATCATTTTCTAATTTTGTGCTTCTTTTTCAAAATACAGTTCTGTAAGTAGGTACTTTGAATGACCTAGTTATTTTGTAGGTTTGTAATGAGCCCCCCAATAAGAGCATTAGGGCATGGGAAAACACTTCAAGCAGCATTATCAACTGGAATTTTAAAGGTTGTATTGACACAAATGGCTTATGTCTATGTTATACACTTCCATTTGCCCTGGATGCCCTTTTATATGTGAACTACAAAGTTCCATCCCTTGCTTGGGGCTTCTTGTAAAGGTGCCAATATGGGGAGGTTGAGTAACTTCTCAAACTGGTTTGGGTTGACATGGGCCAGGATGAGCCACAACTAAGTTTTGTACATTATCTATAAATATTGAGTGGGTTATATATGATAACTAAAAACAATGTTACTACACACCTTATCAAATCAACAATTTAAGAGGATGGAGACATTATTTACACAATGTGGGCGACTTTCAACCTGTTCGACTTGTTGGACTACTTTCCCTTTTTACTAACTTTTTTATTGAACCAATTTCGTCCGGTAAGGATAACCATAACCCAAACTCAATCTTTTTAGTAAATGGGTAGAAATTCCCTCCTCTAACTTTTTAGGTATCCTTAATAACAATGATTGTTATAAAGGTTGTGTATATTGACTTATTCTTCTCAGAGTTTCCAATTTGACACTTATAGCGTTTAGCCATGGACATCACAGAAAGAAAAGCATATCTTGTCTCTTATGAACTTGTGTCTCTTGATGGTTAAACTGGTTCTCAATTATGCAGCTTGTAGGAACGGATCACTGTACTTTCAATTCTACACAAAAATCTTTTGGAATTGATGATTTCCGCAAAATACCAAATGGTGTCAATGGTAAATACAGGTCCTACCACCTCTTCATACGTTTTGAGCCGTTTCTCATGGTTTAAAGATGAAAAGAATTAAGAATATGGTTAACTGAGCTGGGCACTTTCTAATATTACTTGGTATATTTGCATTTACATAGGTCTTGAGGAAAGGATGCATCTTGTTTGGGATGCAATGGTGGTATGATAATATTTTGGTTGTAGCTTGAAGAGTGTAAACCTTTTGAGGTCAATATCCAGATTAACTGTTTTCCTAATTCAAATTTTTATTTGGTGATTCCAGGAATCTGGCCAAATGTCTGCAACTGACTATGTTCGTGTAACAAGTACAGAATGGTAATGCAATTCCCTTCCACCTTTAGTGTATGATCGGTATTCCATAGAGGTGGAAAATTCAATCCGGGTCATTTTTATCTGACGGGTCAATCAAGCTTAGCTTAAAAAACCCGAGTCAAATGGATTGAACGGGTCGAAAGTCTCCCAAGTGGATATTTTGATGCATACAACCTCCTAAATGTATATAAGACTTTCAAATTATAATTGAAATAATTTAATTTTTGTAATCATATTTGACACACTTACGAAAATAATAATTATTTTGAATAGAAGTATGAGCAAAAGGTTATCCAGTATGACCCATTGCCCAACCGCCCATTTTGCTACCTCTAGGTTTTATTTTCTCCATCTGTTACATAACTTTTCCAGAGTCTAGATGATGCACTTTTGTGTTTAGACAATGGTTCAAATCCATTCCAGATTGATTTAAATGAAATATGCTTATGTTTTTCAGTGCCAAATTATTCAATATATATCCGAGAAAAGGGGCTATACTTGCTGGATCAGATGCGGATATAATCATATTCAATCCAAATTCAACATTCCACATCAGTGCACAGTCTCATCACTCTAGGTCAGACACAAATGTCTACGAGGGAAGATCAGGGAAGGTAATTCTTTGGTATTTTTTTCTAATTTTGTAGTGATTTACTAGATATATTTTAAGCTTTGACCATAAAAAATATATATTTGACCATAAAAAATATATATTTGACCAATCCATATCAACTGTATCCAGTTCCCTATTTCTTAATGTTGATTTTTCCTCTCTTTCTTCAAGTTATCTTGTTTGGTTGTATAAGATTTAGTTCTATCCACACCCATTGAAACTACACATTTTCAAGTATGTTACGTTACAGTGTGAAACTTTTTAAGGTGGATTTTGTTGGAAGTTTTTAATCACAGAACGTCAAGTGTTATAATAGAGGTAGCAAAAGAACTGGTTGAGCAAATGGTCAAAAGAACTAGTTGGGTTGACCCACTGATACCTTTTTGTCTCCTTTTGTGTGGTTCTAGGAATCATTAATCTATCAAATATGATAACAAAACATATACTACTATTACAATGATCTTTTGGGTTGAAATTGCCACCTCTACATGTTAAATTTTCTAGTAAAGGCTTATAACACAATTTTTGTGCTCGGATGTGTTAGATACATGTTATGTCTCAGTCTAGATGTAATTTTTTGTTCTAAAAGATTCCCTTGTGCATTCAGGGGAAGGTTGAGGTAACAATTGCTGGTGGAAGGATTGTATGGGAAAATGAAGAATTGAAGGTTCTTCCTGGATCTGGCAAGTATATATCAATGCCCCCTTTCAATTATCTTTATCATGGTATCGATAAAGCAGATGCAAATTACTTTGCCTCTCTTAAAGCTCCGGTAAATCGCATCAGACCATCTCTATGAAATGCATGGATAAGAGGTATGCTTTGACTATTAAGGTCAAATTGGCTATTATTACTTAAATTATGTTCTTCTACGTCTTCTAAAACTACACTAGACTTTTTTAAACGACACAGGTGAAGAAAATAATGTTTATATTATTCTTGTGAGACAGTTTATGTCTGTCTCGCGTCTTAAAAGTCTTAGGATTGACCTTAAAGTCAAATTGTGCATATTGTTTCTATAGTGTTGCATTTGTATTGTGTACAAAAATAATGATATTTGTATTATTCTTGATCCTTGGCGTCCCAAGTATAATCATAGGTAAAAGCATAAAGCCTTTATTATATATTTTGAGTATATAATTTTGTTCAGGCATAAAACATCTCATAACATAAACACATATGAAGTCAATGATGCAGTGCGATGTGATCAGTTCATTCTGTTTTTCGATTTTAGAGTTTCTTATAAGTAACAAACTTGTAAACATGATAACATTTGCTCCTCGAAATCTAATCAAAACATAATACCCAAATTTATAATCAAAATATAGAAGATATACTGCTACTTTTCATTTAAACCTCGCCTCTATCCTTACTTCCATCTTCTTGCCAGTGGTCATGAGATATATGCTACTGCAACTTTTGATTCAAACCTCGTCTCTCCATGCCAAGAACCTGTTATTCACATGGAATATTAGAGGTCTATAAAAATAGAGATCAAACAAATCCAAAACAAAAGTATAATAATTGATCTGAATATATCAGTCCAAAATAGCTGTTTCTTTTTTTTAACCCAATTTCTTGTAGCCGGAAATTAAATATAGATAATTTGGACAACTTTTTAATTATTTCTATAATTTGAAAGAACAGTAAATGTATCAAAAAGATTATTTCAAATGTTTGTTTAACCTGAAAATACACCTAATCCCAGTTAGGTGATTAATCGAGAATGACACATCAAACACTTACTCAACCCGATGATTTTAAAAACATCTGAATCTACATCAAAAGTGACTTGTGTATGAACTAACCATAAGAACACTTTAACGACTTCATTATAAGTTTGGGTAAGGATAAATAACACCTCAAATATAGTAACGGTATGTTGATATCAATCATTATAGGGCAAATTGCCCAGAAAGGTAAGATAACTGGCACATTTTCTCAAGGGTTGCTCTGCAGCCTCTGCTTATACACAGACGAATATTGAAAAGAGTTATGTAAATGGATAATTATACCCTCAAAAGTCAAAATTATTCTCTCCCTTCCGGTCATAGTAAGCGGCAGGAAGTTATGAGAGAAGCTGGTACTACGTTTTGTTTTGTTGGGAGTTATGACTTATTACAATTTGAACTTTTGAGAGTTAAAAGTATAGGGGTACATTTGTCTATTTACAGTAACTCTCCGTGAAATAATAAAAACCTCCACCTAGATATAGTAGCCTTCTCAGATTTCTCTCTCCCCGTAAAGGATTCTAATTTTATATTATGCCAATCAGGCGAAGATTGACCTTTATATCCGGTAACAGGTAATTTTTGCAACCTTTATATGCATATTAAACCATCTTGTCATGAGATACTCCTTATATGCATATTAGCGTCAGATCCCGCGCACAGCAGTAATTGAAGATTTTACATGTTGATGTTAAGAGATAAATATTTAATGGTACCTGAATACAAGAATAATTGCTACTTCTTTCATAAAAGTGATTTTTTTTAATAGTTTAAATTATTGTAATTGTAAATTCAAAAATGTGACATAAAAGAAGAAAGAAGATATTTAAACGTATTATGTGAAATATAGTATTAATTGAATTATTTATATATTTAATAAGTGGAGGGATAAAATGGTAATTTCCAATATCCTTATTTAAGGATTAAGAAAAAGTGTGAAATGATTAATAAGGGTTATAGATATAGATATAGATATTACAAAAGCATTGAAGCAGTTGAGAAACTCTCTGTGCTCAAGAACCTGTCATTCATATTGCATATTAGAGTTTGCTCAAAACAGAAACAAAACAAAAAATAAAAAGATATATCGCATCGTCCATGAAGATCATCATTCAGCAGGCGTTCTTCTGGAGTATAAAAACCAAGGATCCATATTCAACACCTAGCCTAACCTCTAAAAAGTTGTCCAATTTCTAATGTAGCTATACAAGTTCGATATAGCAACTAATGGGTGAATAAGCATTTCAAAACCATAAGAACTAATCGAGCTAGGTACGAAGGTTCACCTAATGAATTGGAGAATCAAGTTAAAAAGCCTTATAAATTTGTTAATACAATTGAAAATAATATACTTAAAATCCAACATTTCATCCAAGATTAAGACTGGTTTCTAACTTTCGTAGAAAAGCAAAGCTAACAAACTTATGATCGGAAACATGTTTGTATGACCCATTAACATTATATTCCATAAGCTTTGTAATACTTTTCATTTGGGTAACCAAAAATCTCCAACATGAGCCAACTAGGCAAACCTTGGGCTCCACGAGTACCCTGCAAATCAGTGGAATTGGGCAAATCCCGCCCTCCATGGATCTGGATTACTAGGTTGGGGAGGGACCGCGGGTGGCCCCAAGGAGTGAAAAATGAAAACAAAACTATTTTTTTCAGAAACATCTAAACATGTAATAATAAATACAGTCCATTCGATTCACCCAAAAATCATTGGGGTGCAGTGCAGTGCTGTGCTGTGTGGTTATTCGATTATATTTTTCAATTTTCATGCTTCTTAAACATAATTGGACTTGTTCTAAACATGATAACCACTGCAGAGTGAAATCTAATAAAAACTACATATCCGATTATAATCATAATACGGAGGATATACTACTACTTGTCAGTTGTCATTGCATCTTGATGATTTAAACATTATTTCTCTACCCTTATTTGCATCTTCATGACAGCTTCAGTTGTCATGAGATATATACAATCACTTTTTATTTAAACCTAATCTATTGCTGCCAAGAACTTGTTAATCATATGACATATCTAAAAGGGAAGAGAAATAGATGCAAAACAAAATTATACTACTAAATGTAAATCCCAATATTTCAGTCCAAAATAAGAGCAGTTGCTTTACCCACCCTAACTTATTAACACCTCACAGCTTTAAGTTAATTATCCAACTCTGAATGTACCAATCATATAAGTTAAGTCCAAGCTCTAATACTCAGTTGCAGTGAAGAAAGTTGCAACATATACAACCCGATTAAAGAGTTACTTTGGGAAGTGGTTATAAGCGTCAATCATATATTTTAATAAACAAGTTATGTTTCCTATTCAACTACTATAAATATTAACATCGCAACAGTATAATAGTGTCGAAAACTTATTAACTATAATCATCGATGCATTTTGTTTTTCACTTCTCTCCAATTCATGGAACAACTATAGACAGACTAAGCAGGGAAGTTGTACAAGGCTTACTCTATTAGATAAGTGTATCAGCACATAAAGCATTGACACCTTATTTTGAAACAGTTAACATCTTATGTGCTTATTTATCTTTACCCAAAAACTCATAAATGACAAAATCGAGCTCAATAAGGATATATGCAATGAACTATTTACTTCACAATTCTCAAAGAAAACAACTTCTTATACAAAAACATATCAACAACAATCTATAAGTAAACATACATAGTACAAATAGAACATTATAAAAAGAGGAGTAGATACCGAAACTGATACCTTAGAAAGAAGATGATTACCACTTTGAAGTTGAGAGGAATTCACACGATTCAGTCTAAACGAACCCTCTTAATTGATCCCATGTGTTTCTTAAAGATCTCGATCATAGCTTCATGATAAGCAGCCTCCACTTTATCTTGTTCAAATGCATACTCCCTGTCAACATCAACATTGATGACACCATCATCAGGAAGATCATCCCTTACTATTAAAAGCATAGTTACTCCCTTCATAACGTACCCTGAAACCGGCAATTTCAACAAAGGGACATAACACCGACTAATCCTCTCATGATTCTTCAAAAGATTCAGCTTGTTCATTTCAGCATCCTCTGAACATAACAAATCCCTCACTTGAGAAATCTTATCACTACTATTAAAACAAACAGTCCCCAATTTACCCGAATCCGTAACCGATACATATTCCAGCAACGGAAAATCAGAAGTCTAACGCAACAAGGTCAACCTAGAAAGCGCATCCCAATAACATTGAGAAAAGGAAGGTGGATGTACAGAGACCTGAGTCTTGTAAATCTCAAAATTGACTTCTTCGCAACCACAAAGGAGTCTTTTCTAGAAGAAAGGGGTAGTACGGGATCGCAGCTATTCAAATCGAATTCAGATGAAACAGTTAGTGAAACGGAGTCGATTTGAACAACGATGGAAGAGAAAAGTTTGGAAACGAGCTTGCAGGTGCATAATGTTACCAAATCGATGATTTTGTTAAATATTTGGAGAACCAGCTCGTCTGGTAAACGACTGAATGGAGAAGATGAATCGTCATCTGCACAGCGTTTCCTCATTTTAAGGTATCTGGCAAGGGTTTTGAATACGAATTATAAACCCTAAACCACTGTCGATGTAAATATACCGGTGTATTTGGCAACAAGGAGGGGAGAGCATTAACGCTTCATTTTCTGAGTTTTTCTGGAAAATAATAAAAAAATATTTTTAAAATTTTGTAGAAATTAAAGAAACGGAAAGAAAGGATTACGAAGGATTTTTATATTTTTCCATTTAATATGTCCTAATAATTTTTCTTCATTTTTTCTATTTTTCTTCGTACTCAAAAATAAATATAAATTATTTTATATTACATTTTTTCTTACCTTTTTCTTTTATATCATATTATTTTTCACTAGAAAAAAATTCAAAAATACAACATAAAAGTAAGTCGAAATTTAAAAAGTACAGTTACTTAAATACTTCTTTAGTTCTTTATTAATTGTCACATTTTTTAATTATTTTATGTTAATTAATTCATATCGTTAAGCTTCAAATTTACACTTTTCCAAATATTTGTGAAACGAAAATATATAAACTTTTCACATGTAAGCTTCTACTTCAACCGGATCGGCCCGTAATTTTTAATGACCCGACACAATAATCGCAACTTAAACCTTAAACGTTAAAAAAAAAATCAAATACATGTAAACTGCAATAAACTGTTAAAGTTATACACTGTTTAAAACAATTTGTGCCAACTGCATTAATTTACTTATCTCGAGTATAAAAGGATGCCATGATTTATTTTACGAATAACTATCGTATTTTTTTATCAACTTTTAATAGACAATGTTGTTAAAAGATAATTGTCGTTTTTATACTCCGTATAATACATCTAATATAAAGTCTCAAATTCGAAATACAACTAATAACTTATGTTATTTTTTTATTTTAGAATAAAAAGTGTATTGTAAACGGTATATAAATTTTATAGCGTTCACCAATACAAATCCAAATAAATTCTGCTTTTTTATATATTTGTTCATCAATTTTTACATATGAATAAATTCAACTCCTCATTTGACAATAATGACATCTAAACTTATGTACTATTTACAGCGCAAAAGTTTTAATAATTAGTTAATACGAAAAAGGGCTTAAGGTAGGGGAATGCACCCAATTATTACGTGATGTCTATTGTGTGTACCCAACTTACATTTGCTATTTTTAATGCATCCAACTTTCAAAAATTGTGTTTTAATGTATTATGTATTACTTTTGATGTCGTGTCAACCTTTACGGATGCCACGTGGCACCTTAAACTGATGACACGTCAGCAAAATACATTAAAACACAATTTTTGGAAGTTAGATGTATTAAAAATAGCAAACATAAGTTGGGTATACACAATAGACATCGCGTAATAGTTGGGTGCATTCCCTTACCCTAATCCCTACGAAAAATGGGTACATTTTTTCTTAAACTCTATGCTTTTATTTAATAAATTTTTTTGACAAATATGTAATACGGTCAAACCACATGGAAAAAAGAAGAAGAAGAAGTAATTTTCCCCATTATTTTATTTTAATGATGAATAACTAATAACTATAACTATTTTAGATTTTGATGACTAAGGTTGTAATGAAAATCTATTTGAACTTATGTTGATTTTGAGCTTGAAACGCATTTAGATGGGCTACATAGAGAAATTGGGCCTATAGTGACTGGGGGTCTTTCATCTTTGTACTGAATCCACTATGGATCCAGTCATTTACTCTATATATAATAGGTGCTGACTGTTATATCACTTTAGTCAGTGTTCAACATCTTTGAACCTAGTCACCCTAATATAAAAACTGACTTGTTCATTCGTATGTATTTTCCACTTGCACAAGTTGCAAAAAATTATTATTATCATAATTTGTATATCTACGTTTGAAACTTGCTTTTTGCAATAAACAAGTAGCACAAGTTCATCATCACTTTTCAAATGATCATGTTGCACAAAAATCATTTTTGATATAAAAAAAAATTATTTATTATTTATATATTAAATTTCTCAGAAGCTTGGTTATGGTTGTTGTCAAGTTGTGAAATATTTCTATGTAATAAGGTTTCCTATTAATTAGAAGATTAACGTTCTTGGTGATTAAGTTATATTAAAAAATACATAAATTATATACCAACTCTCTATGACTCGAGAATAAAGTACCAAAATCTTAGACCCAACCAACTACTCTGTCTTATTATTTGAGGCAGTTGAAGTGCGAACGCGCTATTAAAATTTGGCTTATGACTAAAAAAGAATGACTAATTAGATCCAACTACTCTCTCTCTTTTTAAGTGGGATGCATACACATTATTAGGAAATCATTAATTTAAGGAATGCAAAATTTAAGGATTGTAACTTAGTTCTTTAATTATTTATGTTAGTAAAAAGAAAAAAAAAAGGCTAGTATTTCAATTCAGTGTTGCGTACTATATATATTGGATTCTTAACACTGATGTCTCTTCACAATAATTGTAATGGAGAAAATACCAAATCAAATTTAATGGATTCAAAATGATGTTACTACAAGAATAGGGATTATAAATTTTACCATTTTCATCCCGTAAATAATATTTAAATATTTGAAAAATATGTTTTAAATTATCAAGTTGCAAATAGTTAGTTACCAAGATCTGATTATGGGTTATTAAATGGGAAAATAAATCAAAATTATAAATTGGAAAGCCTGTTCCTAAGGGGCCCAACAAATTCCTAATTGGAATTAGGGGGTCTTTTTTGATTAATTCTTTTATAACATCAGGAGATTTTACATCGTTGAATCGGCCTATTCGAGAACAATCGGATGATGACAAAATTATCAAAGACTGAGATTCCTTATTTCGATTCAATAACGTACTCATGAGCTTCTAAAAAATGAGTCTGTTCCATTTCTTCCTTATAAAAGGGGGAAAAACTGGCTTATAATCATAAGTCATGACACACAACAACACATACATATTGGATAGAGCCTCCATGTTCACCTCTCAAAAACCCCATCTTCTTTCTTAGATGGCGCTCTCAAACCCTCTTACAACTATAAGTCAGGACATAAAAAACACACAAGTATTAGATAGAGTCTCCATGTTCTCCTCTTAAAACCCCATTTGTTTAGATGTATGTTCTCAAACTCTATCCTTTTAGATGTGTGCTCTAATCACTCTTTACCACTTCAATGAGTTTAATCTCAACACAAATTACAACATTTATATAGAGTAAATAAGTAGTTCCTCTCAAATTACAACTCGAATTGAAATATGCTTGATGATGCCCTTAACCCATGAAAATAATTAAGTGAACGTGAGTAACATGTTAAACTTATAAATTATAATGTCAACACTTTTTGAATATGTATCATATGATATCTAAAAGTCTTGCGGTTTTCTTCTAGAATTAAATTTTTTGGTTACATTGACTCTTCTGCGTTTACAACTTTTTAAAGCATTAAACTACGGACACATCGTAGACGTAAATTGATTTTGACATATTAGTTATTGGATAAAGATAGAAATATATAATTTCTTATGTTTTCTATAAGACTATAAATAGAGTCTAGATTTCTTTTCTTTCTAGACGCAAAAATTAAATTATGGACACATCTTAGCCACCACTCCACATATCTCCCTAGATTATCAGAAAATCAATTTCTTTGATCAGTTTTTGTTCTATATTTAGGTGCATTGTTAGATTAATACACATAGATTAACTAATACGAAATACATATCTGAAAAAGTTATTACATTTCGTCCTCAATCAAAATTGCAGATTGCCCATAAGAGGTTCTGAGGGGCAGAGCCCCATAGCTTCAGACAGAAAACTGGTTTTTAAAACTCAAAAAAATAGTTTTCGAACGAAAAACAGTCTTAAACTACTGCTTTAGGAAATTGTTTATATTTTTTATTTTTGAAAAAAGGTTTTGATCCCCATTTAGTATGTCACTCAAGATATAGATTAAAATCGCCATCTCGAATTATCTAACAAGCTAAGATCTAAAAAACGTACATATTACTACATTTTATAATGTTTGTTCAATATTTATATACTTTTGGCAATATATTATATATAGGGTTGAGTTCAAATGAGAATGAAAACTTTCGTGAGAATGAATCCTAGCCGTTCATTTTACAAAAGTCAATTTTTCCCCTAAGTTAAATATCTCACAAATGGCTAATCAAAAAATTATAAAAATTGCACCATAAAAACCAACGTTCTTTTTTCTACGATTAAACATCCCTCGTGATATACTTTCGACGAATTTTTATTTTTTTGGGGGTTGAAAACCGGTAACACATGTATTAGTGGTTGGTAACACATGTGTTATTACCGACTAACACATGTGTTACCAGTTTTCGAAACCCACCAAAAAATGAAAAAAAAAAGTTCGTCGAAAGTATACCTAGTGAGATGTCTAATCGAAGCGAAAAGAATGTTAATTTTTATGGTGCAATTTTTATATTTTTTTTACTAGCCGTTTGTGAGATATTCAAATTTTAAAATATTGAGGGTATTATTTTCTTGATGAAATGGATGGTTGAGATTGATTTTTCCATTCTCATAAAACATCTCATTCTCATTTAAACTTAATTCATTATATATATATATACTAGGTTTAAACCCGTGCGATGCACGACAATATAAATTATCCAATTTTTATAAGTTTAATAATTTAATATTATTTTTCAATTAGTGTTTGAGTATGATTTATAGATTTTTTTAATTATTAATATTATATTCAAATTTTATCTACCTCTATCTGAATCTATTTTTTAGGTTTATCTTTTAAATTTAAATAATATAATAATTTATATTAAAATTATGAGAGGTCGCCACGTAGCATTTTGCCTACGTGACAAATTCTGAAGCAAACTTCTATTCTCCTTTAGTATATATATAGATATATGTATATATTTATAACGGTAAATGATTAGATATATTGCAGGATAATAATGTAGTATACATATTGTCAATTTTGACAACATATATACGACATTATATCTTTTGTTCTTGCAAAATTCTTTTTAAGATATTTCATATTTGACTGACATGTTTATCAGATAATTTAATCAAACGTTCTCTAAAAGAAGCATTCTGTTGATCCATTTTTTGTCCTCTCATGTTGAATTTTATAGTCAACTAATTTAGGATTAAAATAGAAAATAGTTCACAATGAGCTTTTGTATTTGGGTTCATATCTAATCTAATATTATATCTTATAAAAGGGTTTTTGCTAATATGTGTGACAATTGTTAAGAAGCATTAATTAATTTTAAACTTTCCTTTTAAAGAAAAATTACATTAAATACACGTTATATTTTTTTCATAAATGGTTGTTGATATTGTAGAAAAATCCTTTAACTATTTACAGTATATTAGAGACAGTATGATATACGTTTCTTACGGCATGTAATGAAGCAACGTATGGCCCTGATCAAATGATAGTAACGTAATATTAATGTCAGTTCTCCAATAAGTTTAAGTAATACTGGTAATCATAATTAATGATCAACTATAGTATTAGTAGGTAATACTGGTAATTAATAATAATTAATGATCAACTATGGTATTAGTAGGTACAGTAGTAAAATAATAAATCGTCCAATAAGTACTACTCCTTAAGAACTTCAACTTTTTTATTTTCTTTTGTTGGGTTCACATGATAATCTGATACATTAAAGTTTTTTATGGCATATACTGGTTCATATTTTATTTTCAACTTGCTCATACTTATAGCCGTCGTGAGTTTATACAAATAGCGTGCAATCTCATTTCTATTCAATATCATTCAGACACAAAAAACACCAAGAAACTAAGACATCAACATATCTCTAAGTTCTTGATAAATAGATAGATCGATCGATACATAGATATATCGTCATCACTAAGGCATGATGGTTTATAAGTCATGGCGAACGATCGTAGCTGCCCTCGTTACGATTCTTTTCTTACTTGATTTTGGCGTCGCCGAATTACGTAAGTACATTCTTAACTAATCATCTATAGATATGTTGATGTTAATTGATTGTATACTAAAATGAAACATATATATAACTCTATATATGTTCATTCTTTGTTATGTTAACATTTAATTAATTAATTAATTATATGACTAATTTGTATGTTTCTACAGCTCCAAACTATACATTCGTGCACGAAGCAGCAGAAGCACCTAGGATTTCATTCTACGATTACATCATCATTGGAGGAGGTACAGCCGGGATCCCATTAGCCTCGACCTTATCAACAAACTACTCAGTTTTATTACTCGAACGTGGTGGATCACCTTATGGCAATGCCAACATTACACAAGTAACCAACTTTGGTTCTTACTTTTTCGACTCGTCACCAGACTCCCCATCACAACAATTTATAGTAGAAGGTGTTGTAAATTCGCGCCCTCGTGTCTTGGGTGGTGGTACATCAATTAATGCTGGATTCTATTCTCGTGGTGAGGAACAATTCAATGTGGAAGCTCGATTAACGGATGAAGATTTGATCCAAGAATCTTATGAATGGGTGGAAGATGTAATGGTTTTTGAACCTGTTGTGCAGAATTGGCAGTCGGCGCTTAAAAGTGCGTTGTTGGAAGCTGGGGTTACACCGGATAACGGGTTTACTTATGATCATCTTATTGGTACTAAAGTGGGTGGTACTATTTTTGATCAATCTGGGGTGCGACATACAGCTGCTGACTTGTTGCAGTATGCGAATCCAGAAGGGTTGTCACTTTATCTACACGCGAGTGTTCATAAAATCTTGTTTAAGACAATAGGTACGCGCTAAATGTTATTCTTGTCACATTTTTTGTTAGTACTTCTTAGCAACTTACATTTTACGGGCTTTTTAGGCGGTATATCGTTCTTGTGATGAATTTTATGAACATAGCAAACAGTTCAAACTTTAAAGCACTTTTTTAACAAGTATGAATGCCTTGAAAGGTTTCATTACACAATTGCTATGAATGGATTAACCAATACACGGTTTAAGAAAATTGCAATTAGTACAAAATTATTTTCACATGAAGTGACAATTTTATCCTTTTAAACTAGTTGATGCTTACTTTGACTTCTGTTGATAGTAAATGTATTAGGGGTAATATTGGTATCTTCATCAATTATATGCACGGATCTTTTTTTTAAGTTAATAATATTTTGAAGTAAGAAAAAAAAGATAGGACAATAATTTTGGAACGAAGTGAGCATTAATTTAATGTTTACTCAAACTTGTAGAAAAAATTTTTGTGTGAGCAAAAAGGTCGCAAATCGACTACCATACTCTTTGTAGTCACTATACATCTTAATCGTGGCACCTCTACGCACTCTTTTCAACGGGTAGGTAAGCATCTGGGCATACTAGGACGTCGTATTTTACCTTTTAAATATTGATAGATGGACTTAAACTCATCAACCTAATCCACTTATAACAGTTTATTGTGTCAAAAACACATTTTTCGTATTAACTATGCCAACATGGCAATTTTATACCCATTGCTTATTGATGTTGTACAGGAAGAAAAATCCCAAAGGCTTATGGAGTAGTGTTTCAAGATTCATTAGGGAAGAAGCATTGGGCATATCTAAAAGGTAGAGAGTGTGATGAAATCATATTGTCAGCTGGTGCTCTTGGAAGCCCACAACTTCTGATGTTAAGTGGCATAGGTCCAAAACATCAACTTGATGCCCTTAACATCAAAGTTGTGCTTGAACAACCTTTCGTCGGTCAAGAGATGGCCGATAACCCACTCAACGTACTATTCGTCCCCGCTCCCATTACTGTTGAGCCATCTATTGTTCAAGTTGTTGGTATCACCCCTTTTGGTAGCTATATCGAGGAAGCTGGTGGCTTTAACTTTATTTTCGCAAATCTCTCAGACTATCAGGGGTTTACCTATACGGTATCTACATTATCTCTATTTACCTAGTACTAGTTTGAACATACACGTATAAATTTAAATTCTCTTTTGGTTCTGCAGATGGGTGGATTTGTATTTGAGAAAATAAAAGGACCTTTATCGAAGGGTGAGCTAAAGATTGTAAACACCAACCCAGCTGACAACCCAAATGTAACATTCAACTACTTTATGGAACCAGAGGACTTGCAAACATGTGTTGAGGGACTTGAAACCATTTTAGAAGCTATCAATACAGAAGCATTTTCAAACTACAAGTATGCCAATATGACGGACCAAGATATTCTTGATCTTAACATGAAACTACCTTATAACTTGATTGCACATGGTAATACTAGTACTTCTTTGGAACAACATTGTAAAGACACTGTAAGAAGTATATGGCATTATCATGGTGGTTGTCATATTGGCCAAGTAGTTGATGATGAATATAAAGTTATTGGTGTGAATTCACTTCGAGTTATTGATGGATCAACGATTCTCAACTCTCCAGGAACTAATCCGCAAGCTAGTGTCTTGATGCTTGGAAGGTGAATTATTTTAATATAAGTGACACATATGTTTTTTATAGAAGTCTATAAAAATTTCAAATGTTCGCTAACTAAATTTTACTTGATTGGTGATTTGGTGTCAATTTGATGCAGGTACATGGGTGTTACGATACTATCCCAAAGACTCGCTGCAGAGAAACCATATACTGATATATGATCGAGTTACCGTTCTCATCGCTGATATGATTCGTTCTGTTTTTGGTTCTAGTTTTAGTGCAGGGAATTTTCTTATTTTGTCAACATTGTGCTTACTAAGTTTGCTTAGTTTGTAATAAATCGGTAAATTTTGTGGTACTATCGGTATGCATTATTTTCAGCTTAATAAATTTTTGCCATTTCAGAGAAGAATACAGAGTGTTGATGGCCATCTTACTTGGTTTTTCCCTATATCAAATATTTTTTACAAAATATAAGTTGGACTGAGATATGATTGAGCATTGTTACTGGGCCTATCAGCCCATGGCCCATTCATCTAGTTGGAAAATTCTACAAGTACTTAAAATTAATACACTTACAAAAAGTTGAACCCATACAGGCTTCTTCCTCTACGAAGTTGTTTATTTTTGTTACATAAAGCTCATCTCTAAGAACAGAATTCACCATAGACTTGATACACAAATAAGTTTAGATTTTGCCAATGAACATGACAGGAACTAAAGAAGTATATTTCTAAACATGTCCACAAGTAAATCACGTCAAATTGAACTTTTTTCCTTTTACATTACAAGTATACACATGATGAATCGATCCGCTGAATTCATTGTCACAAATCAATATCATATCCCCTCCAATGTTACTTCTCCATAGCTCGATTCAAAATTTCATCGATTATCCTCACTTTAAGACATGAAATTTGCAGCAAACTCTGAGTAATATAATGAATGTACAATCTTCTCATGCATCTTTATGTCTATTGAAGATGCTGAAATGCTAAATGTGCTCACGAAATAATCAATGAGGCAACTCATATTGTTGGAACAAACGAATCTCTTCGCCTCTTTGGATTCATACTGGCTTCTCTGTTTCCTTTTCTCATCATTGCCACAAATTCATCATAGTTGATCCGGCCATCCTGCATATTAATAGTCATTGATCACTTTTCACATGATATCCTTATAATTAAGGACTTATTTACTCTTGTACTGGAATACTTACATTATCAGTATCAATCTCAGATACTATTTCTTTTATGTCCCTTCCATCATTCATACCATATTCACGAATAGCTTGCTCCATTTCTTCTATTGTTATGTACCTGATTTCAAAGAAAGTAATCATTTTCTCATTCTTTAATTGCATGTCCAACTTCAAAAGGTCATAACTTTGTCGGTTATTTCTAGAAATTTTGTTTTATTTTATTGCCGTTTAATAGAAAAAAATGTGAAAATTTTCTTCATACACAAAAAAAACAGATTTACTTACCCACTGTTATCTTTATCAAAGTATTGGAATGCAGTATATAGATGTTCTTCTCTATCCATTCTGTTCATATGCATTGTTGCTGTTATGAACTCATCGTAGTCTATGGTTCCATTCCCATCTGCATCAGCCTGTTTTGATTCCATTTATATAAATGATCAAATGAGGTTAAGTTTTACATCTCAATTTCCAAATGTCCCAGTAATAAGAACTCATATAATCAAGAATCTGGTTGGGATAACTTACTGCTTCCATTAGTTGTTTAACTTCATTTTCGGTTAGTTTTGTCCCTTGCTTAGAAAGCCCATGTTTTAGCTCTTCGAGCGTTATTGTTCCACTGTTATCAGTATCCATCCCTTTGAACATTTCCTTCAACCCCATGATTTCTTCCTCTGAGAGGCATCCTGCAATAACCTACTCATTTGAAAAAAAAATAACAAAATTAAGTACATAATTCCCATATTACTTTCAAAGCTGCAAATCATTTTTTTTTTTTTTTTGTGTCAATTGCAACCTTCAATAAATTATGATAGAAACATAACATGGATTACTTATATTACTAGATATAGTAAGTACCCGAAGAGCAACTTTCTTGAACTTATTCATGGCTCTAAATTGTTTTAGCCTACTCATAACTGCATTATCAAGTGGCGTATCTGGTGCTTCACCATCTTCTTTAATCCATGGGTGAGCTAGAGAACAAGAGAGAAGAAATTTATCAATCGTACCATATCTTACAAGCATCAAGCCGTAAAAATCCTTCATTAAATTCAAATTAGGTAATCCCAATAGATTAATGTTTGTTACAACTTACCAAGCACTTGATGTGCTGTCATACGTTGTTTAGGATCTGAATTCAACATTTTCCTTACTAGATCTTTGGCCTGGGGAGATATCGTAGGCCAAGGGTCACTTGTAAAATCAACATGCCCACGCAATATTGCGTTAAATATGCCATGCTCCGATTCTACAATAACACAAAATACTCTTCAATGTAGTTGTTGTAATCTGTTTTATTTAATTTACTCAATGAAATATAATCTTGTAAGTTTCCATCAATGCAAATATGGCAATTCTTTTTCGACATAATTAAGGATTCATATATCTACCTTACCTGCCCAAAAAGGAGGAACTCCACAAAGAAGAATATATAACATGACACCAATGCTCCATATATCAACTTCTGGACCATATTTTCTTTTCAAGACCTCTGGTGCAATATAATATGCACTTCCAACAATATCACTAAACACCTCCCCTGCATTCCAATATTTAAAATAGTTTACATCATTCAAAATTAAAGAGAAAATATTTAGAATAAATTGGACATATGTATATTATATATGTCACCTTGTTTGTAGAACACGGAGAGACCGAAATCTGTAGCCTTAAGGGGAGCATCTTCCTCTTTATTTAAAAGAAGAAAGTTTTCAGGCTTTAGATCTCTATGAATAACTCCCATCGAATGACAAGTATGAACAATTTGTACGATTGTCCTAAGCAACGATGCAGCACCTCTTTCTGTATAATAACCTTTAGCGATTATACGATCAAACAATTCTCCACCAGCACACAACTCCATTACCAAATGCACCGAATGTTTGTCCTCAAACGCACCCTTAAGATCAACTACATTAGCTTGACCGCTTAAATGATGCATTATTTGTACTTCTCTCCTTACATCTTCCATATCTTCTTTATTTACAAGTTTTCTTTTAGCTATCGTTTTGCATGCAAATTGTTCTCCTGATTGTTTGCATGTACATAAATGTGTGACACCAAATTGGCCACGGCCAAGCTCTTTTCCAATTGTGTACACGTTGCGAATATCTTCCATTGGGCGGCCTAAAACCGTGCCAATAGGAGATGGTCTGCCTGATTTTGCGGTGGAAGATGAGGATCCGGATTGAGGGGTGGCCCGTGAATGATCATTTTGCGATCTTTCTCCAATATTGTTATGACCGGATGGACCATCTTCGGTTGGTGGTTCTTTTGCGGAACAACAGTTCCCCATCGGGGTCGTGTTTGGATTGAATAGAATGAAATGTATAATATTAATAGGGTCTTGGGATATTGAAAAAAAAAGGTTTAGAGTTGGTGAAAAAAAGAAAGAAAGTGAAAGAAATGTTTAGAAAGATTGCAAAAAGTGATCAAAGCGAGTGGAAACAAGATGATTTTAGGATGGAATGATGGGGAGGGATTGTAGGAATGGAAATGGTCTACATAGTTTCCTCTAATGACAAGTTCAATGGTAGAATATTGCAAACAAATTATTTCATTTTTGTGTTCAACAACCACGTATTTGATACTTATTCACACATTACCTTGGTTAAGTATGGTAACCACTTTAATTAAAATATAGATCACATCCAGCACAAAAAGACCAAGCAATATTTTGTTGCTTTGATTGTAAGCGAATACTAGTCATGTGCATATGAATAATATATATGCTATAGGTTTAAAGGAATCTTATCCTTAATTAACCGTTGAATTAGAAGTCCATGTCTAGCATAATGCATATAGGTACACAAATGATCGGAGACTAGCTAGTAGAAGAGATTTAGAGACTCATATTTAATTAAGGACATTGCTAAGTTCTTTTGTCTATGACTGGAATTACTTTCAAGAACAAATCATTAGATTGTAAGAGTAAATTAATTAAAGATAATTTGATATCATAAGTGTCAATTCGATAGGTTAGATTATTTTATTAATTTTTTTGGAAAGCAACTAATTTTATTACAAAGATTTAAAAAGGTTAAAGGAAACAAAAATAAAATGTGCTTTAAGACAAAGCAAAACAGCCAAAACTACGTGATGGCAACAAAAGCTGTGAACTTTTAAATAAAAAAACTATTAACAAAATTTCGTGACTTAGAGTTACAATAAATTAGTGATTAACTATATATAAATTTAGATAAATAATGAAACTAACTACAATATCCTAAATTCATCGACTGAGCAAATATCTTTGGAATGGCTTTAGATCCCCCACAAAAGGGGACCTCTGTTACTTTCAGCCGTCAGGATTCCCCTGAATACGAATAATCGACTAAACCACCAATCTCTAAGGAACTTAACAGGAGAAGGACCCCACAAATTAGAGTGAAGATACTCCAAGACTTCCGTGAATGTATGTTTGCCAACTTGATATGTAAAATCTAGTTATTAAATTTATACTGAAAATAGTGCAAATAAACTATTACACAACTGGACAGTGTACCCTATCGAGTAGTAGTATAACTACAGTAAGTCTGAGTCGAAACAAGAGGATTGTGTAACCAAAAGTGTATAGCAAGTAAAGTTAACCTCAACGGGTAAATAAAGGTGGGGTTTTTGTAACCGAATTGTTGCTTTGCAAAATTTAATTAATAATCTAAAATTAACAAGTAGGCACGTGGATTCGAAAGAATCAAAAGTATTAGAACGCCATTCACTTGAACTAGTTTACTACCGATTTTGGGGTATTTGTTAAAAACGTGTTTATCTAGTCTTGTTAATCAAATTGAATTAAGAATGGGATTTGCTTCACTCCTCCTGACTGAATGATTAGGAAGGATCTATTGCTTTCACTCCAGGTTCCTAATCAAACTAAATCTATTCAATTTGTCAATTCATGATCTAATCTTGTAACCTACTCCCGTAAAATTACTAAACTTAATTCGGTGTCTCTAGTTAAGTTCAATTCAATTACAATTAAGTTTAACTAATCATGTCCTATTTCAATCTTGCGTTCACAATCAATCAACAATCATTCATAGACAAACCATTGTAATAAATCATTTAAAATGTAAAAACTTTCACTATAAACATCAAATGATTTACCAACAAGATAAATTAACAATTAAAATTCAACCACAATTGGTTCTTCAATTAAACATAAATTAAACAACTGTAAACATCAAACAATTAACACCCCTAATCAATAGTTCACATCATCAAAAAGAATGTAAAAGCAATTAGCCCATAATCAGGCCAACAAGAACAAAACGCACAAACGTATTGGAAATAAACATAGTTAAAAGGAAAAGAATGTAAAAAAAAATCGTGTAATGTTTGATTGTTGTTATAGCCTTGATTCTTGAATTACAATAGATTGGAAGGGTTTTCAATCCTCTCAAAATCACCAAAAATTTCGCAAGAACCAGAGAAAACGGCCACCAAAAGCTTAGTATAAAATTAGGGTTTAATTTTGATTAAACCCTAAAATTCCCGTATATGCACACTACCTGGCGGGTACTCTTATAACATTCTTTTGAAAGTTGTAGTACTCTGAGTTCCAAGAAATTGAGTTTTTTAATCACCTCAATCGGAGTCCGTATAAAGGAGTTATGGCCAAAACCGTGGAGTCTCACCGAAACTACAACACTTGATCTTTTCTTGATCTTTTCATCAAATTTTGCATACATTTCTTCTCGTATCCGTTATTAAAAATAATGATAAATATGTATAATTTAGGCAATATCATAACTCCAAATGAAACCCTGCGTTGCTTACTTTTAACACAAGCCTCACAGAAACCCATTCTCTTTGTTACATGACCACCAAATAATCCCTATCGAATCAAAGATTTCAACTCTTTCTCGCTCATATAACCCAAACTGCGACGCCATAACTCTATCTTTTCCTTCATACTAAGTAAAGAATCTTTGAACCCTCGCCACTATATATCAACCCGCGTCAAGCTAGCATAGCCAGGGAAATCAGATTTTTCCTTAGATCAGGAGCATACCAACAATCCAACGACCTGAGAATACCATTGTGTGTCTTAATCTAAACTATATTTGAGCCCTTGATACTTTTTGGTATGTCATCACTCATCTTCACACTACCACTCCATTCCTTAAAAGAAACGAATAGATCACGCGAGAAAACCATATGATGAGATGCTTCATTGTCCATCACCCAAGTACATATCCATTCAGACCCACTACGAACATGCAATGCCTCCTGAGTAGTTAGTACTTCATCATAATCTCCATCTGCACAGGATTCATGTGCCATATATGCAATCCCCCTGTTTTCCTACTTATTACCACTCTTTGCCTTTGGACAATCCCTTTTGTGACCCATCTTATATTAACCATAACAGATAGTACATGCACGAGCTTTAGATTTTGAACGTCCATTTCCCTTAGCCTTGCCATTCTTACCCTGCTTTGTTGGTCTACCCATTTCAACTAATAACCCAGCCCCATAATTGTCATATCTCGCAAAAACTTGTCTTTTTAAGTTCCTTAGACTGTAAAACATCTTTAACATCCCGTACAATTATCTGAATTCTACTATACACCATAGTATCTACAAAATTTTCATAAGACCCAGGTAACGAACAAAGGAAAATCAAAGCAAAATCTAAAATTATACAATTAAGTTATCAAAAGATCTTTTACCGATGTATTTTCTGTCATCATGAGGTTGTACAAACGCTGCTTTTTTTCTAAAATAAACAATTTGTCAAAGAATTGTTTTGATAACGTTCACACACCTTCTCCCAAATCCCTACAGCAGTTGTCTCAGCGAACACCTCCCTCAAAACTTCATCTTCCAACACAACAAAATTGCACTATGTACTTTTCCATTTATCGACTTCTTCTGTTCTGTAGTCATTTTCTCATTCCAGCTAATATCCCCATATATCGCTTTGTTCAACCCTTGATGAAACTAGAAGACTCCTCATCTTCACCTTCTATAAGGTGACACCATTCAATCCATTGAACTTTTCAATCTTGAACTTTTGAGACGACACTTTTCCTTATCAATCAACTTTTTTGTAATCAAATCAATAACCCAAAAGCTCTGATACCAATTGTTGGACAACAGACCCGATTTGATTGATCAAATATACAAGAACAAGTGCAATAGAACTTAATGAAAGCAATTAAAGAACACATAAAACTAATGTGGTTATATCCAATCGATGTGATTAGTTTAATCCCCGGGCAAGAATCAAGTAAGCCTCTTTATTGACAATGGCACCAAGAAATTTCTTGGCTTCGAATTACAATGGATTAGGGGTTAATTGTATATAAGTTTAGATAAATAAGGAAACCATGCGTATTTCTTGTAGAAATAACATATCTAAACAAAAGCTTTCTTGAACAATAAGATTTATAAACAAAACCAGAAAACAAAGTGCGACTTCACAACACATAGTAAACAAGATAAATATTTTCCCACTCTAATTGATAAAAGCAAAGCCACCACAATTATAGATAATTGAAATGAAGATTTACCTACAATATTTAATATAAAGGCAAAGCCACCACAAACACTGATAAAGAAATCACTCCTAACCACCAAGATCTAAGTTCTATAAAGGTTGGTAAAGATTTTTAAGAGAAATAGAGATGCTCTATTCAATTTCATTCAATAATCAGGTCTCCTTTTTACAATGAGAATGAATCTCCATTTATAGAGGAATTACAAGTCCTACACTAGACAAGAATAAACAACGGATAAATAGATAAAACATAAAGGACTAGTACTAAGGAATGACCAATTAAATGATAAAACCAAATCTACTAAAAGGTGTACTTTTATGCCCAAAAGTGTCCTTTTATGCTGAAATTAAGATCATGAGCATTCCATGAGACAAATTAGCCAATTAGATTTGTGTTTCCTCCTCAAGTAGTCCTTGTAATTTTCTAGATTAACTATACATATGTTAAGGACGTGACATGGTCTGGTTATTGAACTTAAATAGTTCTTGATTGTTTTCAAGCTATTCGGGCCTACTGAAGAACTTTCAAAACTAGATGCACCAGAGCTCTCTCAAAGCTGGTTGGTCAGTGTTTGTCCAAGTTGGTTGGCCAATGTTGAAATCCAAGCTGGTGAACATGAAAGAGTTTTTCATTGATCAAGCTTATTGGCAGGACTTCATTTTTCTTAAGTTGGATACACCAAAGCTTTCTCAAAGTTGGTTGGTCAGTGTTTGTCCAAGCTGGTTGACCAATGTTGAAATCCACGCTGGTGAACTTGAAAGAGTTGTTCACTGATCAAGCTTGCTAATTGGAGTTCATTTCTTTGGCTCGCACTAGAGCTCTCTCAAAGCTGGTTGTTTTCTAAAAGCCAAAGTTAGTTGACCAACTTTGAGATCCAAAGCTGATTGAACTTGAACTCAAAACCTAGTTGGTTCCTGAAAGTCAAAGCTAGTAGACCAACATTGAGATCCAAAGTTGGTTGATCTTGAAAGTTATCCACTGATCATGTTCTAAGCTGAGTAGCCTTCAGACATACCAAAACTTTATTATAATAAAAACCATTCCAAAATAACCATCCAGCCCGAGTATATTATATTCTTATCAAAACCCAAATTGGAATTACCTCAAACCACTCCATTGTGATTCGGGTGGATGCTAAAGCTGTCTACGTTAAACTATAACCATGGTACGTTGATCCAGTCGTAAGTTGACCTTAGCATTTAAGTTGAGTAGGGGATCGTTTCTTAGCTGGCTACATCTAACTCTTTTTTTAGCGATTCTAACGTATTGAAAGCTAATATGTTTATGAAAATTCCTTCCAAACTAGAATATAGTTGTTGAACAAAGAATCGATTTGTGTTCCAGATTAATCCAAATTTTCGAATCAAATTTTTGTAGCTCGTGATCAACTCTGCATTAGAAACTAATCAAAATATCTCAAATTGATGGACGAAGCAGAAACCCAATCCCTCAATAACGGGGACCTTTAGTACTTTCAGCTCTTAGAACTCCTCCGCAATATGAACCATTCTTTAGAAATCATTGATATTTTTAAAAATCTGAACAGTCCTTTATAAATCACCAATCTAAGTCATTTGAATACGACAACTACGAATATTTAATTATCCACGTGTATTAGGCCCAAATATTAAATAGTTTTGTGTTGTCACAATACAAGTCATCGAATACAACAGTTATGAGTATTTAACTGTCCACGTGTATTAGGCCCAAATATTAAATAGTTTTGTGTTGTCACACAAAATGTATTTAAAATTATGTATATGAGGTTGTTTTTTACATAACGATGCACTATTGCACATGGCCAAGAAGAAACAAAAATGTACGGATAAATGAATGAGATCGAAATGAGACCGACTTGCACACGGCTTTTATATGGGTGTATTTATTGAAGACGGTGACATCTTTTCTTTTTAGTTATTCTAAGTAAAGTGACAGATGGACCTCGAATTCCCCCGCCTCTTTAGGATTTCAGTTTATGATCCCACATACGGACGAAACACTCCCCCCTTGACAATAATCAAGATAGATTGCCTTTTTATCAAACCGAAGATTTTGAGTTTAACTTACGAATCGGTATTTATTTGTATACCATCATATTTTAATTATACGTCGCTAATTATAGTTTAAAATATTATAATGAATTAGACGACGCGTAATTATTTGATATATTATTAAAATGTAGTTGTCTAAAACTTAATAGTTGTACCAAAAAAAATTCATGTGAAATTTTCAATTAATCTGCTAAAGGGAGTGATATTTACGTATCATATTTGATAAATTCATTAAATTCCTACATTGTTTATGCACATATATAATCTGCTATAATCTATTGAAATGTATTTATCATAAAGACGATATAAGTAGCACTATACGTAAAGATGAAGATACAAATACCTTTATGGATTATGCTTTAAAATATTGAATAACATCCGTAATTTATATATTTATTTAACCGTAACAATACCTCATAGCCAACTTAGTACCTAGAACCACACGCAATTACATGTATATTTGTCGCGAGTTAAATTTCAAATAACAGTCCATTAGTATTAATTGACAGCTAGGTCATCTTTAGATAAATAGTATGCCTTCCATTTCAATTTAAGTGTTCACTATAAAATTGTATACAGATTTAAAAAGGTATGATTATGTTGTTAACTCAATAAAAAAATTATTTTCCCACTTAAATCTTTTATAATTAGTTGAAACTGAAAATGTATAGATACTTATTTTGAGACAAACTAAAATGAAAATATAAACACTTTACCGAGTCGGAAAGAATACTTGTAAGCATTGTAAACATAAGTCAATTTGTGTATGCAACAGTTTCAAAGTACGTAGCGGGTTGTTCTGTTATATAATGTTGGCCGGTCTCCATTTGTGTATATACAATATTTCCATTTTCGTAATACACAAGTCATTATTTGTGTTATGTATGGAATGCATCAAAGATATTTTTGGGCATGTGTTCTTTACAATTTTTTGGCAAGAAATTAAATGCATTTGGTCTAGATGTACATGGATACAAATTTCGATCATTTGTGACCTTACAGAACAAAGCATTACATACTTGAATGTTTCCAAATATATTATCACAAGATCCAATATAATTATATGTAAAAAGGGTTCTAAAGTATGTAGCTGTTATTGATATTTAAATGACTGAATTTTCTTAATAATGACAGTACGTTTATCGATATCATTATCTTTCACCTATTAAATATGATTAATTGACTACTTATTTGTGTCGGGAATTTGGGTATTAACAGAGTGAATATTAGATAAATCTCTATGAATTGTGTACGTTCATATTCAAATTAAGATTAAGCAAAGTAATCAGACTCAAACTAGGCAAATTTCTCCGCTTCAGAAAAAACAAAGTGATCAGCTACAGACGAAGCTAAGCAAAGTGGTCAACTCCACTACCCTAGGTTCATTATCGGATAAAACATAGTGATGTAAATAAGTATGCAATTCGCATCACCTAATGTACCCGTATTCATTAATCTACCATTATACTAAAATAAACGAGTACAACAATTTAAAATTAAGTTATAGTGCGTAATTCCTTGAGTTGATTATTTGAGTATATTTAGTTAAAAACGAGATTGCAGCTAGTATATGACATGATTTACTGATTATATTAGAAAAGGGTTGACAGAGAGACAGAAAGAAAATGACATAACGCTCCCACACCCCCAACTTCTTCCTTTCAATTCCTTTTCAAGTAACAAACGATGGTGACAAAACAACCACTATTCCAGATATATCAAATTCGTTGAGCTCCTTCATATATTTATTTGTCTTATAAATAGACTAATTAGACTATATGTTTTTTCTTTATATTTTCTCGATCTCTTCTTTGAATTTTGTTACGTACTGTATCAAAATAGTATTAATTATTTCAAGAGTTATTGTTCTTAATATCCTATACTATTTTACGATGCATGTTAAACAGTCTTTTCCACATGTTATCTGATACTCCGTATCTAATATATAGCAGGTGATAGATAAATCGTTTCTCTTGACACATAGACTAAAGTATTACGCCGTATATAATAGGGTTAATATTAGTTATTGTATTTTATGAAAAAGTTCAATTTTATTATTGAATTTTTATTGTGTTTTATTAAATTACTGTATCTATATCGTTGATTAAAATGTTACTTAAGTTTTAATCAAATTTACACTATCAGTTTGTCTACCTCACTCGTTCACATCATCTCATATAATTTAATGAATAACACGTTAGTACAAGGCTTATTACATGGTATGAATGCTCTTAGGGCATTCATAAAAAACCAAAAAACCTTGTATTTACCACCTCTCCTTTTTATACGAAGGATTCAGCGTACAAAAATCAGAATTGAAGACATTTTTTGAACTTGAACAAAGATCTTTCAATTTTTAATAAATGCTCTAGATCTGTATTGAGATGGAAAGATTGGATCCCTGGTTGGCTAATTCCTAAGGAGTTGAACTTTGAGTCCAAGGAACGTCACTCTCAATAGATTGACGCGTCTATTTTTCATTTTAAGTGTTAGTTCAATATCATGTCAACACTTCTTAGAAAAATTAAAAAAAAACTTAATACTGCCAACATATGAAGCTTTTTAAGAAACACTGAACCCATCATTTACTAACAATATTTTTACTAAAAAAAAAAACAGTTGGACCCACTTACTTTCCATCTTTAAAATTCTTGACTACGACAAAAATGAAAGAAGGATGAGAGAAGATGTGAAAGACAGAAAGACGAGCCAAGAAAATCTGTTGGCAGTCACTTAATAAGAATTTTTCTGTCTCTTTCTAATAAAGATTTGTACCTAAAAATAAATAAATCATGAGAAATGCTAACCATATTTTGAAGAGTTACGATCAAGATCTCTATACTTAAAATTATATTTAAAATTACAAACTCAGTTAAATTAGTTATAAAATATAAAAATTAACTTTTAATATAAGTCATAATTTTAAAATTAAATTAAATATGGTAAACTTTACTATAATCTTTAAAGTTATAGTTAACATTCTTCCTAAATTATTACTACTCATATTCAATGGTATTTATCACCTAAGCTATCTTTATTTTAAATTTTTAGGTTGTAGAACAAAATCAGCAATTATATACAAATCTAGTCATCTAACATTCCTTATTTACTTAAATGTACTCATTTCTTTTTACTTAAATTAATCGATTTTACAAATCTAGCCCACTTTAATTTAATTATTATTATCGATTCTTGATATTGTTCCATTTCTCAACATTATTGTAATTAAATAATTCCACTTTGGGTTGTAATGGGTTTTGAACCGTTGCACAATGTATATAATATTGTCTTTGAAGGAAAGACAAAAATAGAGAAAGAATTAAGCATGGGAAAACGTCTCGTCGAGGGAATACCTTTTACTGTTAGATTTGACATTTATGACTCAAAATAAGGAGAATGCAATCACTTTATTCAACAAAAACACAACCATCCATAACTTCTTATTTATTTAACCACTTCAAACGCTACTTTTTTACTTGTAACAAATCATTATTATGCTTCAATATTATAACATGTTAGGCCAACTTTCGGCACACACTTCCTATCCCATAATGAATTTATACACTATTATATGATTATATTAACAATATTGTTTTATATAATCATTAATAAATAAAAAATCAATCAACCCATTTAAAGACTAACAAATTATTCATAAAAATGCTTCAATACTGTTTTTTTCATCCTTTGTACCCAAATGTGCTTAATTATATACTATTCACATATATATATATATATATAATATATATATATAATGAGGATTAAAAGAGAAGTAAAAAAAATTAAAGAAAGAGGGAATCAAATCTCAACTTTTGATTTCATCATAAATGAATATTATTAACATTCATATGTGATGAATGTTACTTAAAATTTAACATTCATGACAAATGAATTTTAAAAACGTTTTTTTATGAAAAATTCAAGAGCTAAGATTTACTTCTCTCATTTTTTAATTTTTTTTGTTTCCCTCTTGATCCCCACCTTATATATATATATATATATTATATAAATATATAATTACAAAATCTATTTCGAATAAAAGCACATCAAAGTATTCACTAAAATGTATGATAATTTAGGGATAAATCCATATTATAAGAAACAAGTGGTCTTAAGAACCAAGTAACTAAACCGGTTGAAGTTATCATGTGATTAGGCTAGTTCGTTTAAGTAAAATTACTTCAACTTTCGTGCAACTTATACCACAAATCGTGATAGTAGTTTCATGGTAAAATATAACGATCCGGCCATCAACCATTCACAGTTTAGACAACAATAAAAAAAGAAAAATGTCAACAATTCAACAAACTCGATCGTTGCCAATTCTATTAGATTAAGATTGGTCAAATAACCCTAGGACCAAAAGTAGTAACCCCAAATGGATTAAATGACTGAGAACAACTTAGCAAAAGCATCATCATCTACATTTTGATGTCCAGGCCATCAAAGGGTCAGTTAACTTTCTTTATTTTTACATTTTGATATTCAATCGTTAACCTGAAACTAGACCTCCCTATTGATGACAAAATGATATGCTTTGAACATATAGGAAATGAAATTATTCAAGCTCAAAACACAATCAAGTCATAAGCTAATTTCACCACTGCCTACGAGTATTCTTATCAGAATAATGAAGGCTCTCCTAATCCTAGTTAATTACAAAAGTCAAAAAATGTTACTCTATGTTAGGTCATATACAAAACAACTAACGTGTTTTGGGTATTGAGCCTATCCCAAAAATTGCGGGGTGTTTGCATAAAACATGCACACACAAAACCCGGATTATGTCTCAAGCAATTTGATTGGACAACAAATAGTACAAAATGATAGACATTTGATTCCATGAAATTTTGGGCTTAAATAGTAACAAAAATACAAAAGCTAAGATATCATATCATCATAGAATAATAATTAATAGTGTCAACCAAGCAATCCACCACCGGAAGAACCATACATCGTCGGTGTATCAAGTGGTAGTGAAGTTATAGAACCACCCACATTCCGCCCTGAACCACCGCCTAAATGCAATTCCGATAAATTAGGAATGTTGTTGTGATCTCTTGTTTCAACTCCTTGATCATATAGGAACCCTTTGAACACATGACCACCAATTGTCACACTTGCTTGATATGCATATTCGTTGTCTCCTTCCTCTACCGCGGTCACTCGCACACACTTGAACACCGCGGGAGCACGCACTTGACCAGGCAATGATTGCATATAACTTGCATCTAACATTTAACAACCATATAATAAAAACATGTCTAATTGTACTATGATACAAAAAGTAAGTCAGTTCATCAAAATGTAGCATACTTTCACATTACTACTAATTAATGTAACACATTAAAATGTAAACATTTTGGTGCAATTTAACTGTAACAAATATAATGTTTTATCAACTTTATGACTTAAAAACAAGGGTTTCTCTTGCCTAGAAGAAGATGTTAAACTTCATTGTATTCTATTCATCAAGACCTACAACTAAATCATAATATGCATTAAATTAACTCTTTGATTTCCTTTTGTAAATGTTTATTAGTTGTAATCTGTAATATTTATGGCAACTTTTAGTTTAACTAATATACTTCCATTTTATCACTAAATGTAACATATTAGAGAATTCCATAAATAAAAAGGATAATGTTGTTCATCAAAATGTAACATACTTCCATTTTATCACTAAATGCAACGCAACTAAATGAAAAATGTAACATAACAAATATGTTACATTTTTGGTGCAATTAATGCATAGCGAATATAATGTTTAATGAATATGTTACCTTGATGATGAGTACTAGAACTAGTCTCAAAGCTTCTTGGAGGTGTATTATTTGAAGTTGAAGTGTGTGAAGGTGTGGTAGTCCGAGAAGTGATCCGTGGTTTCTTGCTACCGGAGGTAGACGCCGATGAACCGGCACCAGTAGACGTCATAAGTTGTCTTTCACGACGCCGAGCAGCCGGAACCCACGTGCTTTTCACGTGAGTAGCACAATCATAACCTCTACTTTTACAACAAGTTCTACACCTCCTATGGTTGCAATCTTTCTTAGCTTGGTTACCACAATCTTGACACGTCAGCGTAGACCCCGTCCCATCACCGCCAAACCCATGATCGGAAATTATGTTTTTCTTGAAATAACTTTGTTGTGGTTGCCAAAACTGAATACTACTATTATTATTACTACTACTAGCTATAGTAACATTACTAACTCTACCACCACCACGGTTTGTCACCGTATCCTCCGCCGGGGTGGTGGTCAAAAGTGGGATCACTCCGACACCAAGCGCCGTCCCACCGGCGGCGGTTGCGTTAAGAGAGTGATGAGCGTGCATGTGATCAGATAAATGATGGTTTGAACTGGGTGCAACAACAAACATACCCATTTCACCATAGTTGATCTGGCGTGTAGCGGCTGACGACCATACTCCGCCGTGAGCGACGGTGGTGGTACCGGCATTGAAGCTCAAAGAAAGGTCTTGATCGGAAGTTCTAAGACCTGAAGAAGAAGATGGATTCGCCACCCAATCTGCAAACGCACCTGACCTAGAAGCCACAACTACAAATTAGTATTTGTTTATGTGTTTATATATTTAGTGATAGTTTTATAATATAAAGTTACAAACACATAAGAATAAAAAGGAGGCCAAGATCTAGTAGTTGACAGGTGGTGGTATAATGAGATGGTGCAGAGAGCAAGAGAGATTAAATACAGAGATTTTGGCAGAAGATACTACAACACTGTGTGACAAAGTAGATCATAAATAAATTCATTGGTTGTTGAATTTAGCTCTTGTGAGCTAGCTTTTATGATATGGGGGTTAAGTTGTCTTGGAAAGTGAGAAATTTTGGTGGGTTGGGGTTTATGTTTATGTTCTCTCTCCAATAATCAAAGGGTATAAATGATGTAAAAGACTTTTGTTTTCTAGTTTTTTGTTTGTTTTTCCTTTTTCTTTTGTATAAAGTCACATGAGAGAAGAGAACCATTCCCTCCCCACCACACACCACACTCTTCTATTCTCTAGGGATGCTACTTGCTACCACTGCAGCTACTTATGTACTGTTAAGCGTCGTGAGTTACACTATATTTTTTCTATTTTTAATTATATAATGGTATATCCATCTCAATATCATATTCTCTCCGTATTTAAGGTGTACACAATTCTATTTTGTATTGTATTTAAAATGTTAATTTTTTATAACAACTAATTGAAAAGGTTTAAAGGTAGTAAATATAGTATTTAATTTATAAACAGTATAATAATGTATATTCTTAAATTGTGTAAAATTTTCAAATGAACACTTTGACCGTAACAAGATGAGTTGCATAAAAAGTGATTAATAGTTACCAATAATATTGTTGAACAATATCCAAATGTAAATTTGAGATGAATGATTAATGTCGAAAGAACATGAAAGTGAACTCATCAAATATTGTGTTGGGTCGAAAAAGTAAAGAAAAAAATAACGTGAGGGCTCAACGTCACCACTCATCAACTCGAGCATGGAGAGGCCAACGTACATTAAAGGTCCCTCGGCGCCATTGAAACCCTCATTTTCCAGTGCTCTTAGCATTCAAATTTTTATTCTTTTTTAAAATTAGAAAATTTCTTAATGTGTGTAAAACTATAAACTTGAAACTAGACTAAAGATTTGTTTTCGCACCTGGTAATAGGATTAGTGAACATAAATAGAGAATAAATATAATTTATGTGTCATAAGTTGTATAATTAGACCTAAATTTAGACATATATCTTATACATATTTTGCATTACGCTTATAAACATTATACACTTTGAAACTAAAATATGTGTAATAAATCAAAATTTCATATTACCTCTAATGTATAAAAAGTTTTTAACAATATATATTTTTTATCAAAAATACAAGGAAAGCTTTCGGTTGTGCATACGATAGCCCATGGTGTTAAAATCTACATGGAAGTTGTATTTGGTGCGACAAAGTATTAGAGGATGCAATGATCTGTAAATATAGAAAAAGAAGGGAAAATGTGTTTGAAAAAAGGCAAATACAATGTTTTCTTAAAGAATAATCCTAAGTAACAAAAGCTCAAACAAGACATAATTTATCCATTTCCAATCAAATACAATGTTTTCTTATAGTTGTAATCAGATGTAATATTAAGAGTAACCACACATGATAAATAGTTGTAAATTTTGAAATTTACATTCCATTAGAAATACAATTTATATAAATAGGATATCAAAAAGTAACATATAATTACATACTAGTCAATAATATTTATAATCACATGTTTAGTTAGTGTTATCACATTTAATATTAGTTGTTACCACATTTGATATTTAGTTGTTGTCATATGTGAATAGACAATAAGAAGTAACTACGTTTAATTACACATCGCTCAAGATACTATCTATGATCACATGTGATATTTAGGTATGATCACATGTGATATTAAGTGTTTTCACATATAATATTTAGGTGTTGTCACATGTGATACTTAGTTGTTGTTACATATAAGATTAATATCACATGTGAATAAAACACCAAGAAGTAACTAGATGTAATTACACATCAATCAAAATACTATATATGATCACATGTAATTATAATTGTTATTACGTGTGATATTTAGGTGTTATCACATGCGATATTAGTTGGTATCACATGTGATATTTAGCTGTTTTTCACATTTGATATTAATATCAAATGTGAATAAAATATCAACAAGTAACTACATATAATTACACAACAATCAAAATACTATCTATGATAATATGTGATACTTAAGTGTTATCACATGTTATATTTAGCTGTTATCACATTTAATTTTAGTTGATATCACATGTGATATTAAATTATTATAAATGTAATATTGGTTTTTATCATATTGATATTTAACTGTTATCAAGTATGATATTTAACTATAATTACATTTAGTATAATGATCAATCACGTGGAATTACAAATCAATAAATAATACTAATTATCACATATAATTATAATCATTATCACATGTGATAAATATCACATAACAAATACAATTAATTAAATACCTATCAATAGTAACTATAATCACATATTTGTAGTTAAAATACAGATTTGTAAGTAACCCGTGTATAGTTGGCAATTTATTTTTAGTAGTTAATAGAAACATTAACAAAATGTTTTTATGGAAATCATAAACTGAAAGAAAAATAAATACCATAAACTTAAATTTTTTATTAAAATGTAACTTATAAGAAAAGTAATCAAAAACATTTACTAAATACAAAATGTAATAAATGTCAAATAAAAAGATAAAGAAGAGGGGGTAATTCAAATAATGTATCACAACTTTTAATGTTTAACTCAACTTGTTATCTACGTGACTTATGTCACTTCCATGTTTTATGTGAACTTATTTTGTACTATTAGTTTAATGTCACGGTCAGTATTTCTTAAAAAATATTAAACAATGACTGAACATTATTAATAAATGACGTTTGCTTATAAATACTGAACCTCACTATTTATTTAAAATTTTATTTTTAATTAATACAATTACAATTATATTTTTAAAACATTAATTTAAATAAAACACATTTATTAAAAATAAAACATTACATTAATTAAATTAAAAAAAGATAAGATTACATTTAAAAATAAAAATAACATTACATTAACTAAAACATAAAAATACGATTTCATTAATTATTAAAAAAAATAAAAAATAAACCACTGGTTTAGTCATCCTCATTTTCGGGTGGTGGTCGTAGTCGGAAACGCGAACCACAATCACGTTTCACTTATTCCCTAGCTTAGTAAAGCATTTAGAGATCGTCAGGTGACAAGTTTGTTGGTATGGTGTAACAATAATTAATCTTAAATGCTTCAAACATTGTTCGTTTGTTCGCGAGAATTGTGTGTTTCTGAGCCTCCTCCGCTATAGTTTCTATAATCTTTTGTCGAATTTTTGCAGATCTAATAAGTTTTTATCGGGCGTCCTCAATCGAATAATGTGTCGAAGTAGCATCAGACGAACCCTAACTTTTGGATTTTTCACTTTTGGTACGACCTTGTGGACAGTAGATTGGGTCGTCTTGAAATAAAGTTTGCATTGGACTCAGGTTTGGGGTGTAATCGTCTTCTTTGAGATTGACCGGGCAATAATCTTCTTCTTCCATCAGCCGTTTGTTGCTGATAACAACATCGAGGAAAAAGAACTTAGGATAATCGTTTAAAATGCGCCAACACTTCCCGTAATTAAAGTTCCTTTTTTATTGTTGTTTGAATTGTTGGCGGACATTCAACATAATGTTCGCATCCCAATTCCCACTTTCCTATATCTTTCAAGATTTTGTAGATGACGTGAAAAAATTTTGACATCTTTTTAAATTTTATTCCATTTTCCAGTTAGTTGATCCGTAAATCGTTTGTTCTCAACTATTCAATCGTATTTTGACATGATATTTTTTTATTTTTTTTTAATTTCTCTTGTGACATTTTTGTGACTATTGTTAGAAAAAGAGAAAAAAAGAAATTTTGTTTTTTGCATGTGGGCCTCACATGGTGACCGTCTTGATGGTTCTTGGCTACGAAGGAAGTGAAGAACAAATGCGAAAGACGGAAAAGGGAAGGTTGCTGCCATTAGATTCTTTTGGTAGACGTGGAAGAAGCTCCCAACTACGCATTGTTGGGAGCGATCATACGACCTCTCAATTTCAAATATCACTTCATCTCTTTCCTCCAATTCTTCTGTCATCTAATTTCTTTCCATCTTCATGCTCCATTGAATATTACTCCTTACTTTTACTTTACACCACAAGCTTCACTTTTGAGCAATTTTTTAGCATTGCTTCAGCAATATATTAAAAAGTCGAGGGATCTTTTTTCTTTTAGTGGTGCTTCCTTTTTATATTGTTGGTTCTGTTCACCCTTCATTGGTACATGGATGGTTTTTGCGGGGTTTAACGTCACCACCTTCTCGGAGTCAGTTTAGGACGACATTACGGTTCAGAATGGTGATACCAGCGACGGTTTAAGACAACCTTGACAGAACTTAAATCGAAGAAAAAACTGAATGGATGAATAGAACGTAAAATAAAATCGATATTGATTCGACAAATATAATGTAAAATCAAATCGATGAGATAACAACGAAGATTGCAAACAAAACAATGATAAAATCGGTAGGTAAGTATTTGAAGAGATCTGAGAGAAAATCAGATGTGACTATGAAGATGACGAGACACTAGGTTTTAGTAGTGGTCAATCAAAAGTATTTGTAATATGACGAAAATACGCTTTGGTGTCTAAGTTAAAGCTATCAATCGTAGAATTAACTAAATTGGCTTTTAAATCTGGTCCCTTGACTTATTTAATCCAATAGTTAACCATGGTACTTTTATACTTTAATTTTTTGTTTTACTAAAATGAACTTTTCTATGATAATTTATAATCATGTACCCCATTTTATTGTGACACACATTTAATTAATATTATATTCTAATAAATTTACACCAATCGGTTATGGGAAAATAATAAATTAGCTAATATGGTTCAACAAAGAATAGAGAGAGAGATAGAGAGAGCGCGCGCTTTCACAGCAAGAGAGATGAACGACGCTGTTCTTCGAAATGGAGTGATCGACGAGGTGAAGAAAAAGGAATGTTTGTCTTTGTGCAAAGAAGATGGGCTCGTGGATGTTTCAAGTGAAGTATCTGGGGGGCACGAAGGTGTTGATCCTATTCCAAAATGTTGAAACAGCGGATAATATCGTGAAAAATGAGGATCATGATGTGAGGAGGCGGTTGAAGAAAATACGTAGATGGGACCAATTCTTACTGGCCTACGGCACGGCTAACATGGCTAAGTATTGTAGGAGTTCTGGTCTCATGTTGGTCGAAAAGAACTATTACGATATTAGCAAAGCGGTGGGGGATGTGAGCGATATAAAATTTGTCTATTAGATGGAATCGGTCATTAGTTGTTGCAAAGGTACTCGTTCTTGCGTGGGGCTGCGATTTGAAATATAGAAGAAAATGTTCGATTGAAGGTGGGTTGTAACCTGTTCAATGTAAATATAACTGAAGAAGTAAGGGATACCGTCGTGATGGAGGAGGATAGAGGATTAGAAAGTGACTGGGAAGAGGATGATTCTATGATGGTTTCATATGATGACAGGAAATCAATGGAGGAAGACGTTGATGGTGGATGGTCGGAAAAAGAAAACGGTGACGAAGATGGTTGGCCGGAAAAAAACACGGCTGGTGGTAGGAGACTAAGAGTCTTGCGCAAGTGAGAGAAAGTCAGAGTTGTGGCCTGTGGGTAAACGAGGGATTGTTTCCAGGAACCGAGGGATTGGGAGGTGGAGAGAAGATTGAATGCACGACGGCGTGTGTTCAGGCCGAGGAGCACGTGCATGGGAAAAATAATGAAGTTAGGGTCGGATAATGGGCTGAATAAAAATGATAATGGGCCTAATGGAGTTATTAGTCCAGCCCATGTTCATGTCTTTAATGAAATGGGACAATGGGTGATGGCGTAATTGGACTAAAAGTGGAGGTGGGCCGGGTGGTGTTATCAGACTTAATAAGCAGCTAAATGATATTGTGATAATTCATTATGGAAAAAGTTTGATCAGCGGACCAGGTATTACAAAGCGAGATTAACGATAAAGAGGACACTGAACAAACAAGATAAGCGAACAATTCAAACATGATAATTCTACATTCGATTTTTGATGTGGAATTCGGTTTAGTCAACAGAGTCTAACCAAATAGCATAGTATAGTATTTACTATAATAACATTATATTAAGTGGTTGATTGAAATTTAGAGCAGTTTACAAATTGAGTCTAATCAAGTACCCTGAAATTTAGTTCGGCTTGTTTATTAATTACTCTTCTCAAGTTCGACTCGAACACAGATAAATGTTAAAAATTGTGTTCGAACTCAAGTTAGAGTAATTTGTTAATGTTCGAGATGAAATTCGATGCCTATTTAGTTATTAGGATATTTTCTAACGGATTGCATTTCAAGATCAAGTATTCAAGTTGCTTGTTAACGAACTCGAGCTTGATAAACTCGTTCATAGCTTGAGCTCAAGTTTGCATAAGTTAATTCATAAATGAGGTTGAATTTATTAGTCACTTTTATTTCTAAGTAATAAATATACAAAATTGTTATATAAATATAACCCTACTATAACTCTAACCCCGTGCCTACGAATTTGATGTTTGACTAAACTGATCTCCACATCATAGATTGTATGTAAAATCCCTGTATTTGTATTGTTCGTTTATGTTGTTTGCTTAGTATTATTTACCCGTTTATTGTTTGTGGATGTAATTTCAATTACACTTTATATTGTTTAGTTTGATTAATTACTATGGATTGATATTAACCGATCTGTTTTTAACTGTTTGGTTCCACGGGCAATCCTTACGAATCGTTCATGTGAATCAGTGTTTTTGAACACCGTAGAGATGCCAAGTTTAGATAGATGAATGTTTGTGACTTTTCAATTAACATTGTAGTTTTAGCATAGCGTATTGTTTACCGTCACGGTGCAAAAGAGAATTCGGCTCGTTGTTTTTTAATTAATTCTTTTATTTCTTTACATCGTTTGACTGCTAATAAGTTTATAATATTATAGTTTTATTTTATTAAAAATTAAGTACAGTTTATTAGATGTATGAGTTTGAGGATGTCATAGAGTTACCATAAATAATAATAACGTTCATCGACTTGAAATAATATTTTGGATTCATAATAAGAGTGATTTCTTCCGAAAGTTGGTAGATAGTTTTTGCTACATGTTGGTTTAGGTTGTTTCATAACATCTTTTGTGTGTATACTTAAGTTTATGTTCCTTCTTTTATTATCACGTTGTCTAATATAATTGCAATAATTATCTATTTATCTTTACACCGGAGCTTAAATTTGGAGTGGCAGAGCTACATCGAAGGTAAGAGTAGTCTTAGTTGCATATCTGCAGTAGTCTTAGTTGTGTATCTGCTATATGAAGTGTAAATTTCTTATAAAAATTACATTTTTTTTTCGTGTTAATTAGAAGTTTACAAAAATAAAGATATAAATATTATAATTCACTTCAGATTCTGAATCCGTCACTAATAACCTAATAGTTATAAGAAAACTTAAATGCCTTGTGGCATTTGTAAAACTTATTACATCCTCTCGAAGGTATCTTCTTCTTTGAGTATTTCACTTACCTCTCCAATACAAATGGTTAAAACTTAAAGATAATTATTTATAAGTTAAATATTCATACTACACATATTATATCCCTACAATACAATTTGTTAAAACTTAAAAAGATAATTACTGATTAGAAGTTACATATTCATACTCCTCATTCAAACTACATATTTATTTGAGTCAATTTTATTACGTTCTTGGTGACCTTTCACGTTAATATATATATATATATATATATATCTTAACTATATTTAATTACTTTATTTTTATTTCAAATGGCCCATGTACATACAAAGATTTAAAAACTGGTACATGACTAAAGGGATTTTTATGACGAAATCCATGTTAATGTGTAATAATGGATGATTTTATTAATCGGGAAAGCGTTGTAGTATACTAGTTAACTGGAGAGTTTAAGCATGTCCACGTTCCATGAGTTGTTATCAAACATATATACTTGGTGGTGATGCACGTAGAATGGGTGTATCTCCAAAGTCCTACGTGTGCTTTAGTGTATTTGCATTGATAGTCACCTGAGTAGTATAGTTTAGTATTAAAATTTGTATTCGAATATATATGATAATTTGATAAGTTTTGAGGGAAAAATATGTAATTCTTTTTTGATATCATAATATAAAATGTAGGATATCATCTATTGACCCATGCACATATAAATGGTCAAATACAATATTTTAAAAACCGATCCAACTGGTCCAGTTAAATCGGTTGAATCGAAAAAATCAAGTTTACTGGTTTTTGGCCATTTTTCGAGTTGGTTTGAGCCACCTGGTTCACCATTGAACAGGGTTGAACCGGAAGCTAGAACCAGAATTGAACGGTTTTCGTTTCTTTTAAGTGTTGATATTTATTTATCACTTTACTACCACGTACAATTCTTTTTGAAACAAATCTGGTTAATGTGTATGTATGAATTTGGAGAAAAAGTAGGTCATTAGCCTTTACCATCATAGTTCTAGTGTATGTATACATATGTATTTGCCTATTTGGAAAGAAAAAACATACAGACACTTAAGTGAAGTTGTATTTATAAACCCTATTTGGAACAAAATAAAATAAAAGTAATAGACACAAAGTTAATGCTTCAAGTATTTCTTTAAGTGTAAGCTTTTAAGCGTATGTATGTATTTATAAGATTCTTTAAGTGTGTGTATAGTTAATCTTTGATATTTCCTTGTTTTTTGTATAATTTTTGGATTCGTCGTGAATAATTTAATATGTAAATTTTCCTTTGGCGGTTGATCTTCTTGATAGTACAGTAGTAGCATCTAAATGTGTAAATGTCGTAGTAGGAGCAGATTTTTGTTTGATATTGTACGAAATGAGTATATTATAAGAAATGAAAATTGATTGAATCGGCCGGTTCAACTGGTCCGTCCTGACCCTTCGATCAATTCAATTGCAAAATCTATTTTCAGAACATTGGTTGAATATTGTAGGTTACTATACCTGATAATCAATTAATTTATCATAAGATTTCAATGTTATTATCACTAAACTCGAGAAACTCAAGTTTTCATGACTATATGAAGGTGTGTCTTCTTGACTTTTCACTTAATTTTTGTGCTTCTATTAACTCACTTTTTCAAGTACGTTACAAATCATATATGAAAACGATCAAGGACTAATCAAATATACCGCTCACTATTTTAAACAAATAGTTCAACTACTTTTGATCTAAAAGTTTGCATAGGTTGTAACAGAGTCCTATTCCAAAGAGCATAATTATTATCTAATACGGAATATTGTTTATTTGCAGTACCGATATAATTTTTTGCTAGATTGATTATTCTATACAACAGTCATAAGGTTAGCTTAAACAATGATAGAATCTTAAGACTTTAATTACTCTGTACTTTTAAAACAAGTTTAACAGAAGAAACAATAAAATCATGTCCTTAATTAAAGGGTTAAGTGCCCATAAATATTCCAAACTTCTATAATGTTTGTAACCAACTTAAATCACTTCGATTTTGATAATATAAAAATGACGTGTCAAATAATGTGACGATGAACAAAGCATCAAATGCATAATAATAATAATAATAATAATAATAATGAAAAGTTCAATTGTAACATTAGAAACAAAGAACAAATGTAACTGACTAACCGATTTTTGCTCATTTATACGTCCAATTCAACTTCCATCGATGCTCTAGATTTTCCATTTTTATATCCTATTTTAATATTAAATTAAAATTAAATAAATGTCATATATGGGATGTCATTAAATCAATTCTCAATACCCCGATTTTGTATCGATACGTACAAAATCGTAATTAGATTATTTTAAAAATCGGTTTATGCAAACGAAACTTTTGATAAGAAAAAAATATGTGTCGATTAAAGTTAAACATTTAATTTATTTAATAAACTTATACGTTGCAGTTAAATCCTTGCGAATCGTGTCTAGCATAAGAAAATGATTTATGAATTTACAATTGTATCTTGTTAGATCTAAAAGAATCATTCAAGTCAAGAAAGAGACAAGATACCAATAAGTTAAAACAATACAATAAACTACTTGGTCATATGCATAACAAAATAACAAAGGATAATATGATATGCTTTCATTATCTTCCAACTGCAACTGTGCAACATAAACCAAACATGATGGATAACATCAACTATATTTTTCTCTCTATCTTCATCATATTTTTATCATCAATACTCATTTTAACCGCCTTTTTCCTTCGTCCCTCCAGTAATCGGCCCTCTCCAACCAGAACTCCATGCCCCGAATCCTACCCACTCATCGGAAATCTCATTGGTTTCCTAAAAAACCGTCATCGCTTCCACGATTGGGTGACCGACATGTTGTCCACCACCCCAACTCTCACTCTCCAAGTCAACGGTTTTCTCAACCTCTCTCACGGTATATGTACCGTTGACCCGACTAACCTCCACCACCTTCTCCGCTCGAACTTTCCGAATTACATCAAAGGAGTTCGAATTACAGCCGTGCTCCATGAGCTTCTTGGTAATGGTATATTTAACTCTGACGGCCAACTTTGGTCATCACAACGAAAGATCGCCAGTCATGAATTTAATACCAAGTCGCTTAGAAATTTTATCTCCAAAACCGTCCAATCACACCTCTCGAAGTCTTTAATCCCTGATCTTGCATCTGCTGCGGTCACCGGAGAAACCGTCGATTTACAACAAGTCCTTCGAAAATTCAGCTTCTATAACATATGTAACGTGGCCTTTGGAGTTGACCCAGGTTTGACAAATTAACTGATTTTACACACCTTTATAATTCACATGTTCATTTGGAACCAAATATAGTTGAAAAATGTTCTCTGGTGTGAAGATATTGAGTGTCACAACCGACAACTTTTTATCATTTCATGGTATTTAATTAGAAGACCAAACATTTTTTTATATAATTATATGTGTAAAGTATTAGCTTGTTATATTTTTATCTCTTATATACACTTACATTGTTTATGCATTTTCAAGTGACTTAACCGATAATTTGTATATTTGTTTTAGTGACATCAAATTCGAATGACTCCAACAGTCACGCATAGTGTAGAGTTTAATAGTCTTGGTGCTTTTTATAGATTTTCTAACTTCTTACTGGTTTTATTAATGTAATTTTTATGCAGTGTCGTTCAAAAAAAAAGTTTAGGTATGAAAATGAGGAGTGTCACACGATTGAGAAGGGGACAAATTTCTAAAAGTTTTTGCTTGTTTATGCTTTTTTTTGTTGTTGTTGACATGTATATATCAAGGGAATCACACACTACTGTGTGTGCAGAGAGTAACGTGTAGAATTTATATGTTTGTTGCAGCGACATTAAACTCGAATGACTCCAACAATCTATTATTCGTTCAAGCATTTGATACTGCGGTTGAACACACCTCCAATCGACTCATGTCTCCAGTGCCCGTGGTGTGGAAGATGAAAAGGTTTTTCAACATTGGTAACGAGAGGAAGTTCAAAGAGGCAATTGAAATTGTGAATCAATTCGCTAGGGATATAATTAAATCGAAAGAAACACAAACTGATGATTCGAAAAATAACGAAGATTTACTGTCGAGATTCATGGTTTCAAGTAGGGATATGGGATTTAATGATGAAGAAAGGAGAAAATTCTTGAGGGATATCATCATCAGCTTCATACTTGCAGGTAAAGATTCGACTGCAACTGCACTTGCATGGTTTTTTTGGTTATTAGATGGACATCCCCATTGTAAACACTTGATATACAAGGAGCTTTCCACGTTAATAGCTTCATCACCCCATATTGATCACCCAATGAACCTCACATTCGACGAATTAAAGGATCTAAATTACTTACATGCTGCTTTATCAGAGTCTATGCGACTTTTTCCACCTGTACCCATGAACTCTAGATTAACGGTGAATGATGATATATTACCTGATGGAACACAAGTTAAAAAAGGATGGTTTGCTGATTATTCAGCGTATGCAATGGGAAGAATGGAAAGAATTTGGGGTTCAAATTGTAGAGAGTTTAAACCTGAAAGATGGTTGGATGATAATGGGGTATACCAGCCATTGGATCAGTTTAAGTATCCAGTTTTTCATGGTGGATTTAGAATGTGTTTAGGGAAAGAAATGGCATATTTGCAGATGAAGTCTGTCGTTGTGACTGTCATGTATGAGTTTGAGGTTGAGGTGATTGGAGGTGGTGGAACGTCGAAAAGAATGGTGGACCCACCTTATAGTCTATCGCTTCTTCTAAGTATGAAAAACGGATTACCTATTAAACTAAAGAAGAAACATCCCTAGGGTAGCGTTTGGATACGCTCATTATAAGTATGAGTTTGATAACACCTCAAGGAAGAACAAAACGGTATCAAAAGCGCACTATACAAGTGTTCGTAAAGAAACCTTGTAGTCTAAAGTAGTGTGTAATAAATATATAAAGCTTAGTTAAGTGTAAAATCGGGATGGAAGAGATGAAAGTGGTGCTTAATTTTCTGTTCCAAATTTCCTAATTATAACTAAACTATGTTAAAACTGCAAGGCTACACCAGCTAGGATTAAATTTGACAACCACAGTTAAGATCATATCCAATCCACTAAAAAGCCCCTTTTCCCAAATTCCCAATTAGGATGCATAGTGAACAATTACTGAATTTACTGTACACACAACACATATAACAGGTGTTCACTTAGCATGGTTTCTGAGTCTTCTAATGGTTACTTACAAATACAAGCGTTTAGCATGCGCACATACAACTACTGACATCTTAGACTAAGGTAGAGCAGTATTAAGCTCACCAGCCATTTGCTGCAACTTCGTGATCAGATGTGTTGCAGCAGAGTTTCTTGCTTCATGCATACTTGGTTGTAAGCCACCCACACCCGAGCACTCGAAATTAAGTCCTTTCACAGTTACATTAGTCACATACATGCCTACACAAAGGAAGTCTTGAACTCAGAATTTGCACGAGCATGTTAATCAATGGAATACGGGTTCACTCTTTGGTAGAGGTAGCGATTTTGACCCATTTACTTGTGAAAGGATCACTATAGGTTGTAACTTATGTCATACATATCAAATGATTCACATAAAAAAAAATAGCTAGACTGGGAACATGTGCCAAAGTCTATTTTTAATGCATACAACCTTATCATATTTTTGTTCAAAAATTTGGACGAGTATTGTAATAGTCTTGTTTCTGTGATCTTTATTAATGAACTATGCAATTATAGAAGAGTATTAGAAATGGACCAAAAGAAGTTTGTAGGTCAACCCGAACCGTCTTGTCCCGACCCATAAAATATATGACATGTTTGACCCAGAAACTGTTACCCAACCCGCCCGACCCACCCATCTTGCCACCTCTAGCATAAAGTAACAAAGATCCCACCGATTTAAGAATAGCACAGTGCAAGGAACAGATAGGTATTTGTAACTAACCATTAGAACATGTTGTGCGATATGATGGCAGCATCCAACTGTTTGATAGACAGATATCATCCAACTCCTGGTCAGAGAAGACTTCATTATGATTTTAAAACACCATATAATGCAGACATATTCTCTACATGTGCTATAAAAGCCGTGATGACAAGCAGCGGAAAAGTCATGATGACACACTTGCATCTCACAATGAAAAAAATTAGAGATGGGAATTTCGACCCAATTACTTATGAATGGTCGATTGGGATTATGTTTCACCTCTAACGGGACAAACAGCTAAAAAGATACCTTTAAATAAACAAATCAAAATATCAACTGGATCAAGCAGGTCGAAAGTTGCCGCAGCCGTTGTTTTAACCACAAAATCTCCTTATTTATTTCTCTAAGAAAAAACAGAATAAGATACTGTAGCTTCTGTTATCATATTTGGGAAACTAGCCTTTTATTTATTTATTTAAAAATAAAAAACTGTACGAAAAGTGATTTGGGTCAACACCACCCCTTTGACCCATACAAATTTGATCAGTTCTGACCTGACCACATGTCCAACCCTCCCAAACTCATCCATTTCGCTACCTTTAATCACCATCACGTCTTGTAAGAAACACGTGTTGTGCATGTCAAACAAATAAAATAAAATAACGATATTCATAAATGAGATGACGGAATATATGCATGGTGTTAAAGACTTGCCTGACATGCTTTTCTCAATGTGAGTTGGGCCTCAGACAAGCTCTTTCCTGACAATGCCAAGCTTCTATCACCATGCAGATTTATATGCTCTTGAGCTTGCATGTTATCTTGCTGGCAGATCTCATTGCAACAATCAATTACAGCTTCTAGCTTTAAACCCAAGCAATCTCCATCAGCTTTTTACAAATAGAAAAAAAACAGTCAACATTTAGGTAAGAGTGATTATAATTATGAACTTCTCTTCTTATATTATTATGATATAAGGTCAAATTATCAGAAGCTCCATACAATAAAATTTTAAATGAGAAAATAGCAAACAGCCAGGGAAAATTGCAAAATTATCATAATTATATTTTTTTAAGAATGGCAAACCTACAATTATCATTATTTTATGAAATTCGAAAAGCTGGTGCTCTCAGCATCTTTTTTTTTATTTTAAAAAAAGCTAAGCAATTGAATTAGAAACAAACCATAAACAAAGGGAGAAAAAAATCCGCTAACAGGTCCCTAAGAAAGGGACTAAACAGCAGAAAAGATACAATATAGAATAAAAAGAAGAAATAAAGCCTTCTAAAGAAACTCTAATGCCTCCGAGGATGAAAAATGCCAATTAACCAGAAATTGCAGCTCTAGGATCAGAAACCCAAATCGACCAATTAAACTTAAAACGCTTGCTTCAGTTCGAAATCCACAGACCAGCAAGGGATTGAATCTTGAAGAACACATCTTTGTTGACTATTGCATTCCTCTCATCAACAGAGCCAGGAAAGATTTAGTTCCTTCAATCCCAAACTACCCATAAAGCCACCCAAGACGTGCCTATGAAAATCTTATCTACACATTGGCAATTCGAAGGAGCCAAGGAGCCGGTAAATCAGATTATTTAGAGAAGGTAACCCATTAGAGAGCAAAATGTTCCACCAACCAAATAGTTTGCGCCACACTCTTTCAACAATATGCTGAATATTTGACATTATGAAGCACATAATTATCTGCTAGCATAAATATTTGACATATGCCTGATGATATCAAGGCACATAATGAAGTACCAACAAAAAGACATACCAGCACGCATGATTGCCTGAATCTTTTTATCGCATAAAGTCAACTCGCCTACTATATTGTGTTGTTGATCACACTGCATGGAAATAAACTGCATCAATATCTGATCCGAAAGCAGGCCATTTAGCATGAAAATTACAAAGGCAAGAGGTAATTAGATATAATAGGAAAGAGAATTAACCCTAAAACTGATCAATCTTTACAGTTAGATTATATCGTATAATATTTGTCATCTGAAAGATTGAGAATTTATGGTCAACAAAATTTCAGAACACAGTGACTCAGATGGTATTGGGGATTTTGCTTATTGAGCTGCTTATCTGCTTATCTGACCATTTCAACCCGTAGCAAAACATGAGCTGTTTTAGGTGTTTAACTTGTTCCCTTGACCACCTACTGACCCATTTTATCACTTCTAGATTAGGCATGATATCACGTCACCCATTAAGAGTCCAAGAAGAACATAGCAAGGTTAAGTATAGAACCATACCAGTTTCCGTCTTTTATGTAGAAGAGCTCGAAGGGCAGCTTCTGACAATTCAGAGCTCTTCGCATCCACTGTTAAGTGAAAGTCTTCAAGAACATGATCCTCCGTCAGTATTTTATCTTTTTCACCATCAACCTTTTCATCTTTCTTTTGACTAATGGTTGACATTTTCTTTGTATCCTTCAGATTTTCCTGCCAGTAGCCAAATGCTTTATGTTACATAAAAAATAATTTAACTTATATTTCCATCAGTTCAATTATTTATGATTTTGTTCGTATTTCCGTTTTATGTACAAGACTTCTAAAAATGTAAAAGGGATATCAAAAGGTCAAACTAAAAACAAAATCAAGTTGATTTACCTTGATGCTGATTGCTTTTGTTGAAGTTGTCCTTTTTTCATGATGATAAACCTTGAGTGGCTTATCAATGCCCTTACTATTTGCTCCACTTGATGAATTGTTTGATTCAGCCTTGCAAGATCCGTTCATATCTTTCTGCTTCATATTATCACCATTAGCACCCGTGATTTTGTTGCTGACAGAATTTTCAATTTCTTTGACTTTTTGGTTAAAGGGCTTTCCTATTAGCTTAGAAGTGACAGTGTCATCTAGCATCTCGCTAATGGGTTCACTGTGATTGTTTGGATTAACACATTTTAATGCAACATTGCGGTCATGAGCTTCTTCTTTAGTTGAATTACTGCTGTGCACACTTCCCGCGTCTAAATTTGACTTGCTTATCAAGTTATCAGAGAGTTTCTTACTTTCACCACTTCCTTTCTCACACGATTTCTGTGAGCCTTGAATGGTGCTCGGTTCTGCATTTCCCTTTTCAACCTGATGTGGTACACTATTTGATACCCTGCAACATCCATATACAGACTGAAGTTTAAGTCATCTTAGTTATCTTATTCCATTGCACTTCCTCATAGTCATGCAAAACTTGTGATTTGATGAAAGTCAAATGCAAGAGGATCTAACGAAATCTATACCCATAGAATCACATGCATCGGTAATTGAAGTATTAAATGTTGAGTCAAAGCTAAGTTACCTTGAGAACAATTTTGAGATAATCTCAGCATATGGAAGCAGGTAATAGTACTCAACAACAGGAGTAATTACCCAACTGCCTGAACTCTTCTTTACCACAGGGCCCTGTAAGCTACACAATAATAGTACAGTAATCTTATGTTAGAAAATCCATAAATCTATAGAGATATTTTCATCCAAATAACATATATGTATATGCTTATTGGAGACAGCTGTTACATAAACTTTCACAAACAAATATATTAGAGAGGGTAATTACAATTTACAACCCACTTATATCAAAATGGGTTACTTTGGGTTATACTTTTAGGCTAACCAAAATCGATACTACCAAAAAATATAGCTAAAAGAGAAAACAAGTGAATGGTTTGAAAGTCTAGGATACCATAGGCAAAGTGTTTATGAGCTCCAAAATTGCTTTATTAAAAAAAAAAAATGGAATACAATTGTTTTTGCAATCATACTTGATATATTAATTATTTATGATATGATTATGATATTAGAGATATGATGGTAGGCCACTCCGTTTGATCCATCTATTAAATTTTTACCCAGTTTTAATCCTATCGAATCCGCCCTACCTGCCCATTTTGCTACCTATAAGAAATATAGTTGTCTAATGCAGATAAATAAAACAAGGTCTCTAATCCCGATGCCAAATCCATAAATAGTGATGGCACATTTGAAACATATTTGAGCAACTTATATGCAAATGATTTAAACGATCATCAAGCTGGCCTAGTGGTTGGCGTCCTGATATCCTCACAAGAGGTCTCAAGCTCAAACCTCACTAGTTGCACATCTTGGGGTGGCCAGGGAAAGGGTTAGAAAGGGTCAACGGGATACCCTGGTTAGACCGTGTACATGTGAGTAAAAACACTCGCCCTCCCCGGGTAACCTGAACAGGGAAAATCTCCTTTTACCGTTTTTATACGCAAATTATTTAGGTTCTATTGCAATGAGGGCATGAGCGGGGCACCTATTTATTACCATCACATTTTACCTTCTTAAAATAGTAGTTGAGGCCTTAAGGATTCCCCGAAGAACTTACAACGTAGTACTAACCTAGAAATAGCATCTTGAATAGGGACCAAATTATCCTCGCTGATTGATTGGGTGCTTTGCACTATGTAAAAGCGAGTAGAAGTCTTTGCTTGATTCAATGAATAAACAACATGGCTTTCCAAGATCTTAAGCTTGCCATATCCCATTCCTGTTTCAGAGTAAAAATCATATCCATGTATCCATACCATTCAGTTAAATTGTAAAAACAAACATAAACTAATACTAATTGCATCACACCATCACAATTTTGATCATACTAGACTTAGGTTTGTAAGGAAGAAAATTAAATCGCTTTAAGCAACCATGTTGCATGGTCTGCTTTGTAACTTCAATTATGATAAGGACAAACCGTTATAAAATACACACTTCGCTTTATATCTAAATTGGTCACTGGTCTTATATATTCACTGATATTTACATATGACCGGGTTGCATCTCTAATGGGTCAAGCAGGTAATATTAATTGAAATAATAATAATAATAATAATAATAATAATAATAATAATAATAATAATAGTAATAATAATAATAATAATAATAATAGTAATAATAATAATAATAATAATAATAATAATAATAATAGTAAAATAAAATGAGCTTCAAGGAAATGGTTAAGACTCAAAAAATTCAATACAGTACTAAAATAAGATAACTTTTCTGATCACATTTAACACACTAATAGCAATAATAATAACAACTAAAAAAATAATAATAATCATAACGATGATAATAACTGGACAAAAAGTGCTTTTTTTCGTCAACCCAACGCAACCCATCCACCTTCGAAGTTTACCAAAACACTACCGTTTTGACCCTTAACCCAACAAGCCCGACCAGCCCCTTTTGCCACCTCTAGTTACTAATTATTGCAAACTTCCATTATGAAGAATCCTAACCACATTGCTAGTAAAACAATTTAACCTGTTGCTTCTTTCACAGCCGTAAATGCAAGCTTCTGAAACTCCACTTCCCCATCCTCATCATAATTCCGTATTCTTTTCTTGCCCTTCTCTTTTACAGAATAAAGATCTTTTTCAATGACTGACCAAACTCCATCATTGAACTGTAAGAAGCAGTTCTCTTTCTTGGAGTCTATTAACAGAACTGCCACTTTACTTATTGGCCATTCTTTTATCATACTCAAGACATTAGTAGTAGCATCCAGCAAAGTCTCAGATATGGTGCAAGCATCCATAATCGCTTTCTCTACAAGTGAAAGCTGTTTTTCAGGGTCATCTAAAACAGGCCGATCAGATTTACTCATGTACTTCATATGATGCAGTATGCTCGGTTTGAACATTATGGCCAAGCAACAAAATTGGTCAAACTTCAAGAATTCACTTTCTCGGTGGTGATTTCGATGATAGTAGTTGTAAAGGACTGCAGCAGCATGAACCTGAAATCCCATTAACAAAGTACTTGATATTTAAACTCACAAATATTGATAAATCATTACGAGAGAATAAACCTTGAGGCAGAATATTAGCAGATACTGAAAGAATTAGAGTAATAAGATTACATATCATTCTTAAGGGAAAAACTAAACTTGTATTGAATAATCATGGGAAAATAGAAGGAGGTAAAATCAAGTCAAGCAGAATTGAATATAATCAATCATGTCGTATCTAAAATTCTAAATCACTGCCAAATATATCTAATTCTATTCAACTTAGAATATAAATGTTATTCATGATCAAGTTGTTGCATGTTAAGTACATAAGATTTTTCGTAACGGCTTGGTGAAGATATATGGGAGATGGTAATGTTAATTGCATTTTAAACCATCCTATTTAACCATGATTCCCACGTTTTAATGTCATGGTTAATTTATCTTTTACATTAGTGCTCGTCACTTCAAATAGAGTAGACTTAACTTAGAACTTCTTTTGTAGGTAACAAGGTCCAAAATGTGCATTATGTGTAGAGAATGTTAGGTAGTATCAACAATATTGCAACAGTTATTGTTGAATGGTTACGAGTTCTGAATGGTTACACCATAACTATATGTTTAGTTTGCAAAATGGGTGGGGTGGGTAACATGTCAGAAGTTGAAACGAATTTGGGTCGATATGGATAGTTTCTAGGGAGGGCCAACACGGGTCAGTTGGGTTGGCCACCAGACACTTTAATTACTAATTTTAATATTAGTCCGAAAAATACATACTTTAAAATAATAATCTAAATCTTTGAATGAAGAGCTATAGGAGGTTTGTCACATTAAAAGTACACTTTGGGTGACTTTTGACCTGTTTGACCCATTCAACCCATCTCTTTCGAGCTAACATTTCAAATCTGACCCATTTGAGATATAGTATAACCCAAGTTGACCCGTTCATAAGTTAATGGATGATTGTTACCTCTGCTTGTATGTATGAATCATCAAGAGTGATATTGAGCCATAAATATCATCCAGATGAATAAAAAATCGAGTCTAATGGAAAAAGTGAATGAAACATTCAATGCTTCGTTAATGAACAAACAAACAAACAAAAAAGGCTTTAGAACATGCATCCACAGGATTTCATCAACGACTAAGACAGACCTAACTTTATTGTATGATCTTCCAAAAGAGGAAGACAATACTATTACCTGTTTAGCAACAGACTTCTGTTGTGATTCAGATGGAGCGTCCGTTGCAATGTCGCTAAGCTTTAAAGGTAATAATGGGCCAACCAAGTAATCCATTAAAGCTTCAACAGTTTCCTCAGTTGGACCATGCTCCGTTGGCAAATCTATGTCCATGACGTCTAGATTTCATCAAATACGACATAATATATTAGAACCAGTTATAGTAGCAAAACATGAAACCAACAAGAAGAAAAACCCCTAAACAGATATTACATGATGTTTTAACTTACATTACATTAAAGATAAAAGATTTAGAAGGAAAAAAAATATTTTCACTGCATTGTCTTGCAGCCAATTTGCAGCATGAATGTTTTCTTTTTAAAACATAAAATAAAAAAATAATATGGTTGTTTCTACTATATTAAGTAAGTTAAAACATCATGTAATATCTGTTTCTGTTTGAGGTGCCATTGTTGGCAGAAGATTTTCCCAGGCTAATATCATTATTATATTGTGAATTATTTCAAAAAAGGGTATCAAATTTTTGTGATGTGTTGACCAAATTGGAATGGAAAGAAGCTACATAACAGTGAAAAGTATAACTTTTTTTGCTGCTAATGTGGCGAATTGGCTGCAAGACTTGCAGCCAAGTTATCCCCATATACATGATCCGTTGAGAATCTAGATATCCGTGAGAATGTGTGAGAAAACATTGATTCAATAAACTTATAACTAGCATTCACAATTCTACATTGTGTACGCATGCAAAACGTTGTGGATCAAGGTTTCAAGTTTTACTTTTAATTCACAAATTTGTACAAATATGGGATTAATATCAAGTAAAAAGCATCAAGACTAAAATCACAATTATAAATATAGTGAATCAGTGTTTATCACCCTTCTCACTATAAAGCTTTCTCATTTAAATACTCAATAGATCATTTTTCTACCTAAATTTTTAGAAAAGAAAAAATTAAACACAAAAGCATACACACATGCATACATATAACAACAAAAGGAGACATAAAAAGATACTGGTACTAAGCAAGTTTGTGTTTTTACAGGGTTAAAAGGTGAAAGTTTTGAACTTTAACCAAATTCAATTAACAACGAAACAATTGAAGTTAATACAGTGATAATCAACCTCAATTCTACAGTCTGAATGCAAAACACTTCCATAAGAAAAGGCAGATTAAAAAAATGCTGTTGGCGTGTTAGATACAAAAGTGGATTTTGTAACAATTTGAGAAAAATGTAAAAAGAAAAGAAACCCTAAAAGTAAGTGAAGTGAAGTTATAGATGATACCTCCTTGGCAGACCATTCTCTCTCCCTCAGGTTGACAAGAAAGAGAGAAAGAGAGAAAGAGTGAAATGAGTCTCCGACAAATCAAAAGTCTTCTATTAATATTATTTCGAATCAAATGTTCTTTTTTACAAGTCTTCTATAATATTATTTCGAATCAAATGTTTCTTTTTTACCCGTACTTTTTAATGACTATTAAAAGTAAAATTATTTATAGTTAAATTTTTGGGTACATATGTTTGGCAAAGTATTTTTGATGGAATTGAAGTTTAACAAACAAATTTGAATTTAAAGAAATTGAAATTTAAAGAAATGTATAATGTGTTTATTGAGTAAAATTTATTAATGAAATTAAAATTTCAATAATAATAAATGAAAAAAACTACCCTTTTAATAGTCTAAATATTTTTTTCATAAATCTTTCACTTCTACATAATCTTATATATAGAGTTATATCTATCTTTATAACCTCTTATAATAGATCTTTTATATCTATACCTAATTATTACTCGTATTGCATTTAAAAGTAATACTGGCAGTGTGCATGGCTGATGGTGTTCAGAGTTCAGAGGTGTTCGAAGGTTGTCGGAGCTTGGAGGTGGTCGGCGGTGACCGAAAAGTCAGGGATAAAAAAAGAAAGAAAGAAACAAAGATGAAAGTCGTCGGATATAGTAGACATGAGAAGGGAGGGTTGCTGACAGCGGTTTGGTGGTGTCGACTGTTGGCGACAGTGATAAGTTTTTTCGACAGCGACTGATATTGGAGGAAAAAGGAGATGATGTGAGAGGTGAGAAAGAATACAAATAAGAAAATCTACTAAAATAGTGAACACATTATATCTGTTTTAGAGGTTTTAAAGTTAAAGGGTATACATCCTAATAAAAAGTTAAACTTTCCTTGCCATTTTGGTAGGAATTTTGAATTCCCTTAATTAAAGGAATACGAAAGAATTCAAACAATTTCAACTTCACTTCAAACACATTAAATATGGAATTCAAGTTTCACTTCCTAAGAATTATGTGAAATAAACGGGACCTTACTTTTTCACATATACATAAATAATCACTCTTTTATACTAACATTACACGATATTGCATAATATTAATATTAGATATGAGTGGTATTATCGGACTGATCTTGTAGTGGGAAATGTTCTTCATTTTAGATAATGAATGCATTCTATTACTACTAACTCAAAAAAATACTACCTCTTCGAAATATATAATTTATGCCGAATAAGTATGAAGTTGGACTAATTTGAAAACATTAACAATTTACTTTATCTGTTGTTCCTTATTGTTCTTTAAACTACGTTATTGTTTGGTCTATTTAGAACCTCGAGAGTGGTGAATCAAACATGTATTGAAAGGTTTGTCTACACTGATTCTTATCACTTTGGCCCCGCATTATTGCTAGCATTGAAGAGCTGGCGTTGATCGTCCAACGTGGTAGGTGTTTGCTTCTGTTTTTGTTTTCAAAATATAACCTTTGAAAACCTAAGAAATAACAAAAGATGCAAAACTAGCCTTTCAAAAGTCATTTTTAAAATATTTTTTCCTCGAACATTATAAATGAATGCACTCACACATTGTATGATGTGATGACTCTACAAATGGCATTGCAATTCTTAAAGGACAATAAAAAATGACTGTAGGTGTTGGGACAAAAAAAATATAAATACCAACGAGAGTAAACAAGAACAATCAATCAATTTATCGATTTATGACGACAACAATGTTGTGCTTCATGGTTATGATTCATAACCACATCCCCGACAAGACAAGGAAATCCAAAGGTCAATGCTCATCATCAACTTCAGATGCTACTCACAAGATCATTTTGATAATGCGAGACTCATGACCGACAATCACTGTCAAAAGAGTAATTATCTTATGAATCTAGTTAAAGTGGTTTAACATGTGGTTTACTAATATTAAAAACTAACTATTACAAATTGAAAATACAATAATATTATATAGGTCTAGTTAGATAGATTTAAATATTGATCTAATTCATTGATTGATTGTATATTTTATTTCTCATGATATGTTTTTATTGCTAGATCAACTTTTAGATTTATCTAATTAGGTAATTTAACATTTTTCTTACAAATAACAACATGGACATCTTTGATTTGTATTCAACATTACATTAAAATTGATGTAAAAAGCGAAGACTTGTACATTCAGAACTTTATTTTCACCAAAATATTTACACGTATTTTAGTTTTCAGTATAATAGATGAATGAGTTATTTTTTATGAACAAATTAACATATGATATGTTAAAACAAAAAATATAAAAACATTATATGAAATAAAATGCTAAAAGCAAACATATATTTCGGTATCGCATCAAAATAATGTAGCATGAAAAACAATTAATTCTATAACGACAAATAATACATAGATTGTTGTGTCTTCGTAGGAAGTAACTTTTTACACAAAATACGACATTTGATGTCCTAATTGAAAATGACTTTTTTACATCAAAGCACTAGACATGATAATTTTATTCGTATATCGTTATAAACTGCATGATAAAAAATTTATTCAGTTTAATTGAAGATGATGATTATTTTTATTTAGATATATGCAATTTAATTAGGTTATTTTCATAATTGTTTTTAACTTTTTTTTTAGTCACCTCAAAATGTACAAATAGTAAAATTTATACCTAAAGTCTTTTATGAATATACTAGAACGCTAACCACCATAACACATTGGTGATGGTTATTCATACATTGAGATCCTATATAATTCATTGCGAAATAGATATCTAACCCCCGCCTCCACTTTGTTTGATTATGCAAATGAAATGTATCATTGTGTTAAATAAGCCCTAAAAGGCGTAAGAATTAAAATCTATGATCTCTTTGACGATTAGAACGCAAGCCAAGTTAAACCTAAAGTACAATTTAAGAGTTCTTATAAAAATGTTTTATAAAAATTCAATTTGACATAATCCTAATTTATCAATAACATAATTGGAGGACGACGGTTGGCGGTTCACGGTCGGTACTGCGACTGTGACAGTGTCTGATAGTAGCGGTGTATTCATGGTAGTGAAGATGAGTCTAGAGAGAATAGAGAGTAGAGAGAGAAACTTTTTGCGAGAAATGAGAGATTACCTTAAAAAAAATTGTTGTATATATTTGTTGAAAATAGATATTAATATATAATTAAAATAACCTAGTAGATATATTAAACCACGTACGACGTCACGCTGGAATCTTTGTCACATTCGGAGTTTGTAACCGGTAGTAACGGGTGAATATGGAGTAAGGGCATCTCCAGTATAAAAAGAATCTCGAAAGCTTTTTCATATTACACCTTAGAGATGCTCTAAGTGATGTAATTAACAGGTTTGTGAAGTATAGTTATCTTGTTTTATAAAAAATAAGTTGAATGATGCAAAAGGACTTTTTTGAAGAGTACATAGCGCACTACTACATTAATTTTATAAATAATATTAAATGTATCTAAGATATATAGTTAAATGTATATCTATGATGTATGATCTCATTTATTCTCTTTCAATTTTTCTACCAATAATTTTGTTATATCTAACAATTAAATTTTTAAACAAAGATATTTAAGTACATTTCTAGAAATATAAAGCATTTTTCTATTAATATAACATGCAGTTACGTTTTGAATAGATATTGCTGACATGCAAACCATTTATCATAGCATACATAGCCACGTATCAAACAAGCATTTGGTAGTGATTCTTCATTTATTTTTGATTGGCAGATGCCTCGTCATATCAACTAACAAACAAGACTTTGAATTCTGATCAGATGACCATCACATACTTGGATGGAGATGACTGGCAAACGTTTTGTTATCATTATTGTTTTTTTTTTTCCGATTATTTTTAGGATCGACAAATGAATTTCAGTAGCGACACCACAAAGTTGGCCCATAAGACCAGCAGTTTAAATATTAAGTAGTCGTGTCCTTTGGAAGAAGTTTGTACTTTTTAAGATGGGACTTGACTGATAAAAAAGAGAAGAATTTACTTTAACTCATATCCTTTTAGGTACGGTCAGAGTCAGTCTGTTGATTTTGAAGGTCATGTCCGAAAAATAAAAATAGACCCTTAAATTTCTTTTCTATATAAACAAAATTCACTAAAACTACGATACGTCGATAATTGGTATTAAAATAATCAAAACAAAAGAACGATAGTACAATAGATCTGCTGAAAATTTATGTTTAATTTTACGTAAAGTGATATACATTAAAATATATTATATATATTGGCTCAATTTTGGGTCCTATTTTTTTCAGAGCCCTGTGCAGTCACACACCCTCAGAACCGGCCCTGGGCACAACTATACATAAAATAGAAATCACACTTAGAAATGGTGGACAATTAGCTAAGCAGTGGGTACGTGATGTAGCGAAACTTATTGCAAAAGAAGGAAAATCGACCACATTAAAATTACCTTTTGGGGAGGTCCATTGATATTTAAAAATTGCTCAGCAAGAATCAGACAAGCGGGGAATGTTAAGATGAACTAGAAAAGTTTGGGTAGAGTCAGATTTAAGTGTTGTTTAGGTAAGAGGAATAGTCACGAATCATATTGATCATTTACGTGAGGATGGTGAAGGGAGGACTCCGATTAGTAAAAAAGATCCACAAACCCTTAAAGTTATCTTGCATTTAGAAGAAGAACTAAAAAACTCGCTAATGTCTCAAAAATCCTTATAAATGGAAAATAAATAAAAGTGTCATTTTGATTTAAGTTTTTAATTATTAGCTAAAAAGGTATCATTCTTCGGATATTACTTTAAGCAAAATTGTTTATCATAGATTTCTTACCAATATTCTTTAATAGAATTAGGTAGATATTGGTCTAGTTTTTATATACTTTCTTTTTGAGGTATAATTGATAGACATTTTACGACTTTGAAAATATAGTAAAAATAAATGTCTGTTCATGCAATTTGAGATCCTATTTTGATCAACTGGCTAGAGAAACTTTTATTTGAGGGGTGCTCGTAACCAGTAAATATCGTTATGGCTTTAATCAGCTGATAATCGATTTTTGTTAAAATACATCCAAACGCCCCATAAACACATTATTTTAAATCAATTCACAAATATAAAAGTAGCAGCGAAATTTTCGAAAATCCAGAATTCTTAACACAGCTTAGTCTCCAATAATCACAAGTTACAAGACATTTAAATTTAATAGGAAAAAAATCAGCTAAACTGCAATAAATTTAACAAACAATGAAACTATGAAGCACATATACTAAAATTATATAACAAATAAAAAGGAATCATCCATGCATAAAACAACATGATCAGGAAAAGGAACAATAGCATATAGTATACATTCAGAAAAATAGCATACACATGATTAATACAAGATGATAATGAGATTTAATAGCGTGAGAGAACTACCTGAATGAGAATTCGTAAGGATGATTTATTTGCTTCTTTTTTCTTTTTGTTCGGTGTAAAGGTGATGGAATTTTAATGTTGTGGATCTCAATTATAACATCAACGATACCCAATCGAATTTAAGGGATGCAAACAGGTAAGATGCAGATAATTTTTTATTTACTCGTGGTAGAAAAATTACTTTCAAAAGTACTTCTGAATAGCATGAATAAATAAATATATATATATTTTTTATATATATAAAATAACAAAATAAAATATATAAATAAATGAATATCGATACATGTATTTATTATACTAAGCTAAAAAGAAAAGGTATATAATACATACTATAATACAGATATAAGTATAGATTATATATTATATAAATAAAGTATAAATATATACATGATATAAATCTTATATTGAAGTAAATAATAATAGATAGATACAAGTGTTTATAATACAAAACTATCTATAAATATATAAGATGTGTGGTTATATATTAAATCGATAGTTATAATATAGATATACATTTAAAATAAATACCATACGAATCAATAGATAAAAAATTACTTGGATAAATATTAATACATAAATAAGTATAAATAAATACTTATTTATATTATACAAACATATGAATAAGTATGGTGTATGGCTATAGTATATGTATACTTATGGTATAAAAATAAGTATCTATAGATAAGTAGATAAATACACATAAAAATCGCTATAACGGTATATTTAAGTATCTATTTGATCCCTTAGACCTAAATGAGTACCCGAAAAAACTCTTACTATTATACCCTTATACCTAAACCCTACTCGCCTATAAAAATAGTTGTGTTATGGTTAATACATTTTGAAAAATATGTGTTGGTTCTAGTTTTACAAGTGGACTATTTTTTAATTAAGTAAATATATTACCCTTTGATGTTATTAGTTATTAATTAAATATATTCTAGTTTTAGTAGATCGATATATAGCAATATATTTTGAATAATGTTTTAGAAGGATATATCTCTGTAATACTATTTTCACACTTTAAATACTAATGTTATTTCACATAAGGAGAAAAATAGTACTCCATCACACTAGCTTTTTAATCTAACTTTAAACGATGTTATTATTCTCTTTAAATAAATTTCATGAATAGTCTTCATGGTATACACCTACTTGCGAAACTTGTTTTTTAATTTTGTTTTTCGTTTTCAATTCACTAAGTTTACTTTCATTAATCGTCCCTTACTTAAAGTCAAGTAAAATACCCCTTTTAATAAATCTAATTTAATTAATTGGTTTTTAGATATTATACAAACATATGAATAAGTATGGTGTATGGTTATAGTATATGTTTACTTATGGTATAAAAATAAGTATCTATAGATAAGTAGATAAATACACATAAATACCACTACAACGATATATTTAGGTATGTATTTGATCCCTTAGACCTAAACGAGTACTCGAAAAAACTCCGACTAGGATACCCTTATACCTACACCCTACTCACCTATCTTAGCTTTAAAATCCTACCCAAAATGGATAAATATACATATCTATCTAAAACTCCCTAATCATCTAATACAAATTCTACCTAGGTTGCCTTACACTCTTATAAATATATATTTTAGAGTACATATATAGATATCTATATAAACATAAATATATAACTATATTTATGTGCTTAGACCATAATACTCATTAATTATGAAGTCGTAGGTTAAATCTTAACTTTGTATTTTAAAATAATAATAATAATAACATTGACATATATTTGTGTATTTAATGATTCATTGCAATTAAATGTCTTAGTTTTTTAAGTTCATATTTATATTCGTCTAAAAGAGGTATATTTTTTTTAAAGTTGAAATCAAATAAAATTGACTCAAAAAAAAAAATAACGAACATAAGAATCACAATGAGAACAAAAACTAACCCCCCTATATTATCAAAGAGACACCTCAGGAACCCAAAACACCCGGCTTAAAAGGGGTATGTTTACTTTCTTATTTGTGTTTTTACATTAACTTACAAACATAAACTTACAAAAAATATGTAGTACCTTACAAAGTAATATTATGAGGAACTTTATAGTTTATTTAAATTGAAATAGGTTTTAATTAGTATTTTAATTAAATACTCCTTATTAAGATTTATTTGTAAGTAATGTATAAAGAAATAAAAAATTATAATAATTATGTATTTTAAATTGTCGTGCAATCACATGAGTATCATAACTAGTAAGTATATATATATATATATATACTAGGATTAAACTCATGCGATGCACAATAATATAAGTTATTCAATTTTTATAAGTTTGATAGTTTAATATTATTTTTTCAATTAGTATTTGAGTATGATTCATAGATTTTTTAATTATTAATATTATATTTAAATATTATCTACATCTATCTAAATCTATTTTTTAGGTTTATTTTTTAAATTTAAATAATAATAATAATTTATATTAAAATTATGAGAGGTTGCCACGTGATATTTTACCTACGTGACAAATTCTGAAGCAAGCTTCTATTCTCTTTTAGTATATATATAGATATATATAGATAGATAAGATTATAAACGAAGACTTCACAATTTTTCATATAAGCAACGAATGCCACATGAAAAATCATGAGCTTTTCCAGCTAATTATTTTATTAGTTGTCAATTAGAATTTAAACTAAATTAAAATAAAAATAATAATTATATGATAGAGCATATCCATAGTTTTAAGCTAATTTGATTTACGATTGTTTTGTATTGGTGTTATCTTAATATTTAAATATTCTGAATATATATATATATATACCTAATGTTTTATCATTAAAAAGCTTTAAAATATAGAATCTTTACGTCTTAAAATTACATCCCAAACATTATAAGTGTGAGATTAACAATATTTATATATATACTAAAGTAGAATAAAAAGTTGTTTCATATTTTATCACATAGGTAAAATAACACGTGACGGCCTCTCATAATTTAAAAAAATAAATAATTATTTAAATTTAAAAGATAAACTAAAAAATAAAGTTAGATAGAGTTAGATAATATTTAAATATAATAATAATTAATTAAAAAATCTTTGAAGTATACTCAGACACTAATTGAAAGATAATATTAAACTATTAACTTATAAGAATTGTGAATATAATAATTGTTTAACTTAAATTGTCGTGCATCGTAGGGTTTAAATATAGTTATATAGATTGCAAAGTAATACAATAATCATAAACTATAAACTTTTATCAGAATAAAATATTTGGTTTATAAATTCGTACCCTCTTCAAGTTCTTGTTCTTTTTCCCTGTTTGTTCGCTTTTGACGTGATTTACTAATATATATACATGGTACTTTTTATTATTAACATCAACTGAATTTGAAGTTGAATTCGTATAATAAATCATCCTTCCAGTAAGTTTCACATTCACATATCATCTGAATGTTAGTTGATTTTTTTATTTTCTTAATGAACTAGATTATCAACCCGTGTAATACACGGGTAAATTTAATTAATTAAATATGTTATTATCTTTTTTAATAAAATTAGATTATAAACTCGCAATAACGTGGATCGAATTTAATTTTTATTTGATCGATCTTTTTATATAGTTTATAGACCCGTGATAAGGTGCGACAAATTTAACTTTAATTTGATATTTATAAATGAATAAAATATTGTGACTGGTTTTTTTATATAGTTTATAGATCTGCAATGATGGGCGTCGAATTTAATTTTTATTTGGTCGATTTCTTTATGTAGTTTATAGACCCGCTACAATGCGGGACAAATTTGATTTTAATAAAATGAAGAAAATATTGTGGCTGATTTTCTTATATAATTTATATACTCTTTAATTTTTATAAATGCATAAAGTAATTAGTCTAATTTTTTAATTACAATAACTATATCAAATATTTAAGGGGTCAAATTTGTTACTATACAAAAGAAATTAAAATTGTTAGATCGTAAAGGGTAAAAAACAATGAAGAGCTAAGATTTTTTCATGATATCCTCTTTTAATTAGATATAAAGATTATATATATCTGACTTTTTTATGTAGTTTGTATGTGTCAAGGTAATTAGTTACCATAAGCCGGTAAAATAGCGAATAGCAAAAGTAATTAGTTAGCTATTACTATTGAGTTACTTTTTATATTTACTGATAATTCAAGCATATTATTAATTAATATGTATAATATAATCAGCTGGTAGCTTTAGATATTAAATATTCAGTTACTCTTTGAATTTTGTTAATTCTATGATGTTTTGGTTTAGCTCATGTACATATAGTAGTTGCTAAAAATGAGCATCACTAATCATGTATCATGCTAAAATAATGCTTCGAATCATTGCATGTAAAGGATAGTAGGGTGTATCCATGTATGATTAGATAAACTGTGAAATATTGGCACAAAAAGTATTTTGAACATTGATTTATAGTTAATTCTAATGGTTTAAGGGTAACATGAAACATATGAATAACTAAATTAAGATAGTATTTATTTATTTTTTATTACTATATGAAGACTTAATGTCACGTTTGACCATATATATAAATTATGTGTTTTATATTTATAGGTAATAAACACGGATTATTTTGTGAAGAAGTGTGGTCCCACATGAAGTGCGTCTTTGAGCTTTTTTGTGAAAAAGCAAACCCTATAGTAAAGACGAAGTAAAATCGGTTGGTGTCAATGAATGAAGTTGAAAGATGGATAAAAACAGAGCAAAAACGCCACCATTGAAATATGCCTAAAATAGTTACGACAATAAAGTACACATCATAACTATTAATGTTTAACACGTATCATCCTCTTGATTTTTGACATTATTATAAATTTTAAATTTAAATCTAATCTTGATAAAGGAAATTTTATTTATTTATTTTCTTTAGATACAAATTCACATATCCATAATCCCATACACCTGATATGTGTTTTTCGCTTTTAGAAAAATAAAATGACTCATGAAAGAAATATTACCGATAATTTTGGATGTCTATGAAAAGTACGTCTGCTGAAGGCAAATATTAAGATCATAAATCATTTTAGATCTTACTGATAATTTGCCCTTCAACGTTTGAAATATCTTAAAAACCTATGTCTAAAAGGGTGCTTAAAAAGAAGGCTTAATACATTTTGTCACCAACGTACTCTCCTTCATTTTTCGAGATCACCATTATACTCATTTTAATACTAATGTCACCAACATACTTGTTAGTTAATTATTGAGGTCACCAACTTTAATGATTAATTTGTAATCATAATTGTGTAAAAACATGAAGATTAGTTCCAAAAATTACAAAACTTTATTTTCGTAACCCAATATTGGATATAAACTTTCTCTAAAAATTTGGGAATTTTTATAATTTTATTTTATTTATTCTCAATTTAATACAAAACTATTACTAAAATGGAGTGTTTAATCATAAAAATTAGTTCCCAAGGCCAAAAATTATTGAAATTTTTTCTGAGGTTTTTATATCAATAAATAACACTCCACAACAAAAATTATATCATTTGAATTCTTTTTAGTATTTATTTTAAATTTGTGTGCTTTTAATCTTAAAATATTGAAAAACCGGGTTTTATTGCTCCAAAAGACTTGAAATGTTTACACAAGTCTTATAATAGTTAGAAACTGAGATGATAAAATTTTCTTAATTTTTCATGAATATTTGCTATTTTATTTGAATTTTTATCACATTTTTGACATAAATTGAGAATAAATAAAATACTATTATAAAAATTCTCAAATTTTTACAGAAAGTTTATATTCAATATTAGGTTATGAAAATAAAGTTTGGTAATTTTTGGAACTAATCTTTATGTGTTTACATAATTATGATTGCAAATTAATCATTAACGTTGGTGACTTCAACAATTAACTAACAAGTATGTTGGTGACATTAGTATTAAAATGAGTAGGATGGTGATCTCGAAAAATGAAGGAGAGTACTTTTATGACAAAATACTTTAACCCTAAAAAGAAAATCAAGACTTCAACATTGTAGAATGTTTGGTAAATGATCTTCTGGGCCAATTTTGAATCATCTTCGTTATGTTTAACAGAAGCTTAATATATAGCTGAAGTTTGATGTTTGAAAGCAAAGAAGTTTAAAAGTATTCCGGTGAAGAATGAAGCAGATAGCTACTGCACATCATATCATGCTCAATCTAATCAGACCATATAACAAGATAGACTAAAGAAATTGATAAACCAATAATATTCGATGCAACGTCAGTGAGTTATATGAACATACACTCAAACGAAATGGAAAATCTTGTGAATATTAGATGATAGCAAACTACAAGCAATCAGCAGATCTAGAAATATATCACAACATATATGACGACTTTGGTAGCTAAAAAGAACTCAGAAAGGAACTATGAATATACACGATAGCAGCTTTCTAGAAAACCTACAATGAATTTACATATTCATCAACATCATCAACCCTGAAAAAAGGAAACAATATAATTGAAGCTATAAAGAGAAGATAGAATCACAACTGAAACTCTTGTTACAGGAAACCTTTGCTTCCAACCTCCCGATGATGAGTTGATGTGGCAACCCAACAAATCAAATCAATATGAGCTTTGCTTTGTTGAAATGCAGCAGTGGAGCATAACAAGAACTGGGAAAAATGATTTACAAACGACGTGTTCTATATGTCACTGTGGTAATTCATTACTAGTGACACCTATTCCCGATTTATCAACCAATCGGACATTATAGCGTTGATAAACTCTGGGGCGATTCTCAGCCCACCATTGCTCTGCTTGTTTCTCACTGAATCGCTTTCGGCTGCATTAGAAAAGTTGAAGGGAATTATTAGTCTTTTCCATTTAACTCACTTTTAACGTTTTGAGCGAGAGCAAACTACTAATTTTCTTTTGTGAAACATGCAGGGACAAGTTGAGTGGTCAGACTTGCAATAATCAGAGGTGGCAAATTGGACATGTTGGATAATGGATCAAAACATCTAGCTTTTGGTAAAAGTTGAAACACGTTGGTTGATGCTTTAGAAAGAAAGACTAGAATCTATTATGCTTTACTTATGATTCTAGAGGCATAAACTTTTCAATGGATGACGAGGCTTTATGCTTTAGAAAAGACTTTGGGGGACTATCGACCCATGTGACCCATTCAACCCGAATCGACCCATTCATTAGTACAAGGGTTGAAATTCCCACATCTAAGTGGCAGATGAGATTGACGATTAATCTATTATGCCTCTAGAATCATAAGTAAAGCCCACCTTCCTCATATCCAAAGGGAAATCAAAGAAAGACTAGCTATGTTGAAACAACCAGCAGACACGCTTTTACAGCAACAACAACACTACCCAATCCCGCTGAGGGCGGGGTATAGGGGGAGGTAAGATACGCTTTTGTCCTTGCATTTTATATTTTACAAATATAATCACAAAAACTGCATAGTTACATTTATAATCCAGATGTCTAATTTTTTATTTTATTTTTTATTTCAGAAACAATTTACGAGGCTATGCATTCTGAACACATCTTTGGAGACGTTTAGTCCATTTGATCCATTCAACCTGTCCCCATCCTAGCTGATATTTTAGTTTCGCCATTTGACTCATTAGAAGAGCAATATAACCCCAATCAACCCATATACCTATGAATGGGTCAAAATTGCCACATCTAATTATACATTCAGGAATACGTGGAGGCAAAAAAGCATACCTGAAGCGGACCCGCTTAAGATCTTTAATACCTCCAGGCAAGGATGTCAGAGTAATATAAACGCCAGGTTCATCTTGCTCAACCCATTCATCTTCACCACGAGAGTCACCATCTTTGCTTCTGCCACCATTTCTTGCTGTTGCTTCTGAATGCCCTGCTTTGTTCTGGCCCGAACTGCGGTTTACCATGGAGCTTGATCCATTTAATTCTGACGGTGTGTCTGAACCACTTAAATCAGGTTCTTTATATAACGTCATCTGACCATGAGGCTGGTCAAACGAAGCATTTAACAAGACGTCACTAGTAGAAAGATTGGAGTCGAAGGAAGTGAAGGAAGGAGATTTGATGTCCCTTGCAGCTCCTACTGGCAATCTTTCTGCCATGTCTTTCAGCTTTTTGCACAGACAAAAGTGAAGGACATAATCAGCAAAAAAGTCTAACAGCATAACGTTAACCATTATAGTTACATGATGTGCATAATATATTCATCCTCCTCTCCACAGAAGAATATACATTCATAAAAACATTAAAAGTTAACAACTCATATCACTTGCTTTTTCTATCTCACACTCAGAATTAGAGATAATAACTACTCATGTCTCCACTCCTCTATCCATCTTAATCAATGGGTACATCAAATAGATAAGACCATATTCCATATATAAGCCATCCTAATGTTTTTAAGGCGCATAGCAATGCACACATTTAGTAAGGAATCATACAATTAACTAACTGGGTAATTTATATATAGACAGTGACCGTTATTGGGTTTTAAAAGTAATGAATAATGAAATCGAACATACAGTGCCCTCATATATGGAACAAGTATTAAATCGACCAACATTTCTTAAGTAGAAATATTCCGATGCACTAAGCAATAATCCAAGAACAATTGATAATGGAAAGAACCATGGAAGGTTCTAGTAACAATAAGTGATTTATATTTGGGTGCGAAGGAGGGAGGGTGTCACATTAGCACTTTACCAGGAATTAAGAAAGCTATTTGTCAAAATATATCAAAATATATTATTTTAGATGCAAAATTATGTTTAAGATAGACAAATTTTAGAAAATAGTACATAGGATTCACAAATTCTAGTGACGAGTAAAAACTGGACTGGTTCAGTATTATGCAACACAAGAACAATGTATCTAATTAATGGGGCATTGAAGAAAGTTTAACAACATTAGTCTTACTTGTGCTGTAAGCGATTTGATCACTTCTTTTGCTGCCTTACATTTTGAGCTTTCCTCCCCTGCAATTGCTATTGCCTCCTTCAGTTGTTTAGAAGTTCTTTCCAGCTCAACCTCTTGAAGTTTGGCTTTACGAGTAAGACTTTCAACCTGAGATGAAGACCAAATTAAATATAACAGCCATATTTCCTATTCACACCATTATTTTCCATCATGAAAGCACTCAAAGAAGACTTGTAGTATCAACCTTACTAACATTTTATATATATAGTCGTCTAGCACAGTCCGTTTATTGCTTTAAATCATCAAACTCCAATTCATCATAATATCACCATCACCTGAAGATTTTGTCTACTACTATCCATCTATTTATTTCTTGACCAATGCATCTTTTCATATAGATCTTACTTTTGCCAATGCCTTTTATTCTATATGTTCCAATTTTTGCAGGTTTGTAGAATTATTTGGCTTGTAACTAAAAACTTAAACGTGTTATATAACATTTTCCTACCCACTGTGTTTCTAGGGATAGAAACAGACTTCAGACCACTTTACTGACAGAAAAACGACTCTAAGGGACTTTTACCGATTGCATCTCTGCTTGCTTGAGTGATACCCACATCAGAGATGCAGATGTTACAACCATATGAAGACCTAATAAACTATGAGTATTTGCTACCCGGTAGTTTACATTGAATTAACACTAAATATTAGCAATAAATATGAAAGATCAGGTACAGCCAAGTCTTTTAATTTATTGTGAGAATATCATCACGCAAAGATCATTTTCCTTCTTATCTCTACTTTTTTGTTCATTTTTTCTTCCATGACTTTAACGGGTCAGAAGGGGTACGTTATGGACAAGATGAAACGGGTTGGATTGGACTAACTTAAAATGGCTAATTAGTGTGTCTTATATGGTTAAAATTTATATTAGTCAGATTTAATCTGATTTTTGATTAAAATGATTTAGGAGGTTTTATGCATTAAAAGTACATTTTGGGCAACTTCTGACCCGTCTCCTTTTAAGCCGTTCTATAAATTTACCCATTTGAACGTTAAAGGCAACACGAATCGAATCGACCCATTCATAGGTAAATGGGTCAAAGTTGCACCTCTACTCTTTATAAAATTCATATACAAGAATGAAAAGAATTTAAAATAATATGCTTCACGAAGTAAATGGGTACAAATACAACGCATGAAAAAGTAATATACCTGTGATCTTAGTTTAGTTATTTCTTGGTTGAGGCTATCATTTATCCTTTTAGCATCATCCACCATGATCCTGGGTGAAGATAGTCCAGCCAAAGTTGGTGTTGGTGTTGTTGAGCGAGGCGGGCTGGGCCGTCTAGATACTGGTGATGTTGCCCGTGAAACAATTCTTGACCCAGGGACTGAAGCAGAGAAAAACTTTTTAGAAGAACCAAAAACTGGATTGAAAGATTTAGAGATATTAAGTGCTCCCCACTGAGAGCTTCCATTAGGAATTGGTGACACACGACTACTATTTGGCTCAAGCTTCTTGTTGCGTTTAGAAGAATAACCTTCCACTGGTCTCGAAGATTCCATTGAAGCTAATCTAGCAAGACGAGGACGAGATCGTTGATCCAAATTATCATTTTTTTCATTTTGGTCATTGAAACCTTGATTTATACTTCCTCTTCTACTCACAGAAGACTGTGATGATCCATCAGTTCCAATAGCTTTCTTCAATTTATTAACACAATTATCACAAACACGGTATGGTTTGTTTGGATTCGGTGCCATAGAGGCTCTAAGTGACTTCTTGCTACTACATGAATGGCAGAAAACAAGACCACAATTGTAGCAATTATGGCGTTTTCTTTTAAAATTAAATGGAAGGCGGCACCCAGAACACATAGACTGGTCGATTCCTGAAACCCACTTATGAAGGCATATAGCTGCAGTAAAATTAGTACCGCAAGCAATACCTTTAACTTGTTTATCTTTTAAGGCTTCTACTAAAGTTGGATAATTTCTATCATCTGTATCTCCATGACCTAATCGACCATTAGCTCCTTTTCCCCAAGTATAAACTTCTGTCCTTGAAGTTAAAACTGCAACATGGTGGGCCCCACATGCTATCTCCTCTATGAAACTCTTTGAAAGCTTACCTTGAACACAAAATGGGAGCTTCCCGTCAGCATTAGGATTTCCTAGTTGACCATAAACAGGACTTCCCATGGTATACACATGGCCCGAAGTAGTAAGTGCTAGGGTCATGCTGTGTCCACATGCAACTTGACAAAAATTTGGATCAACTAGTGCAGCAACACAAGTAGGTACTAGTTTAGTTTCCTTATCACCGTGCCCTAATCGACCTTTATCCCCATCTCCCCATGTAAATAGTTTACCTGAAGAACAATTACTTGAACTTGAATTACCAACCATAACTTCTACAACTGCAGCAGTATGCCATACTCCACAAGCGGCTCTTACAGTTCGAAGTCCTTTTAGTGACTCAACTTCTTTAGGTCTTGAAACACTTTTCCGATCTCCGTGGCCTAAAACGCCGAAAGTTCCATCACCAAAAGTGAACAGTTGACCAGCTGATGTCACCACAGCAGTGTGCCAGGGCCCACATGAAATAGCTGAAACGTGTATACCCTCTAATGGACCATTAACCCTCGTCGGAACCCAACGGCTAACTTCATTACCGTGGCCAAGAATACCAAAATGCCCTTCACCCCATGTGTAGAGTTCACCCGAGAGGGTGACAGCACATGTATGATACTCGCCACATGCTATAAGCTCTATGTTTGTATTACTAAGAGCATCAATTAACTTTGGATGTAAAACATCTGAGTCTATGCCATGGCCAAGCCTACCCCCTAATTCTTCACCCCATGAGCACATTTCCCCTTGCTTTGTAACTAAAGCTGCGTGTCTTCCACCACAAGCAACGTTCTGAACATCAAGAACTACTGCAGATTCTAACGCTTTAGGTAACAAAGAATCAATTTTAGTACCTAAACAACTGCCTGCTTTGTGGGGTCCACCACCTACGACACCATCTCCGGTGATTTCACCCCAAATGAAAACATCTCCCAATGCATCTCCATCATCATGACCAGAACCGTGACTTGATGAGCTAACGGCACTTGATAAGCTAACTCTGAAGGCATCCACCCCCATGCCTCTCAAGTGGCCATGCATGCTGTCAGAACCGCCAGAAGACACTGAATGGACAGACCCATTGGCAGAAATGGGAGGAAAGAAACCCTTGGGGGGAAGCTTATACAAAATCTCATCTGGAAATGTCTTGTCTAAACCATTTTTAGGAGGGCTTCCGTATGGACTGTGAAGGCTGAGAGGATCAACAGTATCCTGAAATGCAACATATAGAATGATATAACCTTTTTTAGGTCGAAGAAAATATAACACATGTGCAAAAATACATATCTAAATATAGAAGTGGAAAAATGGGGGAGTTAGTCGTTTGGGTAACAGTCAAGTCAGATCACATGTTGTACTGGCTGAAACAGACAGGATCGGGTTGATCCGCAATGACTAGAAAAGTTATACTATGTCAACAATAATCTAATCTAGTTTCTAATCTAAATCTATTTATGAGGTTTTGTGCAAAATGAAAAAAAAGAAAGGGAAGTTTTTTGGACATGCGACCTGTTCGACCCATCTGACCCGTTTCCTTTTTAGCTAACTTTATTGATATTACCTGTTTGACATGTTAAATATAACACAGAAACGGATTTACCCATTCATAAGTAAATTCCTAAATGGGTAGAAATAGCCACCTCGACATAAATGTAGTGGATACATACATGGCACCAGAGAGGAAGCTGTACCTTCTGTGAGCTATTGCCACTACCAAATGGAGAATGTAAAGGGGAGCTTCTTTGTGTGTACGTCCTGGGACTATTAGCTTCAGATGGGATTTCATCACTTCTTGATTCTGGTCTCCAATTTCGTTGATGGCCACGTGATATCAGTGCTTTAAGACCACTAAACCACACCTCCGCTTCATCCTTATCTTTACAGATCTAATTAACCAAAATGAATTGCAAGAACATAAATAGAAATTCTCAAAACCTATTAATGGGAAATACAACGTTAGAAATAGTACAAATTGTGACAATAGTTTGAAGTCCTACCAAATCCAAAGACCTATCATTGTATATTAGGGAAAACGATTGATACTCCTTCTCAGGCCTTGGGTACCTTTGAAAGATTGGCTACACAACAATGTAAAATTATCATAGATATTGCTTGCAACAAAAACTGATACAAGTAGATTTATTTGAATAATACAATACCACAGTAAAGCAGAATAATTCAAATGATAATGCCGTAAACCGAAATGAGGAAACTATACAACGAAAAACAAATATCCCTGGCCTAGTATCGGGTAATATAGAGATGAAACCACAAATAGAGAACTGAAGTTCTGTCTTTGAACATAACCACCAAAAATAGAAGTAGCACATGCACAAGCACACGCACATGACATATGAATGCATACTTTGTGTGTATATTGATTCGAAAAGAAAAGGTGATTTAAGTAATCATAATTTTTGTGATCCTAAACAGGTTTCTCGTAATTGAACAGCGAGTATCTGATCCAGATATTTACTATTTAATTTGAATTTTGTTTGAAGTCATGTTCTTTCTTTCTGGATATGATTCCTAGTTTTGATTTAGATGGCAAAAAAAAAAAAAAAAAACTTGGGGCTGAAAAGCTTTTATGATTTTCCTCTCACATTAATCTTGCACAAGATAATATCTGTAGAGCAAATAACTTACAGTTCGTTGCCCTGATACGATTCTGGAGACATGACTTAACCTAAGTTGTTTTTCCTCTTTCCCAGAAAACCATATGAGAATAGACTCATCCTGAAATAGCAGAAAAAACCAGCATCACTTCAATAGCAAACTATTAACTACCCAGTCACAAAGAGATGAATATTATTTTCATTTACAAACACATGCTGTTCAACTTGTTTAGAAGATAATGGAAGGATATTTGGTGATTTCAAATGTATCTATTCATGAAAATACAGACGGAAATATAATAAATTCACATAAATAATACCTAACAGAGGTGCTTAATCACAAAAGATAAAAATCAAACTTACATTAGCCAACCTGAAGGGACAAAACTTAGGCTTCCCCCTTCTTCCATATTTGAGAAGATAAGCCCCTTTCTTAAGAGCGGTAATGGCCTGTGGTAAATGTAATTCAAAAGGGTAAGTTAAACAGAAATCATCACATATTTTGTAATATTGAGCTTGCAAAAGGTAAACAAGTTAGATTTACAACCATTAGCAAATGTCAATATTCAATCGGACAACAACATTATATATATTGATGATCTTCTAGTTGTCATATGTTTCTGAGAATATTAGGTCACTTAAAGCAATCAATATTCAACACACAGGTAACATACATGTTGATGACGTAGTGTATTATAAACTAGCTTTTGGACTTAACACTCCACGTAGAAGCGGTAGCAAGTTGAACAATATAATTGATTGGTTTGAAAATTAGCGCATTTGGCATTATTCTAACACTCCATACAGGCTAACTGAACTTGCATAAAAAAAACATAATTACTTGACGATTTCATGCCTAAAATGTACACAAGCATGACTACCTCACGTACGAACAGACTTCATAAAAAATTACAGAGCTCATAATTTTCTCGATTTCCACTCTGTGTTTGTTTCTCTAAATCTCCCACACTCACATTCAATAAACAGAGTTATGGACTCCCATAAACACTAGCATAATTTACATTCTCAATCTTCCTACATTGGGTACATTAGGATTGCATTGGAAATCATGCATGAGATTATCCACATAGATTTAAAGCGAAAATAAGCTGAATGAGGAAATGGTATTTTTGTGTGTGTCAATCCTTCCGTCATAGAGTTTTTTCATGGTGACGGGTCAAGATTGGATGGCTTCAAATGTGACAGATGAAACTAGGCTCCCACATAATTTTATATACAACTTTACACATTTGATCTTTGTAATAATCTACTCCTAGATTCCTATTATTTACATCATGGTGAACATGCTTTTATCTTGAATGTTGATTACTATTCTAGGTTTGCAGTACATAAAAATTACCCAGTAGTTTTGACCCAGGAGTGTTGCCTCAATCAGATTTTATCAAAATTCGATTAGCTGATTTGCATTGGCACTAAAGGTTGTAACTGCAATACTCCAGCTGATGTTTGATCATTTACTCTAAAGGATGAGAAACATGTAAATAGGAAGTGGATGGACGTTAACCACTCTTAAAAAAATATGGAACACAGGTCACTCTAGTTTTTGTACAGTAAACTGATGCCCTATATATAGAAATGTTTGATCTTTTGCTAATATAAATTGTTCATCATCCTTCCAAAACTTTGTTTGAAACCTACTTCTTATATGCAAGATGAAAGGCAAATTTTAGGGGCAAGGACGAGGAGGTACATGTTAATTAATGTATTATAAACATAAGATACAGGAAATAAGTAAAGAAACATGTGCATCTCCAAATAATAATATGTTCGTTATTGCTAAATTTAGGTGACTGAAGTCTACAAATCATGCAATAACAGCGATTCTTACACCAGAAATCATCAGTATAAGCCTCATAACATGGTCAAATCATGAAAAAGTGAATAACAATAGTTCAAATTCCCTAGTGATATGTTGCTTATAGATTCTACCTTCTATAAGCCACGCGTCACCGCAAAGTAACTAATTAACTTTACCTTAAGACTTAAAAAGTCATAATTATAGGTAACTAACAATCAATCTAAAATCATATAATAAGAAAATGTATCTAGAGTTTCAATTAGTATCTATATCTACACATTTAACTATAATTAGCATTAACATTTATTGTAATAATTAGGATCAATTTACCTGCTCAATATCTCTTTCAACTTGTCCACCGGTTCTACTAACATCTGAACTCATTGTCAACAATAATCAAATAAGCAAAATTACGTAGCAGTCTCTACTGCCGTAACAATTAACCTCCATTTTCTGTTAATCTCGTTCATCAACATTAATCGCAAATCTCCAATACATTGACCTAAATAAACACCGAACCAGCAGAAGCAATTGAGAACTATTTAATTAATTGCACTGATAGTTGAATTTGACGGATAAAATCCATACTTAATTTGTATCAATTTGAGATGGAATCTGTGAGGGTTTTAACGGCGTATATTTAGCTGAAAATGTGCGTTTTTTATTGAAGGTGTGATTAATGGAGGATAAAATTGAAAAGTAGGAGAGGTTAAAACCTAATTGATGGTCGATTGGGATTGATTGATTGATCTGGTGGTGAAATGAAATCAGGAGTTGAAGGAAGAAAGAGAAAGTTAGAGGTGGTGGTGGCGGTGGTGGTGATGGTGATGGTGGTGGACTAAAAGGAGTCCTAATTCCTAAAAAGGGGAAGTAAAGAGTGTGTTGTAGCAGTAATAAAATCATTGATTGGAGTTTATAATTAGTAATCGGTGATGTTTACTTACGGTTTGACTTTTAAATTAGAAAGATTATTATTTGTATATAAAATTTCTTTTTTTTGTTTTTAAAAAATAAATTATTATTATTATTTTGTTTTTACAAACTTACTTTTACTTTATTTAAATAAATAAATTAATAAAAATTTGTTAACGTAAAGTTGTCTGAGTACAATTATTTGTTGTGTATTGTTTTTTGTTAAATTTATTATTATTTTATTAATAATGAAAACAAAAAAGAAGTATTAAAAGAATTTGGTCAGATGTGATTAGTTGTTGTGCATTGATGAATTTGTCTCGAGTACAAAAGAACATTTATAGGGAGTAATACGATGTGACATAATAAAGAGAATGAAGTTTAGTCCGTTTGTGTGTCATGTAGTATTGTAGAAAGCTCTTTTGTAATTCTTTTTTGATTGTACCGTTTGGAAACAAATTATTGAAAGTAAAATTGTTAGTTAGTTTCGTCTTAAATATTGTTTTCCTTGACCGAACTTATTTAGAAGTAATACTCTTAATAGATTGAAAATCATTAATTAAATTAAAAAAGGTTTTACAACTTATAAATGTTAAAAATTATAATTAAAACACATGTATAAACGGAAATTAAGGACTTTATTAATAGATTTTATTATTTAATTAAGAAAATCTATGTGTATTTTCTTAAATGTGTTTATTGGTTATTCATCGTAGTTATTGCAGACAACGTTTAGACGTAAGACTGATGTCAAATTGGTAATACAGTTGACACATCTTGATAATATGTGATAATATGGTATGTAACACAATCAAGTAGTACTCATATTCGAGAACATTTGACAAAGCATCGAACATATATGGTACTTCAGATGTAACGACAAATGACGTATTACTTTGTTTCATTCGCCTAATCGGGCGTATGGCAAATATCTTCTTGTGAATATAATGTGACATTTGATGGATGTGAAGATAACTATGGATGTCATTGGTTTATATTGTATATATTCACATTACGATTCACAATTATCGGTAAGAAATTGATTTAACTTATGTTATTGTTTTATCACATGTTTTATCTTTTATATTTTTTTGTTTTAATTCGGTTTTTATCGATATTTTAAGTCTTCTTGATAAACGCATATTTGTTTGGCACAAGCTTAACGAGAATGGGTAAGTGACTAGTTTGAAACCAAGCAAGCGACAAGATAACAAAAAATTACTCTAGTACAAAATGAAAAATGTAATTTACCCAATATAGATGTATACATTTTTTTTCTTCCTGAAAGCTGTTATGCCAAATATTGAAAGTCAAAGGTTGAGAGTGAAAATTTGACAAAACCCAAGTGACTGAAAGGATTGAACAAAAAAAGTGTTTGGTGGCCACAGAAGCTTGACGATGATGGCGAGCATGAATAATACTTTTCCAACATTTTTCCAATTTAATAACTGCAACGTAACTTTCTTCATCATTTTTGTTTCCATGATTATATAATTCCCTGCACTATTATATAATGGTCTTCGCCTTAGGTTTACTGCTTATGAGCTTAAAAGCTTGAGCTTGTGGCTTGTTTAAATCGGAAAGCTCAATTCTGTAAAGCACATAAACTGTTCAAAAATAGCTTATAGAATTTTTCAAATTTCAATATTAGTTCTATAAGCTTGGAAATTGTAATTTGAGATAGTAACTAGTGTGGTAAATTGTGATGTGTATTGACTGTTGCATTGCTTTACATTATGCAGAATGATATTGTTAAGAGCAACCATGTAAGCGTTGAGAATTGGAATAACATAGCAAGTATCAATCTTTTCTCTACAAAACAATGTCTAGATGGGAGGTAAGTTTGTTATTATTTGTTGAATGATTAATAGTTGTTTCATTTATGATCGCTTTGTTTTATTTTAATTATATTATATATGAATGGGTTGTTTTGGGTTATAGTTTATTTCTAACGGGTCGAATATATTTTTTCATCTAAAAAGGGAAGAAGTGAAATGGGTCGGACAGACTTACTGTGGTTTATCCAAAGTGTAATTTTTTATATAAATATAACTTCCTAAATCACTTAATTAATACTCCAATAGATTATAGTTGTATTAACATTTAATAGGTTGTATAGCTAAATATTAAGGATTTAATGTTCATTAAAAATCCGAAAAAGATGCTCAAAAAGTGATTATGGGTCAACCTAATTCGACGCGTATGTACAAACCAACCCATTGACATAAACTTTGAACTGTTAGCCAACCTGCCCATTTTGCCACCTCAAGGTTATACACTTATACCTTATCCTATTATAAAATAGTAGAATATGGATCCTTGTTTTCTAATTATTTGATGTCTTTTGATTTATACAGAACATTTGATTTGTGTAACTGTCGTAAAAGTCTCAGCTCATTTGTCAGCCCATTACTTGCTGCTCCGTCAGGTGATCTTGACCTACTTCCATACCTTATGATACATCGATAACTTCTCTCCCCTTGTAATTCAAATCATTTTTCATAAGTTATTTGTATGATACATTGCAGGCGTAGAAGCTTCGATATCGAATGAAAATGTGGTAGCAGTAAAAAATGCCAATATACTTGTGGAAGTGCAGGATGATGATAAGATTGAGCTCAGAAGCATCACTTATACAACAAATTCCTTCAACCTCTTTCTGAGATTTTATATATGTCATGCTACGTCATTAATAACAAAAGATATACTCTCCTAGTTTTCAGGTCGAGGCTAACAATTATACATTACATATATATACGTCTAAAAGTTCTGTATCTCTAGTTAAAAGTAACTTAGTCTAGGTTATATAATGGCAATCACAACACTAAATAGCAAAGTTCCTACAGCTGATTTACGGTTGAGATATGTTGGCAACACTATCATACTTGGCTTACAAGCTTACTTGATCTTCTTGATTAATAAGATATATTGCATTTTCCTGAAGTGCTGGATAAAGATGATGATTATCATGTTAAGTTAAGATCAATGATAGGAACTACAAAAGCATTAATTAGTCGTAGAAAAAGAATTCTCGACCCAAAACAAGAATAAGAGAAAGTCACATGTCTTGTTGACTTAAAAGCTCATTGTTTAATATATTTTTTTCTATATCCAAATTGACGCCAATGTTGCGAGGTAAATTGTTTGTAGTTGAATTTTTATTCTAATTCATTTAGACATTTACAGAGGATATTCTTCTGTTCCAGGTAAAAGTGGAATTACCAGGGAAGGAGACACAAATAGTATTTGATAAGGTTTTGACAAATTTGGCTCGTACAGCACCACCAGTTCCTGGCTTTCGTAGACAAAAAGGAGGTAATCTGTAATTTGAAAGAAATATGTCCAGGCTGTTCTTATGTTTTTTATTTTATTTTACTTAATGAAAATGCCTATCTTTCAATAAGCGCTTTGTGGTCAAGCTTTCCATTATTTGGACATAAATTGTTTTTGATCAATGCAACCCATTTCGATCCATATAAAGATTTCCTTTATTGAGCCCTTACCCAATCTGACCGAGCAACCCATTTCGCCACGTCTAGTGGTTAGAAAAGAATCAACTGATATTTTTCTGCAGCATTCTTGCACTAGTGTTATCTATTACTTATTTTTCCACTCCATGCTCCTTATAAACTGGTACTCCTGACACTTTCTCTTTTTCATGTGGATGGTGGCTTGTAGGGAAGACATCTAAGGTAACATCACATGATTCATCTATTTTAAAGATTTCCTTTTTTGTTTAGAAAAAGTTGAATGTTTTCTCTGAATCTTTCCTTTGATACTCGTAATACTTCTATCATTCCTGTATTTTGAATATTTGGCCTAGCTGGCTACATCTAACTGCAAATATGTTTCCCCCTTTGTTAATTACCTAATATCTATGCCCTCTAAATGCCAGCATAAGAACTTTTTGGACTACCATCAATTACATCATTAAGTAGTATCACAGTGGTCAGTTTGCTAATTCTAAGTTTAAAATTTGTGAAGAAAGGAAAAATGTTGAAAATATGATGGAACTACCCAATGGTAAGTCTGGCAATATCCATGTGATGGATGGAGTTATTTCTTTGACGGACAAAACTATTGTTCTGTTTGTATTAGATGTCAAGTAGAAAATAAATAGCAATCTGTTATCATGAATCTTCTACACAAAAGCTAATTCAGAAAATTTTTGCAGGTACCCAAAAGCTTTGTTTTGTCAATTATTGGTGAAGATCGTGTTACAAAATTCGTAATACAAGAAATAGTTAGCTCCACCATGGCTGATTATGTGAAGCAGGCAAGTTAGTGCTATTGCTTTATTTGTCCCCGACTTAAACCCAAGCAGTTGATCTAAAGGTTGATCATAGGTCCCTCGGTTGACTAGATATTATCAACTCCTTTAGGGGTCTTGTCTTTAGGTCCGAAGACCTAAACCCTTATTTGGCCATGTGGATGGGTTGCTTTGCCTGAACCCTGTCCCCATGGATTGGTTGTTCCAAAAGTGTCACGTTTTAGTTGGCAAAATGGGACGATTGCTGAAGTGGTCAAAGCGGATTGGGATCAAAACATGTAATTTTCTGGTACAGGTCTGGTTGGCTTGACCCGACTCCGTTTCTACAAAACAAATAATATATTTTATAAATAGTTAGTGCCAAATATGGTAATAAAATTTGTTATATTTTTTTAATAAAATAATGTAGAAGGTTTAATGAATCATAAATATATTTTGGATGACTTTTGACCCATTTGACCCGTTTCCTTTAAGCTATATATTTACATTTATTTAACAGAATTTCACTGTTGACCCGTTAGATATAAAACACAGCCAAAATGGATCAACTTATTTGTTAATGGGTCAAAATTGCCACTTTTTCCATGTTATAATATTAGCGCAGAGCAACTTTCTAAACTCATGACTCATTTGGCAGAACAATATTTCTGTAAAGGATAACAAGATCAACACCATTCAGACTATAAAAGAGCTACAATCATCATTTACCCCTGGGAGTGATTTTGGATTCAATGTAACACTTGAGCTTGAAAAACCAGATACTGAAACGAATAGCCCAGACTCATCTGAGATATCTGAAGTCTGAAACTGACAAATACTTTCACGTTCTTTATAACTTTTGATCCGAGTCACACTATCATTCCTATACTGAACTTTTCTGATGGAATTTCTTTGTTTTCCCTTTTATGTAAATGACCAGTAACATGTAATCTAGAGTCCCACAAAATTGTGACAGTTTTTGATTTGAGTCATACTACCATTACTGAACAGGTGAGTTTTCATACAGGTCAAAACAAGTTGGGTTGACATGCACAAGTTTATTCAATTTATCCCTTATTCTTGTTCATAATACTCTGTATAACTTTGTAGAAGAAAGCAAGTTTGTGCCACATTTTTTCTATAGTTAATAGCTACATAAAGCATTGGAGACAGTTTAGTCTTCAATGCTGTCTTAAATCAATGTATTTGCTTGGTCAATAATGTTTAGTTGATACGACAAATCCCTTTCGTTAGTAAAACCATGTTGGTTTGCTGTAATTACTTATATTATGAACTTATAATGCAAACCGAGTTTACTCCAAATAACATTTATGAAATCTTCAACAAATATTGAAGGTTCCACAATATCGTTTCAAGTAATGTAGTTATTTGAAACCAAATCTATCCAAAAAGCTCACCTATTACAGCGAATGCAATATACTATTGGAACTAAGCTGCAACGTACAAGTTTATCCAAACACCAAATATGGTATTGACAAGCATGGTACCAACTAAACATAAATTCTAGTCACAAAGTTCAGTCATTTGGATCACCTGGTTTAAGTTCTGTTTTATTTAAAACTAATTATTTATCAATATAGGGCGGTGTCAATTCCAGTACGAAACGAATATGAAGGCTTTAGTTCTGTCCAGTTTTTTCAATGCAGAGTACGAAACGAATATGAAGGCTTTAGTTCTGTCCAGTTTTTTCAATGCAGAGGACAGACCGATTTTTGCATTACCCTACTTAAATCAGTGTGATAAATAAGCTCTCATCTATTGTGGTAAACACATATACAAAATCACTAGTAGCCTCACGTTACTGACTTGACTGTCACCATCATCAGATTAGAACACACGCACAAAAGACGAACAAGAAAATGGTAACGTACTACAAACATGATTTCCATGACAATAAGATACCAAAACTGTATGCTTCTCAATAACACAATTAAGGCTCACCGTCCGCGATTTTCCATCCGGGCTCTCTACATTTAAATAAATCTATAGACATACTTGGGCTCTGAGAAGCATCATACACAAACGAAAAACATAATTGTCAATAGTTTCCGTGTATCTACGTAGTAAATATAGCTATTCAAAGCCAATGCCTCAGTGCATGGTAGGGCGGGGTGAACGTGGACGAACAGGGGTCTTTGAAGGGCTTACCCTGCAGAAAAAAGAAGTGTGGATTAGAGAAGAGCAATTTGGCACATTTCCATGTGAATGGGTCGAATATGGTTGTGTTTAATCTCTTACGGACCAAATGCATTGATTAAAAGTTCTAGCTGAAATGTAAAAATGTCAGATGCAGGGTTAAAAGATGCCCTGAATATGTTTTTAATGCATACAACCTCCTAAATTCTTTTAATCGTAAACTTAGATCATTATAGTGTTCATAATTACCACCTTAATTATTCATGATCTTTTTGGGAAAAAAGGAAACAAAAAAGGGTTTGCGGGTCAACCCAACCCCATCTCACTCATGCTAAAACATTACATATTTCAACCAATTACCCAATCCCCATCACACAATCCACCTGACCTCCCAGTTTGCCACTTTAGTGTGTATATAAATCAAACCATGGCAATTCAGAGGATACAGAAGCGTTTGAGACAGAATAAAGTACCTTATTGGTAATGATCCTAATACCGCACCGCTACAGTTCAGAGCTGCAATAGCACTCTCAGCCTGTAAGATCCAACACATGATTAGTATCTTGTATAAATATATGTAAAAGCAAGTTCCATAAGAAAGAAAGAGAAAAATAGCGAGAAACTGGTAAGCCATCTGTTGAATACCTTGAATGACTGACTCATCGTTCTAATTTTAAATATAAAAAGCATTGACTGAAAAAACTGTAACAAACCTTTGTTCAAATAAAGAATCAAATGAAGGTGGTCAACATTCAAATCTTGATTAAATGACCCTTAATAGCAAAGTAGAACAACAAAAATAAACAATAAGTAAATAGACTCAGGAAGTTAAAAGTAGTGAGTAATATATAGCCTGTTATAGTGGTTTCCAAAGTTGCACCTTCTATTTAGGTTTAAAAGGAGACCTAACCTTGGTAAGACAATAATAACACATTTTATCTACGGTGCATGTAAGAAGCCTTAGCAATATGAGGCACCTTACACCACTTAATAACAATTGCAGAAATCTAGTTAGAACCATTGCACTCAAAAGCTACCCCAGGAGATATGCAGCAAAGTAATGCGAGAAATATCCCCCATACCCCGCCCTCGGTGGGATTCGGTATTGTTATTATTGAGATTTCAAGAATCCAGATTTATGATTGATGGACCATGCAATATCTAGCTATTATTTTCTTTTTGAGGAACACAATGGTCACACAAACTCTTTTTTTTGTAAGGGCAAACCTACACCTATCTCACATGTTATATACACAACCACAATTATTTGAACCCACAACCTCTAGGTTATAGGGTTCCTCACCTAGGCCGTAGGACCTTTGCTGGTCACACAACTTTTATACATAATAATTATCTTCTATACTAAACCCTCTTATTTTGAGCCAGACTAATTAGCTTAGAAGTCAGAATCAGACACAGTGGAATATCTATTAACATAGCCAATAGGCACATTGATGCTTGCCAATAGAGATTACCCATTAAAGGTCTGGAGAAAATTATAGCAAAAGTTTTGGAAAAATTGACGTACTAATAAACTTATCTTCAAAAGGGGAAGAGAAAATAACACCAAAGTTATCTTGATGTTTTAAAATAGGATTGTAATATGATCTTGGGTGGATGGAGTTATGATTCAAGTATATTTAATAATTGAAGTAACCATTTTATGAAACATACTAGAGATGGAAATTGTAAGAGGAAGTTCATATGAACCCCAATATGAAATCTACTATGTTTTAACTTAAACAGTGAACCATGAAATACTTGATTAACATGTAGAAGAAGCCTTTATATGAAATTAGTTGCTTACTGCGAATGATAAATTCCATATAACAATATTAATGAGAAGCATGAAATAAGGCAGACATAGACCTATCAAAGTTGTTACAACTATAAAAAAATGTACAAGGATCAGAACTTAATATATTGTGGGTCTTAATTAATAATGAGTTATTAACCACAAAAAAAGTGGCTATATAGCAAATCTCAGACCTCAGCACGTAACTCAAAAGTTACTTAATCAGCAACAAAAGAAAAGATATAAGTCATTAAAAGAAAAGTTCTACAAAAGTTGGTAAAACTAGATGTACATATATTAAAGTTGGTAAAACTAGAACTTGTTACGTCTATCTTTGAGAACTTGAGGTAATGGCCTGTGAATACAGGATGCTCAGGATTTTGTTGTGTCAAACTAAGTATCTATAGGATTGCAAGTTTCATTTTATTCAGCATACTACTAGCTAATGTGCATTTTCATGTAGTAACTAGTAACCTTGTCCTCTAAAAAATAAGTAGCACAGGATGTCCAGTTTAGAGCCGAGTCAGAGTAAGTCTCTCCTACAAGCTGCTTAGATCAACCGACTATTTTACTTGAGTTGGGGACTCTTGTATAAACTAATGAGGGCTATACTAAGATAGCTAGTCTGGTATTCGTATAAGCACAAATCGAGTTTTTCGATATACAATAGTATAACGAAGGCATCAAGGTTAAATTTTATCTTGGGAGGCAGAACATCATGGGTAGCTTTGCTTTCGTAATCTATTCAGCATCTCCATATTGGCATAGAGCACCAACAAACATATATTATGTTATGTTTAATAAATGAATTGCATATTTAAAGTAACAAGACAGCTAAAAGCTTAGAATAGTCACCATAACAAACTCTACAAATGCAATGCGAGACGAATGATGATAGTCTCCAAGCAACCTCAAGCGGTAAACCTATGAAATGAAAATGCAATAATATGCTGTTAATAAATCAGATGCTGCAAAGTTGTCAAAATTTTGTATATGGATAACTTTAAACCTCTCCACAAAGTGTTTCAAAGAAGAGTTTGACATCTGCCTGAGTAACCTGATTCAAACAAGATAGAGATCACATACATGCTATGAAACTAACATTCATCAAATACATGCACAAAGAAGAAAACACTTTTAACTACCTTCTTATCGATGTTAGTACAATAAATAGTTCGTGCGCACATTTCCCTTTCATCCTCAGACTAAACACAAACAATAGCAAGGATAAAAGTGTTAGCAGTTTAGCACAACGGTAAGTACATTGTCCATCAGTTTCAGAAGTCCCAAAGAATCTCACTCGGGGCAGAAAAGTTGGATTCACTGGTGCAATTGCGGTTTTTGAAGGCAGCACCCTAACAGGATAGAACCCGAGCATTGTTCCAGCGAGACTCAATGCATTCCTTGCACCTTCTGAGTGTACAGTAAGACCAAACTTAATTTAATACAAATCACACACCGTACTAACTACATATAGCAAAGGTTATATTTGCATACCTTCATCAGTAAACTCGACAAAAGCAAAACGAAGAACGGAATTAGGGTCGCCACATACACGGCAATCAACAACCTATTGCGTCAACAAGAAAAATAGAAGTCAAACTACCATGATATATACGAGGAAAAACCAACGCCTTTTCCATGATGGCATGACTAACATATTTACCTGTCCACAGTTAATAAAAAGTGCTGCCAGCTGTTCTTCAGTTACCTAAACGCAAGCCACAATTAAAAATAAAAAACCAGCAAACTCCTAGTAAACAACTGATACAATTACATTTTACGAGTCTTCACCTGCTGATCAATGTCAGACACATGAACCGTTCTCTTAATGGCATCTTCTCGTTGTGCCATGTTGGTTCGGCTATTCATCCTCCGCTTTCCATTACCAAAATTACCCTTCTTCTAATCATAAACAATTAAATCCATAAACAATCAGCAACATAGACAAAACAAGACCTCAATTTAACTGTAAATTGCCCTAATGAACATATCAAAAACAAGGCACAACGAGAAACAAAAGTGTACCCGTCCAGCAGAAACGCCATTAACATTAGCAAATGCCTGGTGGTTAGTTTGAAGTAAGAAATCATTGACAGCAGCATAACCAAACTGAGCAGCAACAGCAGCAGATGGTGATTGTAATAAAACCCTATTATTATTATAACCATTATTATTATTATTTGATAATGAAGGAGGCACAAATTCTTCAGCCATAGGGTTCAATTTCGGAAACATATTCTCCAATTCCCTCATTTCTTTCTTAAATCCTTCTTCCTCATGATCATTTCCATTAATTAAATTACCATTTTCATTTGCCATAGAAACCGAAACTGACGAATCTGACTGATCAACGTCGTTCGACTCCACCTGATTATTTGATACACCGTTCCCAACAACAGCCATAACAATATCGATCGATTACCGAGTGACACTAGTCCTAATTGAGCTAATTCCGTTCTACAAAATTTAATTAACTGTACGGATCAAAGTTCAATTAAAAAAAAGGTGGAAATTAGGGAACGAAACATGAAAGTGAAAAAGTAAAATGAAATTGTTACCTGATGGATGATGAGTCGAGAATGGAGTGTTGGTTGATTGAATTGAACTGAAAGATCGTGAAATAAGAGATTGTTATATGTACGTATATAAACTATTAAATTTAAATTAAATTTAAAAATATATGAAAATGCAAATAATCGGATGAAAAAGAAGAACCTTTTTGTTCGTCAAGAATGTATCACAGTTTGTTGTTTGTTGGAGAGACGAGTTAGTAGTGAGTTAATAATTAGGGTGTTTGTGGTTGATCGTATGGTCCGTTTTGGCCTTCTATGTTTATTGATACGGTGGCACATGGTCCAAGAACAAAATTTGGATATCATAAGTTCATTTTGTTGTACTAAGATTATATTAGGAGTAACTTTTAAGAAAGTGTTGCAATTAAATGAGATTTGCATAATCAAATTAATTATTAATTTATTTATGATAATAAAGTTATTAAATGATTTACTTTAAGAGTTTGTTAACGACAGTCAATATTTATACTTTGACCATCGTTTAGAAGATAATTTAATATTCACATAGATATTAAATTTATTAAGGTTTAAGTACTTTAATATATATTCTAGAAACTTAATAACACACCTAAATGTTATTCTTATCATCTTATAATGAGTCATATTTTATTTTATATGTACTTCATAATATAACAATCTATTTCATATAAATCAATTAATAAAACTTATAACACTTTATAGATACTTAATTTCATCTCTAATGGTCCTTTAAGTCTCCTCATACATCTTTGTATTTAGAAATAGAGAAGAAAAATCACACTCTAACGATTATTCTATATTTAGAGAAAAATTTTAAAGAATGACAAGTTTTTTTATAAAGAAAGAAACACTATTCATCTTTTAAAATTATAATCAATAATTTTTAATGTCGTGATCAATAATAGTCAAATTTCAATGTTGTTAATTTCTTAATAATAAAGATTATTGTGTATTAATTATTATTAACAAATTAATAAAACATAATTAACAAAATAAATATATCATATAATATTACATTATTACGATTATCAATCTCTCCCGAGCCCTGGTCAAAAGTCTCCCTGCTCTTTTTAGGGGGTTTGTGATGATAAGCAAATAAGCCCTATATCGTAATCGATACAAAAAAAATAAAACTAACATTGTTAAATGAACTTAAACATGAAAAACTCCTTAAATTATTGTCTAAAGATGATTTAAATATGATAAAATTGTATAGAGTTGTATTTTATTAGAGGAAAAGATTGGATGAGAGTTTCTTAAATGATGAATACTTAAAAAATATTATTTACTTCTTCTATATTTAGAAATAGAGATAGAGTTATAATATAGAGTTGTAGTTGGAGAAGGCCTTAGTCGCTACAATTATATTACTTAAATTTTAGTTGATAACAAAAAGTATTATGAAGTTTTCTAGAATTTTAAGTATATATTCAAATATGATGATCTTTCTCGTACCAAAGGAAAAAGGAAGTTAAGCCCTCAACGATAAAAACTTTTTCTTTTTTAAGCGAGAATTTAAGCTTTTATTTTGAGATAATAAGCTTAGCATGAAACAATCATATTAATTGCTTTTAAAATATATATGTAGCTTATGAAAATAAAATTACATAAATACTTTAAATGTACTTCTCGTTTATCCGTGCATACGTTTGTTTATGTGATTTTACATCTTTCACGTACAACTACAATTATTTTATTAAATATTTTTTAGCAACTACATACCATATTAGTTGCCCAATGTGCCCGATGACATAAAACCAGTTGTTGGAATGTCTTATGATAGTATCAACATTGTTTATAGGCTTACAGAAAATATGCAAAACAATTGGGTTTTCCTTCAAAAAATATATTCGTTTTTGGAAATACTGCGGAGAAGTTAGGCATTATATCAGCACTTGCATACGAAAGGCAGAAGACGATGCTAACAAGAGAAATAGCCAAATGATTGATGAGGGACTCTATGTCTACTCAATAGTCGGATCATGCAACAATTTATTTCTAAAGACAATGTGTTCTTAATGTATAGTATTTTAAGAATATTCTGGCATTGGTTACAGTTTGTACTTACTTTGGGTGTTGCGACTAATATGAGTATGCTTTTTAAATGTTTTATTGTGTAAGCTTCATTCAAATAGTTATCTCTTAAATCGATAAGTTAATTTTCTAAAACAAACGGTTAATTTTAACTCTTTGATTCATAAAATTTACACTTTTATTCATAAAACGTACATTACAAGTGATTTAGTAAAAAATAAGTTTGATTCACTTTTTAAGCCACCTACTATGTGTCAGGCCTTCCTTTACCGGTCATGACTTACTACTATACGTTTTACATAATTACATACGAAAAAGAGTTTCTTACATTACATATCAGCGGAAGTCTTAAAATTTAAACAACCAATTACATAATTTACATAGCATAACAAAAATATCCACCAAAATGCACAATCTTCTTAAGTTCAAACCTTCTCCCTATCTTTGTTTGTACCTGTCTTATCGTTAGGTCCTGAGATACATGTTTATATATACTAATCAGCAAAAGCTTAGTGAGTTCAGGCATTCCAAAGCATACAATTAACGAGTTAGTAACAAGTTTCAATAACATGAATATAATAAAATGTATAGTAACATAGGAATTTCATGATACAACATACAATTAAACTTGTATATGTATAAAATTCCTGTAATATTGTAACTATAACTGAATCTGTAAAAGGGATTTCATGATGTAGTGAATACATCGGGTGGAACTGTGTTTTACTATTCTTTATATCATACCAAGTAATTAGTGTCTGAGCACTAATACTTGTAATTGCATGACTGGTCGGTGCCCCGACATAACCAAGTATAAATTAGTGTATATACACTTAAATACTGGCTCCTGTAAATACGTAATTTGTAATCATTAGTCCATGTCTCGACATATCCACCGATGTATCACACACATACATATATATCCCAAATCATGCAGAAATAATAATAACATTTAATAATAATATTACATAAAAAGAAAAATGTAATTCAACATGTATCTCAATTATATGAGTAGCGTGAACTCACCTATTGGTGTTGCGCTGTTAAATCACTCTTTTCTCGTGCACAGACTAACCACCTATATTTAAATGATCATTCTATCAAATATCATATCATATCTTAATGTATAGGTAAATCAGTAGTATATTCCAAATGTCTTAACTTTAAGGTCTAAGTCTATAAATTGTCCAATAATCCAATTTTATTCAATTCTTATAAATGTATCACTTTAACTTAATTGACTATACATTCATAACTAAAAGTTTTTAATTGAAGCATACATATTTAACAAACATATATTTTATTATTATTATTATTATTATTATTATTATTATTATTATTATTTTAATGATAATTTATTACCTTGTGAAATATTGTAAAATACATACAATTTAATACACACATGATGTGCGTGTGATTTAAGAATACAGAAGCATTAACACTTTTTTTTTTGTGGGCTAGCATGTAAGGCCCAAACTGGGACAGCCCAAGACCAACCCAGAAACAGACTAAAATGGCAGCTTGTTTTTGCTGTACGAAATCAGCATCAGCACGAACAATTAAAGTTCGATTTTGATCGTTTCTCAACCAATTTTCATGAAATAAAAACTGGGTTTTGACATGTAACCTTTGTCTATCATTTTGGCGTAAAAATAAGTGTTTAAAACAAACTATACTTCGTTAATTTACACATTTTGTGTCATTTTTCGGTTGTTTGGAAAACCGAACAAAAATATACAATATCTTCGTTTATATATCGTTTTTCATCGAATTAAAGACTGATTATACTACACATAGATATTTTTAACATTTTCGTATAACATTACACAATTCTAGCGATGTACAGTGATTCAATTTTCAAGATTTAGACTCGTTTTCAACATTTCTTAAAACTTAACACAAACACTTAAATTGAATCATTAAATGTTATATTGGACAAATGATAACTGATTCATAGCTATAGGAACCTAAAATCGAGTATTACTATGCATTTAATTCAAGAGAGGATTAGAAATTATACCCCAATTTGTGACTTTACTAACTCCGAATCGTCACCTATTTGTTTGCTCGTATTTCACTCCGTAAGACTCAGTTTTTCTTGCAATTGATTTGTGCATTTTGTTCATATCACTAGACCTTACATGTATATAGAAAGAATTTGTACGAAAACTTTGTTTATATCGTCAATTTCAGCCACGTTTCTCTGGGTTTCTAAGGTGAATACACGTATCCCATTTTTGGTCAAAAATTACAAAACAAGTCCTTAGACTCTAGAGTCTCTTTCATATTAGACCTTAACTTAAAATTTTCAAATTTTATAATATATATATATATATATGAGGATGTTACACTATGCTTCGTGTAGTCTGCTTGAATCATAACATTTAAAGCACAACAAGTAGTTTGCTTGAATCATAAATTTTAACAAAAATATATAAACTTTGAATCATAATAACTAATATCTTATAAACTGGAAGAATAACATAATAACAACCAAACTTTGAATCATACTTTCTATCTTGAAACCAAATAACAACATGATTCACATAATATAGTCATCATCTATGATTCACAACTTGAATATAAGAACTAACAACTTTGATTTAGAAAAATGTTTGATTCAGAAATAACAACTTTGATTCATTGTTTGAATATTGTGATTCAATAAATAAACACTGTGATTCAATAAATACCAAATATGATTAAGTAAATATATAGCATTTTAGAAACACAAAACAAACCATAATTTCTAAATCATGGAAAAATTTCTAAATCACAAACAATACAAAATTTATGAATCACAAACATACAATGTACATAATTTCATAATCATAGCATTTCATTTCAGAATCACAAGCAAACTATACTTTCTGAATCTCTAACAAACCATGAATGCATAATTTCTCAATCACTAACACATACATAACAAATTTCAGAATCACAAACAATACATAATTTATGAATTACAAACAAACCATGAATGCAATGGACATAATTCTCAAAATCATAGCATTGCATTTCAGAATCACAAACAATCCATAATTTATGAATCATAGAAAATTTCCAGAATCACAAACATAATAAATTTATGAATCACAAACAAACCATAATTTCTTAATACAAACAAACTATGAATGTAATGTACAAATTTTCAAAATTAACTCATTGTATTGTAGAATCATACATGAATTAATTAAAGCCCACTATGCAGTTACATAAATTGAACGCATAGTTCGAGAGAAGATTCGTATACATAACATCCAAAAATTGATTATGACCCACTATACATATACATAAATTAGTAACATGCGACAGAAAATTCATATACATAAAATACCTATACACAATTTAATTCAAATATAAACATAAAAAGATACCTTGTAAGCTTGCTTGATTCGGTTTTTTTGATTTCACCATCTTCAAATAGAAACAATATATTTATAGTACGGATTATAACACCCCTTTAATTATCTCAGGGTTAAATATGTAATTTGACTCGGAAGCGATTGATAACAATAATATTATATATTATTTTACAGAAAATTCCATATTTTTTTTGTCGCAAATTTATAACATTTAACTATTTCCGAAACAAAACACTTATAATTGTTATACAAAGACCACATACATGTTAATTTACAAAACATCTGTAAATATATCAGAGTTAGCACGTGTCAAACATTCTTCAAAACCATCTTCCTGCCTAACCCACAATCTTAAACATAACCTGCAGGAAGAGAAATGGTGGGATTAGCACAAAGCTAAGTGAATGAATGTACAACTAATAATTCAATTCAGCATAACAATCTGTTTACATTAAGCACAGTAAACACATAAACTCAAGAGGATCGGTGGTTACTGAGGAACCCTACAGCCGCGGTGGCCCTCAAATAACGCTTATCACAATCTGTATAGGCCCATACAAGATTTACCGATAACTTGGCACTACAACACAACAACACAGTTTCCAGCGACAACACATGTATCTGGAACCTGTGTTGAACACAGTAGTAACCAAGTCCAATCGCAATTGACCTCTGAATAACACAGATGCCCGAAGGCCACATATGCATAACAAGCAGGTATACACAATCATAACTCAGACTAAACAGTCAATCAATGTTTACGTTACTTGTTGTAATCACACCATTACAACTAACTCAAATTATGAGTTGCAGATCCACTCACCTGTCTGCTACTGTCCACCTCTCAGAATTCTAATATTACTGAGTCTTCGACTGATCTGAGAATACAACAGATAATGAGTTAGTAACTCATTTCGTAATCGTATAACATATCTCAACGCATAGTATCTAGATAATAAACATTTATCAAGTTTAAATCATCATAATAGCACATTTTTACAAGCAGGTAATTCCCGGAAGTCTAAGGAAATAAGAGTTCAATCTGGAACGAAACTTGAAAATCCCGGAACGTCATTTAAAAACTGAAAAATGTCATTTTGAAGCCCAAGACGACCCCGAAAGGCCAAAAACTGACTGGGCTATGGTACATAGTCTCGATTACTTGGTCGATTCCGAGTGACCATGCGAATTTCATCAAAATCTAATTTTTAGTAAGATTTTCACAAAACTTAGTAACACTTACGCATTTTCAAAATCTGCGACATTAGAAGCGACATTGCCAATATCGCCATAGCGACATTGCCAATATCGCCAAATCACTAGCGATATTGCAAGCGAAATTAATCGCGATATTACCTGCGATATTGGTGGCGATATCACCAATATCGCCTAAACCAGTTCATCTGCGTTTTTGCAGAAAACTGAGCTGTTTTCACCAAAATAATCCAAATCTTAATTCTAACTTCGATATTTTACCAAAATAACGTTCCAACACTTCGTAAATACATAAACAAACACTCGAAATTCATCAATTTAACATAAAAACACATAATTAAATCCAACCTACTAACTTTTCTCTCATTTTTTGTAAAAATCAAAAACTAATCAAAACTAACCTTAATCTGATTTAATCCACAGAAACAAGTTGTAGGAATGATCTTCTATGAATTCCGAATCTAATGACACAATTTGGAGGTGTTTTGGGCTTGATTTGAGCTTCAATTTGCAAGTGTGTGTTTTAGTGTGTGTTCTTGGTGTGTTCTAGTGTGAGATGAAGATGGCGATGAAATGAGGATTAATTTCCTGAATTTGGTTTATATATATATTGATTTACGTATACTACGATGTATTATTATCATTAATCTAACACACGATGGTATTAGTTCTAATATTTAGGCATATCCGTATTTTAAACTAAAAATACCATAATTCCCATTTAATTATTCCTAACAATTACCCACTCAAACATTTCATATAAATTGATCTAATTAAATAAAGTAAATAAGGAAATGAATTTACCGAAAAAATACTAGGCCGATGGGGAGGATGTTACACGGATATTGTTCGATTTTGATTTTGATTCAGTAACCTGCAATGATTACGGCTGGCAATAACAATCAATGTTTGATTCAGTAACCTGCGATCTTTGATTTAATAACTGAAAATAACAATCGATTTTGATATGGTAACCTGCGATGATTATTCTTGATTCAGTATCCTGCGATGTTTGATTCAGAAAGGTCGGCGATAATAGGGTTTGTAACTTCGCGATTTGGAAGAATAGGGTTAAGAATAGGATTTGTAAGTTCAGTGATGAAAATTAATTGCATGCAAAAGGCAAACGATTCAGTTTCCTTAGTATGGTATGGTTTTTTAATTAATAAAAAACTGATTTTATTCCTTATTTATGAGTTAAATGTACACTTTTGCCCCTCAAATTTTTTAAAATAATCTAAACCGTTGAATTTAAGATCTAACGCACAGAAACTGTTCTCTCCCCTCTCCCCATAAATTTTCTTCTTCCTTGAACCCACTCCTATATATATATATATATATATGCTACTCTGTATGTATATGGTAATATATGCTACATCTTTGACCTTCCCGTACCAACTTTACCCAATATATCTCATAATTCTCTTGAAGACAGTTTAAATGATATTTATTACTGTATATATATTAACTCAATTATTTATTTAAATCGAACCAAATATATTTTCTCTGTCCCATTTTATTGTCCTTTTACATTTTTTCGGATTTAAGATATGTTGGATAAATATAAGTTTTTCCTTTCAATTTGAGACAAGTTTAACTGAAAATGTTTGAAAAGTAAATAAGTGAGGGTAAAAGAGATAATTTTGATTTTTAATAATTAATTTTTACAAGTAAATAATATTTTTGTAAAAGATAAAAATAATAATATAGACAATAAAAATTAGACGGACGAAGTAACTTTTATCGTATTGAATCACCATATATAAACAAAAGGAATTAATTAAGGAAATGTAAAACTCTATTATATCAACATTGAAAATAACATATGGGTTATAATTTATCATGCAACATTTATATAATCACCCTTGTATTTTACCCTACTTCACCCTCATGAAAAATTTAAAAGAAAAAGAAAATAAATAAAAATATATACCAATGGAGAGATTTGATTGAGGTAGAGCATGATAGAGCAGATAGTGAAGTAGAGAGGGAGTAGAATTATTTTGATATATGTACACTCACTAAATTAACATCCCACAGTTGTTGAGCTGAGTTGCTTCAATTGATTTTGAGTTTCAGAATGTTAACAATACTGAATTATCTTTAGTAATTGTATACATAGAAATAAATAAGTTGAAAATAATTATTAATTTTATTTATTGAGTTTATTTTAAAACAATAAAAAAAATACTTTATAGAAAGTAAAAATAAAATAATAAAGTAGTAAATATCAATCTCAATTTGAGAGAATTAATCATAACATTAATTATTCTAATCACAATAATCACTTTATAAGTGTACATCCAAGTCATTTATTTATTCTAAGTTCCAACATATTTACCATATCAAAAACCAAAACTGGTAAGTCTTTTAATCATAGTTTACATTTTCTTTTACAATAATAATATTCATTATTATTATCTTTAAATTACTTTAACTTTTTTTTTGTTATAAGTTTATTTATTTTACCATATCCAAAAGATTTTTATCAAGTTAAATACTAGTAAGTCGATTTATTATTCTAATCTATTATCATTTATCATAAATAAAATTTGTGAAGAAAACTCTGTGCGAGAAAAAGAGAGAGAGAACCGGAGTTGAACACCAAATATCCGATCCGGCAACTGATTCGGATCCGGTAGTCGACATGGCTTCTTCTGCGATGAGAATCGTTATCGCTTTACTTACACTCGTCACTATCGGAATGCTTTTTGGTAATATTTATTTTTATCATTAATTCCTAATTATATTGCCAACTTTAATTTCGCGTGTGTTGTGATCGTGATTGATTTCAGTAGTTATCATCTTCCTTTAATTTATACAATTTGTGCTGATATAATTGGTACTATGTTTAGAAATGTGGATTAAACAATTAAACCTATTCTTGATTATGTATATATAGTTCAATTTTACCAGATTGTTTCAATTTCATTTTATTGTTAATAAGCGTTAAGAAAAAGTAACAACGGATTAATAACCTTTAAGCTTATGATAATTATTCAAATTGTTATACTTTTTTGCCGAGTGATTCTTGTTAGTGTTGATTTATTAGCACACTGACTGGGTCATAGTTAATGATCAGTGACTACATTATGAAAATTTTGCTGTCGTTGATTTTTAGGATTAAATACTGGCTAAATCAGGATCCATATTGGAGTTAACTAGATACTTTGACTAAAATCTGATCAGGAAAACTAACCGAGGAATGAAGCTGCTGTTTTTTACTTATCTATAGTTAGCTAATTATTATTTCTAACAGAGCCACAAAAACATTTAAGCAAGTTGAGTTATGATCTAGGGTAGCTAGCAAATTGATACTGGTTGCAATCATATAGCTCAAATGAGACAGAATTCTTATCTTCACAGTGAAGATTACCTATTTCCTTAGCATACACAATGAAATTCCCAACTATAACTTGGTTATGTGGTAGACCTATTGTGTAGCCAGGTGACAACACTGAGATCTTCTGTCTAAGGGAATGATTGAAAAGACAACAGAAAACTAATTGCAAAGACTGTTGAACAAGTGAGATATGTCTAAAGCAATGCTTAGTAATTGTGTTATGTTGGTTACAATGCAGGAGCTTTGCTTCAGTTGGCATTTATTCGGAATTTGGAAGATTCAGATGGTAAACTATTCTCAACCAAAACAGAGTTTCAGAATTGAGATGTAGCTTTACATATTATGACTATTTTGGATCTTGCATCATATGCATGTATTTACTTGGTATAATGACATTGATTCTAATAAAACTCATGTTTAGTTCTTTGGACTTCCATTTCGCTCTTCTATCAATTATTTTTCTCATACTGCTTTTTAACATCAATTACTGGACCAGCTGGTAACAAGCCTTGTAGATTTCGACAGATAGTCCAGAACGTGCATCACTAATTTCAATGAAATATCATTCCACTTTAACGATCTAGAATTGGATCATAATGCTGAGGCTAGATGATTCATCAACTAAATATTGTTTACCTTTACATATATTATCTCTAAGTGGTGGCTTTTTCTTATTCGATTAAAATGGGCATCCTCGAATTTCAATTTAACGACATATGCAATTTTTATTTTTTTTATTATTCTAAATATTTCCTGCTCAGGTATGACTACACTTTACACTGCTTTTGTCCAAAATTAAATTATTCAGGGTGACCCATGTTTCTCTCTGCATTAAATTGTGTAAAAATCTAGATTTGTAATAAGAAGGAGCTTTCATATATTGATGTTTTTGGTTTATCTTTGGATCTTAACTTTTCAGATTTGGCTAAAGTTTCTTGTTCACTTTCATGGACTTCTAACAAGCATATTTTTCATAGGTACTGCGTTACCTATATTAAGAAGAACACTTGGGAGTCAGAAGAGTGGTGGTAATCAGTTACCTTCAGGTCGGTATGTTACATGTTCTTCATGACAATGAACATTTTGTATGTGCATGTTCTGTTTCTAACTTGATCATCTACTCTCTTATGGTTTAGTGGTATCTAGTTGGGGAAATGACAAAGAAGCTGCTATTTTACGCATTGGATATGTATGTCCTCCGTCTGGACCCATAGGGTTCTTTTTTAAGTGTTTGTTGTGTACTGCAAACCTTATGTCAAGCAAAGGTTTTAGATTACTCTTAGGCTAAATAAAAAATCACTAAGATACAGTTTAACAGTGTTCATTTGTTTATTTCGTCGTCATCTAAAATCATGCTAATGTATATCAGTATATCTTATCTACAGTTTGATCCTTGATATTTTTATTTGATTTTTATGTTATTTATTTTTGTTTTCTGTACTTTTGCAGGTAAAACCTGAAATAGTTAGCTGGTCCCCAAGAATCATTGTGTTCCACAATTTTTTAAGCTCAGCGGTACACAAATAATACGTTTATAATGTTCACGATGTTTCATGATACCGTCGTTCGGATTACACTCCTTTTTTTTCTTCCTACTTTAACCTTAGAGCAACTTTTCGTAGTTGTTTGAGTGCGATATCAAAGTTGTATTTTTTAATAGTCAATCTTTGGGGCAATTAAGAACACAACAGTCTTATTCTGTAATTTGTTGATTCTTATTTAATACTATATATCTGTTAGTGCTTGCATGTTTCATGGGTGCATTATGCTAACTGCTTGTTAATCCTGCCATTACAGGAATGTGATCATCTTAGAGCAATAGCCAAGCCCCGTCTTCAGGTCTCTACTGTCGTGGATGCCAAAACTGGGAAGGTACGCTAAAATGGTTTCTTTATGTTAATAATAAACTATGACTTCCCTTGATGTGCATATGCAGCTGATTTAGTATCTTGATAGTTTTGTGGATAGGTATCATCAGGTTATATCCTTTTTATTAGGCCAGATGCAGCTTTGAATTAATCATAGCCAGGACTATGACTGCTTTGAAAAATATAATGTTCATTAAAGATATCCATGGGGATATAATTTTGCTATCTGACTGTTTGTATCTTCAATAGGGAGTCAAAAGTAATGTTCGAACAAGTTCAGGCATGTTTATAAATCATGAAGAGAGGAAGCATCCAATGATACATGTTAGTATGCTTTCATCAGATTGTATATGTACATACACACACACACATTCTTCATTTATCATTTTACAGTTTTAGTACGATTGAACAATACAATACCTTGTTTATTTGGAAAACCAGGCCATTGAAAAACGTATTGCTACATATTCTCAAATTCCAGCTGAAAATGGAGAACTCATTCAAGTGTTAAGGTGGGTGGTTTTTGTTGAGTTCTCAATTGGCAGTTATTCACAAGAATACTAATACATTTTCAGTATTAAAACTAACATCTACAGAAGCACAGGTACGAACCAGATCAGTTTTACCGACCGCATCATGACTATTTCTCTGATACGGTAATTAATTTTCCTACATTTTGGCATTTTATGTATGTTACCGCAATTAGTCAACCTGAGTTGTCATTCAATCTTTTGGCATGCTTTGCTAAGATATATTTCCTTGCAGTTCAACTTGAAGCGTGGTGGTCAAAGGGTAGCGACGATGTTGATGTATTTGACTGATAATGTTGAAGGGGGAGAAACTTTTTTTCCTATGGTAAGTGTTGAATTCTCCTCTTCACTTGCATATGTTCTATCTTTATAACAGTGTGTGGTTTTTTTAATATTTGATAATCATGGAGTTTACATATAATTGAATACGTAAGAATGCAAAGAAAGTTTACCAAAGAATATCATACCTGTTTTACTAGTCTAATTAATAGATAATTTATATGCTCTCACCTTTCGTTATAACTTAATTATTTGAAATCCAAGATTTATGCTTTGCTATACCGTTGATACTAACTGCACAGATGTGCGCAACTTGTACGAAATGCCAGGCTGGTTCAGGTGAATGCAGCTGTGGGGGAAAAATGGTGAAGGGACTTTGTGTTAAACCGAATAAAGGAGATGCTGTGCTTTTTTGGAGCATGGTCTGTTCCTCTAGACTTCTCATATCTTTCTTCTATTTAACTATATCTGTTGTAGCTCCACATCAAAATGGATTTACTACTTAACAATAACCAACTGTTTTGTAAATTGATTTTTTTGTCTTTTTGAAACTTCAAAGAATTCATAAACATTATTTTTCTGTTTATATGATTTATATACGTGTTATGGTTACTTGCAGGGACTTGATGGAGAATCAGACCCCGACAGTATTCATGGAGGTTGTGAGGTTCTCTCTGGAGAGAAGTGGTCTGCTACAAAATGGATGAGACAGAAAGCTACTTCCTGAAGGTTATTTCTGGAGGTATTCATAGATATAGAGTCAAATGTTAAGTTATGAAACCAATACAAACAAGTAATAGTAGCCTTGTATCATTTTTAGTGTCAGATTTAGACAAATTATATATGAACTCTTTTCAACATATGCAATACTCGGTGAAATGGATTTAAGGTTTTGCTCCATGGTAATTTCTTGAAGAACCATCAAGCTACTTTTTCCTATGATCATATAAAGCATAGCTTTCTTCAGGTCGCAATCTGCTTGAGAGGATCGGGCCATGGTAATGTAAACCAATTTATACAGAAACATGATGATTCAGGATTTCAGGTTTACTATTTAATCTAATTACGAGTTAAAAAGGTGATTCAAAGGAATATTAGCTTCATATAAATAAGTGAAATGAGTTGAAAGTTTTTGATGTGTATTCAAATACTGCCAGCCTAACATCTTAGATACTATACTAGGAAGCATGATGATATCCTCCTTTTCAGATTAAATATTTAAATCAATTATATATCTGATTCTTACTCGAATGATAATAATGAGATCATATTATTTTATAAAAGATATATTTATTTATGATTTTATATTTTTATCAAATATTATTTACGATTAACATTTTAGTAGTTATATAACCTAAGGATACGTAAGAAAATAGGTAATCTCAATCAAATATAAATTCTGCTTTGATCCTGTGGTTTTCGTAAAATTAATAGAAGTTGTGCTTGAGTGGTTCCATCCTTTCTTAATTAGTAAAACACTAGTCGGTAACCCATACTATGGGATAGTCATTCTGATCTTTAAAGTTTAAACCTTAAGGGAGCAAAGAAAATGGTGTATAGATACGATGGTCTTTTGTTTAATTTACCAAGATTCGGTATTGAAATCGTAGAAAGATTTAGTTTAGATATTTATATTTATATTACTCTCACAATTCCAATAGGTTTTTTATTACACTCTTACCGGTTACGAGTTAAATCTTTCAAGTCGAGTCGAAAATCTAAAAAATGAGGTGATTCGGATTTCGACTCTTAAATGACTTTAACTCTTATGAGTCATTTATTGACTCTTCCAAGTTGTGTATGACTCTTCCGAGTCTTGTGTGACTCTTACAAGTCATAAAATCACACAAACTTTTAGTGTAATGTAATATAAAAAACAAAGGACAAAATAGAAAAAGATATGATTTTAATGTATTTTAAATTAAGCATTTGTGTTGATTGTTGGTTAACTAGTTCACTATCGACTCTCACCGTGTTTTATTTCTCTTGAGAATAAAAATATTACAATAACATACATATATATATATAGAGAGAGAAAGGATCCAAAGGGAAACTTCAAATCTTGAGGAAGGAGGGAAGCCAATCTTAGCTTTTGATTTCGTCATAAATGAATGTTTAAGAATATTAAATTGTAACTTTGAGTAATATTCATCACATATGAATGTGAACGTTTTGAAAATAGAGGGTTGAGATTAATTTCCCTACTTCCCTCATCTTTTTGTTTCCCTCTTAATCCTCACCATATATATATATATATTGTGAAATAGTGACTTTTACGAGTCGAGTTGAGTCACGAGTCGCGAGCTAAAATTTGAGATTACAAATAGAATCAAGTCATAAGTTAATAACTATGATTATATATCACCTCACCATATTTTATATTTGTATGGGCATATATATACACGGATTCAACTTAAGCATGACATTATATTAAACGTAAACTTGTAGAAGTGTTGTTATCAAAAATGATAATAGTTTATTCATAAAAATATTGTAATTTACGGTTAAATGTCATTATCATTGTTGGTTTGATGGTTATTGCATCTAAGTTAATGCATGAAAATGATTTTTATTCACAACTCTAAAGAGTGTCATTAACAAAATCCGTTATTTCTTTATATTATGGTAAAAATTTGTGACGAGGGTTTATCATTACTTATTGGTTATATGGATGGACATATATATATATATAGTAACGGGATCTAAAAAGAAGGAATTTTTTTGAGGGAAGAGTGAGAAATATATATATATATATATATATATTTTTGAATGACAATTTTATAAATAGCTTAGCAAGAAGGTAAAACACAAAAACTAAAGATTACAGAACATACAAAGGGCTTTCCAACCTAACCAATCTAGTTTTTTCCTAGATCTAGCATTGCACCAGACAAAAGAGTGATAAACAATAAGATCAACTAAACGCTCCTTTATTAGGATTTCTAAAGAGAAGATTGACTTATTACGATAGCTCCAGATTACCCACCAGGTAACGAACATCGTACCTTCCAAGTAGTTCTTCACCTCCTTCCTGAGCTTCAAGCCTTCAAACTAACCTAACCAATCTTGATACGAAGGGAATCCAGTATTCGGAAACTCCCACCACTCTAGAATCCTTGTGACAATGTCAGATGCAACTGAACAGGTAAAGAAGAGATGATCTGCAGATTCAACCGCTGCCTGGCAAACCGGGCAACCTATAGATGTCACATCCAGCCCTCGCAAAGACATATTTAACCTTGTGGGCAGCTTGTTCGAAGCTAAACGCCAAGCCAAAATGTTAACTTTGATTGGAACTAACTTTATCCGCCTAGTAGGCGAACTGACCATAATACAGAACCCCTCATCTATGAATTTCCTTGCCGACGCTACCGAAAATGAACCTTCGTCATCTAAACTCCACGACCAAGAGTCTTGATTTTCAGAGAATTCAAAATTGCTTATCTTGATGGCTAACTCCTCCATTTGTTGACTTTCAATTCCCCCCCTTGGGTTTCTTCTAAAACCAAACTGAAGCCTTTATGGACTTTATCAAGAACATTAGATTCTTTAATCTGTTCGAGAGCAAACAACCGAGGATATTTCTCTTTCAACACCCCATCACCCATCCAATTTTCTAACCAAAATAGGGAATCATTTCCAATCCCCACCTTCTTGTACATGCATGAGTACAAATCCACACCTCTATCTTTTATATGAGCCATACTTTGGATGCAGTCTAGCCAAGTTGATGATTTACCCACCGGAATTTCCCGATCCAAATTACCACTACATCCATGAATAGCCTTTACAACCTTTACCCACATAGCATCAGGATGAGTCTTGAATCTCCAAATCCACTTGAAAAGCAGAGCACGGTTCATAGCAAAAAAACTGGACATTCCTAAACCTCCTACATCCTTACTTGCTATAACACTGTCCCAACTGAACCAGGCAGTCTTCCGGACACCTTGGTCCACATCTCTAAGAAAACGGCTTCTATACGATTCGAGTCTACTAATCACTCCAATCGGAACTTTAAAGAGCGAGAAGTAGTACAAAGGAACGGTACTTAGAACCGCTTTGGCAAGAGTGAATCTGCCACCAATAGAGAGAGTCTTCGCCTTCCATTTAGATAATCTCGCCACCACTTTATCAAAAATAACATCACAAAAATGGCTTCGAGCCATTTTACTCCCCACCATCACCCCAAGATATTTAAAAGGAATTTTAGACGCATCACAACCAATCAAAGAAGCGCCTCTAGATACCTCATCGAGGCTGACACCTCCCACTCCCATAAGACTACATTTATGGAGGTTAATTCGAAGGCCCGAGGCAAGGTAGAAACATTGTAAAATACATACCAGATGACGTAAGTTCTCCATAGACCACTCCCCAATAAAAACTGCATCGTCAGCATAAAAGAGATGAGATATGCACGTCGACTCAAAGGTCCCTACCTGGAGACCTTTAAAGAGACCTGCATCCATGGTTCGAACTAAAGAAATATGAAGGGATTTCATCACCAACAAAAATAAGAATGGGGACAGCGGGTCTCCTTGGCGTAAGCCATTCTGAAAGCAAAACTCCCTTGTAGGGCTCCCATTTACTATAACTGAAGCAGTTGAAAAAGTTAGACATCCCTTTATCCAACCCCTCCAAGTTTCTCCAAACCCAAACTGAAGCAGAATCATGTCAAGGAAATCCCACTTCACAAAATCGAAGGCTTTTTCAAAATTAACTTTAAAAATCATGGCCCGTCTCTTTTACTGGTTACACCAATCAATCACCTCACTGAGAATCATAGGACCGTCAAGAATTTTCCGACCTTGTATGAATGCAGATTGCTCCTTACTAACTAAACTGTCATTCAGTAAAAAGCAAGTATGATATAATAAAAAATAAATATGACTTCAAACTGAATCAAAATGTTATTTTACTGAATCAAAGGGTTAAAAAAATCTTCTCTCCATTCTTCACAAATTTTTCCTTCTCCCTTGAACCTACTCCTAGATATATATATATCAAAGATTAAATATTATATCTATATCTATACTACATATAATGAATTTTGATATTTTATTTTTAGAAATCTTAAAAATTAAGACTTAAAATTTCTAAATTTAAAATGTTTAATTTTCATATTACAGTAACTTTATCCCTTATATATATATATATTTACTTTTAACCTTATTTTTTAAATTTCTAAATTTACACTTTTAGTTAAGGACGTAATAACACAATATACAATTATCATTGAGTTACGAGTTATAATAATATATTATAATTCAATGTATAGCGAGCATTATGTTAATTAATATTATAATTTGTCTACGAATCAAAATTTTAGATACATAAAATAATTTTATTGAAGCAAAATAAAGTAATGGTATTAGTTAACGGGAATGAAGTTATCAAAGCATTTTATTAGAAAAACCTTTTCTTTTATTAATTCAGAGAAGAGTTGTAATATAACTAACTAACCGTTAGAATCTGATATTAATGGAATCAAAATTTTAATAATGAAATAAATTACAAAAAGGACACATTCATAACACTATAACCAATCGTACTTTATGATCATTAAACAAATATCATATATTAATTTAGCATTCTTTATTCCACTCAATTTTTGTTATTGCCCATGTGTATTTCCTTTTTCTCGAAAAAGAAATAAGCATTTAACCTCTTATTATATAAGTAGTATTTTATTTTATGTTCACCTTTTATAAAATTTGTCTTTAACTATAATAATATAAATTTATATTTTATACTAATAATAACAAAATATAATTCTGAAACTCTTTACTAAAATTTTAACTTCAAACATGATCAAACTCTTAACTAAAAATCACAACCTTCATTTCATCAAAGAAATTTTTTTTAAAATTATTATATATTATCCACTTTATATCTTACGTGCTTCAATCATGAACTTATTAGTCATATATATTATTTAAACTTGCAATCATTTTGATATTCAAATTGTAGAAAGTATTATATATTATTTAATATTTTTATTATCATGTGTATACACGAGTTACTTAATATTAAATATTTAATCTTTTCAAAATTATATTTTCTTTTATCTGTATTGTTTAGTAATCGTTATTTGAAAATTATACTTTTATTTTTAAACATTAAAGCTCATAACTTTATCTTTTATTTAAAAAATAAAAGTTCTAAACGAAAAGTTAGTCAGTGAAATTTTTAAAATGGAGCGGAAACTTTTCAAAATAATTACATAAACATCCATGAATTATTAAATTTCTCTCTTATTTATTTGTATGTATATATTTTTATATTTTTTAGCTACAACTATCTTATCAAAATTTTAAAAATAAATAAAAATTTCAGTTTATAACTTTTTCGAAAACTACAACTTATAACTATAACTACTTTTACTAAACATACATCATATCATTAACATTAATGAGCAATTCATGAAATTTACTCCATTACAACACTTAATTATTTCTCTTACACTATATACCCCTTTTTCCTTTGCATTATATACCCTTTTTCGTTTGCATTATATAATATATAATACTCGTTCTAAACTTTTTTGTTTTCTAAATTAATATGTTGAAATACAAGTAAGTAATTACATCACTTGAAAGTTCATATATTGATATATTCTCTATACTATATTATGAAGTATTTGACATTTTTATTTTGATAATTTTAAAATTTTAACATTTTCATTTTTAACTTTTGTAATATATTCATACACTTTCTCATTTTCTTTTATTACTATCATATTTCAGACAAGCAAAAAAAGCATGCGATTATCATAAATTCACAAGTCAGTATCCGCTATATAGTGCGAGAATTATGATAAGTTCAAGAAAACCTTTCTATTTTTGTTTTGTATGTAATTTCATATTATTGCCACAAAATAGATAGATAATATATAATTGTTAAAATATATACACTCAATTTAAATCAATACGCTTCATCAACATACCAATACATGCACATTTGAATCACTATCAAGATCATCAAATTACACCGAAATGGAAAACACTGGAAAACTATGAAATGGTAAGATTTCAATTAACGACATGAACTATTCCGTTTTAAACTAACACCACTTCATTGCACGGATATAACGTTAGTTTTGTGCTTATAATTTTAAAAACTCAATATTATACAATTATGCCTAAACATCTCAAAAATTGTAGCATTATCGAAATACATATGTGTTATTTATTTAAAATAAATTGAAATGCAACACTACTTAAACACTTCAAAAATACAACAACATTCTCCCATGGTTTTTGACGTACAAATTCAATAATTTAATACTAACACTACAAATTCCTATGGGCATCAAATGTTTATGGGTGTGTTTAGACGTAGAGATCCCTTTACGATCTTTTTAAAAATCGAAGAAGTTTTTCATCTCTGAATAACATTAAAAATTTATAAAGTACTTTCGAATACTATAAATTAAAAAGAAGTGATTTTAATACGTGGTAATGAAAAAAGATAAAACATAATAATTTTTATTATAAAAAGAAAATATAAAAAAGTATATATATCAACTTTCTAAAGTTATATTATTAACTAGAAAACTCATTATTTTCTTTATCAAAAAAGTTTTCTAATTCAAGTTAAACACATTTTATAATTTTCAAGCTTTTACAAAAGCAAGAAAAATTTCCACAGGCCTATTTGTTTGTATTGGACCAAAAGTAATTTTTTAATCAACAACTAAATTAAATTACAGACTGTTTGATCCAAAATGCGACCCCATAGGCCCACATGTAATTTCAACGTGGATAGCCTTTTTTATCTTCACACATTATCAGCTCCACCATTAAAATCCCTGCTTTCAAGCTCAAAAATAACAATGGCAGCATCATTAACTACCATGATCTCATCGCTATCTTCCACCTCATCATTCCAATTGCACACTTCTTCGACGCCTTTACAAACCCTAACTCTAACCAACTCCATTTCCACTGCATCATCATCCTTCACCCGCAGAATCCCTAAATTTAGAAACCCTAACAACCACAAAACCCTGACAATTAAAGCATCATCACACATGATCGAAAAGGAAACGGCGGAGACTCACCGTCCGGACACATTCCTCCGGGAATCCGACGGCGGCGGTGCGGTGAACAACAACGGAGGTTCGGTCAGAGGAAAATTTGAGAAGATGATTAGAGATGCGCAGGATAGCGTTTGTGCGGCGATTGAAGCGGCTGATGGTGGTGGTAAGTTTAAGGAAGATGTGTGGTCAAGGCCTGGTGGTGGTGGTGGAATTAGTAGGGTTTTGCAAGACGGCGCCGTTTGGGAGAAAGCTGGTGTTAATGTTTCTGTGGTGTATGGTGTTATGCCACCTGAAGCTTATAGAGCTGCTAATCCTACTGATGCTGCTGCAAATGGGAATTCTAAACCTGGACCTGTTCCTTTTTTTGCTGCTGGAATCAGCTCTGTAAGTCTATATCTATATGTGTATGTATATATATTGTCATTTTGATATTTATAAAACATAATTACATCTATTTGTAACATAAATGCTGATAAATTTTGGTTTTAGACATGGACTATCTACAAATTGTAGGGGTGTTTGGATGTGCTATTGAATTGATTATTGTGACTTAGGAGTTTAAGCTGCAATAATCAGAATTGAGTGCTTGGACAAATATTTTAGAGTACTAGTTGTTTGGATAAAAATGTAAACAGCTGCATTTGAAACTGAGAATTTTATTATACAGATTACAAATACACATATGAAATTATTAATCTATTTTAGTTTTGATCAACTGATATATAAGCAGCAGTTATCAGTTTTGAGACACATATCTCAACGTATGTTTACCCTTTAGTGTACTATAATCGTCATATATGTATTAGCTGCTTTTGAGATTTTTTTATGGTTTCTATATCCTTTCTTCTTGCGTATTATGTATTTGTAACGGTGCTGCTACCTGTTGGTTCTTAATGTACTATGAGTTATCATGGATGGGTTATAGCTGATGATTGTGCTAAGGATATTTCAAATTTTCTATGGCAGGTTTTACACCCAAAGAATCCTTTTGCCCCAACACTGCATTTCAATTATCGTTATTTTGAGACTGATGCTCGACAAGGTAAGATGCTTGTTCTAATTGTTGTTTATAATGAATTATATCTTCTTTCTAGATATGGATTCTTCAAATTCTTGTAAACCTATTTGAGATGTTCTCATAATAGCTATACATTAGTGTGACACCTTCACTTTATGAAAATGATTTTCTAAACTATAAGATGTGTCCTTTATATGACTAGTAGTTCACTTGAAGTTCAATTTTAGCTGGTATTGTATCTTACGAGGTGTTTAGATATGCTGTTTCATAGTGATTATGTGAATTGAATGATCAGAATTGGGTAATTAGGTTTAATAAAACATGCCAATTCATAATTTCTTTTGATGATGCTAGGGGTGCAGAAAATTCTGATTGGTCAGTGACGTAACAGATTAAATAATGATTCATAAGTAGTTTTACTCAATCATTTGATAACTAGTTATATTGCAGCTAGTTCAAATGGATCATTTAAAAAATTAAAACTGCAAACGAGAAAAAGTAATTATAATAATACAAATGAGATGTTACATGTATGAAATAACAAAATAGCAAGATAGCATTTATGTCATAGAATTGACTCTTGGCTCAAACGCATACCAGCTATCTAGGATTCTTGTTTAGTGCAGATGTTAATTCATCCCTTTTACGCTCTATAGTGGTGAAACTAATGTTTACTGAACTAACAATCTTCTGCCTCCTTTAAACGCATATAGATGCTCCGGGGGCACCGAGGCAGTGGTGGTTTGGTGGCGGTACTGATTTGACTCCTGCTTATATATTTGAGGAAGATGTCAAGCACTTCCATACGGTAAAAACCAGATTTCATTTGTTTATGGTTGAATTTTAAAATCCTCTACTAGATCTTTTTTTTCTCATGTACATTAAGTTGTAAAGCTGTGGAAAGAGAGATTTTAGATGCGTGATGGCAAATAGAGAGGGTATCTTTAACCCGATTATGTGAAAATGGTTCAACAGTTTAAAGGTCGCCCAAAGTACGCTCTAGGGCTTACGAAGTCCTAAGTTTTAGCCATACTATGTTATTCATATTTAACATATTGATTTAGTATGAAATCAAAAGGACAGAAGGTGTTGGAGGGTTGGGTCAACAAACCTGACACTTTTGACCCTCAATGAACTTTTGATAATTTGACCCTTGACCCAATCCAGGCCTGTCTAATTTGCCACTTTTTACATGAATACCATTTACTAGTAGTTGACATTGACTTCTATCTTGAAGGTACAAAAAAATGCTTGTGACAAGTTTGACCCGAGTTTCTACCCACGGTTCAAGAAATGGTGTGATGACTATTTCTACATCAAGGTATACCTTTAAGGGTTTTTTTTTTGCATACGTGTTACAGTATTACACACTGAGAAGGACTTAGCTTATTTTCTTCAGTTTGACTTTCATTTCATACTCAACCTCATATATGTAAGCATAGGTATACGCAAGAACTGTTATACACATACTTGATCAGGTGGTTTTACTACCATATCTGACCCACAGATGACTACATAAGTTTGTCCATTTCAGGACTATTGACACAAGCACATATTAATTTGATTTTGGACACTCATATATGCATATATATTCTTGAGTTTTGAGAGAGGCATGGCGTAAGGCTCTACTCCCTCAAACTTATTTTCACTTTATACTAGTTGGCAGTAATTTTGAAATGGCCTACGCATCTTAAATTCTAAATTTTGAGAAAGAGCTCAAATCTTTGAAATTATGGAAACACAATCGGTGAGAAAGTTAACATGTGAGGAAACTGTATTACAGTATTTTTTCGGAATGTAGCCACTATAGATCAAAGAAATTGTACAACTGGATACAAATATCAAATATTTAAACTCTTCATTTTCTGTGCAACAAATATAAAATGCTTGATAGTCGACTTGTCATCTCAATTGACTATGTGCAGCACCGAAATGAGAGACGAGGTCTTGGAGGCATATTTTTTGATGATCTAAATGACTACGATCAAGAAATGCTTCTCTCATTTGCGACAGGTAATTTTTAAACTATCAATATGTTATGGTGTGTTGGTCTAGTACTCTAGTGGTTAGGGCTTGGGTCTGTAGTTTAAGAGGTCTCATAGTCACCTCATGCATGTGGTACTGCTATCAACTCTTTGAGGGCCACCCCTACTACTCAGATGGCTCACAATGTAGACTAGCTGGGCAAAATATGCTAGAGCATAGAAGCTAGTATGGTGGTTGTACGTGTAATATTTTTTACGAAGCCTCAAAACATGACATGCTCATTTTCAAATATATCCAATTGCAGAATGTGCCAACTCTGTGGTTGATGCCTATCTACCAATTATAGAAAGGAGAAAGGATACCCCGTTCACAGAGCAAAACAAGGAATGGCAACAACTGCGTAGGGGCAGATATGTAGAATTCAACTTGGTATGGAATTCTTTCATATTTTTGTTTTATTTTAAAATATTATAGCTATCGTCAGTTATTATTTGTGTTTTATTTCTATTAGAGGTGACAAAATGAACGGGTAGGGTAACAAATAAAAATGAGCTCGGGTCAATAGGGGCATTTTGGTACAGGGTGAAACGGGTTGGGTTTGTTGGATTGACTTGAAACACATTTTGTCTAACAATATTATATTTTATCTTTATGTTTTTAAATAAAATGATCTTGCATTGACGACTCGACGTGCTTCCTTTTTTAGCTAATTCTCTCATTTTACTTATTTGACCCGTCAGAGATTACCATAAGCTGAATCGACCCATTAAGTAAATGGGTTAATTAGCACCTCTCATTTCTATGTGTTTTCTATGATTTTAACTTATGAAATGTTAAAGGTGTATGACCGAGGAACCACATTTGGTCTCAAAACTGGAGGTCGAATTGAGAGCATTCTTGTTTCTCTGCCACTAACAGCCAGATGGGAATATGATCATGTAAGTGCTATTGCTTTCTCTGTTTAGTCTGTACATCTTTTGTGCGGTTGCTAATTAAATTATTAAAACTGAAACCTTATACTGTGTGGATGCACAGCAACCAGAAGAGGGTAGTGAAGAATGGAAACTTTTGGATGCATGTATTAACCCTAAAGAGTGGATTTAAATCTGATAATATCTACATAGCCTTTATCATGTTATCATCCCCTTTGTTCTTTTTGCATCGAGTTTATTAAATGTAGAGATGAATTTATGCAGAGAAAGTAGTTGAGTAAGTAGATTATAAACAGAGATCAAGGAATGTAGAAATGTTGCAAGTTGTAATGTTCATTTTATCCTTTTTAAAGTATTCAACCCACTTGAATTTTCTTTTGTAGATTTATTTATTATTACATTGTTTCATTAAGTTGTAATGTTCATTTTATCCAGGACTACTCATATTTCTGGTTGTATAGCTTATTGAAAACTTGGTTTTGAAAAGGCGATAGGCGCTCTGAGGCGTTAAGCGTTAAGGCGAGAGCCTGACGTAAATAATATTATTATAATTTTTATATATTTTCACTCTATTTGTTGTTCTTTATACTTGGTATTTTACAAAAAGATCGAAATTATGTTGAAATAATGGCCATCTAAGTTCAACGTTCATGTTAGAAGATAATGAAAATGGGCTGATACAACTTCTGAGATAACAAGAAGTCAAAAACCAATCAGTTTTTCCACTAGTTATACAAACAAGCGCCAAAGCACTACCTCAAATCGCCTGGCGACTAATCACCACCTAGGTAGCGCTTTATGTCGTACTATCGGCTAGAGTAATGTATATAGTTTATATCATGAATTACTAAATATATTTCACGTAACAAAATTTCATATGTTGGATCCTTTTAACCAAGACACTAGCATCCATCAGAAGCTGCTATTGATCGGGATCAAGAAGGAACTCCTAAATTATAGGGAATCAGAAAACATTTGTAGATTACATTAATATGTGATGATGAGTTCTTATTTTTATTTAATATATTTATCAATAAATATTGATTTAATCAATATTCATTGATGAATTTTTAGGGTAATCTAGAATCACTAATCTCGTTTATCATCGAGGTTTTCCGGGTCCTCCTGACGGAAGGAATTTAAGATGGATATAGATCGAAAAGGAAATGAGTTAAAAAAGGGAAAGTGGACTGTTACTTTAGAAAAAGTTGTGTTTTCCACTACATAATGTTGGGGTAGAAAATGCCTGTCTGCATGAATGAATATTGAACATCTATCAGCTCCAGTCACAAGACAATATGCTTAACCATGGGTTATTTTCAGCATCCTCATGCTTCCCACCATGCATTTCATCTTTTTTTTTATACTCATTTCTAAAGGGCTAATATTGAAGCTAAAATGGAAGCGAAGTAGTAGTATAATTTTGTAATATGTTAAAGGGTTAATACACTAAAGAGTCGCTCACAAAAATCCGTTTAGATCATCAAACTGTCTTTTTCAAAAAACAGATCATTATACTTGAAAAACCAATATACCACATTCAAGTCAACAAGTTTACCAAGGCAATTCAATGAAAGAATTCGACTAAATTATGATCGAATACTTTACAAAGACGAGAAGCATCGATCCATGTTAAAATTCGGTTTTTTCTATGAAATGTAGTCTCCGTAATCTTCACAAAGCTTAAATCATTAGAAGACAATAAATTTTTGTGATCTTCATAAGATAATAACCAGAAAAACAAACTCAGGTTATAAGTCTTGAACCCTTTTCACTTTTAGTAGAAGCTTTGTGAGCCACGTATCTAGTAAACACCGACTATTTGAATGAACTCGAGCGTCCAAACGAGGCAAGGAAGATCTTTGATGCAAAAGTTTCTACTTCCATCACTTAAAAACACAAGGAGTATAGATGCAGTAAAATGACCCTTTTTACTTCAAGATGTACAAGAAACTAAATGTATAGATCTGACTCATAAAAGTTAAGTGTGACTTTTAATCGATTGCCATTCAGCTAAAGGTGAATGGTGCACGAAATTTGCCAAAAGGCAAGTATTATAGATGCATTGTAATACTAATTAATTAATATTAATATATATAACCACTAATTAACCAGTTTAAAATGATGTATAGTAGTTTTGTACCCCTTCTAATATTGTTGGGAATACAAGGCTAACCTTTTGCAAACATTTTGGTGCATGTGGATAGTAATTAAACACTCAAAACTCCAAAGTATAGTCTACTCCTATTAAGAAGAGATATAGATTTTTCTAAATAAACATGATTAAGATAATACCAATTTTAAATGAAAAAGAGATGCTATGATTTCAATTTTTGCCTACATGAAAACAGAAAATAAACATGAAAAACATTGTACCAATTGTATACTACAAACTAGATAAATACATCTCTAGAAAAGGTCTTCTAAAAACATAACAAAAAACATAAAATGGAAAGCACAAATGCAAATTAAACACTTTACAACATCAAGAAAAGCTACAAGAATATTACAGAAACCACCCACAGGATAAAAGTGCCTGCAAAATATACTCATTTAGCTAGTTGAAGTTAAGTTGCTCTTTAATCTTGTCTATGAAAAGACTATATCTTGATGAAGTACTACCCAATGAACCTAAATTAGACTTTTCAATAACCTCATTGCATATATATATAGCAGTTTGTTGATCATTAGGGTTTCCAAGCTGAAGCCCAAACAACAGGTTCATCTTTCCAAGCTAACAAGATCCCCGAATCTCCAATCGAGTTCGTTTGATCAACTGCAAGTGACCAACCACTTTGGTACCTTCTTAGCAACGCTTTAACATCGTCGACCACATCGTCGCTAAAACCAACCAGCGAGAAAAACTCCTTAAGCCTCTCACACCACTGGTTTCCTTTCTCCCTTCTTTCACAATCTCCTGAACCAATATTCTCGTTATCATCACACGATAAAACCCTAACGATACTCCTCGAACACTCTCGTTCCAACTTCAATCTTTCGTTACTAGTAGGACTAAAACTTTCTTCCAACATTTCAAAGTATAAAGTATAATACCTTAAACACTCTTCAAAACACTTCACAAAATCACTTCTTGAGCTTGTGAAATCAGCTTCTTCTTCAACTACGGTCACCACTCGAGGCTTTAAAGAGCTGAAAAGCCGAATCACATCTCCTCTTTCTTCAACTTCAATTTTCCTTAATGCACCAATACAATTAATCGCTACAGCTTCATCATCTTGAACACCTAACTCTTCTTTAGTAAGTTGTCCTAATGATCTATCTGATCCAGTAATCACATTAAACTCGAAAGGAACACCCATCAAACGAGCGAATTTCTCCATTCTTTGAGTAATTTCTTTCATTACAGATCTCACCATGTTGGCTGTCACAACTACAGTTAACTTTAAACTAGGCGTTTCATCGCTTCTGGTCGCTAAAGCTTCTAACAAAGTAGGCCATTGAGTACAAAGTGTGTTACTTATATCAATTATATGAAGTTTATTCTCACCATCAAAAGCTTCCAAAATAGCACCATTTGATGCAACATGACCAAAAGTAGTCCAAGGTGAAACTTCTTGGAATTTAAGTATAAGTTTTCTAGCTGAATCAAAACAGTGACTTTTATCAGCTACAGAAACCAAAGTCTTGTAACATCTCTGACCAGATTCAGTTGCTTTACAAAAAAGTGCTTGTAAGAAGTAATAAGCTAGTTTTTGATCACAATCACCATAAGGTGATGAAAGCTCATTTAACATCCATAAAAGGTGGTTGATCTTTCCGGAATCTTTATCGTAGATGGCTCGAGCACACTCTCGAAGGAGTTTAGATGCCCATTTATCATCATCGGCCGTGCAAGTGTCGCTACCACCGGAATCGGTATATGTGTGGCGTTTGGTGGTGGTTTTGTTGGTGTAAGGAGAAAGGTGTGTTCTCTCCATTGAAGAATATTTGTGTATGAAATGATGAGTTCTTTTTTTTATATTGTTGTAGGGTTAATAACCTTTTTTTGTCCATACGAATTGGCCGACTACTATACAGTAAAGCGACAAAATATATGTAGGTTATAACTTTTTAATTACAAGTATGTTAGATTTTTGTGAAGTGCTTCTATTTGATAAGTTTAATTAATTGTTGTTAGTATTATTTAGAAAGGTATTTAACACTTAAAAAACTCAATCATTATATCACGGCCGGGTCCTCTTATGAATTGATATTAAAAGCATCTTTCTAATAAAATATGTATTATAATCATATGAATTTAGGACTTGATGTCAATAATATGTATATCTATAAATACTTAAAATGCATTTGAGAGTCGTAACATATTTAAATTATTGATTCCTTTTTAAATTTAATTACGACGAATGACTATGTTGTTCTTATATAATTATTAATATTATAATCATCTTAACAATTATAATTCTTATTAATATTTATTATTATTATTATTATTATTATTATTATTATGTATAAATTAAATTTTATTCTATTATTATTATATATATGATATAAATAAATATACAAACACAAAAAATATATAATAAAATTTTAAAATATATACGTACTTTAATCTTTCATCAATCTATCATTATTATAATCATCGTCCTACAACCATTATATGGATCACCATATTGCAAGAGTGTTTGGTAGATTTTTTGAATTTGTAGCTAGCCTAGTTGCCTGTTTGCCTTGACAGAATGGGACCGATTCTTTTCTTTATTGTTCGGTGACAACGTCACTTTAACAAATAATATAAGCTTTATATATGCATGTCACATCCCATGATAATAGTAAATAATAGATATAAAATTAAAATTACATAGTAATAGTAATAGTAATAAATATGATATGAAAAAAAGAAGGAATGTATACTGTTTTGTAGTTGTCATAGTTAAATCTAAATGTATCTTTGTAGTGACCATTGTTGCTGAGTTTATAGTTTACGTATTACTCCGTATCAAAACAAGTTATGTGTTTTGAAAATTTCTTTCTTCAATATTATAATATATGTAAATTTGCGTATTTATACATAATTTTCGACTCGTATTAAGCGTAATTAGATATTGTTATTGTTGTTATCGTGCAAATTTACACAAAAATTAAAGTAGGAAATACGAGTATGTATTTGGATCCTACAGAATTAGGTCAGGCCAAAGAATTATAGTTACTTGGAGTTTATTATATTCTAAAAATCTAATTCTAATGGATGGATTAAATAAAATGGGAAATGGTTGGTGAAAAAACCAAAACTTGGAGGCATCAAATTAAGTTGAACGTAACTAATCCATATTATACTCGTAATTAATAAATTACACAAGATGACAATTAACATACCTCCTACTTTTCGATCTCATCATTGGAGCATGTCGTTTCTAAGCTATCCCGTTGTTTTTTCGAGTTTCAACAACGTCAACAGAATGACACACGTTTACATATAACATGCAGGTTTTTTTAATTTTCTGTTGTATAATATTTAATTATATATAATTTTGAAAATATATGTAATTTAATTTATTCTTAATTAAATATATTATTCGTATAGCCTTTGTTACCCTTGATTAAATACTTTTAACCACGTTTCGGTAATTTTATTAAAAGATGGATGGTTACCTTTATCATATACTTAATTTGAAATATAATCAAATGTAATTTTTAATTATTATAAAAAGTATACGGAACAAGGAAATGGGAGAACAAGTACGGGGAAAACAATAATCATCTTAATTAGTCAATGTTGATGATTTATATTAAAATATATATATATATATATCTATCGTGAATGTTAACTAATATTCACCGTGACAAATGTTTATCATTTATTAAATAAATATTCATCAAATAATGTTATGACTTAAAAAGGAAATTTATCTATGAATATATTATTTATAACGTCAATTTTGATTAATTATTACTGGTAAAAATAAATTTTTGTTAACAGTTTGATTGATAAATGTAAAATTATTCATGATGAATGTTAATTGTTTATCCTTTCCTCAAGAAAAAAAAAAAGAAATGTTTTCTTCTTAATCGCTTATATATATATATGTATATATATACACACATGTATACGCAATGCAATAAAAACAAAATGTACAAGTACATGCAACACATTACAAAAGTTAATGTTAAGTTCATTAAACCTAGGATGATTAAAAAGATAACTTCAAGGTTAGGCATTTGTCCTTAAATTATCATTAAACTTAACAATAAATTATCAATACTATATAAGTACCTCTTTATAATTATGTAATGTACTTACACACATAGTTTTAAGGGATGCTCACATATGTATTGTTAGTAACACATAAGTTACACACTTAAAACAAGAAGGTAAACATGCTCATGTCAACACATAAAAACTTTGAATATGTGTCATAATAAGTTGGGTCCATTGCAAATAACTTCTGTGTTTTATAAATAGAGCTATGTAATTATAGGAATGATATAAACTTAAGCTGACTCACTTATATTCGAAACTGTATATAGTACCATAGTACATAAAGATTTTCAAATAGAGAAAAAAAAAAACACGATATTAAAAAACAAGAATCTGGTAAGAATCCATTGGGAAAATACAAATCTGGAAAGTTATAATTTGTTGAATACCTAAAATCAAATTACAAGTCTCTATTATATACTCGTATATATTAGGAATTAGGATGACCGGCATTATTGGTCTCTATAGAATAACTACTACAGTAGTTGTACATAACTTTTGCACCAACATCATACGGCCTTTTTCGGAGAATCTTATGAAAACTGTCATTCCAAAAACTTAATTACAGTCACTAACTGATACTCACACAAGACACTAAACAATTTTTTTGTTTTAAGGATGTTTCAGTGATTCGCCTTTGACCATTGATTATATAAACTTAGTCAGGTCAATCATTTATCATAATGGCACAACGGCTGAACAGAACATTGCCGCCCTTGATCCACCACCGTCTCGATCAACCGCTAATTTAATTTTTCCAACCTTCTGTGATTCCATCCTCCATATACGGTTCAAGAAATCCAATGAACTGCAAGGAATATCATATTAGAGATGAAAATTAGGAAAAGGTAGAGTATTGTCCACCAAATACCCGACATACAGGAAATGAGTATATATCTACCGATTCAAAGTTATGCGGTAAAGAAGATCAGAACCAAAGAAGTCCATATGCATATAACCTTAAAGTGTTAGCTACATCCTGGTGGGTAAGGCTTGGAATGTGGTACAACAACAACAAAGGTAAGATGTAGACAGTCATACTTCTATCCGAGGATAGAAAGACTGCTTCCAAGGAGACCTCCGGCAGACATGAATAAAAATCTAGTAGGGCAAAAGAAGTATAAGTAAGAAAGATAATTATAAGTCAGTAAAAACGTTGTATGCTAGAGTATTACTATATAAAATAAATATATGTGTATATAATGTGTGGCTATATTATAAGTTATAAATATAATATGTGATATAAGTGAAAAATCTATCATATAGATATATGGATATGGATACTAGAGTATTATAAATAGAAAATAAATCAATCATAATATGGTTAAAATGCAGCTACAATATATAGATATATGGATACCATAAGATATAGGCTTAAAATATTATTATAGTATATATATCAATTTAATATCAGTAGATATAGGTATAATGAATTCGATATAAATATAAAATAGAAAGTAAATAACTGTAATTAGGTACATGAGATCGCTATATAAAAGTATATAGGGATACATGTATCTAGTAAATATATACATATATATATATAATATACATAAATATTAGAGAGTACAAAATCTAATACATATATATGTATATATATATGTATAAAAGGTTATTTACGCGTTTGAAAGGTTATTTGAAACTTGAAAGGTTATATACATGTATATAAAAGGTTATATACATGTATCTACTATAGGTATACATATAGTATATACAATACGTATAAATATAGTAAGGATCAATGTGGGTATAAAAGGTTATTTGAAACTTGACCATTGGCAGGAATGTCTGAAGGGTTACCATGGGTATATTTCAGTAGTGGATAAAAAGGATTGGATCGGGTTAACCATCCAACATTTAATCATTTTTGAAAATTATATCAAAGATGATTTCAAAAATCATACTCTCAACCAGTTTGGCATGTCTTCTCCAGAAAACTTTTGAACTTGACTTGTTCAACCTGTTAAGAGGGATAATTTAACCCAAATAAACCGGTTGTGAAGTGATTGGGTTGAAATTGCAATCTACACCATATAAATTGGTCACTAAGGACAAAAGAGGAGCACCAACAGTCATGAAAGCTATGTATAAATACATACCTTGGTTGGGTTTAGGGAACATTGTGCACCATAACCATCATGAACTCGGATCTCAAAAAACCGCCCCATGGGGTGGAACAATATGTACATTTAGCCAACAACAATGGGCTATCAAGTCACTGATTACCTTTAAAGCAAGCATATTCTTACGAGACTCTGAACCCCATGAAAATGACAAAAGAAGAGTTGGTCAGCAATGCATTCTGTAAAACTAAAGGTGGCAATGATCTTTTAGTTATGAAATTGGTTGATGCAGGTGATAGTTTATCTCTAATGGGTCAATATGGTAGAATAAAATACATTGGCTAAAACGGAAATGGGTCAAAGGTCGGTGTATTTTTAATCCACAAAATGTCCAAGTATGCTCTATTCAAAAACTAGATTATTAGTAAAAAGATAATCATTTTTGACAAACTAATAATTCAAAATTTTTGATCCGTTAATCAACCCACCAATTTTGCCACCTCTATTATACAACACACCAAATGGGAAATGGTATCTGTGAAACTTTATAATCCTTATGTTAAGGTTCAAATCTCTTTAGAAGCATCAAGTCATCAATAGATCAATTTGTTGACCGTTTAAAAGAATCATTGCAATGCATACTGTGAATTGAAGGAAAAATACACGCCTGAAAGGACGTAAATACTAACCATTTCCAGCGAAGGAACCCCAAGATTTTCCATTGCTTCTGTTCACATGCTTAGCCAAAGCCCTAGCACCATCGGTCAAAACTGAACTTTTAACCTCAGCCAGGGGAAATTAGGTTGTCAATAAGCAGAGGTTGTAGAAATAACATAAAAATTAGAGCAGCTATTTCGACCCATTTACTTTCTAATAGTTCAATTCACATTATATTTATCCCTAAGAGGTCTAATGAGTAAAATAAAATATATTAAATAAAAAACAACGGGTTGTACGGATTGGAAGTCTCGAAGTGCCCTTTTAGTCCATAAAACCTCCTAAAATCACATTATGCATAATATGATATTATTATTGACATAATTTATTTTTTGTTATCATTTATGATTTTTCTAATTATGTATAATATTATTTAGAATGACCGAACAAAAAGGCATTGTGTCAAGCCCAACCCGTTTCATATGTTAACCCAGTTGACTCATTATCTGACCCACCCATTTTGCGACCTCCAATGAATATGAATAAATACATGAGATGAAATCATTGAAAACATGATAACATGAAATGTATGTTCAAAAAATTAACTTGGAAAAATCTCTTTGAATAATCACATTATTACATATTCAATATAGTTTACAAGCTTATCATACATCTGGATTATGTGGCAATGAAAAAAGCAGAAACTAGTGTTGATCTCGGAAGGGGAAGTGCATCTGGAATTGTTCCTACAGTTTGTGCAATACCCAGAAGCCTCTGAACACCATCGTAACAAAGTGCCTACACAAAGAGATGAAAGCTACACAATATCAATCAGCGAGAATGGAAATTAATGTAAGAAAAACATTTACGCGTTTGAAACTTGATCAAAGAAAGGAAAGTACGACCCACTATGCAAAGAAGATCAATCATTTCCAATAATATTCTGACAAATTCTCACAGATATATTGAAGGGTGTTTATTTTCAGCAGGTCATAAATTCATAAATTGACATTTCTCCACTATTTTATTCGTTACCAATGATCAAATCATAGACCACATTCGTAATCCAAAGTTCTCTAGATAGACAAGGGTTGTGAATGACAGATAATCATAACACTTAAAGACACTAATCGCAAGAATCGCTGCCAAATAATCATAAAGCTGTGATGTGGGTTTTACAAGTATTGCAAGTACACCCTCAGTAGCTAGCATGTCAGAAAATGAACTATACCGGTGAACATCCTGTAATTGTATATTGGTAATTAAAAGCAAGTGATAGTGGAGAAAGTGTGAATAAACTGTAGGCTACACACCTCAACTTGAAGCAGCAAACATCTGTTGAAGAGAAGCAAAGATCCTGATTCAATACCGAAAACTATAAACCATCAGGGACTCAAAGGAGCAAGAGTAAATGAAGGGTTATTGACCCACCCCACTGCAGTATTGGTTTTGAAGCAAAGTTGAGCACCAAATGGAGTCGGTTAATGTAAAGTGTAACATATGAGAAAAATGAGGGCATGGGAATTTAAAAATAAGTCAATACACCCAGAGCACAATAGCTGACAACGCTCAAATCTTCATACAAAAATACATTTCATGATTCATGTTACATGAAGCCCATAGTTATAAGACACTAAAGTGACTAAACCATAGCCATAAGGCAACTATTCGTTCACTTGTATTAATTACTTTTAAATAGTATAGTATTAGTATATAACAAGTTACCGAACTATATACACCATAAAATAGGCACCCTGCATCCAACTGCAAAAGCCCACAAAAACTTGTAATTTGGTATTCCGAACGCCAAATCCATCCAAAGTGGCCCAAAATGACTGAAATACCCCTTGTTAATGTTTCTATAAATGCTCAAAACATGAATGTTGAAAAAAATAAAACAGGGAATTCTAGTGGTGCCTTACTAGCCACTAATGTTCACACACTTAGGTCCTATTAAAAGTTGAACCTACACACTGTTTTGCTTAAACAAATGCATATGCTTTTAAAATTGTGTATCTGTATCATGTGCAGATAGATGGAGAAATATGCAACTGCAATGCAGATCATAAAAATGAAAAATGCACTTACGTATGCTAAAAGAGTTTGTCCATCATACCGGTTGTAGCCACCACTGGCACACCTCCCTTCAACTGTTTTCTTCCCATCTGCTATTATAAAAACCACTAGAGAGATAAGTTTCCTACAAACTGCATATAATAGTAAAAACATAGCCAAAAGTTATGCAAGGACCTTTCAGTTGCGAGAAAAAAGGCTCCTGATAGTTAAGTTCAAACTCCACACTCTCCAACTTCTAGTTATAATATAAAACTTCAATCCTCTGCACATAAGGCAATCCATGGGCATGGAACCCCGAAATAGCCAATCTACAATCAAACTTTTAATCAGGTCGAAAAATTATTGCCGGTGGGTAGAACCAAGACTCATTTTAGCCAGGAGCTTACTTTAACTACTTATTTAGCTACTTTAGGTCGTTGTAGTCCATAAATAAGAATAAAACTTTATCAGAGCTTGCATTCGATGCCGTTGATTCAATTTCTTCACCACCGGTAGCAATAAATTCTAAAAAGAAGCTTCCTTCGCAGGAAAGATATTCTAGTAAATAGAAAACTCGCCATTCATTCATGAACTGTCTTGCAATATCGACTTGCATAAAGCTGATGCTAAGGGTTTGTATAATGGATACGGGGGAACACCTTAAAAATGATCTGCAAAAGATATCTACAATTAATATCTGAACTGTCACTCCGAACCTACCAGATATATAATTATATGAACTCCCACACAATTACACAAACACATACTACACACACACACTCTCATTTCTCTCTTTTTCCTCTCGACTCACTGCTGGCCATCTCCGGCCAACGTCAGAACCGTAGGAAAATGCCAAAAAGAAGCCGAATGGATAGAAAACTGTTTAGAAGCCACTGCATTGCATGGGTACAAGGTTAATGTGTGTGTATATATATTATACAATTTATTACAGGGTAAATACATAATAAGGTACTAAATTTCTCATTTTGATATTTCAACATTCGTTTTATCAATTTATAGTTTTGAAGTTCTTTTTACTAACAAATACGGATTTTTTTAACAATTAAGACACCAAACAGATGCTTTTTGCACAGTTATGGGGCTACATTTCTATGCCTTTTTTCTTAAAATGACAAAAACAAAATCCCAAACATACCTTAAATACTCAAATGAGTACCTTTTTGTTACAATTTACCCTTTTTTCAATCAACGATTTCATGACAATCTACTAAAGTAAACAAATTGAAATTAAAGACCCTAACATAAAGTCAACCTCAAGGGGCAAAAACGGAATTTTGTCAAATGATGTACAGACTGATACCTGAAGATGATCTGATAATGTGTAGGTTCGATCATGATCATCGTCTTTAAGTAGATTAGAGCAGAATGCATTAGATAAACCTATATCTACATCTAGGATTTCTTCGATTGATAAAGTAAGTGTGAAGTTTAATAGCGATTTAATGCAGTCTTTCAGCTTAAGCTTAGACATTATTAACGGTTCATCATCCGAGTTGACGTGTTGCCGTTGTTGCTCCATTTCCATCCAGCTTGCAGTGGTGGGTCAATAGGTCATAGCTATTTGTATAGCAATACTTTCACTCAAATTAGAGCAAGAAAATTTCATCAATTAATCTAAAACTTAAAGAATAATGCATATGTTTATCTCTGAAATCAATATAGAACAGGTAGATTATCTACCTTTATTTAATTTATAAAATTGAGATATGAAGATATTATTAATGTATCAAGACATGTATATAGATTGAAAAATCTGTACTTATGTCGTAAGGAATTCAATGTCTGGAACACAACAACAACAACAACAACAACAACAACAATAATAATAATAATAATAATAAAGGTTAATAATGATTTAATTCAAACTTCCTTAACGATTGGACTTTTTTTGCATGATTTAATCTTTTAATTGTGGTTAATTTATTGTTTTAAACCATAAATTTTTGTTGACAATGATTCCACCCTTCAGTTTAACCTGCTACCTATTTGAACTGTCGGCATGACATGTCCATTTATTTATTTATATTTAATTTTTTGATTTTGTATCGTGTTATTATTATTATGAGCTATTTTAATAATATCTATCAGGGAGTCAGTATTGTTTAACACCAGTACACCACCATGGTCACTACAAATCATCACGACGTATCATCCGTAAGTCCGAAGCTACTTACTACCACCAAAATTGATTCACTTAAAAGTCTAAACGGATGGATTAAGAATTAGAAAACAAAACATTTTTTAGCTAAATCTTAAGTGTTCGATCCAAACCATAAATAAATTGTAAGAAAAACTATATCATCAGTTTATAATCATCATCATATAAATAAAAAAGCAAAATAAATAGTTAAAGTGGATGAGGAGATGTGATGCTGATGACATGAAAATGAGTCGAATTATGAAATACGACATCATAAGCAGGGAGACGGTTGTCAGAATATGGCGACGGTGGTTGAAAGTTGGTAATAGGGTCGGAAGTGGTGGTATGGGCAAGAGGCAACGAGTTTTAGTGAAGAAAGGAAATGAAGATACATGAATTTTGGGGTTTGGCGATGAACGTGAGATCTGGGCCTCTGGGTTGTTGAGAGTATATATCATCAATATTATTACTTTTTTATAACTGTTAAATACTTTAAAAATATGAAATGCCATGTAAGCTCACACATCAGATACAAGTAATCAAAAATGAGTACATGGCATTACGTTAACAGTTAACTTATGATAGCAGGTAAAATCACAAAAAATGGTTATTTTAACGTGTCAATTATATTAGAAGTTAAGGGATTAAATCATGCGAAAAATAGTTGAATGAGTAAAACGAAAAAATGATAAAAGTTTGAGTATAAAGATAATAATAATAATAATAATAATAATAAAAAAAGTGGTAAGAAAAAAATAAATATATTTACTTAAATAGATCTAAATCTAGATCTAATTTTCTCGTTGGTTAACTTGTTAAGTCTTGTTTTATATTTGTGTAAGTAAATCTATTTGTCATTGGAAATAATTTAATAACATTTTAAATAACGACTAATGTCATTAGCGATGGTCATAAAGTTATAGATGAACAAAACCGGCCTAAATTTAACTGATTTGTTTTTATTTTCATAAAACGTCATATGTAATATTACTCATCGTGACATGTTTCATCCATAGATATTATTACAACTCTACCTTTGATCGCGATCACTATCCTTTCCGATTTATGTGTAAACTAAATAGATTAGTTATACTATGAGTTATGACAAATGGTCTTTGGTCTAACAATGTGTGAGAAACCTTTTAAACTAATGGTGATAGGATGTTTAACTGAATTAATTTAAAAATAGACTTAATTTATTTCGATGATTATCAAAAGTTGCTTCAGCATTTTCTAGTTACATACCATTTTTCTTTAGTCTGCCATATATTATTGTCATCATATTACAAGATTAGTTAGATTGATTATTAAGTCTCCAAATTAGATCTTCTATTTTGAAATCAGTCAACATAAATATACCAAACTTTACGTTCAACTTCAATCGATAATGAAAGATTAGTTAACTAATTAAAAGAATGCTATAAAATAAAACCAAAAAATATTTCTTTAAGAAATTTCAACTTGTAATGCTTTCTCAATACATGACTATTTTGGGTTTGTCCCCATATTGCCTCACTAATCTATCATATATCAAACTAAAGAAATAACAAATCAACTATTAAATGAAACAAGTTAACCTTCTTTCCTTCTTCCAAATTTCTATGTGTTATCTCTTCTTTTGTTCTTTCTAATATTAGTAACTTCAGCATCTCTTGATTGGCATATAACTTACAAGGATGCATGCATGCATATATGACCACCTTTAAAGTCTTCTACTGATTGCTATTTACACTATCTTTTTCTGTTTCGTCTACTCTTCCAAATTCAATCATATTATCATCTACATGATGAGGCTTCACTGATCCATCTGAAAACCTATGGTTACGTTGAAGGTATGCCTCAACGATCCATGTAAGAACTAAAAACACCATTACAATCGAGAGGAACACAAGTCCGGCCCATACGATCTTTACATCTCTTTTTACTGGTTTGCAATGATTTTCAACGATTTCAGAGAAAGCGTCTTTCACTGTTTGACAGTGAAGGAGACTTTCCATTCCTGGATATGAGTTTAAAAGTATTTGAATTGAACTTGTGTATGCAACCGCTGTCCTGAAGTCGTTTCCTGAAATGGGAATACCTCCATTGCATACTCCGTCCACGGGGTCCACACAAGTGATCAACCTCAATAGCTTCAAGAAAGAAAACATATAGAATGTCAAGAAGGTGTAAGGATAGAAGATAAAGGAAAGAAATCTAACAATTTCACCAAATTTGATTAATTATAAAGCATGGTTAAATTTATGTGTATATTGTACCTCAGGGATGTCGCCAATCTTAATATCGTTCTCTGAGCAGTTGTTTGGCTGGTAATTGTATTCTGGTGGCCCAGAGAACGGATTGCAGACTCCAAAAGACGAATCTGGTTGTATCCGAGATATGTTTGCATTAATCTGCAGTTTTTTCAACAATTAACTTGTTAAAATCTGTTACAATTATCTGGTATAGCCGTATAGCTGGCAGTTTCGACCCATTAATGGGTTGACTTGAATTTTGTTTTATATCGAACAGATCAAATAGGTTTTAAATGCCCAAATCAAGAAAGTGCATCCCAAAAAATTTAAAATTCAAAATTTAGATAACGTAAATTTCTTAAGGATTATTCATGCATCACGTAGTACTAAAAATAATAGAAAGTCAGAGATAAAGTGTTCACGGGTCCCTTAGAGCATGGCCATTTCAACTCGTACTAAAAGATGACCCGTTTAGAACATGTTGTTACACCCAACCTCCCCTATCATGCCACCTCTACCCAGAACTAATAAACGAAATATAGTAGTACCTCAGTGACTAGGTTGTAAACTCCTGCGCTGACATCAGTAAGGGCAGATTCTGCTGAAAGCAATTCTTCACAAGGAAGGATTGAGCTCAAGCTGTTGTTGTAAGGATCTTGTTGGAAATCTTCAAGCGCTGTACACGTATCGCCTGCAAATCTGGATAATGTATAACCCTCATAAATCAACTGCTGTGTGCGTACTTTCTAGTTTTTACCAAGTGAAAAGAAAAACAAACTTACCGTGCTAAGAAAAAGTATGCCCCAAAGAACACCCAGCAGAGAACGGTGATCAACCAACACAACACAATCAATCTGCATTCATTACAATTAGAAACCAATGTGAGAAACTTGATCATTTCTTTATTGAGACTGATAAAAAAGGATTTATCTTGCTTGACTTACATGTGAAGAGCTCGCCTTAGTTTAATGACCCCAACGACTGCATACCACGAAAAAACAGCTTTAGTGATTAGCAGAACAAAGAAATCTATGAGTTTACAATATGAGGTCACACTTATTGGCCTTGAGTTAATACGGAGTATTATTTTTTCCTTTTTAGTTAAGTTGTATGAACGGTAAACTTCCATAGATAATATGCACACCTGTTAACGCAATTACTGCAACCAAATTCACTGCGAAAATAACGGTGCTTACAATATACCTGCAATCATAAGCAAAAGCATTCTCAGAAACATGGACAAGGGAGATGTGATAAAAATGAAGGTCGAAATTTTGACCAATTTACTTATAAATGGTGAACTCAGGTTATTTTGCTCTCAATCAGGTCAATTGAGTTAAGTAAAAAATAGCTGGAAACGGGTCAAATGTGTCAATGGTACAACGGGTTGAAAGTCACCTTTATTTTTGTTACATATGGAATTGATATAATACAATTTTTCAATTCATATTTTTGACACAATGATTATTTATAAAAAATCTGAAGTTTTTGGACAAAAAGCGAATTGGGTCAACGCGACCCGACCCATTTTGACCTATTACTCAACCCGCCCGACTTGGCATTTTGCAACCTGTAGGAAAAAAGAAACTTACAGAATACGAAGGCCAAGATCAATCTTATGCCGATTCTTTCTAGCTTGATATTGTATATCATCAGCCGTAGAGTTAAGCTGCCTAGAAGTAGAGTGAAGAAAGCGTGTGGTTCTCGCATCAACATTTGTTCCTTCTAAGTTGGTTTGTGTCATCTTCATTGCTCCAGTTGTATTATATATCGTCTCCGAAGCGCCATCAGCTGTATCAATGATGATATCGATTATCTTATTAGCCCTCGAATGAAATTTTGCATTCCCTCCAAGTACTAATCCTGTTCCAACTCTGAAAAACCATTCAAGCAGTTTCAGTTTTCGCAAGTAAAGTACAACCCAATAATGCAAGTAATGTTAATGGTTTAAATTTGAAGGGAGGGTACAAGTACAGAATCCATAAAATGATAGAATTGAAGGCTTACATGGCAAGTAGTGTGAAGAAAACTGCAAGAAGAATGTGCCATAAGTAATATTGCTTGTGGAATGATGGTCTCTTTTGGCTTTTCAGTTTCCTGTTTGTTTTGCAACAAGTGGTTGCAATAAGGAATATTCCAAATACGCTGCCGCATAATAACCATAACGCACCAAGCACATATCCTGCTACACCTGTGTATGCAGTTGACTGCAACAACATGAAAAAGATATAATGTTGCTATCATCGTTTAATTTAAGCGCACAACGACAAAATTATAAGCAATGTCAAAACAACTTACACTCCAGTAATGGATGTTGGTAATGTCGTATCCTCCCTTGTATTTTCTGAGGTTTTCCAAAGGATCGGGCCTAACCGTATCATCTGATACCTGCCTTGCTTCTACTGCATAGAAAAGAATTATAAAATTGTGGTGTTACATTAAAATTGAAGTATGAACAACGAATTATAAAACGAAAATAGCTTTTATGTATATGCTTAATTCGTAATTTATGAAGGGGATGCCAATATGTCAAATTCCTGTCATAAATAAAAGTATGACCAATTTTTACAAATAATATTAGTGTTAAAGTTATGAATGGATTGATGAGCCACAAATAACTGAATAAGCTTCGAACACATGCAATTGGTATCATTTTGTCTTAAGAAAACAAAGGGGTGTGGGCTGACCTTGTTGAGTAGGTTGTCCTTGAATATGTGAAAAGCTTGAAACCAAAAGCAATATTGTTATAAACCATATTCTGCTCCATCTGCCTCCCATCTTTTGTCCTGCATTTGTGTAACATACATATCTCTTTTAAGTATGAATTTTAGCATATTTAAAAACTAAAATTCATAGATGTATTTATCAAAGGAGCTCATATTATGATAATGTTGTGTTCTTCTATCAATTTCCTATAAGACAATATATAAAAGTTCTAAAATTACATATTTTTGAAAAATATTATACAAAATTTTAGAAAACTAATAAATACGTCATTATTTTGGTATTTGATTTATTTATTAGATAATAATTGTATTTCATATCGCCATCGTTTTGTATCTCGTGGTCAAATTAGTTGTTTGAATTATTTATTTGGTCAATATTCCATTCATCACGACCGCTATTATCAATAACAGTATTTTTCTTGCATAGGACATTTGTGACATATTTTAAAAATAGATTTAATCCACGCAATATTTGATATATGTTCTAACAATTATTTTTCTTATATCAACTTGTAATTTTTTTTTATTTTCATTCGAAAGACCGTTGTTGTTTGCAATGTCTCGATTATTTATATGGACCGACTTTTCATTCAATTTGTGAGAATTTTCTGATATATAAACCGTCCCTAATTAACAAACTATTTTCTCTTCACTTTTGTCTCTAGCTTACTAAGTATTATTAAAATCTATTATCTTATAATAAATTAGTATAAGTAGAGTTTATCATGCCTTTATTAAAACCAGTTAGCCTAATTTTAAAGACTAAACCTGATATAGGCCGATATAAAAAAATTAAAGTAATTAAAGACTATAAAGGTGGCGATTTTGATGTAAAGAAAGTCATAAAAGTGACTCCCAACATTGACAAAAGCCTTGCTTTGTGTTGTGAATGTGAATACAAGGAAAACGAATCATCTTTTCTACTTGGAAAGTAGCCTAAACCTAATAAGCATTGGCACTGGTTTTTTGACAAGTCGATTATAAAGGAAGATATTGTTGTTTTTAAGGCGGTAATGCGTATTTTCGTTATATTTTTTGATAAATTAACAAAAAAATGTGTATTAAGAGTTTGTACTGCTCACACCCGGAATAAATATATTCCGTTAGTAAAATTTTAAATAAGATTTAGCTAATAAATCCAACCGGCAGCGTGGTATAAAATATTGAATGAACCAAAATTACTTTTTTATATTTAAAAAAGACTTTTGTGTATAAAAAATACAATTAATATACAGTAATTATGAGTAATGTTCATATTTATTGGAGTAAATAAAAATATTTATCTAGCTATCCGTAAGTTAACTAACAATAAAACCGGTTCAACCGTTCAAAGTTCAAACCAGTCATTTAAGTCATGCAAAAGTGCATAAACAAATTGATATTGTATACAAAAGTAATTTAAGACTTTTTTGTTCAAAAATGTTTTTTTATTTTATTGAACCAAATAATTATATTAACCATACGACCCACCGTCATCCATAACAGATGAAGCAGGATATTAGGATAACTAGCAGTAAGAGGAGAAGAAATGAACTCACCGGCTTGAAAAGTTTGAATTTTCCGGCAGCCGTGAAAGTGTCGGCCGGAAAAGAATTGAAGCTATCAAGTGGTGATGTAATTAACGTATAAACATTGATGATGATGTGAAGTAGTTGATTAGCTTTATAAACGTTTTCCCAGAAGCAATCACTTTTCTTCAACCGATATATATATTTTGTTTTAATTTGATTTGATGTACTCCAGAAATTAGTTAAAAATTGGAAGGCTCAATGTATAAACAAAATTCAAAGGATGTGTTCTATTTATGCATGTTTATATACATCTAGAACGTTAAAGGCACAGGTCAATGATACTTAAGTTTTCAACAAAATACAATTTGTTGACTTGTCGTCCTGTTTTCCTTTTTTTTACTTTAATTAATATTAATATTAAATTAATATAATATATATAAAAATGAATATAATGGGGGTAAGATGTGTTTGGGGATATGGATATCCACCTCAATTTTGATTTCGTAACACTCTCATTTTGTCAACAACCCGTCTTGTACGAAATTGAACGCCATTTAAATAGTATTTTTATGTAGGTTTTTGTTATCAAAAATAAATATCCATATATTTTGGAAATATTTAATCACTTAAAATGTCTTGTACAATTAAACTTTTCTTATGTATCGTGTCTTTGTCACTAATAAAGATGGTGTGTGACAAAATATATATCCCAATGAGTCATGTTCTTATGTATCGTGTCTTTGTCACTACTTTCAATAGTGTAGTTGTTGCAACTCATAAAAGAGAATGTAGTAATCGATATACTTAAGATAATGTCTAGTGATTATGCTTGTAACATGGAATAAAAAACTACTTAATATATATGAACCAAACCAACTTCAACAACAAAGACTAAGAATAAAATCGGCCATCAGTAACTTGATAAACAACCTGATTATAACAAGTGTGCAATGATGACATGCAATATGAACCACAAGGCCACAATAGAAACAAAATTATACACAAGAGGTCCTAAAATCATAAAAATGTGTTGTAATAGTTATGAAAGTATGCCTAAATGGGACAAACACTCATCTTAACTTATAATCGAAGTTATCTCCCTATCATGTCAGTTGATTAGAATCATCAATCATCATGGTCACAACTCACAAGTGCCCAACCACGTCCTTAGTCCATGTCACATATATGGTATTTGATTTGATTTGAAGAACCAAAGGTCTTTAGTTGTGATGTAGTCTTCGTGTTACTTACAAGTACCCAATTTCGTTAATTAGGTCTTGACCCAAGGTCAAACATAGGTCAAACATATATCGGCTCTAGTTCAATAACTCGTTAAACGAGTATATGGAGAGTAATATGTCCATACTACTAGGGAAAAATTGAGCAGTTTTTTCAAATATATGTGATCTAAATGGTATTTGCATAATCATTTTGACACTTTTTTTTCTAACCATCACGTAATGTTTACTGAGCAAGATTTAAATCTAAATCTTTATAAAATCTTACCACCAAGTATTTTTTTTGAGATGCATGGTTAATACCACCTCTGAGATATATTTTTTATGGTCAGAATATCGTTAATTAATTATTATTTATCAAAGACTTTGGTTTTAAAGTACGAAAGTAGTGTTTGATATATGTTCGGTTCTCTTATATAACCGTTTATTAATTCGATTAATCTTAAATATAATATAGAAAGTGCCTCGGTGATATCATCTTCAAAATTAAAATTAATTGACCAATCAGATTTCAATACTCCATTATTTTTTTTAAATAATAAAACAAAAAATATTTTACGGTAGAATTTAGATGAGAGACGATATGAATTCTTATTTATTAGTTTTTTAAAAGTAAAAGTTAGAAAAAAAATATATTCTATGGTAGAATTTAGATAAGAGGCGATATGATATCTTTTTTATTTATTTATTTTTTAAAATAAAACAATAAATATTCCATAGTAGAATATAGATTTGAGGTTATACATATAATAACTTTAAATTTTCAAACAAATCATATAATTAATATATTAATAATAATAAAAGTCATGGATCCATTAAAATTGTTGACGTTCTCTAATTAATAGTAATTCGTTAAGCAAAATGACTATTACATTGATATGATTTCTAGCATTATGAACTTTCAAAATTGTTAAATATAATTTATAAAGTTATTAAAGATTAGTTGACCTTCTAAAATTAACGGTTTGATATTAATGAATGACCTTCTAAATGTATGATTTCTAAGATGTGACACATAATTATAGTAACTTAATCAAATGATGAAACATAGGATAAAAGTTTAGTTATCATTAAGAGAAGTCTGCCACATAACTAAAAAGACTTGACAATTAGTTATATATAGAGATCGGTACTTTTATATCAACTCATTACTTTAAAATTAAGTCGGTTAATGCATGTAAATGACTTCAATAATGTTGAATTAACAAAAGTATTTTTGCTTCAATGTAGGACGAATATTGAACGGGAGTTACGAAATTGAATCTTATTGTGAAAAGTAATATTACTTCCTAAAACTAATGTTGACAAATAATATATAGACTACATATTTTTTAGGCTCGAGCTTTTTGAATACGTTATCTGTGACACCAGTTACAGAGTAAGACGACCATGAAAAATACTGTTGTGGCTACTAGGATATATTTATAAAACTAATTGATGGTCATCCAAAATATATGTCAACTGCCTGTTTATTGTATAGTAAGAGTCATTTTCTTATTAAACTTCATTCGTTGATATAATTAGCAACCAAACGTTGAATCTAGTTTTTCAAAATACTGAAAGCCATCAAGATTCAAGAGGCATTGGCGGCGATTAATTGTGTTGAACTCATTAATCAGATATTAAATAATTAATGTCTTTGTTTTCTTTTAAATCGACTAATCTCTGTTACATAATAATAATAATAATAATAATAATAATAATAAAAACAAATAAATATATAAATATATATATAATCACATCTATGTATTTATGTTGTTGCATATGTGTAGGCGTGACTCTATGGATCCATAATAATAACATAACAATAATAATGAATAATAATAAATGATCAATCGTGTTATTTCTTAACTTTGAGAGAATTTTAATCCGTAAATGTATTATTATATATACCAATTAATTAATTCTTAACTTGAGTACATAACTTATCGGTTAATGTATTTTGTTCGGTTCTTCAAATTTGTCAGACGAAAAGCTCTATTAGTCTTTTAAAAGTTAAATTACTGACAAATCTCTATCTAATCTAATCTAATGCTTTTCTAAAACACTTTATACCCAAAAAAAAAAAAAGATAGTGGCCAAATTGCTTGGAAAAGGTCATTTTTAATGGCCACGAGGGCTATATTAAGTACTTAAGTTTCTTCAAATTTGAAAAACGGGTTGGACTACCCACCATCATCGGCCCACAACTCCCAGTTGGATCCATCGTTTCTTTCTCATTTACGTTAGTCTCGATATTATTAATATCAAAGTTGGTTTTTTCCATCTCCGCCGAGCTTTCATTGCCATCCTTCATCGTGGTATCATCATCCTCCCTTTCACTTCCCGGCTCTTGTTCATCATTCATGCTCAGGGATGGACCCACTTGATGAGTACCGGTATCACATGACACCAGTAACTTTGACCAAATAGTGTAATTTTTATAGAGTTTTCTATTAGTGACACAATTGAATTAATTAATTGACACCAGTGATTTGAGCCGAGTAATGTAATTTTTTTAGTTATTATATTTGTGACACCAGTCACCAGTGATCGAAAATCTTGGGTCCACGACTGTTCATGCTTACAATATCTCTTATCTCCTCCATGATTTTCACGTTAAATAAGTTACTACCAACCTTCAAGCATACATTTTCGTTGATTAAATCGCAATCCCAAACTTGTACCATGACTTTAGCCACCACCAGGGACCGATGTCAATCTAATATGCTATTCTTCTTACCAACAATGGCTCCCCACCACTCCCCTATGATCTTCAACATTTTTTTCGACCAACAAGGTACCAGAACACCAACTATATTCAACGATGTCAACCTTCCGATCAGCCAATACGATTTATCCCATCTGCTAATCTTCCTTAGCCATCTTCTCATACTATGATCGTCCGATTTTACCAGGTTTTCAACTGTCCCTGAATGTTAACACACCACCATTATCTCCTTGCCCCAAGATATTTGACTTGAACCTCATTCAAACCATCTTCTTTGCAAAGATCTGAAGCCTGATCTAAACACTCTATTTCTTTCACCTCTCCTATCACACTATTTCGTAGCAGCTTACTGTTTGTGTCCTCATCCTTTATATTTATCACTCTTTCTTTGCTTCCACCATCCGCCATTGATTTCGTGTTTCTTTGGTTTCGATTTCCTCTGCCTTCATCTGGTTTGTCTTTGTTGATCCCCACACTCAAAAGCTCATCGTATCTCCTTTGATATCTACCTCTCTCAATATCCTGTTTTTCCATTTCACAGTATATTGTTGGATCTTTATGCTCAATGATCATTATAAGAATGATATTGCTAATAACATATGATCCTATAGTGTCACACTAATAGCAAATAAATACTAATTGATTAATTGTAAGAATTTGATTCTCGCTAATTATCAATAATCCTTGTATTATTTGGAAATTAATATTTTGTGAAAATAATAATGTTAAATGGTATGATTATAAATGTCATGTACAACTTATTGGACCAAAAGGGTTTGGGATTTAATACTTGTACCCAAACATGGAAGTGTTAGACAATCAAAAGGGGCCTCCCCTCCTCTTCCGTGGCCATCAAAGCGGGCCTCCCTTTGATGGAGTGAAGCTAGTTAGTTAGTGTTGTGTGCCATGCTTTGATCCATACTTGGTTGTTTTTCATGTATGGGACTTAAGTGTTTAAGTTGTATACATGCAAAACACTACAAGTAACATTCACTACTTCTTTTAGTGCGTCATTCTTCTTATTCGTCTCTTACTAAAAGTTAGTGCTAATAGAGTGTGGAACATTAACTCTCTTTTAAGAAATTTTTTGATTTGTTTTTAAGAGCTTAAGAGTTTATTCATACGAGGGAATGTTGACTAGCATCTTGTGTTGATTCAAAGCTACTTGGTGAACTTGCTATAGAGGAACTTTAGTCTTGAGTTCTTGCCATCTTCATCTTCATCAACACCCTACTTCCAAAAGGGTTCTAAGACTTCAAATGTTGTAATTCTTTAAACCCCTATGGTTGTTAATCTTAATGTACATGTAAATGGATCTTGGTGGGTTTTATAAAATGTTTTATAATATGATCAACTTAATTTTAAGCTTCCGTTCCAATAATCTTTGTTTTAAACCTCGATTTTGATCTAAAACCCAACATATACTCGTTTTCTGCTTTCCATACCCCACGACACCATAACCATTATGTTTTCCATACCCCATGTAGTTCTAGTCTTCAACCCTATCTCTAGCCTTCACCACCACCAATCTCGATTCACCTATACGTATTGTAATTACTTCTTTAACATGATCAACTCATCCCTTACGTGTTGAAACCTTGTAAAACCAAACCTTCCTCCATCTTTTAATGTCTTTCTCGCCATGTATACATTTGTCGGTCTTCCGCACTGTCAAAACTTCCCCTACAGTTCATCCACTCCACAGTTTATTTGGGAAATTGAAGAACATGAACGATGCCACGTGATGTTGATTAAACCTAGATCTAATCGTCCTGAAAGCCCAGTTATTATACGCACTTCTTTCCATCATTGTTCCGTTGATCGATCTCTCAAGCTCACTGGAAACACTTTCTCTCAAAATTGTAGCTTTCTCTCTCCTCATTCTCTCTCTAGCACCATAGCATTCTTTGTACTCCTTCCGCCCCAAATTATTGTCACTAAGTTAAAAACACACATTTTGAAAAATCTCATTAATTGCAGTTTTGACCTTAGTAAAATGAGAATTTTGATCCTCATTCATTAATTAAATGTATTCTTTGATATTTGTGTAGTTTTTAAATTAAGGGTAATATAATACAATGCATATTTATCTTTAACAATGAACAATTATTTTGAGACAAATGAAAATAAAAAGATGAACGAATAATTTGAGAGGAAGTAATTATTACACTTAGAACTATATGTTACTTAAGTACATCACCAAAAATATATAAAATCAAATCAAACTTTTGCTATAAAATTAAGGATTTAACGATATTACGGAATGCGACACAAACGGAAAATTAAACCTGAAACCTTGTCCTCATTTGATTTTTTTACAAAAAATATAAACGACTTCTCGAACCAACACTTACACTATTTAATATTTTGGAATGGCAATCAAAAAGAGAACAAGAGAAGTAAGACTTTATCGGTCATATTGAAGACTTTTTGGGCTTACCTTTTAATTCCGATACGCGTGCACTGCGTGTGCATACAGTCACCGCCTTGCTTATGTAAGCAAATACTTCATCCTTCATCCTTCATACCAAGTTATTAACATACTTTACTCTCTTAATTTATTACCTATTATACATTCACCTCTCATTTAAACTTTTCAGTTGCAACCAACTACGTATGCAACTAGCAACCTCAAAAATAATGTTTCCGTAATAATATATAATTCTTCCATAACAATATTGTTACCGTGTTACCTTATCATTATGTAACTATTTCATTAAGAAAGATGATTGACATGTTTGTTTAAATTGTGTACCTACAAAATTTTGGTTCTTAAGGGTACGAAGACGAATGAGTAAATACAAAATGAGCGCAAGAATGTGTTAAATATATACCGAATGAATTATATATATTTTAAAGCTTACAAATTAGACAGATATAACATTACTTTTTATAAATACGGAGTATATATGTTTATTTTTATTTCAATATTACAAGTAAAAAATATATCTCGGAGCATACGTGTGTCTAAAGACAAGTTGAAGAAAACATACGTATAGGTGCGAAATCTAATACACATAATTTTATTAAAGTATACTACTTTAAACAATTTACATCTTTATTTACATTATTTCATTAAAAAAGCTCATGACACTTTAATATTAGCTAAATTTATTTATTGATGTACTTTTAAACAATGTTAATCGTCAAAAAAGGAATGTGAAAACTGTTAATTGCAGTAATAGAAGGAAGATAATAAAATAGGTTTTTGTTTGGATGTTTCCAGACTTTTTTAAGTGCTTGCATGTTTATACACCAGTAAACAATATTTTGTGGGCTTAATACAGAACAGGTTTCCTACTCTGCATACAATAGTATATTACTAACGAAGAGTCAAAAAGCACACTGCCAACATTGTGATAACATCATAGTATTCCTTGCGTCAAAAAACTTGAATGGTTTAATTCAATACACTAAAACGAAAAGTATATGATACATCGGTCTTTAGTCGTGGTTTTGTTTCCGCCGAATGAAGTTCACTAGTGGAGTGAACCAACAATAAGCTTAAAATGCTACTACCAAATTTTTTTGGTAAAAACAATTTCATGTTTCAAACTACCAAACCCTAATAATTTATAACTCCCAAAAGTTAAATGATGCTACTACTTATTTCCCTATTTACTGTCCAGACCAAATATTAAAAAACTGAACTATATAAACCAATGCAAGAGTGGATTATTTCTTGATTCTTTGCGGGAACGATTATCGCATCTGCTGCAATGTTGCAGGTGGAAGCAATAAATTGAGAAGATCTTCGTTCAGCTTTTCTGAAAATGGTGGCATCTGCTTCAGTTTTTCTGGGGTGTCCGTTAAACTGCAGTCAGTGATCAATGTTTATCTTTAGGATAGTAAGATGTGGCAAACGGGCTAGTTGGATAACGGGTTGCTTTTAAAATGGAACAATTTAAAAAGCTGTAAAGCATTTTCAATACAGTTTAGCTAGCTTATTCATTTGAACAATCAGACTCGTTAGGGATAAACCTCAAACAAAAGTGACCCAATCATATGTGAATGGGTCTGAAGTACCAATCAGAAGATGAAAAGAAAAGTTACTTGGTCAAGATACCGACGATGTTTTTCCGAATTTGGCATAGGAGACTGATATTCTCAAGTAGCTGTTGCAACTGCGGAAAAAAAAAGCACGGAAGGTGTCTTAGAATTGATGTCGAATTAGATGAGTATCTATAATTCTATGGGTATGATAAAAAAACTGTTTAAATGCACCCCATGATGACTGTTGTTAATACACTGTTCTCTTCGTCTGGAGAAGTGTAGAAACATCTTTTCAAAATTTCACATGGTAAATAACTGAAGCACGTTTGAGATACTCAAGATGATAAAAATTCCTAGCAGTTAACGGCATCAAGACAAAATTTAAATATGAGCTGATTAAGGGTATACAACTGAACGTCATTATTATAATGTTAACGCTTCTTGCAATATGCAGTCAAGCTTATATTAAATTAGCAATTAAACATCACTACCCATGGATTATAACTGAAATAGTATAACCGTCGCCATGAAATCAATTCATTAGTTATCATGAAAGAAAAACAAAAAGTGTCACCTCAACCCAATTGCCCACCTCATGCATGTGTCACCTCCATGCAGGACTAAAATAATATCGGGAAGCATAACTAGTGGCTGAATTAAAACATCACCTGACGTGTTTCAAGATTTGCGGAGACCCGATCTAGAGCCTGTGCACTTTCCTGAAGAAGCTGTCCTGCTGGACTGACAAGAACTGTAGGCAATATAACTGACGTAAATCAATGGAAGAGGATGACAAAGAAATGTGGATATGCAAATACTCATAAACAATAAAATCTGAAACAAGACTAGTGTTCTATAAATATATACAACGACAATCACATGAACGAATATGGTATCCCCTTAAAATATCTATTTCATTCGAGCATAAACTTATACGTAACTGTGAACGAGTTCAAAAGTTCATAATGATGAAAATTGCAAGACATGTAGACTGAACAAAAGTAAGGCTAAACATTTGTAGTAATAATGAAATTGAGAAGCATAAGTTCTTTACTACAATTGTGTAAATGAACCACACACTTTCATATGAACAGGACAAAAAGATGTACTCAAAGAAAGAACTAACCGCTGTGTATAGCATTTGATTTTTGATCGGCAACCACTCCATGAAAATATGATGAGGGTCCGGTTTGAGTTGTTAAATGAAATGTACTTGCCAAATGTTCATTTACTTTTTCCTGGATAAAAGAAAAACACAAATTAATGTTTCGGGGACTCACAGAATAGCGGGTGTATTGAGTGGGTTTACCTTTCTATCTTTACTTTTCCTTGTCAAGATGTAATCTTCGTTCCTTCTTTTGCTATTCTCCCGTTTCTAGTAACACAGATGAACAAATTTAAGAATAAATTGGATCAGTGACATTTTAAGAATTATATATCACACCGGTCATGATGAAAGGAATTAGATTCTCAAATGTTGACCAGGCAAAATGATCAATTTGAGCAATGACTGCCACAACTTGAATTGCTTTTATAATCTCAGCTTGTCTTGTAATTAAGCAAAAACTACACATCAGGTTTTCATTGCAGCAAAAAGTATTGGTGACGAACGACCCATACATAAATGAGAATATGACTACACATATAGTAAAGAAGCTAAAAGTTCTTAAATATATTACATATCACATGAGCCAATTATATTATTAGATCCCGGAACACATGAATCCTGATTCTCATTTGATATGCAATCATGTAAATAGTAACACAATATCAAAAAGATTAGCAAATCAGACTGATTATCGACTTTCTAATGTCTTGAATAAGCCTTTAAGCAATGCACATATTAGAAAAAAATTAGGTAGTAAGGTAAGCATGACTCGTATACACTTGGCTGAAAAAAGGATGGTTAATTATGAGTTATACAACAAGCTAATTTGTTAAGTCATGCGTAAAGGACCACGAGCTTATGTGCTATACGGTATACATTGAGAATAAATGATTAACACCAATCTCTGCATAGTTGGTACATTTAATAGATATTTGTGACACATAACTCTTCTAGTATGCGTAAAAGAATTTGGGAAATAGAAAACTAAAAAGGATAGAACTACATGTGTAACACTTCAGTGGCCACCTACTTGGAATATTGTGTTAATAAATTTACAGCTGATACAAGTGCTCACAACTAAGTCTAATAGAAATTACAGGGTATAAATAACGGAAAATAAAATGTAAAACTAAATAGACTGTACGTTATTATACTTACAATCATCCATCTACACCGCATAGCCACATCTCGCACAGTCTTGTTCTGCAATTGCACCGCAATCTTTGCATAGCGGATAATGTTCGCTTCTGATGCATACCTGAGTTTTTGTTCCAGAAATATTGGTCAGTAGCATACATGAGGTTGTCCAACAAAGAATTTATATATGAGTTGAAAACTGCAGCAAAGGCTGGGTGACACTTTGTTGTAGCTGAAATTTAATTTTCTTTATCCAACATACACAAACACATGTTACAACTAGTTATATTAATCGGATGACATAACATTGGTACAATTTGCAGCGATTTATGAACACGCCTGTACTTCACACATAATGCTTACTCTCGTGCACAATGTTAATACTAGTTTAGTTTCAGATTACACAAACACTAATTACTAATAACATGCCAAATTACACACACATAAAAGGAAGGTCCATACACATGTTATGTAACCTTATTTTACACTGTGAAATCTTTTAAAAATAACCTCCAAGGTATATAATAAGGGTTTGAACTAACTACACGCAATAAAGTAAGAAAGTTTCTAAAAGGCCAGTAGAGATCGGTGGATTCACTATGAAAAGCCAAATCAAAGCAGAAAGCATGCTCATTAATATACATGCTCATTAATATAATTTCCCTTTTCAATATGACATTTAGTATCACGGAATGGTTCAAGATGACTTCCTGTTCGTTAAAGAGTTCCAAATATGTTAATGACCATATGTTTTCAACGTTATAAAACACGTAAGTACTATCAAATTTTGACACCAATTATAAGCACACAAAAAGTAAATAGTTATTGTATGATTCCAAATTCCAAAATATCAATATAAGAAAAAAGAAGTCTTTTAGGTTATGTCCAATGTTTTCTAATAACTTAAAGATGAATATAATATAAAAAGTTTGCAACTTTGCATCTGTCCCATATAATTAGGGTTTCATGAAGTATTTCTGTTAGGTATTTATATGTAGCATCACTTCATCAGAGATATTCCTATAATTCCTCTTAGCGCCAAAATCATAAACTCTATAAATTTACACAAAAAACTTCCCACAAACAAAAAATACAATTAATCCCTAAATGCTCACATACATCAAACATTCAAACCTACCTACACCGATTAATTAAACAACCCAAAAGAAAGATAAAAAAAAAAGAAGAAGCTTACTGGGCTAAACCATCTTCCAAAATAGACTGTTCATCTTGGGTCCAATCAGTAGAAACACCAGTGTTATGCTGCAACCCAGGTTCAGGCACCGAACTGCCACCGTGGTAACTGTGATCACCACCGGAATCATTACTGTTTCCAGATGCGTTTGCCATAATAATAATTATACATATACTCACTCAACTGGGTTCCCGCCAATTCTCAATCTTTCCCGCCACAAACCCTAATTAACTTTATATTTATAAAAAAATGGGGTCTTTTTCTTTTAGGGTATAACAGAGGTTTTAGATACAAACGTGTATGTATATGTAAGTTTATGAATCTTAGTAATTAAGAAGGAAACAGAATTTGAGTAATTGATTATGATTATACTGTTGTGGGTTTATTAGGTTTTGTATGTATGCATATGTTATTATGAGTGGATGAATTTGATATGAAGAAGGAAAGTGTTTTTGCCGGTGTTGGTGTTGAAGGGAATTCAGTTTTGCACCATTATTGATCCATTACCACTTTTGCTTTTTTTACAATTTTGTGCAAAAAGTTGAACAATACTTTTATTCTCCTTTGCTTTTCTTTTTTGTTTGTTCTTTCTAATAAAATTAATAAAATAGAAAGAAAGAAATGATATGATTAATGTATTTTGTAGTTTTAAGGTGATAAATGGTAATAAGAAATGCATATCAATTTTGTGTTATGTTTAGTTGGTAACTATGGTTTGAAGATTATGAGGATGTTTTGGGTAAAGTTCATTAGAATTATGAGAGGTTAAGTTGGAAAAAAATGAAATTTTTTAAAAAAACTTATAAACTAAACACGACTCTAGGATAAACTTTTTGATATTTTTTTAGTTGTTTCAACGGTTAATTCTCATTTTTAAAGAAACATTATCGGATGATGAATTCCTTAAAAGTAATTGAGAGAGAATAGAAATCAAAGCAGCAAAACTAATCGAATAGTTCTTTTGTCTCAATTTTATTGTATGTATATCCTTTCGTCTCATACGTTGCATCCCACTTAAAAACGATGGTGACTCTGTATGCATCCATGTATCTAATTAATAATGTTCCATCCATACTTTCTTTTTACTACAGAGCCATATTGATATTGTTGCATCCCACTTAAAAATCGATGATGACTCTGTTTAACTAATCACCGGCGTAATGAATCTTTACATGTAAAACAACATACAAATATTAGTGATGTATTGTCGTTAAAATGATGCATCCATGTTAAAATGACCCACCACTAAGTAATGCATCGTGATTATTTCTATGGCCAATGCATCCCTATTAAAATGCATATCTCTATCTGATTGGCTATGCACCCGTTTTTAAATTGGCTGAATAGGACCCTTGAGCGTAATATGCATAGCTATCATTTAATACGTTAATTTTTATATTGAACATTTGAAGAAAACGTTGAGCCAAATAATGTAGCCAAGACTATCTTTATTCTGTATTTAGTTAAACTTCTCATGATTCAATTCATACGCCGCATTTATCTCTATTACAAAATCATTCTTTTATTTGATGGTGCATCGTTTTAAGATCGTAGGCAAATTCAAAATTAACCAAACAAAACACAAATTCATAAAACCATCTTTTTTAGTGGAACTTTTTATTTTTTCGAGAATGTAAAAATGACTACCATCTTTTTAAAGTTCAAAACCTCTTTTAATTTTTTCTTTATAATTCTTGTTAGCTATTTGCTAATTTTTTAATATATTTCAAACCGTTCAAAAAATATATATATTACCCATAGCGTATTAATGAAAGGTGATTTACAACCGATAGGAATGGTAAATATTGATTTATTATATAGTTGTTTACTAGATTTATAAACTATTATAGATAAATATAGTTTTATATTCTATTATTTATTTATAAAATTGTTAAACTTGTGATAGATCTACGTATTTCTTCTCTCCTAAATGGACCTGACACCATTTTCATTCTATGAACTTGAGACAATAGCGGTAAGTCCATAAAATGAAGTCTACCTTGTGTCCAAGTCACCATAAACTTGGCTATAAACCATCCATTACATGTATTCTATTGAATTTAGTTGTAGAGATGCATGTAATTTTTTTTATTACTCAATTTTTTTTTATCAAACTGTTAAATATCATAACGTAGCTGCACAAGATATAAAAAAAATGTAAATGATAAAATAACAAAACGTGATTATCATGATTGTTTCTTAATATAATGATTGTAGTTTCTACGTATTATAATACAAAGATAGTAATTCTGATTTTATTAAAACATTATTAAGTACAAAATCCAAAAAAATAAATAAATAGACAACAAAGATGTTAACGGTTGTCCCACTATTATACGTATTGAAAGATTCTCGTTTTATCTGAGTTTGAGATGTTACTCAACCCAACAATTTCCCCACATGTAACAGCCTTGTGTCACGAATGGTTCAGTTGTTCTTAAAAACCAATATACTACGGATATGGTAGCAAACAAATCTTTGGTGTAATGATATTGAATTACAAGAAGAAGAAAAAAGCTAACTCATTCAAATTTCTGAAACTCAGCAAAAGAAAACCCAAACTTGTTACTAGATGCCAAAATCATACTATTGTTGTTTGATTTCACATAAAACCCATCTGAAAATCACTTATAAAGGGTACACAATCAAAAGAAAAATGACAATGGAATGAGTGAATGACTTGAGAAGGTGAGATTGTAACAATTGGAAATTATGAAGGAAACAATTTAATTGATGAAATGGAAAGAGAAACCAGAGAAGAAGATGCAGAGTAAACAAGAGAAGGGAATGAATGTGTGGAGTGTTTTGAGGATGAAAGAATGAGTTGGTAAATTACAAAAATAACCTTAACAGTGCCCATGTTGGGAACTGTGTACACTACAAAACGTTTCTCATAAAATAATTGGGGCGGTCCATATTTTTTTTCTTTTCTTATTTCTATTCTACTACTAATAAAAATCAAAATAGAAAGAATATGAAATAAAGTATAAAGCTCTAATTGATAATCTTTATTGCTGAATGGAAAGGCTTTAAATAGCTAAACGTACAACTAACTCTTGCACAAAATCAGCAAGATAAAAACAGAAAGCTAGAAATCTGCAAACTACTATGACTAAGTTTATTCAAAAGAAAACCCAAATAAAACTTGCACGTGGCCTTCAAAGACCAAGTAAACTCCACGTGGCTTTTACTCCTTCATACCCTCCTTCAAACTTGACTGAGATTCCTCAGCTAGTTTGTCTTTAATTGAGCACACTCCAAGCTTCTCTCTTAACCTTAGAAATACTTCACGATTTAGAGGCTTTGTGAAAACATCTACTACTTGCTCACTTGATACACAATGCTCTAATACAATTACTTCATCCTTCACCAGATCACGCAAGAAGTTGAACCGAACTCCTATATGCTTGCATCTTCCATGGAACACAGGGTTCTTAGATAGCTTGATTGTGGATGTATTGTCACATTTTATCACAGTACTATTATTGATCTTCAGCCCCAGTTCTTCAAGAACTCTTCTGACCCAAATTGCTTGATAGGCACATGCTGTAGCTGCAACGTATTCGGCTTCGGTGGATGAAAAAGTGACGATATCTTGCTTCTTTGATGACCAAGCCACTGCTCCATTGTCCCATAGGAACACATAACCTGAAGTACTCTTTCTGCTATCAATATCCCCTGCAAAATCACTTTCTGTGAATACTTCCAATAACCCTTCGCCTCCAGTTTTGTACCAGATCCCAAAATCAAGTGTGCCCTTTATATACCTCAGCACCCTTTTTGCTGCTAAATAATGTACTTCAGTGGGGTTGGCCATGAATCGACTTATTAAATTCACCACGAATTGAATATCCGGTCTAGTAGTGGTAATGTACATGAGACTTCCTATGATTTGCTTATAGAGAGTCTCATTAATTCTTTCTCCGTCATCAGATTTCAACTTACATCCAGGAACTATCAGGTTAGTCACAGCGTTGCAATCTTCCATCTTGAACCTTTTTAATATCTCAAAGGCATACTTCTGTTGGGAAATATGTATACCCTGAGTGGTCTGCAACACTTCAATACCAAGAAAAAATCTCATCTTGCCAAGATCAGTCATCTCAAACTCCTTCTTCATTGATTGTTGGAATTCTTGCATTATCACAATATTATCACCTGTATATGTAAGATCGCCAACATATACACTGATGATTAGAATGTTACCTTTTGAATTCTCCTTTATGAAAAATGTCTCCTCGTTTTCACTTTTCTTGAAGCCGTTACTGATGAAATAAGTTTCGATACAGTTGAACCAAGCTCTCGGAGCTTGTTTCAGTCCGTATAGTGCCTTACGAAGCTTGTAAACCTTATGCTCATTTCCTTTTACGACATACCCTTGAGGTTGCTGCACGTACACATCTTCCTGCAAGGTACCATACAGGAACGCAGACTTTACGTCCATCTGGAAAATACTCCATCCCCTTTGAGCAGCCAGTGCTATCACCATTCTAATCGTATCCATTCTAGTGACAGGAGCATAGACCTCCGTGTAATCCACTCCATGCTCTTGACAGTAGCCTTTGACTACCAAGCGAGCTTTGTATTTATCAACATCTCCATGCTCATTCAGCTTAGTTTTGTAGATCCATTTTACACTAATGCATTTGGTGTTATTTGGCAGCACAACTAGTTCCCATGTCTGATTTCTTTCTATTGCTTCAATTTCGGTATCCATGGCAACTCTCCACTTCTTGCTGTTTATTGCCTCTTCAAAGGTTACTGGATCTTGGTGAAGAGCTTCCACCATGTTCAACACATCTTCATCAGAAGGTTCATTACCAGTGATGTAATCACTCAGGTAACGTGGGGTTCTTCTTTGTCGACCCTCCCTTGCTCCTGTATTGTCAACTCCAACATCCCTTCTTTCTTCAGTTTCCCTCTCTTCATTTACATTATTATCACGATCGTCACCATCATCATCATCATGATTATCTTCATCATCATCACAGATGTCTTCATCATCAGTATACCATTCTTGTTCTTGATTATCACCCCAAGTCATCTCTGATTCAACTATCTTATCCTCATATGTACCCCATTCCCATAATTTACTTTCTTCAAATATCACATCTTTACTTGTGATAATTTTCATTGTTTGAGGGTTGAGAAGTCTGTATCCCTTTGACTCTTCACTTAGGCCTACCAAGATGCAGGTGACACTTTTATCATCAAGCTTACCACGTTTCTCCTTTGGTATATGAACATGAGCTAGGCAACCCCAGACTCTAAAGTGCTCCACAGTGGGTTTGGTACCACACCATGCTTCTTGAGACATCCATTAGTGCCTTGGTTGGACATCTGTTGAGGATGTAAAAAGTCCAGACAACAGCCTTTACCCAGAAAACTCTCGGCATCTTTTTAGCAGCCAACATTGCTCTTACCATTTTCATCACAGTTCGATTCTTTCTTTCTGCTACCCCATTTTGCTGGGGCGTGAAAGCAGTCGTCAATTGCCTGTTAATTCCATGCTTTTTACAAAAAACTTTAAACAATTCTGATGTAAACTCCCCTCCGCGGTCTGTACGGAGTGCCTTGAACAACTTCCCTGTTTCTGTCTCCACCTTCCTTTTAAAACTCTTGAAGCATTCAAGTGCTTCCGATTTCTCAACCAGCAAGTAACCCAAGCCTTTCGACTATAATCGTATGTGAAACATAAAGTGTACCTCTTTCCGCTATTTGAAGTTGGGGTGATAGGGCCGCATATATCAGAGTGTATCAACTCTAATATATCCTTTGCTCTCCAAGTACTATGCTTTGGAATGGATTTCCTGGTTTGCTTGCTAACGAGACAATCGACACATGTGTTGTTATTGACTTTGAACTCTGGCATCCCTCGAACCATCTTCTTCCTTTGGAGCATCTCCATTCCTGCCTTGCTTAGATGCCCATAACGCTCATGCCACAACCTAGAAAGGTCTTTCGTGTTTGAGTACAATCATTTCTCCTCTTTCAATGCATCATCTACTTTAGGTTGCTCAAGTAATGCGAACATTCTGTTAGCACTCATAAAGCTTTCAGTGAGTAGACCTCGTTGTGCATGATATATCTTGCATGTATCCGACTGTATGAGAAATATCAGCCCCTTCTGCTGCAACTGACCGACACTAAGAAGGTTGTTCTTCAGTTCTGGCACATAATACACTTCATTTATCACATACACAGCCCCGTTCAATATCAGCTTGACCTGTCCCTTTCTACGTACATTCATCGGTTTATTATTTCCCAACTTAACTGAGTGAGAGAAACTCAAGTCTAATTTGGTAAATTTTCCTTTGTCACTAGTCATATGGTTTGAACAAGCTGTGTCCAAGAACCAACGGTTGTTCTTTACAATTTCATCAACTTGTACCATGAGTACCATCTCTTCTTCATCTTCGTACTCGACATAGTTTGCCTCCTTCCATGTTGGACACTCATACTGAAAATGACCCAGTTTGTGGCACTTGTAACACTCTACGGTTTCCTTGTTGAACGATTGTCTTCCTCGACCTCGTCCCCTTCCTCTTGAGCCCAATCGTCCTCTACCTCGACCTCGAGCACTTGCGTCTTCATCATAGTTGACCTTTAGAACCTGCTCTTCCTCTTTGTCTGGTTTTTTGAACTTCTGCTCATGAACTACAAGTGTACTTTGCAATTCTTCAATCGACATCTTCTCAATGTCCTTGGATTCTTCAATAGATACCACCACGAACATGTACTTGTCAGTGAGTGTTCTCAATATCTTTTCAACTATTTTGACATCAGACATCGATTCCCCATTGCTCCTCATCTGATTCGAAATAGTCAAAACTCTAGCAAAATACTCGGTGATGGTTTCACTTGACTTCATTTCAAGGACTTCAAAATCTCTACGTAGTTTCTGCAACAATGACTTCTTGACTCGCTCATTTCCTTCGAATCTCCGTTTCATGGAATCCCACACTGTTTTTGCAATATGTCTGTCAAGGATCTGCTCGAACGTTACTCTATCAATTGCTTGATAAAGATAGTGTTTCACTTGTTGATCCTTGGTTCGAAGGTCCTCCAGCTTCTTCTTCTGGTCTTCACTAAGAGCAACATCAGTTGCAAGTTCTTCGAAACCTGGATCAATCAGGTTCCATAACCGCTTTGCCTTCAACAAATTCTCCATCATTTCACTCCAGTGCTCAAAATGCCCATCAAAATGAGGCACCTTCAATTTCTCTCCACTCATTTTCTTTGATTGATCGTAGTTAGGGCTCTGATACCAAATGAAATAAAGTATAAAGCTCTAATTGATAATATTTATTGCTGAATGGAAAGGCTTTAAATAGCCAAACGTACAACTAACTCTTGCACAAAATCAGCAAGATAAAAACAGAAAGCTAGAAATCTGCAAACTACTATGACTAAGTTTATTCAAAAGAAAACCCAAATAAAACTTGCACGTGGCCTTCAAAGACCAAGTAAACTCCACGTGGCTTTTACTCCTTCAGAATATAATGATTGATCAATGTATGTTGTAGCTTCTTCTTTTTGTCGAGGTCATGAAATTTGTAGTTTTGAGATGAGTTAATGATAAAGAATAAATGACAAATCAACTTTTTGCTATGTTTTACTTGGTAATTATAATTTGAAGAGTATTAGTATCTATTCGTATAGTTTATTGAAAAAGAATTGGTGCAGTCCACATATAACACTTAAATTAGATCTTCCTAGGGGAAAAATGAGACTTAATATGTACGTGCAAAAAAAGTTGAATGATAAAGCGTGTAAAATATGAAAAAGTAGTTACGTGTTTCGTTGATAATAACATATAAGAAATATACTGTCAACAACATATTAATCGAATATACTTTTAATGGGTTGAAATATGTTAGATAAAAATAAAAAGAGAAAATTATACTTCTTGTTCATATGGTTCTTCTGATTTTCACGCCTCATTCCTTTCAACTTTTTATCACAGTCTATGCCCCGTATGGTTGTTATTTCGTTTCAAATCAACACCTCATGTTAATTCTAACGAAATTAACGTTGAGTCATAACAAATGATTAGAATACTCTCATCTTCTTTTTGTATCCATCATCCTCATTGAAACTGAAACCTCATATAACACATGCTAATAATCCATACACATACATATGCATACAAATCCAACAATTGCAAATCAAAAATCAAATAAATATAGCAAATAAAAAAATACAGATCCCACAATTTTAAAATCCATACACATACATACGTACAACAATTTTAAAATCCATACACATCCAACTACCACCATTACCATTACAACCACCACATTATGTGCATCATCGGAGAACAAGAACACCACCATCAATCTCGAACAACAACACGGTCAGATCTGTGCATGGTTGGGTTGTGTACACACCGAAGCCACCATCAACCGATTCGCCGGATATGTACACACCAAAGCCACCATCGCAGTGTTCTTGGCCGATTTCTAGATTTGGCGACATAATCTACAACCAAAACCCGATTTCAATAACCAATTTGAATTTATGAACTTCGAATTCGATTTTTTACTTTACAATTGATTTGGGTGTTGATCGCACCATCTCCAGCAAACTTATAGACTCCATCTCCGACGAAATAAGCTCCATTATTAATACTGTGGCAGACTCCATGTAAATCAAAGTGCAACAAAACCATTAATTTTGGTTTTAAGGAGAAGTCTAGGTTAAAAGTTTATAATGAAGAAGGTGATTGTTTGCTTAAAAATGGTTCACGGATTTGGACATGAATTGGGGGTGAATATTTGCAGGTACTTTAGTCTAGCTTAAAAGTTTAATGATTTGGTTTATGTTTGTGTTTGTGTTTAAAGTGCTTCAGGTGTGTTCCATTTGTGTTTGTGTTTACATTTATAGAATTGGGTTTTGTTTGTGTTTAATGATTTGGTTTGTGTCTTGAATTTGGGTTTTGTTTGTGTTTGTGTTTAATCGACATACTTTCACTGTAATACTTTGAGTTATGATTTATACAATGGTTTTGGTTAGAGGTGAAAGGTAGGTGAAGAGGCTTATTTTAGTTATTTTAAATGACTAAACGATAATTTCGTTAGATTTAACGAAGTAGGCTTGATTTGGGACAAAATAGTAATCACGGGGCCAGGGACTGTAATAAAAAGTTAGGAGGGATGAGGCGTGGAAATCAGAAGGACCACAGGGGCAACGAGTGTAATTTTCTCAAATAAAGATGAGAGATAACCCATCCATTGCTAAAAGCATTTACCTACACCCTTGAAAAATCCTCTAGAGCAAAACATGAAAATGATTTATAAGGGAGGTGACACTCCCGTGATGGAACATTTCAACCCATTAAAGCGAATAGACCGACGAGTAAGGTTTTGAGTTCTATCACTTATATCCTCAACTTCATTTTAGAATAAGACAAAAATTTGAAATCATTGTTCATAACATCATAGTCACATCAGAATCACATTCATGACACTCAAAACGATGTTCGTGTCCATGATAAATCTATAGGTGTTGTTCGGGCAGCTTATTCAGTTTTTAGATAATTATAACGGAACTCACCAATACCGTTTTTTGATCAATTAGTTTAAACAAATTAATCCTTTGATTTAGAGTTTAACAAATAATTCACCTTTTCACGTTCTACCAAGCGATTTAGGCGCGAATAAAATTAAATTAGAAAACTAACAGTTCAATACAGAGTCAAATACTAAATTAATTAGAAGTCTATATGCAACTTGTACAAACTTGTACTAACCTAAATACAAAACCAAAACTAGATCGCCTTTATGCATAATTAATATTAAATTGCTTATACGTGATCGCCCTATAAATTACTTATACTTTTATATTTAAATAATTTATAATTTTATATTTACATTACTTTTATTTTATATTTAAATTAATTATAAGATTAGAGTTTATTGATTCGTGATGCGTTTAACTTTCACGTTTTTATATTGTATGGGGTAAACCGTAAACTATGAAATTTTCTATCGTATGAGGCAAACTTTCAAAAACTCTCTATTGTATGTTGACTTGCCTTTTTTGGCCATTCCAAAATGGAGATTTTTAACTCGTAAACTTTTCTAAACTAATCATTATAGAGATTTTTCTTACTGCAGGAGGATTAGTGTCCTTCAAACGGAAGATATGCTAAAATTTCTAACCAGAACGTATTCGTAACTCAAAAAATAGGAAAGGTAAGCATGACTTAAAATTTTCTTTTTGTTTTCATTAAATTATTAACAAACCTTATGTATATATATATAATATAAAAATTTAGTAGGACTTCTTGATGAGCATGAAGGACTTGGGCATGTTGGAGCCGGTCTCACTCTTGGATTACCTAATCCTCCTAATCCTGTTTTGGAAACTTTAAACGGTAAGAAAATCCTTTTTCATGTAAGATAGTTGCAACAATGGATTGTTTGTTTTGCTTGCACTTGACCGTAAATCTATTGAAGAGGCTACTGTTTAGTTGGATACTGTGCCAACGAGCTTGTCGGAACATAGGTAAGATATGCTACAATTTCTAAACGAACCTATTTCTGACTCAAAAAAAAGGAAAGGTAAGCATGACTTAAATTATTCTAAACGAACCGACAATGTCTCACCGAGACAGACCAACCGTTCGGGCAACATCAATTACATTTGGTTTTAAAAATCTAGCAGGTTGATCAATTTTGTAACCAGTTAAGTTCACTGTGCCATGCTTCCAATCATGCGAGACTGTAAATGGTCTTTTTACCACCACGTCAACATTTTATAGAAGTAATTTCACAGTATGTAATGGTATATGAGCAAGAAGATTGCAACTGACATGGATACGCATAGTAACGAGTTCACATTCATAGTAGTTCTCGAGCTCAAGAGAAACTTAGATAAAGTTAAATAGATGTTCACATAGCGTTGTACCAAAATATAATTATATCATTGACAAGTGCAATACTTCCTCATCAGTAACTCCTACATTATACGTGTCTCCTTGCAATGAAAAAGACACTGCAATCCTGAATTTTTTTGGCTATAGGTGTATGTTTCAGGATTACGGTGGCGAGTGTGGCACGTGTCATGCTCGCCATCAGTCAATTTGTCATGCATAGTGTATTTTTTTTACTATTATTTGTTATATTATATGTGAAACTACTCTTTAATTCTTAGTACAAATGGTCCAGTTTTCAAAATTTATGTGATTTAATAGGCACTTTGTCGGAGACAACATTTACGTTACCTCACATTTCTTTGCAAAGAGGTAAGAATGAAACCACATAAATGTGAGGTAATGTAAATGTTTCTCCGACAAAGTGCCTATTAAATCACATAAACTTTGAAAATTGGACCAGTTGTACTAAGAATTAAAGAGTACTTTCACATCTAATATAACAAAGAATAGTAAAAACAATTACACTATGCATGAGAAATTGATTGAAGAGCATGGCACGTGCCACCCTCGCTGCCGTAACCCTGAAACATACATATTTAGCCAATTTTGTCAAAATGCTACAAAAACTGCTAAATGCAAGTATTAACCTACACATATTGATGAAATATTCACGCATTTTAATAGATATTACACGTTTAAAAATGTGTAGAATTATAAAGTTCACACTTTCGTAATGCTTGAGGAAACTAGGCATGACAAAATTTACTAGGATGTTCACGCATTTAATTGTAAGGTTTCTAACTAATTCTTCAAGCATTTAGGTGTGAAGAATTTGACATGATTCTTCACGCTTTTAAGTGTTAGAATTTTCTAATACTCTAATAGTTCTTCACATCTCTTAATGTGAGATTTTGTTATATTTTCTATCATTATATATATACATACGCACAAACAAATAACAGTCACCCTCAAACTTATGTAAGTATACTCATATGCACACAGTTCAACTTAGAATAGTCACTTGAATATGAAATGGTAATAAATTTTAAGAAAATGCTAATAGAAGCCCGTAGCTTTCGATTACAAAAATAAGATGCTATAATTAGACTTAAAGTTTTCTTAATAATATAAAATCTCATATAATAATGTATGTTGTATAAAAAGAAAGTTCAAGTGTATTAAGTAAAATGATTCTTTTTATTAAATGTAATTGTGAATTAAAAAGAAAAATGTAAATTTAATCAATGCACCTATACTTATTTTATTGAAAGTCTCACGCTATAATCCTAAATTCTAATATTTGAAGTACCAAATTGTCACATTACATAACAAATAAAATATGTGAGCTCTAAGAATATTATACATCTAGATTTTACGTTTTGATTCAAATTCATCACGTAAAACGAATCTTAAAGATCTCTCTTACTATTAAGGGGATCTTTATTGCTATATGAGGTAAAACCGGAATTAACTCCAAAATCTTCAATTCTTTGTGCAGATTATCGTTTAAAGTCTCTATTAAGATCAGATTGTAATTGTTAATCAGATCAATGCCGTGAAACTAAATAATAATCTAAAACTTATGAGAATGGTAATAATATCCTTAAAAAATAACCTTGCATGCCCTCCTTTGTCCATCTGTCTTAGGACCTACATAACAATATACATATATCAAATGTCATTAGTGGTATCATCTATATTTTGCGTACGTATTCAAAGTAAAGAAGCATGAAAATGTCCTTATTTTTATGATAAGTTAAAAATGTTTTTAATTGATTGCTTCACTTGATGCATTAATCTGTAATATTAATATTATAGAAGTTTAAGTATAACACAAATAAAATCTTGACAATTCATTTATTTTACACTAATGCAAGCGGGTTGATGTAAAAACATTGCTATTTATTTAATTCTCAATTCTATATACAATAAACTTCACCATTCCACTATCAATACCAAAAAGAATATTAAAAGGTTAAACGAAGAAGTAAGTAATAAACATAAGAAAAATGATAGACCCATATTAACTTTACAAAATATAATACACAAAATGACGTGGACCAATTAAATTAGGAAAAATAAGTAAGAAAGATAAAGTTTGATATATTTTAATTGATCTAACATTATATCATATCATTTTGTGAGAGTTTATTTATAAATTTTTAGTAAACGTAAACATTAAATATAAAGAAATTGGTTAAGTTGGGTTACAAGTTACAACTTACTTTAAATCATTTCTTAAAACAAAAACTAATAATGTGAAGAAAAGGGAAAACAAAATCCAGGCGAAAACGAAAGAAACGGTCTGTGTTGTTGTTGTGAGTTGATGGAGACGGAGCTTTTGCTACACCGATCTCTCATCTTTAACTTCACTCATCTTCAGGTATATATAACAATATCATAAATACTCATATCTATCATATTATTTGTTTTTTTATTTATTTAATTAATTTCACCACCAATGATCATCTAACATTGTGGTAACTGTTTGTCAATTATTTCGTCTGTATAATTAGGGTTTTTTGATCTATCGTTAATACTCAAAATTAGGGTTTCATGATCCCTCCATTACTATGCTTTGCCTTTTCCCCAAACTAACTGTCCAATTGAAATGCAATTATGCAAAGCGTGCTAATGCATACATATATATGTATTTGATTTGATTTGACTAATTAGTAGTTGGGGCACTATGTGATTGTAATAAAATAATAATGCTGGTTTGTTTATGATTTTGATTATCTTACTGACAACTTGTTTTGTGGTATACTAATGTGGTTCGTGTGTTAAAGGAGTTGAGTTGATTACTAGACATTGAAGGAGGACTAGTTGATATCTTGAAATTGTTGGTGATGTCTTTTGATGGAGATCACAAGCAATGGATGTGTGGAAAGAGTGGTACGGTGAATTTACAAAGAGTCGGTTCCATGGTTCGCGATATAGGGGAGCCTTGTCTTCATCAATCACCTATAAAGGTTGTTGTTACTGTAAGACTCTAAACAAGCCCTTTCACAATTCTGTTTTTTGTTTAATTTTTGTTTCCCCTTTTAAAATGCTCATGTGTTTTCATGATGATTAAACATGAAAAACAAGGATACGGAGCCTTACAAACTAAGGAATTAAATTGGATTTTTACATGTTATCCCAGTTCCCTGATTTTTCCTGTTTGTCATGTGCATCGTGCTTGTCAAATAGCTATAGTACTAAAGAAGTGGCTTCTTGTAAACTGTGTTGCATGCGATTGAGGATTGAGTACTTTTATGGATCTCAGCTCAAATATTTATTTATTTATAAACGAGTTAGTGAAAATGTATCAGGCTCTGAGATGATTATGACTGATTTAGTCATTGATTGAATCTAAAGGAGCCAGCTAGGTTCAGATATAGACACTTAGAGGCTGTTTGGGAAAGCTTAAAGATAAGTGCTTAAGGGCTTATTTCCAACACACCTTCTCCCTAGTTTACTTAGAACACAGTTTTTAGCTCAAAAAGAGCTTATAAGTCCTTCCATCTGAACACCTAAAACTGCTTATTAAGTTTTATAGCACTTTAAGCCAATAAGAACCTCAAATAAGCTTATCCAAACACCCTCTTAAAATGAAGCTTTTGGTGAGATGAAGCATATATATATTTTGTTTCTTTTGTGTAATGTCTTTCCATGCAAAAATGAGAGTTTTACACGCATGGTGGATGGTTTAATGATTTATGTACTCCTTTTTACTTATGACTGTTCTATAGACATTGGATAGTTAGCAAAGAAATATAGGTGATTGGCATGATAAGGAATAACTAACAAGAAATGAATATATAGAGATTCTTTATGTTGACTTGTTAGTTATGTCCCTCGACCCTTGTATAGGCATGTGTTACATTTGTTATGTAAATGTAAGACTTAAAAGTCCTGATGTATCCACCTGCTAATAATTAACATTCAACTTTGGTCAAAGATTCTATTTTTAGTGGTTGCAGTTCAATTGCTATTCATGACTGAGCATCTGATCTTCTCTCTGTCTCTTTCCTTCTGTAATTGGCACAGATTAATAAAATGCTTAAACCAGAGAAGTGGCAAACAACATTTGATGGTGATGGAAAGGTTTTTGGTTTTCAGAAAGCACTGAAATTGATTATGTTGGGGGTAAGGTTTCTCCTTTCTTTTTCATTTTCTTTTCTTTTAAAAAAAAGTAAAATAAATTCTGCTCTTGTTTCTCCACATCTCTTCTACATTCACTCAAAAAGGAATTGTATCATTATTATATTTATGTTGATTTCTTCTGTATTATGTTTGTGACGCAAGCCATCGGCTTCACACATGTTCTCAGGTTTGATAAAACCTCTTTATTAATATTTTCAAGCAAAGATTTCATGGAAAAATGTAAATAGTCTATAAGGCCTAATAAATATTGTGACCAAATAACTCCATTTTTCAAAGTTGGATGAACTTGTTATAGTTTATAATTACAATAAAGTAGCCCCAGATTTTCTTATAGTGCCTGAGACCAATGTGTCACCATAAAGTTAATCCTATTTCGTTAACAAAGTTGTCAACTTGTGCACAAACATGCATATACACTCATCATACTTACATACACACATGTCTACAGATATACATGCATACATTCATACATATATAAAACCCTCCGAAATGCTCAAGGATTCTACCGTTATAGATCCATATATGTCCTGTATCTCTTACATGATCAAATCCAAAAATGTTTTCTCCTGGTCAAAATTTAATGTTCTATTTTGCTGTCCTTTTGATGACCAGAAGGACCACATGATCATTTTATGTGCTAATGATTTTCAGTATCTCTGGCAGGGGGTAGATCCATCTATAAGGTCTGAAGTATGGGAATTCCTTCTGGGCTGTTATAGTTTGAGCAGTACTGCAGATTACAGGAGCAGGTTAAGGACTGCAAGGAGGTCTTACCCTTTTCATTGAGTGCTAAATCGTTTCGTCTATTATGTATTAACTGGTTATCTCATGCTCGTTGTAGAATTGTGTTTATTCTGTTCTTTCATTGTTCACAATATGTTCTTTGCTACCAACTACCAGCTTTTGTGGGCATTTTGTGCCACATATTGGTTGCATGCAGGCACCTCATTTGGAATTATAGTTTCCAGGTCTGTAAAAAATAACTTTGCATGTCAGAATAAGGATTAAGATTTCTGAAACAAATGGGTCGGAGTAGTTCATGGCTGCAAATCAGTTTCGAGATTTTGGGGTTTAATCAGGAGTTACTTAAATTCATATATTTTTTTGTCTGTTATTTTCTGTATGTAATAAACTTGGTTAGTGATTTGTAACACTTGATTCTAAAACCCTCTCATGGTTTCATAATTACTCAAGGAAATTATTATATAATTGTGTGTCTATGATGTAGATGAGCTTTAAATGTGTTGTATACAATATTCTATTATGAATGTATTCTATATCTGAGAGTAACCATTTGATAGAAATTTCATTGGCAGGGAACGATATAGAGATCTTATTAAGCAATGTCAATCAATGCATTCCAGCATAGGTACCGGTTCCCTGGCCTATGTTGTTGGGTCAAAAGTCATGGATATGAGGACAATGGCTAAAGAGGATGAGAGACGTAAATCTGAAGTGAAACATGAACAAACTTCGAATGATGTTTCTGAAAGATTAGACTCTTTCTCCAATTGCTCCGATAATTGTAATGAAACTTCAGGTGCACATCCAAGAGAAAGCACCGATTTTGCAGCATTTGATGATTCATATTCCATTCCTTCTTCTACTCCGTGCAGTGACAATTATCCAAAATCAAGAAGTGAAGGGGATGGATCACAATACAGAACTTCAAGTTATTATGATTTTCCTCCTTTACCAGTTACAAATTTATTTAAAAAGAATGCTATAGATGATAATAGTGAATGTGAATCACATGATGAAAGACTTTCTACAAGGCGTAAGCTAAGATTTGAAGATGATCATGTGTATGACTTCCAGATTAATAACAATGTAGATCTAGTAATGGATGTTTCGACATGCAACAATTCTATGTGTATTAACAACTCCAGAACCGAAGTAGCCAGATCTAGTCATTTGGACTATGAAATAGAAAAGGTTGACATACAAAAAAAGACAGATGCACCTAAACTCCCTGTTGTGAACCCGGTGACGTCCCATGGAAGGACAAGGAGTAACGACAGAGTATCTGAGTGGCTTTGGACTCTGCACCAAATAGGTGGGTAATACTATGTGATTAGGAAAGTTGACGTTCTTTTCTTCCCTTGATTTCATTATGTTTCTCTTACTAATGGCAAAATGGGTGGGTCAGGTGGGTTGAGGAACGGCTCAAAATGGGTGATTCTTTGGTAATGTCAAAACGTGTTGGGTCGGGCTGACGCAATACACTTTTTAAAAAAAATATTAAGGTTCTATATAAATAGTTGGTGTGTCAAATATCGCTGCAAAAACTTTAATATTTTGATCTAATTTTTTCTCGTAAATTCAATTATTAGGTTTAAATATATGATGCATTTTCTTAAAAGTTATTTTTTGTTTATTTTACTCATTTGAGTTGTTAAAGATTAAACATAACCCCAATCAATTCATTCATAAGTACAATGGCCAAAATTGCCACCTCTAGCTTTTCTAATCTAAAAGGGACTTATTGCTCCTTTTTGTTTCTTTTCCCAGTCGTTGATGTTGTTCGAACAGATAGCCATCTGGAATTTTACGAGGATACAAAAAATTTAGCCCGAATGTCGGATATTCTTGCTGTTTATGCGTGGGTTGATCCTGCAACAGGATATTGTCAAGGTTGTAGTTTTGCCTCTCATCTTCTTGGTTTTTCTTTTGTTAACTTATGCGTATAGATACATACTCATTAAGGCTTAAATCGTCATGATAACGCAACTCTGATTGCAGGTATGAGTGATCTGTTATCTCCTTTTATTGTGCTCTTTGAGTATGATGCTGATGCTTTTTGGTGCTTTGAAATGCTTTTAAGGAGAATGGTACATCTAAACTTCACCTTCGTTTTTTTTGTGTGTGTGTGTATACCCTGTTCATTAATACTTGTGTATAATTTTTTCTTCCCGCCAATCCAGCGTGAAAATTTTAAGATGGAAGGAACAACAGGTGTGATGAAGCAACTGGAGGCACTTTGGCATATCTTAGAACATGTAGATAGGGAAATGTTCGCTCACTTGTCACAAATAGGCGCTGAAAGCCTTCATTTTGCCTTCCGGATGCTTCTGGTACTCTTCCGCAGGGAGTTATCTTTCAGTGAGGTGCTTTGCATGTGGGAGGTATGTATTCGTCTAATCGTCTTGGATGATATGTTTGACTCGGATTAAAATAAATTTTATGGTATGTTGTGGTTGAAACCACCACCTGTGGCTATAATTGTGTATTTGCTTCAGTTAATCATTTACCTGAATGCTACAATATAAAATGACCTAAAGGAATCTTAGTACTAAAAAGAATTTAAGAGACCTAAACTGATGCTTAGTGCCATACTTCATATAAAGTGTGTCTAAGCGGTTCTGTGTTGACCTTAAATGACATAATTAAGCATGTATATATTCTCAACCTTGATCTAGAACATCCTAATGACAACTTAGTAAGAACTCATAATATGCATATATAACCATTAGACTCCAAATTCAGTGAAATCCCAAATTACTCTTTTAGTTTCAAATTCGCTACATGCTTGTGATAATTCAGCATGTGATGATTTTGTCATGTATCACCAATCTCTTGACATATGTAATAATGTGACAAGAATGATTTCATGCATCCACAGCAGGTTTGAAGTTACCTCATTCTGATCTGATTCCTACCGAGCTCTTCCAGTTCTTGTTAACAGCTGCTAAAACGTATGAAAGAAATGTAGAGATGCTTTCAGATAATCTGGGTTTGGCCCGCTTTCTTTATATCAACAGTTAAACTTAACCCCATATCTAGCACATTTGCTTTGGGCATCAAATAAGATAATTTCAGCCCTACATACATATATTTCTTGGCCCTAACCCTCTTATTAATTATTCATCAGTATCATATTTGTATAATTTTAAATACCAAAACTGGGATGACACATAAATGGGACTGATTACGAGTTACGAGTTCCAACCAATACGTTCTGCGCAGGGAAGTATGATTTTAGATAACACCAGAAAAAAGGAAAGGAATATACCCTCATGCAATGCTAATCATTCATGATCCAATTTAAGTTAAGCATTTTTCATAGTGTAGAAAAGTACTCCAGTCGGTTTTTGTTTTCTTGTTATGATACTGGCTACATTTGAAGCTTGAAAGTTACTTAATTTCACTTTTATGTTGCAGATGATGTGGGCTGCTGATTTTGATGAATCCCTGGCTTTCAATCTGGAGAATAGCTGTCCGGAACTTCTGGTTCTACAGATCCCTGGGGAATCAGCTACAGCTAAGAGAGAGGAAATTATTGAGAATGAAAATGGTATTTCAAAGGGTGGCTCAGAAGTGAAAATTGGAAATTTAGAGCGGTCAAATTCAGGAAACAATGGAATAAAATCGACATCAAACCATCCGTTTTGCGGATTGACAAGGAGTTTGTGGTCAAAAAATGAGAGTTTTCCGATATGCACTATAATATCATCAACAAGAAATGGTGATGATGAATTACCCATTTTCTGTGTAGCAGCAATTCTTATTCTGAACCGCCATAAGATCATGAGAGAAACCCGTTCAATTGACGATTTAATAAAGGCAGGTGGATTAACTTGAATTTAATTAAGGTTTTGTAAATATTTAATTAATCACAACTTGCTTTTTGTTCCTTAAATCTGATTAAAGCCGGTGGATTATATTTAGTTTCATATGTCATATGTGATATGGACATGTTCGTGTAGCTTATATTTGTTACTTTATCATACACATGATATGTGCCACTTTTTTTAATATTCACTTGTTATGCAGATATTCAATGATAATATGCTGAAGATTAGGGTTAAGAGATGCATACGTACTGCCATTAAACTCCGAAAGAAATACTTCTACAAGGTTTAAGCATTTATAATTCTTCTTAATTTACTATCATTTTATGCGTTCTCTTTTTCTGGTTCAAATTGCAGCTATTATCATGTTAGATTTTCCATATTAGTCATCTATTTTATCATTAGTTTGAAAGCTTGTACTTTTGGAGCATCTTCATCTGTGATTTAGATATATCTACACTCTTTCTGACTGTACATTAAACAAATACAGTTGATCAAGAATCGTAGCCCAGCTACTGGCTATGATGCCTAGCTTGTTGAACCCCATCAATGCTGTGGTTTTCTAGAGGCCATCCATCTCCAAATTCTTGTTTCAGCTGCATAGCAACAGATGTTACATTTTCTTTATATTTAATGGAGTATGCTTATGCCAATTGAACAGTCATCAAGTTCGTTTGAAAAACGCTCAAACTTCTCTCAGGTACTTATAGTTCTGTTCTGCATAAAGATCAATCTTTGTAATGTCCATTGGGAATCCTTTTCCAAGACTTTCAGTTGACTGAACCAAATTCTTCTTTTTAAGCCGAAATCATATTTACTTTCGGACCTGAATGTTAATGTGACTGTAGATCCTTGTTCCAATACGTTAGTCGCATAAATGCGATGATTATTGAATTGCAGTTATAAGTACTCTGTGCTACTAGTAAATTGTAATTAATATGATGTTATATTAGAAGTTTGAATGAAACATGCTAAGGAAATGCCATTCTCACCTCCTATACTATAAAAGTGACCAACTATGTGGGTGTGGCTGTGTTACATGGAAATGTGTCTAAAATTCCCTTTTATGGAATCATTTCACAAGTTTTAGAATGACTTCATTTAGATTTGTATATATATTTACTATAAGTTGAGAAGCTGACAACAAACAGTAGAGATAGGTGTGAATTCATTTGAGTGATGAACCTGTTTATTTGTGGAGCTCATTATGTAACCTTCAATGGTGTTTAAGACACTATTTCTGTAACTCCCAGAATATGCTTGGAAGTTCTATATTACTATGGTCCCTAGTTCCACATAGTTGTTTAATCGCTCTTGTATGAGTAGGGCTGGCAAATTGGGCAGGCAGGGTAGGGCATGTAACGGGTCAAAACATGTATTATCTTAAGTGCAGGTCGGAACGGGTTGGTTCGACCCACAAACACTTTCTTTATCCATTATTAGAATATTATAATTAATTAGTGTGTCAAATGTGAGTACGAAAATATGTAGAACAAAGATAATCCAACCTCTAGTACTAAAGCTATTAGTTTGAGAATATTTGGATGAAATTCAACCTGTTTGACCTGTTTCCTTTTTAGATAAATCATTTGCTTAGCCCATTTCGCTGTTAGTGATAAAACATAAGCCGAATCGACCCATCTACTGTAAATGGGTCGAATATCACCATCTCTAAGTATGAGTATTTGATGTCAAATCGACAACCAGCAGGCCTTTCTTATGTATATAGTATTGTGCGTATAACACTAATTACAGTATACCAATTACGACTTAAATATGAAGGATATCTTAGCAGTTTTGTTTTATTCAGGATTGTGAATTGGAGCTACAAAATGCTGTCTAGACGGAACTTCAGAAGCTGATCATTGGTACATCTTGTAGGTCAGCAGAATACAATCTCTCCATTTGTTTTGCCAATTTTTTCCTATTAGAAGGTGATCGGGACGGGGTGGAAAATTATAGCGCGAGGCAAGTTGTAGAAGGTTTCTTGCTTAGGTCACATACGAAACTTGTAAACTTAGAATTAAAGAACTCATTCCAATTCTTACTTTTTGACAGAGGAATAGAATTTGATTCTTTTAATATATATAATCATACTTTTTATTAATAATAGAATGACCACATTGGCTCTTGAAGAAGATAAAGCAGCATTCAGTCTACTTGTTTACAATACGGCAAATTGAGTCATATCTGACCCTTGGCTCCTGTGAGAACCTTGTGCCTGCCCATTCGGCTCATTGAATAGGCAAGTCACCCCTTGAAATCTTCGAGCCCTGGCAAATTCATCAGTTACATCATAGGTGTCACCTCCGTATCGTAGCTGTTGGTCAACTCCTAGAACAGATTTATTGGCTAATACTCTCTTGTAGTAGAAATCGGTGAAACTGTGAGTGGGATTACTGGGGTTTAAGTTTATGAGTGGGTTGGGTTGTCCAAGCCTCACTTTTGGAGGACATTCGTTTAGCAAGTAACTCAGTGTAGATGCTTCCATACTAGGGTCGGGTCTTCCATATAATTGAAATTGTAGAGGCAGTCAAGGATGTTACTGCATCGAACTCTACCCATTGTATGTGCTCCTGAAAGAAACCAATACATATAAGAAAAAAAACAGTCATGGATAATATGACTAGGCAGCGTTACCTGACCAAAAGATCATACATCTGATTTACTGAAATAAATTATAGAGCACAAACTAGCTGTGGCTTGTAAGTATACATAAACTGTGTTAATATGATTGTAAGAAATATATTATCATAGTAATATTCAAATTTTTTTAACAAGCAACTTGGTATGCGTTAAAAGTACACTGCGGTAGTACGGAGGACGCTGGACATGTTCAACTCATTTGACAAGTATCATTTTTAGCTTTGTAATTTACCCATTTGACTGTTTACAAATAAAATACAAACTCAGATTGATCGATTTATAAATTGGGTTGAAATTGCCACCTCTACAAGACTTGGATGTGGATTCTTACCTAGGAGTGTAGCCATGTCTTGTACATCTAAACCTTTAGATTGGAAGTATGCCAAAGTCGTTTCCCAAGAGCTGGAAGGCAATGGAAAGTCTATTGATGCTGCATTTTATTCGACGCCATCCCTTCTTTCCAAGAAAACCGGATAAGATGGTCCACCAGACTGTTTATAGTTAACAGAGTTGACTTTTGATGTCAAATGGATGTATTAAAATTTAGAATTATATTACAATGCGTTTAGAACTTTAGAGCTTACGAAAAAAACAGCATCTCGGGCTGCAAGGTTGAAAATGTCAGCACTTGAGACTGCTCCTGGGCATCGTGCTTCCAGGACTTTCTTGATATCGTCAATAAGCACGAATCCTGGCCTCGTGTTTTTGGTGATGTTTTCTCTGTATTTGGTCCATCTAGTAGAATCGATGCATCTCACCCCTGTTATTTCATCTCCGTATTAGCTCCCATTTTCATAAGTAATTTGTGGAACTGTTTTCTTAAATAACGGTAATTCTCATTTATAATCTGTTTTCTTATAAATCTTAAAAAAATACCATATCGAGTTTCTGATTCATGATTGTCATCTGAAATATTTTCATTAGATTTTCTAAAAGTATAAGTATTTACTAAGCAATCTTTCTAAAAATTATTCTTTGAATATAATATTTATATAAATCCATAATTAAAAGAAAAAACTTATCCACAAAATAGAAAAACAATACAAACTACCAAGAGAGGCTTTGGGGAAAAACAAAGTAAAAACAGATTGTGGTCTATTCCCGAAGGAGTATGGTGTTGACTGCGTGCAGACTCATCTACAAAACAAGCCCTTTTTTACTCCATCAATCGAGTGGCGTAAAAAAACGTTATTAACTCTTTTATTCGCCTTAAAATTCATTATTTTTATAAAAACAATATTATACTTTTACCATTTATTTATTATTCATAGAGGTAGCAATATAGACACCATGGGTTTGACCATTTTTGTCTACGTCTATGTTTCATTTATAACTTGAGGTTTTAAACTTTGCTCGTATCATCATTCGAGCTGAAAAGACGACTCAAAGCGGCTTCATTTAAAGAAGTTGATCACACGATACATGCCTCACATGCATTAGGACTTACATACTTACATGTATGTTTTATGTGCACAAATATATCTACATACGTACGTATGTGTGTATGATTAATTAATTGTTTACGTGATATACTATACACACAAATTAATATATCATATATGCATAGATACACATATATGAACAAGAACTTATGTATTAGAACAGTTCTCCAAGGAGTGGAGACAAGTTTTAAAAGAGGATTTCGCATTTACAGTGAAAAGAAAAGATTTTCTTCAATAATAATATCTCCTGCAAAAGCCACACCTACCGGCTACTGCAGCTTCAAATTTTATGAGAGGTAAAATAAATCTGATAAATAAAGGGAATTCAAGATCTAGCCCATAGGTCCAAACAAGGATTTGTCAATTCAAACAACATGAAAGAGGAATCTGTCCATCATGCTCTCAACAAAAGGAAAAAGAAGTAGATACAAGTGTCCTTTTAGCATCTCCTGAGGATGATGATTAAGAAAATGGAATGATACGTGTGATACATATTGGAAAAGATAGTGGTCTATGTAGAATCTACATGAGGATATTTTTAACACTACAAGAGAGGAGATCACCCCAGGTGAAATACATGTGAAGATAAAACTCCAAGTCAACTCTTGCATAAAGAGGTCCAATGACAAAAAAGGTGGCACATGCAAACAAGACTTAAAGAGGATGTTGTATTGAAACTTGTATTGTATAATATTATGTTTTAATACTACGAATAGAATATAAATATTTAAGTTTAATGGAACTAAAGGATCATCAATCCTTATGCTTTCTTTTTCATGCACTTGTAAGAAGAACACCATGCATCAATAAAACCTCCATCTTTCCTAATAGTTTCTATGAACATCTATCATGGTAATTTTATTTCTTTCTTACACAAATAAAATCTCCAATTATATTCATATCCGTCATCTGTATCCCTAACGTAGGAAAGGAAACTAGGTTGTACTAAGTGTTGTTGAATGAGCTACAGGAAGTTACCTATTATTTTCATAGGTTGGGGCTCGGATGCTCTTTAAAAGTCTAGTAGTATAACCCTACTAGACTTAGATAATCAATTAATCGAGTTAGTTGTTTTGAACAGACAAAATATATTGGACACACCTATATTTTGTATCATGCATGCATGTATGTACGTACGTATGTATGTATGTATATATGTATTTGTGTTCATATGTGTGTGTATATATATATATCTATACACCATACACACCTACATAGTAGTTTGATCTTTGAATGTATGAATTTGAGAGGACTTACATTCACCATGCAATCTGCATATAGGAGCTTTATGAGCTTTGGAACAACTGTTCTGTCATTAGCATATACGAGTCCCACTTAATGTCGAACAAATGGTTTCACATTGGCACAAGTATTGTGAACCTTATAAAAATGGCGAATTAATGGTGCATCCTCAGGCGACAACCCTACTGCCGCCCGAGTCTCGCCAATGACCATTCCTAATGCAATCAATGCAAGAATTGAAAGAGTTACTAAACCTTGTTCTGTCATCATCTTTTATTTTAAGAAGTAATACTCTCAATTGCAAAGGTTAACTTGTAAACCATCATATCTTAATATCTTAATAGTGAATGAAACTCATTCACTTATTCTCATTTCATAAAATAAACACATCATAACTGAAAAGGGGAGCAAGTAATCTATAAGAGCTTAGTGTTTGAAAATGTAATCAACTTTGTAAAAATCTCTATTGTGTGTATCGTCTCTATTGAATGTACTTAACTCTTAAAAACTCACAATTAGTGTAACGAGTGATTTTCCAACCACCCGAAATTTTTTCCAGGGATCTTTCATACAGGAGACCTCTACTCCTTTCCACTTACATCTTCAACACCACACTAAAAACCGCAATCCAAGATCTAAAACTAATAAAACCTTCAAACAGAAATTGAAGATCTGAAAACTTGAATAATCTTTGGAAATGATACAACTGAAAAGGGAGCTTTCCGAAAAAAAGAAAACTAAAAGTTTTGATGAATACAAGCAGGAAATGGAGTTTGCTGGAGTAAGTGTTTCCCTGAAATGGTCGCTAGAGTCTCTATTCGTTTCTTACACACACATATAAAAGATATACACATTCTTGTTAAAGATGATCAGAACACATGGTCTCGCTGGAGAGGACAACCCGGAAATTAAGCTCGTTGAAAAAGATGACCGTAAAAGTAGTCTCGTCAGATAAGATGACTGGAAACTTGATCTCACCTAAGATATAACTGGAAAAATGTGATAACTAGCTAAAAGTAAATATTTACCTGTTATATCGGGCGCAGTACACTAACCGGGAGTTTTTAGGAGTTAATAACATTTAATATAGACAATTAAAAGACGATACACACAATAGAAATTTTTGTGAAGTTAATTACATTTTCAAAACCTAAGCCCATTTTTAAAAGGTGTCTTCTTTATTCAAAACGTAGCGATTGCAGTTATTCAAAGCTAAATATAATCACAAGTTTGGAAGAAATTAATAAATTATCTAATCTAATGAAGTTATATGAACGTGCAAAATAATATTTGGAATTGAATCTAATAATTACAGATATTAAATAAATAATTAACAATAAAATTGAATTTGATGCCACTTGTATCGTAAAAGATTAATGTTAAACCAGTCAATTAGTTAACCAGTAATTGGATTAATGGCTTTGTGTATCAAACATTCTAAACGCAATCTATTATATATGTATAAACGTTTACGATAAGCTACGCGCTAAAAGTCTCTTCACCCAAACCACGCCTCTTTTATTAATTGGTTGCAATTACAAAACAATTGGCAATTAAATTCCACTTGTCATTAATTAGTTAATAAACACAAAGTCTTAGGCTATATTAAGTTTGTAGTTGTTAATAAGAGGTTTGACTTGACTAAAATTTGTTAGTGGTGTTAACAAAATTCATGGATTGTACTTATTGTTAGGTTTTCACTGGACTAAATAAATCTCTCTATAATTGATCTCGATAGTAACTTATACTACCAAAAATTCTTCTGTTAGACCTAGCACTCCTAGCCCATAATCTTACTTAAAGGCATTACCCCACTAATTGATTAATTATCATTCTAGTAAAGTTTTAAGCCACTTATCAATCTATATATGATTTGTAATAATTCGTTCCACATCAATTTATAATATATGATAAGAAGTTTAAGTCCCTTGTAAATTTAAAGTTATAGCTAAACAAGTCTTTTTATTGTGATTTTTAGTTGAAATATAAAGATTACTTTAGTTTAAGTCCGGTTAATCTATTACTTTAGTTTTGAGAGCATTTCATGATTACAAACACATTGGTTAATTACACAAAGGTAATCTTGTTTATATATTTGTATTAAAATAAACATCTAAAACACTAGATGACACGTATTGGATATGTTGTACCTTGTAACTCAAAAAATAACCAAATCTTTATACATTCGTTGTATAAAACAAGTTTAAGCTCAAAATCGAAATACTAGCAACTGCCTGTCCCATACTTATTATGTGAGAGATAATCAAACTCATCTAGAAGAGTACCAATTTGCTAAAATGGTAATGACACATCCAACTTATCAACTTTCATCTGATTATATATTTTTGTAAGTTAGACTATTTTCTAAGAATCCAAACTATTTGGAAACAATCTACAACAATAAGCAGATTGTACTTTAATACACTTTGACTCGAGAACTCTAGTGATATTAAACCTAATACCAGGAACTGAATCTATAGTTCAATATGTTATTGCCTAAAAGATGAAACGGGTGTGAATATTCCTTTGTCGACGAAAGAGGGTTTAAGGTTTTTAATCATGGAATCAGGAAGAAAAAAAATATGAAAGAAGTGAATGATATAACATCTTGTTACCAATAGTCACCGCAAGAACAATAGCCTTCTTTGAAATGATGAAATCTACTAGCATCTCGTACAATAATCTCCCGGTTCTTCACTGCAGATATATACTTGATCGCCACATGACAATCAGTACACACACGTAAATTCTTCATAATTCTAATTGGAACACCATCTGGAGTGTTCATTAAGGCAAAAGCAATAGCTAACTTTTCACTATGGTGGACCAAATCATCTTCTTTTTCCTCAAGATCCATATCATGCAAAATGGACCCATAATCAGGCTTATAACCCAACAATTTTATCTCTGTGATCAACTTCTTTAAATACTGAATGATTTTTTCCGTATCTGGATGCGATTTATCGCTCATACAGAACTGATGAACCTCATTCTTCATCTCAAACCAGCTTACACCTGGTTCCTTTTTTACTCTCATATCCCTCATTGCCTTCCTGAAATCAGACACATTGTGCCATTGTTTAGCAGAGGCTTGCACGTTAGAAAGTAGAACATACGATGCTGAGTCATGAGGATCCACACGAATAACTTCTTCGGCAATTCTTTTCGCCATGTCAGCATTTTTATATATTCTGCAGGCAGATAGTAAGGTTTTCCATATTATAGAATCTGCCTTGACGTTCACGGGCATAGATCTAATAATGGCTTCTGCTTCCTCCAAACGGCCCGAACGCCCAAGGAGATCAACTAAACAAGTGTAATGCTCTAATTGAGGCTGTAACTTATATTTATCTGTCATCAAATTAAATATCTTAATTCCATGATCTTTTAATCCACAATGACTACAAGCATAAAGTAAACTCAAGAAAGTAATATCGTTCGCTTCCAACTTCTCCTTTTCCATTTGATCAAATAACTCAACGGCTTCCTTTCCCATTCCATGAAATCCATACGCTGCAATCATCGAACTCCAGAGGACGACATCGGGAATTTTAGTTTCAGAAAATGCTTTTACAGAATCTTTTAAACATCCACATCTTGAATACATGCTAACTAATGAACTAAGGACGGAAACTGAGGAAGTAGCCCCAGATTTTATTGCTTCCGCATGAATCTGTTGACCTTGTCCAAGTGTTGCTAACTGAGAACACGAACTGAGCACAGTCACAAACGTGATTTTATCGGGACTGAATCCAGCCAATTTCATCATGTAATATTGAATTAAAGCTTCTTCAGAGCATCCGCTTTGAGCTCTACCTGTGATAAGTGTATTACAAACAGCCACACTATGAACAGGCATGGATTTAATCACTTTTTCTCCTTCTATTAGACTTCCAGACTTGATGTACATGTGGGAAAGTGAACTCCCAACAACAACATTGATTTCAACCCCTGATTTCGCTGCATAGGCATGAACCTGCCGGCCTGCAGTTAAGCTCTTTAAACCAGCGCAACCTCGAAGAACACTGCCAACAATGAACTCTAGTTATAGAAAAAACATAAATAAATGCCAAACTTTTCCAACAGGTGGCAAATTTAGCAAGTTAAGTGAGTTGGGGGAATGGGTCAAACTTGATTGGGTCGACCCGCAATGCTATATGTCCAAATGTTCATCGTTTTATAAAGAAACAACGTGTCAAATATAATTACTAAGTTATTTCAAAGTTAATCTAGTTCTCTGAATTCAAATGATTTATGTGGTCATATAAAATACACATTACGCAACTTTTAGCCACTTCAACTCACTTAACCCGTTTCCATTTTAATAAATTTGTCCATTTCACCCGTTTGACCCGTTACATATCAAACACAAGCCAAACAACCCACTTACAACTAAAAAGGCCAAAATCACTACCTCTAAACTATTCACACACAATGACAAGGCATCTCACCTGCCAAGTGTAAATTCATCCGGACGAAATTCCAACCCATGCATTTCCGAAAATAGTCTCAAAGCCTCCTCATTACATTCAAACTCAGTCAACCCCGCAACCATAGCATTCCAAGTAGCAATATTTCTCTCAGGCATTTCATTAAACACTTTAACCGCTTTATCCAACTCCCCACTTTGCACAAACCCACCAATCAATATATTACAAGACATAATATTCCTCTTAGGCATTACGTCGAACACCATGACTGCATTCTCCAACTGACCGAACTTCAAGTAGGCATTGAGTAAGTGGTTAGCAACAAACCTGGTGGAAGAACACCCAGATGTGATTATCAAAGAATGAAGTTGGTGAACAAGTGAGAGTGAGTTGATTTGTATGCATGATTTGATGAGGTAAGAATATAGAGATGGATCAGTGTATATGTATGTATTAAAGGTTCTAAATGCTTCATTGATGTGGCCTATTGAACAGAGATTTAGGAATTTTTCTGGAGGTGGTTTTGATGAAGGGTATTTGATTATTTTAGTGGTTGTAGAATACAAGCGGTGCATGGAGATTGAACAGAGATTGATAAGCTTCTGATGGTGTAATTTGCCCATGCATCTCAACTCTCACAGTTGCATATTTTCAAGTATATTTAAGGGCAATTCCTGCTTCTACAATGCATACACTTCATATGTGAAACAGGATTCTTGAGTTCCGTATGTAAACATTTAAAGACTGAAAACCATAAAAACAACATCTGCATGTTAGTAGCGTATATACTTTAGTTGTTCAATTATATAGTTCATGCCTTAAACAGTAAACTTCACTAGAAATTATGATTTCCAATTTGCTATCATGCCAATTTTGACATCTGAATCTTAAAGTTAGAAAACTAACAGTAGCTACTATCAAATATAAATAAATAAACCTTACAATACATATAGGTTTAAAAACTGTCTTTTTTAATATTCACTTTGCATAGTATGTTATAAGTCACGAATGTTAAAAGCTTTAACCCGTTATAGGTGTTATTTGAACATTACACATAAAATTCGATGAACAAGACAGAAACCCAAATACATTAAACAATTCTTTGACTGTGATTCTGTGAATGCTTAAGCGGCTAAATATGCAGAAAATTGAAACTTAAATTGAATAAAATTTAATTAAATTATTAATGATATTAAGCATTTGAATCATTATAATCAATATGGAATATGAATACTGATGTGATTTTCGCAATTAGGGCTTCCTTTCTCATCACATAATCTCTGTAACCCTTCTCTCTGTGCAAACAATTCCAAATTCATGAGTAATTTAATTTTAATACTTGTTTTAAATTGAATCTGTAGATCGTATTGACAACAACAAGAACAACAAGAAAGTAAATACTTTAATAGAGAAACACTATATTTGTAACCCAACTGTTAATCAATTAGAAATTGTTAATAAATACGTATATATGTATATTAGCAGTTAACGTTAACAAATAAAAGATAAAACGAAAATCAGTCATACCTTTTAGTTTGGCGTTATGGGTGGATGAGCAGAGAAAGAATGGGTTTAAGTTGGAAAGGGACGAAATACAACATGTGCGTTTGGTTTGTGTAAAGGAATCACTATGGGTATGGGATTGATAGTGGGGCGGAACGGGAATGGGTAAGATTACTTCTAAATTGTTGTTTGGTTTATGTAACAGGTTTGATAGATAGCAAAGTATGATGTTTGGTTTGATATCCTTGGTTATGGAAATCAGGGAGCATCTATTATGATCAAGGCATCAAGCATGAAAATCAAATCTTGATAAAACAATATTTATCATGACAGAATGTTTCAAATGATGTGTTTCCTCATTAATGGGTCAAGTTGTGTCTATATATTATTACAAATAGGTCACGCCTTAACATCTACTTCACATTGGAAAAGTCAGTGTACTAAAATTTCTAGTCCAAGCAAACTGGTATGTACACAAGTGAACCGCTTTTTGGGTGGCTCAGGCAGGTTAAAGATGGGGTCAAAATGGGCATAGGATAAAACATGTCAAGTAGGCTGTGTACACGAGTTCGAAAATTACAAATGAACATCAACCTCAATGTTTCAATTATTCAACACGTCAAAACAGTTTGGGGCAGGCTAACTGCAAACCTCGAAGGAGTACTTATGACAACTGATGTCTAGGGACAGACATAGGCAACCATCGACTACGTGAGTTCTGCACAATAACCTTGACCCGTTTCAACCTGATTCAATTTTGACTTGTTTGATAAGCTGTCTGACCCTCCAAAAAACGCCTTTAAAGTACGCACCTACCAACAACATTAAATGGGGTATCTCTAATGATAGGAGGACCTGCCATTTTCTTTTACAATTAACAAGGCAATAGTTGGCATCAGACATGTGATGGCACATTTTAGGCAAATACATATGCACATTACAGTAGCCCTTCTAAACAAATACATACACATATAAAGGATTTTAGTAGCTTGAATTTTGCATTTTAAAGTTACTTAAAAGCAATAAATAACAAAAGCACATAGACAAATAAGATGTACAAGAACAAAGTTTTTATAAGAAAAAAATCAAGAACAAAACACGATAGTCGAAAGCCTCCGAGCAGTAGACACAAACCTACTGTACATGAAGGAAACACACAACAATAAACTCAACGAAAATAAAATTGGGGGTAGTACAACAAGATTGATTAAATGATAATAATCGCAAGTAACTGTTCATGTACCTGAAATTGGTAGCTGTATTTGGTGAAGAATGCTTTGAAGATATCCCGTAATCGTTTTTTCTTCTTCGTTTAAGTAGACAATGGTTTGTTTTGTTCTTGTAATTTTAATTGAGAAGAGAGATGAAGATGAAGATGAAGATGAAGATGAAATGACATAAGGAATGTAGAAATAGAAATCATATGATATGATGGTAAAGGGAATCGCCGAATAAAAGAGACGGTAGGAATGATCTTAAACCCCCCATCAGAGCCGCGATTTTGAGTAAACCCTCAAAAGTTTGAGGATTTCATTCGTACATTTCAAAACGCACACCCTCCAATCAAACAAATTATATCATTTTCACTTATTTCAATTTCCATTTCAAATAAAGAATATGGCAAATTGTTTAAAAGAATGACTAGACTACTTTTTTTCTTCGTGAATACAAACTAATTTATTCTTTTTTAAAGGAATCAATAACTTAAAATTACATATTTGGAGGTACCATGACCTGAAATAATGAGTTAGCAAGTAATTGTCCATGTGACAATCTACATAGACATCTATATCATCACCTGCTATCAGGCCCGGCTTAAAGGGTGTGCGGAATATGCGATCGCACAGATCCCGAAAAACATAGGGTCCGAAATGAAGTCGATATATATTATATATGTTAATATATATTATTTTATGTAAAACAAATCATAAATGTAGAATAGATAAGTTGGCAATGTCCCCCCTTTTAATTTTACACCATTTCTGTTTGGTGCAGGTTCGAATCTTGAAAGCCACATTTTCTTTTTCTAATCTGAGAGGCTTTTCCATCTTTTTTTATTAACTCATTATTAGAGCCCATTTAATAATTGTAGTCCATATACAATAACTTATTATAATTTATAAGCACATTACTCATATCATAGGTATTTTTATAACAATTATCGGTTATATTAATTTTATAGAATTTCTTATATATAAAAAAAATTTAGAGCCCATTTTCTATTTTTCGCACATGGTCTTCGAAATCAATGGACCGGCCCTGCCTGCTACCTATATACAAGTCATGTCAACATATTGTTAAACGGAATTTTTTGTTAAATTCACTTCTATGAAATATATTAAAAACATTATAATGATGAATGTTAAAATTCTATGATTAGTTGATAAAATTTTATTAACTTTTACATCTATCATCATGAATAGTAACTAATATTCACCGCGATGAATATTAACGAGTTTGAATCTAATATTCATCAATTAATATTATAACCTATCGAATGAATTCATCAACGAAGTTTAACATTCATAGCAATGATTCTGATTAATATTCGTTAAATTTCACTTCTTCTTCTTTGAGATTTGTATTAGCGAAGGTAAGATGTTTCGTGATGAATTAACGCTTTTCCTTTCACTAAAAAAAGTGATTCTCTCTTAATCACTCTCTTATATATAAAATTTATCAGCATATAATAAGATAATTTATAATTATATCTGTAAGTAAAATATCTTATACCCGTTAAAAAAATATATCTTATATTCATGTTGTGTTAGTGTGTAAAAGATTTTATTTATACACGAGCATAGCAACACAAATATATCCTTACTGAATTTGGTTGAGTTGATAGATAATGACGATATAAATACACAATAGCATTTTTATATTTGTATTTTTTTTTTTTTTTGAAAGGCAGTAGAGTTGAATTAACAAAGGCAATAGCAAGACGCTAGAGCCACCAAATGAATAATATACAGAGAGACCTAACTATAGATCTAAACGCATTCCGGATCTAAACTGCTAAGATACTCAAAAGGATGAAAAAAACCTAGAAAACCTAGGGAAAAATCCCCGTAACTAGAACGCCTCGCCACCGGTTTTCATTCTATAAACGTTTTTGAGAGAATCCCAAACAGACCCGGACCTGCGAAATACACCAATGAATAATAACATAAAAATAGACACCCAATAAAAACAACATTAAAGTTTAAATTGGCACCAGCTTTCCCATGATAAGACTTTTCTTCTAGCTCTTCCTCTGATCCATAGATATGAAAGGCTTTGCATTTCTTCCTTGACACGAATCCAGGACGGGGTAGATCCATTAAAGCAAGCATCGTTTCTAGCTTTCCACAAACACCAACAAGCAGTGAGTATGATCGCTTTGATGAAAGGAGATTTTCCAGATTTATCATTTTCTGTAATGAGATAAAGATCTCGAACAGAAAAAGCAAAAAAAGGAATTAATCTGCACCAGGAATTGACAAAGGACCATACCATACTGGCAACCTCACATGAGACTAGAAAATGATATACTGATTCCTCAAAGTTATTACAGAGTGGGCAAAGTAAGGATGAAACTTGAATATTCCTTTTTACCAAACTATCCCTAGTTGGAAGGCGATCCATTTCTGCTCTCTAGAAGAACAAGTTTACTTTACCCAGGACCCATTTACACCATTTATAATGAAAATCAAGAAAATGGGTTGCTGGATTAAACATAAGTTTTCTAGCCGATGCAACGGAAAAAATCTCTGTAGAATCACCCTTCCAAATCCAATTATCACTTACTTTTACAAATAGCTTCGAGGCATCGAGATTGAGTACAGATAAGTCCTTTGTATTTTACAAATATTCAGCCATGTACTCGATAATCCCTTTTTGAAAGGAAGCAAATGAGAGCTTCCACTCTGTAAGTGTGTAACCTATTGAGGTTGAAATCTCCCATGAATTTACTGAGGATGTGTCGATTTGTAAGTGTGTAACCTCAAAAGATAATGGGGGGAGACGAAATAGAAGTTAAAATACCATTACTTGGTTTATTTCCCGTTAATTCGTGGGAAATGATGAATTACTCACTATTTAATAATAATATAATCTTTATTACAAATTAAGTATCATTAATTATTAATATTTTAATTATTTAATTCTCTGATATTTCTGATCAAGCGGACATTTAAATCACAGTGATATTTATACAATTACTTTTGATAGATGCATTAAAATTGTAATTCGTTTATGTATACTAGTCTTGTACCTGCGTAAAGAAGCGGTGCGAATAATTTGATTCGACATCATATTGATTAGTGTTCAATGTTTTTATTTTCTATGATGTTTGTTAAGTGTTTTTATGTTCAGGTGATAGGTATGTGAGGGAGAAAAATAAAGTTATTGTGTGATATTTTTGTTTCAAAAGTGTTTGTTTATTTGTTAGGTATATTATTATATAGGTAGGTTAAAGTGAAATGAATGGATGAAATTAAAAGTAATATAGATTCAATGTTGAAGATTTACTTTACTTGATTTTAAAAAGTGAGAGAGTAACATAAAATAAATGCTTTATATATTAATATACATAATATAGATTTTAATTTACGATTATGATATATCTATAAGATAATTAATGGTGTAAATATGAGTATATTACTACCAAACTTAAATGGAGGGGACTCTACTTCTAAGAGTGTCAATCAATCCCGTGAAAATTAAGCGGAAACCAAATGCTAATTACCAAAATAAAAGATTATATGTTCATAATTAAGTATTAAAGTAGATGACCTATGTACAAATGTTACATTTTTAAACCTTAATAATTAAATATATTTGATTTAGTCAAGGAAATACTTGAAAGAAAAAGAGAAAAAATGATACTTGTGAAAAGTACTAAAAAATGTCTACTAGCTTTAATGCTTTATCCAAATTTATAATATGACACCGTTATTAGGTAACAAAGTTTTTTTGGAATAAATTGGCTGTCACTATACTAAGAGTGATAACCAACTGTCCAACTTTATCCGTACATGTTTCAGTGAAACTTCTATAAAGTTTGAACCTTTTCTTTACGTGAATTTAAAACTTTAGTGACCCAACTAGAATACAGGGCAAACTTGGTTGTTACTAGATGACTCATTATTCAAGCGAGAGTGTGAGACCAATGGAAGAAAAAAGCCATCGATATTAGAGAATGTTCAACGCATTAGACCCTTAAAGTCCTACGTATTGTCATATAACCATCTCATATTCTTATATAAAGCACACAATCCATTAGACTTGCATATCATTATTACCTTTTACTTTCTAATCTTCTATCTTATTGTATTTGAAAGCTATAAAAGTATAAAGTCTTGATAATAAGTAAAGTATAAAACATAAATAAAACTTATAACTTTTATAACAAACACTAAACATATTTTGATTAAATTATACTTCATCTGTCTCAAAATAAGTGATTATATTTTATTTTTGAGATGTCCCAAAATAAATGTCTACTTTTAAAAGTAGAATACCAATCTTACTATAATACATTTACTTATACTTTTTTTTACATGAGTGTGCACTTAGAAAAAAGCGTAAAATAGATATTTAATTGTAAAATAAGTGAAATAATTGTACTTTTTTAAAATTGTATGTCATTTTTATAGTGAACATTTATTTTTGAACGATAGTATATCTACTATTCCAAATAACATGCTTAGCTGTTAATTCAAAGTATATTAGTTATGGTTCTCGCCAGAAATTCAATAGTTATCGTATTTGTAGGTTTGAAGATTTTGATAGATTAGTAAAAGATAAAATATCATCGTTGAAAAGTATAATAATGGTTTTATAGACAATATATATATAAATATTAATATAATAGGGTAAATAGGAGCATGTGAGTCACAATGTCAGAGTCTAAAGGGAATGGATACATAAATGCTCATTGCACTTTGGTTGATGTGACAAAGTCACATTAAACTTTTACCAAATCATAAAAATTAAATTCATTCAACTTTACTGTGTGGGTGCTCTTAGTAGTCCATGACTCACTATCCAAGTGTGACCAATGGTGGAAAAGTAATAAACGTGATATTCATTTAAGTTTTCATGATGGGTTCTTGAGTCTTGATTACTTGATTATTAGCTGTTACTGATGACACATTGACACCCCTAATGAAAGTCTACTTTGATTAGTGAGTTCTTACTAGGTTTTATTTTGGGCTTTGTCTGTCTTAGGTCCTCGTTAGTAAAAGTAACAAATGAATGAGTACTCATGTCGAAAAATGCTCATCATCTATTTTACGAGCTTTGCAAAAAGAGATAAAATACTTATTAACAAGCTTTAACTTAAATTGGGAAAATTAAACATAATCTTTAACAAAAAAAGGGATATAAGTTCGAGTTTACTTTAAACAAAGAACACAATTAAAATATATTCAAAAAAGGTTCATAATTGGAGGAACCAAACATGATGTATAAAAGTCAAAAGTTTCTTACATATTACTTTTGTTGTAGTTAAATTATACTTATGATTCTTTATCGATAGACATAGTGATTTCGTTTGATCAATTTATAGGTTTTGGTAAATGAGTTAACTTTTTAACAAAATGTGCCCTCTTCTATTAATGTTAAAGAAGCTCCGTTTGTAAGAATAATGATACAAATTAAATGAGGGTCGAGAGGGAGCAATAATGTTAGAAAGAATAATCGAATTAAAGTAAACAAAGAAGAATATTAAGTAGTAACATGGAAAAGTAAACATCTTGAGGTAATCAAAAGAAATAATCATAAAAAGTCACAAAAATACAACAATTATCGCATAATTTTTCGAAAAAAAAAATATTGATAATCAAAATATAAAAATTTTATTAATTTAATCTTTCTGCATATTTACCTTTTAAAAGATACAGATACAACAATAGAGATTCTCGCTATGATAACCGATTAAACCAATAGATCTATGTTGTGACATCATGTTCCAATAACTATGAACTACATTAGTTTTACAAAAAGATTTAACATATCATTAGAACGAAGTTTTATAGTCATTAGTGGTGGATAAAGTAGGATTTTGAATAGTAAAGTTTAAGGGAGTGTTTAACATAACAATATTGATTAGCTACAAAACTAGCCTAGTGGAAGAATAATATCCTCATTCACAACCTACAAATGGATTGAAACCACGAATGAGTCTAATGAAATCGAAGAATATCTTGCGATATCCCGAGAAACCTTACAAAGCGCTATAAGATCTAAAAAACCTTATAAAATCCTAAAAAAAGATTTAGTACATGAAGAAAATAGTATTCATTTAAAGTCATGTCATTGTTTAGAATATACAACTCTTTAAAATAATTGGTATCTGTTGATTTTTTGTATTATAGTTTTTAAAGAAATATATAAATGACTTGTATTTGAAATAGAATATACACATTCAACTGTCCTTAAAATATATGTGAGGCATAAATATTGGTTTGTGGATCACTACTTCTCCATGAGCATCTATTTCTTAGAGTAAGTAAAAAGTTTTCTATAACATACGCTAAATAAATGAATAATTGAGGTTAATATTCTTTAATTAAATTTATTTATTTTACTTAAATGTCTCCGATTGCAATGCCTCCATAAGACCCTAATTAATTTCTAGAACTTTCATCAATAAAGATGTCATAACACATAAATATCTTCATCATGTCGTCATCATATGCCACAAGTCCTATGATTGATTCCCACAAATACTATAATTAACCACCTAAATTACGTGGTTAGCTACCACCTAGAAATTGATGAACCAATAATTGCCAAAGTAGCAACATCGAATTTGTGTATATCTTTCTGACTTTAACATAATTTCGTATTTAGTTAACCCATTCTTTACGGAGAACCCTAGCTAAAGTAGAAACATTGTTGGCTTGTTGTAGTTCGTTTAGTATTGGGTAATTTTCATTATGTGTCCTTGTTTTCGATGTTGGACTATATGGCGGTAACAGAATTTGTTTTACATGTAGTTTACATGATTGTTTCATGGAATTTAAGTGATAGACTAATCTAATAATATAATTAGTGTACGTGATAAATTCAATGATCAAAATAAAAAGTGAGAATAAATGTATACCACATGTTAATCATTGAATGAAGTGTTTGGGAAATTTGAATAAGGATGTGACGATGATCTAATATATTCTTTGAATTGTGTAAAAAACACTTTCTCAATAAAATATTTCAATAATTTATTGCATGTGGCTTAATGAAATATTTACTAAGATATGACAAATAAGAATACTTAGAATTTTCGCAAAGAAACTAAGCAAAATCAAAGATAATTGTTGTGTTTTCGTGTGTTAAAATGAGGACTGAATGATTATATTTTATCCATAATCCTTTTCGCGAACACATGCAATATTTTACAAACAAACATCATGCATGCTTGTTTTGGCAGGAAAAACTGATACTAGGGTTGTTATATAGTAAATTCAATACGGGACCCCAACTAAGGGGCTTGACTCACTAGACCCCGCAAGGGGCACTACGCCTTAACCCCCGCTATCTAGTGGCTGTACAATCTAGTTTGAATAAGTATGCACCCCGCACTTACCGACTTATTCTATAACTTAACTTGGAATACCCTTTGATCTTGAGCAAATCTTAATTACACTAAAATTACTAAGATGAAGTAGGTTCACTTTTAGGTCCATATTTTAAGTTTATATAGCATTGTCTTGTTCAACACATTGATATCTATTTATGTGTACTTCATTTAAAGGTTAATTACTAAGAAAAACAAGTTATTGTCAATGTTCATTGCATTGACATTTTTCATTAAAATTTTGGGTAGAACTCTTAGCTTTCAAGGGGCACTAGCACTCAACCGTCACAAGGGGTATTGTCCTTGGTACCTGACCAACTAGGGGTTTATATATGTATTATTATGTGAAGTGTGATTTTAGTCCATATTTGATAAAAACTATGTTGATCTTAATAATCACTTATTCTCACTTTTACTTAAAATATCACTGAGTAAAATGTGTATGCAAAACGTAAATAACTCATCAACTTGAAATATCACTTAAAATAAAATGCGTATGCAAAATGTGATTTTATATACTTGATGATAAGTTGGTATTCGGGCCTATATGTATAGATGTTATACAATATGTTTGAAATTTATTGTTCCTTAATTAGGAATAATTCTCGATAAATGGATCATTGAGTCTTCTTGTCAGGTCGTCACTCGAACATGAAATGATAAATATAATAAAAGTAGTCATAGTAAAATCTAATTCGTAATCTGAATAATACTCTACAATTTTATACAAATATTAAATAAACAAAAAAGTTTAGAATAAAAATGACAGAGATGATTTTCATTTTGATTTTGACACTTATCTTATTCTTAAAAATCATTGTTATATTATCAAAATATAATACGACGTTGTAACACTAAACCTTCTCTATATATTTGTATATATTAATTATAAAAATAATTAATAATAATAATAATAAATAAAAGAATCAAACATCATTTTTACTTGGATCAATTTCAACACAGTGGTGAATAATCGAGCAGAATTGCGGCAAAGCTGATCTCCCGTAAAATCACCTTTTCATAAAAATCTTTTTTTACTTTCTTGTATCATGTATGACGTGTCACTTTTTAATTTTGGGAATAACTGTCATACGATACGACCTCATTTCTCAAATTCCAGTTTTAACGATTGAATTTAGTTAGTGAGTTTGTGGTAGGGGTGTGTTATCGCATATTTTCGAGGTCCTTCCAACTCGCTCGTTTGTCAACTTCCTTTAGATACTTTGGTCGGTACTTTTGGTACCCCAATTTCATAATTTAGGGTTCCTCATAGATACTTCAATTTCCCTATGTTCCCTTATATATTCATTAAAATTAAAATTTATTAAATTAATACTAGTAGTACTTCATTCATTGGTCGTCTGTTTGGTCATCCTTGTTTTTTTCAGCCAATAAAACTCACCAATCCTAGATTCCATTCCTCTTTCCATCTTTTCATCTCAGGTTACTCTCCAACTTCTTATAAATTATCTTAGTATTTATTACTTTTTCCTATTTTTGTTGTTGTTATTGCTTTAAATTAATGAATTAGAGATGAATTGAATTTGTGTTTTTGATGGTACATATTTTAGGGCTGATAACAGATGGAAGGGGCTTTTAGGTTAGTTTGAGTTTTGGTGAACAACTTTTTATACAAAATATGGAATACAATTCACCATCAAAAGATAAACCTAATGGTTTCTGGGCTTCACCGCGAGCGCAGGTGGATAATTCGTTACCAGACGATCCGTTTAATGGTTTTTCCGAGATTATGAACTTTGATACTTATGCTGGATGGTGTAATAGTCCTTCTGCAGCTGATCAGATGTTAGCTGCGTTCGCTTTATCGAACGGTTTCTCCTCTTATGATTTAGGGAACTTTTCTGAACAAGTTAAAGGCGGTTTTATTAGTACCGACGGTGAAATCGCGCAGAATTCTGTTAATGGTGGCGAATTCGGTTTACCTAATGAAGAAAGAGATAGTCAAGGAAATGGTATTGTTTACAGGCCGCCACAGATACTGTCACTTGCTGAAAAGATGTTGAAAGCGTTGTCATTTTTTAAAGATTCGTCTGGAGCGGGCATTTTGGTGCAAGTTTGGGTTCCAATTAAGGAAGGTGATAAGTATGTGTTGAGTACTTGTGAGCAGCCGTATTTGCTTGACCAAGTGTTGGCTGGATACCGTGAAGTGTCTAGAGGATTTACGTTCTCTGCTGAAGTGAAACCGGGTCATTTTCCAGGGTTACCGGGTAGGGTTTTTACCTCAAAAGTACCAGAGTGGACTTCTAATGTGGCTCATTATAATAAAGGTGAGTACTTGCGGATAGATCATGCGGTTAGTCATGAAGTGCGTGGATCTATTGCTGTACCTATTTTTGAAGATGATAGCTATGAGAAATCCTGTTGTGCAGTACTTGAACTTGTTACAATGAAAGAGAAATCTGATTTCAGTGCAGAGATGAATCATGTTTGCCGTGCTCTTGAGGTAGTTCTTACTGATTGTATTCTTACTTTTTATAGATGTATTGTTTCCTGTTACTGTTTTGTATTATTTCTTTGCTGGTGAAACTAGTGTACTATCTTCTTGTGAATATATCTCTACTATTGGTTACACAGAATGCTTTTAGTAAGGTAGCCTTCACTTCAGGTAATAAATTGAGCTTAAATTATACGATCATGCATATTTTAGGGCTATTTTTTTATGAACCATATGTAATTTTTTTTGGGTTACATACTTAGGTGGTTTAAAGCTATTAGTTTCTCTTTCACTTTGGTGTGTATATACGTATACTGTGATCCCGTTTTAAAATTCATTCATATCTATGTATCCATGTGGTGTGCTGTCTAGTTTTCCCCTTTGTTTGCTCTTTTGGTCCGTTAATGTGAGGTGCTTCTCTTTACTTGGTGGTTTCACAAATAAGCAGAGTTAAATGTAATAACTGTGGGTACAAGCATGGAGCACCAATGTTTGAGGATGTTTAACATCAGTTAGTTACATGCTTTTATTGTTTAATTTAACTATTAGTTTGTTAACAAATAGTGTAATACTGGCTCTTCATTTCACGTTTCCTGCAAAGTTCATGAGTTTCTGGTGTTGTAAAATTCATTTATGATTATCATTTCTGTGCATTAACCACTGCTTTAATTCTTGCAGACTGTGAACCTTAAAAGTGTTGCACCTCCTCGTCTTCATAAGCAGGTATGTGTTGGATCTGTTGTGCAAATATAAATTAAGTACAATCTTAAGTAGATTCCCTTGTATATCTGATATCAATTTGTTTCTGCTAGCTTGATGTAGCACTTCTTATGAAACCTTAACTAAATCTACTTTGAGAGCAAGTGAGCGGTTGTCGAAGGGTCCAACCTTGTTCTGTTTTGCAAAGATGATCCATGTTTACGAAGTTTAAATTCTTTTGCAGTGCCTTTCGAAAAATCAAATGGCTGCTTTAGCTGAAATAATGGATGTGCTTCGAGCTGTATGCCATGCACATAGATTACCAATTGCTTTAACATGGATACCATGTAGTTACAACGAAGGTGTTGGCGATGAAATTATAAAAGTAAGGGCTGGAGGGTGTAATACCAATTCAGCAGAGAAAGGTATACTATGTGTCCAAACGGATGCTTGTTATGTCAATGAACAAGAGATGCAAGGTTTTATGAAAGCTTGTAGTGAGCATCATCTTGAGGAAGGACAGGGTATTGCTGGAAAAGCACTTCAGTCGAATCATCCATTTTTCTTACCTGATGTTAAGGAGTACCATATAAACGAGTATCCACTTGTCCAACATGCTCGTAAATATGGCTTGAATGCTGCTGTGGCAATCAGGCTGAGGAGCACCTATACTGGTGATGATGATTATATATTGGAGTTCTTTCTTCCTGTTAACATGAAAGGTTCTACAGAGCAGCAACTTTTGTTGAATAATTTATCGAGTACAATGCAGAGGATCTGTAGGAGTTTGAGGACAGTTTCTGATGCAGAATTGTCTGGTGTGGTGGGATCAGATGTTGAATTCCCCAGGGGATTAGATGAAAGCAGACTGCCGTTGGAGTTTTCACAGGGCTCTTCTGAGCAGAAATATGTGGAAGGAAGTTTGAATCCTGCTGATCAGATTTCTGTAAATGCAACTGAATCAACGGATGTTAGGATGGGACCACGTCCACCTGATCAGGTAATATTATTGTTATTGATTTGTTTCATGTTTTAGTACTCCCGTGGCCCTGTGAAAATATCCATTTTCGAATGTTTCTCGTATATTGTGGTCCTTGTTTGCCTTTCTATTCTCTTTACCAAGTAGGTCTGACATGCTTGAGGTTCCACCACACCCTCTTTTCACGATGGAATCTTGGAATTTCAAAAGAGATACCACACCCAAATAAAAGATTGCGTGAGCCACGTCTAGAGTAGTAAATGATAAATTTTCTCCGGAAATGCCATTTTGCTATCGTGTGTAAGCACATAAGTATCCATGCAATAATAATACTTTGTAAAGAATTATTTTGCATTTTAAACACACAAATTTTTCATAGAAGTCTTAAATTGGTCTTTAACGTTAGTGATGGGACAAGGCCTCCAAACACCGTTGACATGTGTCAGAAAATGATGATATGAGGTGTTGCCACATTCTCTTTGTAGTTGGGTTGATTTTGAGCAATATTCAGGATCTTGGGTTCTGTACGATTCCAGCAGGTCATGGAATACTGTTGATGTATATTTTTCTGATAGGAATCCAAATATTTTAATGGACAAAACTGATCTTGTGTTGAAGCTATCAATTAGGAAGCAAAAGAGCACGATAATACTTATATTCTAGAGATAGGCCAATACTCACGATAGCCGTGTAAACTAACCAGTCACTCAATTTATAGACTTCATGTAGATGAGAATACCAAAACTTGTCTTTTACTAATTGAGAGACTGGTTAATGTACACTTCTATCGTGGAGTATTGGCTAGTGGTTCTTTACCTTGAAAGCTAAAGTTTGAGACTCTTTCCTGGATGGACTGGATATAGATTGGGAAGCCCAAGCCTAACAAATATCTCACTTGACTGAAACCACGATCCGTGAACACGAGTAGGTAGGCGGCAGGGATGCGCCTTCTTATCCATGTACGGATTCCTTATTTGATGATAAATGTCAATCAAGGTCACCCTCATTTCCTAGCTAAAGCTACTATTAAATGTATCTAAGGGCTATGAAGAAACGTGTGGGCTGGTAGCTAAGTGACGTAAGCATAGATTGTGATTGCTCATGCAACTTTTCATTGCCCCCTGTACCAGCTTCATATAAAGAATGCTTAATGCTCTATTCATGCTGTTCTTAATGCCATTTGCCATCTCTGAATTAGGAACCTAATCTTTGTTGTTTCGGAAGAGGCTTGTAGCGTTTGTTGGCTGAGTAGGTCCTTTTATGGTCTTAAGCAGGCTCCCTGGTACTTGTTTTTCTTTTTTCTTTCTCGCTCCAGAGAAATTTTTGATAAGACACCACATCTCTTTATAAGCGTATGAAACACAGATATATCCATCACAAAAAGTGGGTTGTGTTTAACATATGAGTGTCAAATGGTTACCCGATCCCTTCAAAATTTGGTAACTGCAGTTTTTATTGCACGCTATGAATCATTAGTACATTGTACCGTTGCCATTTACCATAGTAATAGAAAGACTTTGAAATGAATTAGATAAAACAGCCGTATCAACAATAATTTGAAAAGATAAGAGGTCTGAATTACTTCGTATCAAACTAGAAAGTATAGCATTAGAATAGGATAGAGTGATAATAATGAATTAGAAATATGGAGGTGGTTGCCCGCTTGCTGCTATCAATAGACAATTTAACTCCGTGAATGGGGATACCTAAATTTGATATAAATACCCAGTACAATTTGTAAACAGAAACTACTATTTTTCCCTAAATAACAGATCCCCCCTTTCAGAAAGAGGCATTCCAATTATCTAGGCGGGGAATAGGGGCGGAATGGGTCAAAACAGGCCAGGTCAAATTTGGTTATAGAACTATATTATTGCAATGATAATCTAAACTTCCCTAATAAAGTGATTAATAAGGTTTCATACATTTATTACATTTCCAATGAGTTTCAACCTCTCTGATCCATCTGAGTAGTTTTCACTTAAGTCTTTTAGCTTAACCCATTTTGATCCATTAGAGAGTAAATCAGTAAACATAACCTGAATCGATCCATTTGTATACGAAGGGGCTTAAATTGCCACCTCTATGATGGTGGCTTTTAAATTGAAGAATAGGGGTACCCAAGTTTTTCATGAATCAATCAGGCTCTCTTTGGGGCAGATATGTATGAACCTGCCTTGATGGAGATGGCTTATTTTTGACAAAATGAAACAATTATATATTACGTTTGGTAGAAGTGCATGTGGTTTTATTTTTGGTCAAAGTCAACATTACCCTGATCTGTTTAGATGTTTAACCTTCTGGTCTTGCCACTCTTGCAAGGATTACTAACATGCCCTGTTGTCGTGCAGCTGGTTGGTGGATCAAAGAGACAATCCGAGAAAAAGCGAAGTACTGCAGAGAAGAATGTTAGCTTAAGTGTACTACAACAATACTTTTCTGGGAGCCTTAAGGATGCTGCTAAAGCCATTGGAGGTATTATTTTTCCTTTATGGGGATCTTTGTAAAATTATAGCTACATTAGGCACCATAGCAAGTAGTAGATTCAATTATACTCTATTTTATATCAAAGGTGAAATATACATACCATTTTTGTGTTACTGTACACATAGATGATATATTGTAGTTGAAAATATGTTCTTCTTTTGTAGTTTGTCCTACTACACTAAAAAGGATATGCAGACAACATGGCATTTCGAGATGGCCATCACGCAAGATAAACAAGGTAAATCGTTCTTTAAAGAAGATACAGACGGTTCTCGACTCTGTACAAGGCGTGGAAGGAGGTTTGAAATTTGACCCCATGACAGGTGGTCTTGTAGCAGCAAACACTGTCATCCAAGATCTCGATGCACAAAAAAGTTCAATGCTTTCCAATAATAGTGCTGAAGGTGTATCACCACATCGTCAACCATCATCATGTTTTAATACCGAAAGTCCTACTGTAAAATTAGAGGACGAATGTTACGTGGGAGTGGACAAATTAAGATCATCTAATAGCCTCCCAATGCCAATTACAACTTCCATGGGTGAATATTGCAGTGATAGTTTAAAAATGTCTGCAGTTGATATTCCTTGGACATCTAAATGGAGTCCACTTGATGGTCAACTGAAAGTAGAAAAGTCAAACCGCCTTTTCTTGTCTCATAGCTCAAGTTCCTTGGCTGCTGGTGATGACATGGACACATCAATGAATGACAACGATGTCATTGATGATCATGATAATGAGCATAACCAGTCGACTTCTTCTGGCATGACAGACTCATCAAATGGCTCAATGATGAATGGAAGTTCATCTAGCTCTCCAAGCTTCAGTGGTCTGAAAAACCCGAAAACAGAAAGTTCATTTGGGGATGAAGGATCCAAACTTACTGTAAAAGCTACATACAAAGAAGATACAGTTAGGTTTAAGTTTGAGCCTTCATCTGGTTGGTTCCAGCTTTATGAGGAAGTTGCAAAAAGGTTTAAAATACAAACAGGGACGTTCCAGCTCAAGTACAAGGACGATGAAGAAGAATGGGTGTTGTTGGTTTGCGAATCCGATTGGAGCGAGTGTCTTGAAATTTTGGAATTTTCTGGGACTCGCAGTGTGAAGTTTCTTGTTCGTGATGCTACTTTTGCTATGGGAAGCTCAGGCAGTAGCAATTTCTTAATTGGGAGTTCTTGAGGCTCTACTGTGGGTGTCAGCGAGGCGAGACACATTCGAGGTAAGGTGGGTACGCCCATGTTCTTTTCTCTGCTAAATTTCAATAAAATGGTTATTCTCATGTCATTGCTTCCTGTCTGAAGAGCCAAAGGCACTTTGAAGTTTTTTGGTATCAAGGAGTGGGGAAGCTTGAGCTTTAGTTGAGTTTGAATAATCTTTGTATAATGGTAAGGGTGTTTGCTACATGTATAGGTATGGAGAAGATAGGAGTAGTCAGTTGTTTTAATTTTACAGTTATGATGACTATTTCGTTAAAGCAAATGGTCAAAACCATAGAAGTATTTTGGTTATAAGTATCATAATATTTGCTTTAAGGTGAGATCTTCACTAGCAATTGATGCACATTTCATTTGTACTTGTCATTTATTGTGATGATAGGCGTTAGTAGATATTTTTGAATGGGATTGTTTTTGTATGGATAAATAAGGCTTTAAGACGATTGAGGTACGAAAACATAGGTTTCACATAGATGTACAAAAATTTCCTTTCATGTACCGGAAAATGTTATTATTTGAGCTAATACTTCACGACAAACTGATCGAATGGTTGAAAGTCGCCAATGACACGATCTAAGTATTTATGATCTTCCAATTGTTTTATTAAAAAAGAAAAGAAAAAGAAATTAGTCAGTTTCTACAAAAGTTTTAGATCGTATCTAAAACACAAGTTGTTTACAAATATATATGTTCAAAATTGTCAATGAGGAGTATATTTTTGAAAGATATAGGGTCCTGCATTCAAATCATTCACAAGTATTATGACCTCCCAAGAACTAATCTTCTTGGTGATATGTTGAGTATACCCTTATCTTAAGATTTCAGCTACTTATTATACTTATCATTCTAATTCTTTCTAATCCTGCTTTAAAAGATAACATATAATCATATACTTACTTGCACAAGTGCTTAATATATTTTCAAAGATAAAAGTAAAAAAATAAATTCAAATTTCTCTGAGATTCTAACTTAATTTGAAACTTATTAATGTGTAGATCAATTTCTTTTATCACTTTTTGAGTACTTTATTATATATCTCGAAATTTTTATAATTTGAAAATTAGTAAGACAATAATGTAACATTGATTTTATAAAGCAACAAATAATACCTAATTATAGCTGTTATTTAAAATTAAGTAATAGCATAAATGGTATGTTTGGCGATACGTAGCAGTAGTAGTAATGTAGCAGTTAGCAATAGCTGTTTGTTTAAAAAAAGTGTTTGGTAACGTAGCAGTAACAGTAATTATAAAGTGTAAAATTACAAAAAAGGACACATACACATTATTTATAATGTACTTATGTTATTTTTGAGGGTATATAGATAATTTCAGAACCAAAATGCTAGTTGCTAGTTGAAATGCTTCCTCATCAAACATTTAGCAGGAAGCGGTTAGAAAATATGCAAACTCTAGTTGCTTTATTGCTAAACAAGCTTTTCAATCAAATCGCTAACTGCTAGTCGCTTGTCGTTCCAAAATTCTTCCAAATGCTTGCTACCAAACACAACCAAAGTAAAACTGAGATTGATAAATATTACATCGTGAGAACGTAAAAACAACTTTTAAAAACACATTTAAATGATTTTTAAAATATATATTTTTCAAACTTTTTAAATGATATTTATATAAATTTTGTTAAGTATAATGAAAATATAAATAAGAAAAGATTGATTTTCTTTTCGAAAAAGATGAATAATTATTAACTTGTAAGTGATTATTTGAAAAGGATATGAAATTGAATTAAGGATGATAATTGATGGTAGTTGTAGCAGCTCACGTAAGGATTAGAATGGATATAGGGTTCTGCATATTGTAGGGGAAAATGAAGCATGAGGTATGGGTGGGCCAAGTGGGCTTGTATTATTTTTTAATATTTTCATTAAACTAAGAAAAAGATAGTAAAATAGAATAATTTATGTTTTTTATAAATTATTTAATATTTTATTTTTTAATGTAAATAAGTGAAGATGTAGTTTGTTTATTTTATCCTTTTATCTATTCAAATAATATGATAGTTTATTATGGAAAGTCAAATCTTTATACAATAAAATATATATACACAATCATGTTATATGAAATGATTATTAACCTTTATCATGTTATTTATTTAAAAGATATTATTGGTATCAACCTTGTAACGGGTAATCACTTATTTTTAATAAAAATAAATGTATTTTAGTCACTTCATGTATAAAAGGATTAAGTCGAAAAAAAATAAAAGTCTTAAGTTAAAAGATAAAATTTGCGAATCTACAAAACCAGAAGGACGAAAAATGTAGTTTACCCTGTTTTATTACATCTATGCAATCAATCAATGTGCGCAAGTGTGCGACCCTCTTTTAACTTTAAATCAGCTGTTGTCGTTCTCCTAAAACCCTAATAAACCCTAAATAGATGGTGATGAACATGTATTCATCTCCGATGAGAATTCAATTTCACCAAACTGCTCCCTCAGACGCCTTTGAATTCAATAAAATCCAATTCAGATATAAAACAACGACAACAATGATTACTTGTGGATTGCGAAAACCCTTACGAACAAGAAGACGTAGCGACGGTGTCTTGTCAACTGAAGCAATACAAGCAGTTCAATCACTCAAATTAGCTGCCAAAAATCCATCTAAATTAGAGCAAGTATTCATTTCAAAGCTCAATCGTCTCTTAAAAGATGATTTATTGGATGCTTTCGCTGAATTACAGAGGCAACAGCACCTGGACCTTGCTCTCAAGGTACAAATGCTTTCAGTTTGTTCAGGGTTATAAATTCTTATTCTGTATGTGTATATGATATTGAACGTCGTGTAATTGTGAAAATTTGCTCCAAATTTAAAGAATTCACTTGCATTGTTCGATCAAATTACTGTAAGTTAACCTACTAGATTTCAAATTTAAAGTTTAAGTGATACTATAAGAAAATCGCAGCTGTAAACATCTACTATAGGAATTTTCTTTATTGTTGTTTTTAAGATTCTGGTAGTTTCAGTTTTTCAGTGTTGTGGTCATTTAGTTAGCCTATAGTACAGTAATTCAGTTTAGTGAGGCGAAACATTATAACATCTATAACATTATAAAACGTTGTTTGTAATAGTTATAGTTAATAATGTACCAGAATGGACCAACGTTTATGCTGCCAAGTATCTTTTGTTTCTATTGTTGGCTTGTTGCAAATAGGAAATGGTTGGTTAACATATTCATGGCAACTAAAATGTTTATAAATTTTATTTACCTTTAATATAATCTACAATTGACATGATCTTCTTTTGAGTTTGAGTGAATTAAATGGATATTATATTTATGGTATCTTGAGGGAAAGGTATATTTCATTCCTTGGTTTGACTATGGGGTATGAAGCACATAAACAAAGAACCAATATTGGGTGAAAATAGAAACGGAAGTAGCCTTTTTATCGATTTATCTGCTCTTTTTCAGACCAATTTTTCAAAAATAGAGATTTATATGTGTTTGTATATATGCATGGGTCTATTATGACAGAATAGTTTTCCGTCCTTTTTAATAATATTCCGTCCTTTTTAATAATATTTTATAAACAGTTGAAATTTGTGTACATATATGTATGTGGTGAGTCTATACATACCTGTTTATGTGTATGCATGTATCTGTATGATATCAAGGTTGTATCTTTTCTGAAATGCAATCAGGTGTCAGGTGTTTGAGTTTATGAGGAAGGAAGCATGGTATGAACCTGATCACTCTTTGTATGGTGACTTAATGTTGATGTTTGGAAAGAAGAAACTAATAGATAAAGTAGAAAGGCTTTTCTCCGAGCTAATAAAAGAAGGCTTAGAACCAGACACTCGAGCCTATACAGAGCTAATTGGAGCATATCTCAAAGTGGATATGATAGAAAAGGCCATGGAAATGTATGAGTTGATGAAGGCATCAGGTTGCACTCCAGACGAATTGACCTTAACGATCATGATAAGAAATCTTGAAAGTGCTGGCAGAGACGAGCTTGCTGCAATCATAAAGAATGATTGTACTAAATATGTGGATTCTCCCAAGAAATTTCTTAAGGACGTTGCCAAAAAATTTGTAAGTAGCTTATAGTTGTGCATATACTTGGCAAACAGTTTGACTTTTCTTGTCAAATGGATCATTTTCATTAAAGGTGGTAGATTGGGTGGGTTGAGTAGCAGGTGGAAAAGGCTGAATGTATCTGCAATCAAATGGTGTCCATTATTTGTATATAGTTAATGTGCTAAATGGAATGATATTGTCACCTCTACTTCTCATTATTTTGAAGGTAATGAATAGTAACCGCAAATCCTAGATGTAACTGAATCAGCAAAGTTTATCAGTTTCTGACTAAATTAGTTATTGGTTAGACCTTGAAGGTGTAATATTTCCCCCTACTAAGTCTGATTCTAGGTTTGCAGCACATATGTATAGTTAGCTTCATGTTTATGTCATGCACATTAAGTATAGATGATAGGAAATCATGTGTAGTGTTAGGGAAGAAGAAATGAGTGGAAGACGAAAGTAAAACCTTAATTACTAATACATTGTATAACACTGACTACCTATAATCACCATGCGGTTAATCTGATGTACTTAATGACATTTGGGACAGATAGTGATTTCGCTTGGTTAAAACATAAGGAATCCTGTTAAGTATATGTCATTTACGTACATGATCATTTATACTTAAAGTGATATCTTTTGCGCTTAAAGTAATTAAGTTTAGTTATATTTTTGTGTTTTAATTATTCAATTTTTTCTGTAAGTGAGGAATAGCTGAGTAATTTTTATTGTTTTTCATGCAGCCAAAAAGATTGAGACTGAACCTGGTCTAAAGAGCAGTAACAGCAGCATGTAATCTTGGATTTGTGATTAAACCTCTTTGTGGCACGTTAGTAGATTCTATTCTTAAGGATCAGTCAATTGAGAATGGGCAGGTTACGGGCTGCTTCCATTAGATCTGCCGTTATATTTTGAAGGCATGATCGCTGTTATGTTACCGCAACAACAATCATCCTGACTTGATAAATATCCAAAACCCATTTGGTCAATACAAATTCATATACTCCATCGTATGATTTTTATGATCTCAATATGGATATGATAGCATCTGCATATTAAGATATGGGATTGAATAGTATAGTTTATGTGTGATATTAGTAAATTTGGATAGTCCATTTAACTCTTAATAATTTGCCTTTTATTAATGCTCATTGTTCTTGATGGTGTTCAAAGTGCCAGCCAAACATGACGAAGAAAAGCTTGTGCCAGATTTATGTAGGATCTGCAGAATACTTCTGGTACAGGTTGCGGTTCTTTGTCTGATCAGGCGTTAGTTTCAAAAGTATGCACACAAAAAATACTCCGATTACATTTGCGTGTCATGATTTATGTAGGATCTGCAGAATACTTCTGGTACAGGTTGCGGTTCTTTGTCTGATCAGGCGTTAGTTTCAAAAGTATGCACACAAAAAATACTCCGATTACATTTGCGTGTCATATCTTATCTTATCTCTCACTTGATATCTAAAAAATTTAAGCTGAAAACTTGTTATGGCATGCTTAAAATACTCTTTCCATTTTTGGTCTATGAGAGCTATAACAAAGACCAATCCACAAGGTTTACGAATACTCTGTTCCAAGGAGATAATATGGCCACACTTGATAGCTTCTCCGGGTTTTGAATTGAACATCTTATTGTTACACTCCTATATTAATTTGATGCATAAGCATCATATTTCAACTTAAAATTGATATGACGATTGGTTGGACCAGATATTACAAATTGCATTCTACCAAGAAGTTACTAGTTGTGTTTGATCAGTTGTCACTAATTAAGTTGTCTTGTCATTTACGTTGTATTTGTTCGAATATAAAAACACATTCCAAAAGATATCAAAATACATAATATTTGCTGACTCTATTATATGATACATAATGGAACTGGACAGTATGCATGAGCTTAAGATGATCGGTAAGCAAATAATTGTTTGGGTTATTCTGTGGTTGTTTAGTTCTTAAAGTCTCCAACTGTGACTTACTCGTAGTTTTGAACTCCCGACTTGGAATCCAATTTTTAATTTGTAACTCGATTTGTAAGAGTATAACACGTACACATATATAAAAATTAGTCACTAATAAGTATCAACATATCTTATAAATCCCAATTCTTCAAAATACATAGATAAAATTACATAATCTAACATTTTTAAGAAATTAAATTAAATTTATAAAATTTAATATATTGCATTTATTATTTACATCTAAAAAGTTGAAATTTGAGATTAAGTGTGATTATCGAGTGTGTGACACCATTATAAAACCTTAACTACTCAATTAACATTATCTACAGTGTCATTAAGATATTACTAAAATGGACAATCAACGTGTAAGATTTTTATTCTAAGGAGAAGTAAAGTAATATGAGGGTTGATGATGAAGTCATCAACCGGAAACAACCACAACTATTTAATTCAAAATATAGTCTAATCTTTTTTCTATCATCTTATTTTTCAATATTACACTAAAAGTATGTTTGATTTTTCGACTCATTTAAGAGTTGGATTTCGAGCCGTTTCATTTTTGAAATTTTCAAGTCAACTTATAAAAAATCCACTCGTAATTTGTAGAGTATAACACTTATGGGCTTACCTACCAAAACGACTAATTTTGAAATGAAGATACTTCAACGGAAACTAAGGGGAATCACATTATAACATTATAAAAACTTATTTAAATGAGTTTATTTTTGTTTATATGCCAAGGAGTATTTATTTAATATTTATAATAATAAAAATAATTATGCACCTAAACCGTGTAGGGGATGGTGGCCTGGTGGGGCGCGGGGGTTAAAACAGTTGTGGACTACGGGCCACGGGGTACGGCCATATATGGACATTGCGTTTTTATTTATCATTTTGTTTGTTTTTTTTAGATAATTACATAGATTCTTAAATGGTGCTTGCGATATGTCCGTTCTTTATATAAAACTAGTTTATATAGCCGTGTATTACACATGGTGATGGTGAGTTTACTAACAAAAAGTTATATCTAAGCTACTAAAATAAACAATATTAATGATATTTAATTACGTAAATTATAAATGTGAAGTTGTACTAGTAGACTAGTAGTTTAGAGTGTTGAAGGAGTCAAATCTAGATATAACTTAATCAGACAAAAAAGAATAAAGTGGATTTTTATATTTATTATTATATTATATTATTATTTTGGCAAAGAGTGACAATTAACAAATGCTAGTGACAGTTAATTAGGGGCTGATTTGAGTTGGTGTGTTAAAAGTGATGTCACGAGGGTTCTAGATCGACCATGTGGGGAGAATTCACATTAGAAGGTCGTGTCCGAATTAGATTGACCCGATCATGCATGCATATGGAGAGAAATTGCATTAGGATTTCGATCGCCATAAGACGACAATACATTTTTATATTTTTCCCTTATATAGTTATATGTAAGAAATAGTATCTGTTTTCACAACTATTTTACTATTTTATGTATTCAGTATATTATAATTTATTACTTGCTTTTACACTTATGTATATACACAGATTATTTTAAAAGATACAAAATAATTTTATTTGAATTTTTCTAAAAATAATTGCAAGTTTAATTCATGAAATATGATTGGTAAACTTAAACTCAAAGTACTTAAAATAACAAACGATATAAAATTACTAAAAATCTCAAAGAAACTGTTAGACAACTAAAAAATATATGAAGAAAAAAAAAGGACAAATAGTAGAAGATGTATGTTGCATATAGTCTGGAGTGATTTTAAACATAAATTTTTTATAAGTTAAATAGAAATCACCTATGACACTATTAACATAATTTATATCATATCTCTTCTTTATATATGTTAAGGATTAATAATTTTGTCAAAAATTAATAAAGTATGTTACATGGATTTCTTAAATTAAAATAAGTACTTAGATAATGTTTTTAGTATTTTTTATTAATTATCTTGTTTACTATGATTAATGTAGAAATTAGCAAGTGTATGTTACGTAGCAGGATCTCAAACAATCAATATTGAATACGTACGAATCTAATAAATTATTTTTAAAATATAAAAATAATAAATCTTTTTTAGAATATGATTTTAAAGATATATGTTTGATGAAAAAAACATATAAGTTAACATACTTTAATGTTAAAAGATATAGATATGGATTTTAAATTAAACGTTATTATATGTGCCAAATGATAATTGCATTATTTTAGTGAATTTTAAAATCATTATTTATCATATCATATATAACTTTTAATTTCAGTCAATTTGAAAAAATCAAAAAATTCTATTGTTCAATTGAATATTTGATATCATCGTTAATTGCTCATTAACTTTTTCTAATAATAATAATAATTTAGAACTCAACAAATATATTTTAGTAATATAACTACAACCTCACAACTCATTTTCCATTTTCAATTATAACTCCACGAGAAAATAGCATTGAAATTATTTAAATGGATAAAATCGTATAAGATGATAAATACACTGTTTAATTGAACCTACGCCCAATACAGGATAGCTTATACAATGTCAACTGAAGTACACACGCGTTTAAGATTATATTAATAGAAATATGACTTTCGTGGAAGTCCAAGTGATCACTTGTATCTATTTTCGTATAAAGCCTGTTATCTTTGCTTAAATCATTGCTTCATCTTATTTAATCATTCATTAATTATCTTTTGCATACTCTGCCTTCTATCATATCATTTATAATGTTTTATAATACCGAAACTGTAAAAAATCAGTATAAATATGATGTCTTTTTAAACTTTAGAGGTGAAGACACTCGTAATAATATCATTAATCACCTTCACAAGGCCCTTGTTGAGAAGAATGTCAACACATTTTTTGATGACACAATTCAGAAAGGCGAAAATTTAGGAAAGGAGTTGAAGAAGGCAATTAAAGCATCCAAAGTTTCTATTGTCGTGTTGTCTCCGAGATATGCATATTCAACTTGGTGCCTTGATGAACTTGTATGGATCCTTGAGCAACATAGGATCGATCAACATACTGTAATCCCCATCTTCTACAATGTCCAACCCTCTGATGTTAGGAACCGACGAAATGCTTATGGAGATGCATTTAGAAAGCATGTACGTGTAATGGAGGAAGAAACGGATGCTGCTAAGAAGACTGAACTAGCTTGTAAAATACAATTATGGAAGGAAGCACTCACCGAAGTTTCTCGTATAAGAGGAATATTGAATTCCAATTGCCCGTAAGTGAACACTTTCTTAATTATATGTCCAAATGGGGAAGGATCCCGACTGGAACTTTTGAGAGAATGAGATGGTATATTTGTTGGTCTTATATTCATTGATGAATATTTTATCGAATGATATTTTACACTGAATATTCAGTAAGTGAAATATTCATTAATGAATATATAATATAGGCAAAAATGGTTGTTTCCCTAGTTCCTTTGAAAATTAATAATCGATGAAAAGGACGTTATTAACGAATTCAATGTTTTATCATATCTATTATGGCTGTAGTAAAAGATAGCCAAACTTTTATACATAACTAATAAATGTGGTATAATTGACTAGAAGAATTTTATTAATAATAAGGGGCCAACCGTTATTCACTAATAAGCATTGGTTACTATAGCTGATAAACTATATAGTCAACTGGTATTAACCCTAAAGTAGCTTAGTGGTAGAGTTTTGAGAATCTTTAGTAGAAATTCAAATTAAATTTTCATTGGTTGTAATTTTGAGGTCAGTTCTCATATGCGTAGTTTAATTGGTATTCAGAGGGGAGAACTTGATAAGAAAATAGTCAATTACAAGTTCCTCATTATGACGGATACTCTCCTAAGCTGATCGCTAAGTCATCATTAACATTATCTTTCACATAATATCCTTAAAATGAGGCGTGTGATATTCGCTTGTATATGAATATATATAGCTAATAAACGTAGTATAATGTGTGCACTAGAAGGTTTTTTTTTTTCTTTTTTTTAATAACATAATTGGATAATGCTCGTGCTTAAAAACTAGCTTAAATATTTTCAAATGAGTGATAAATTTCTTCTTTTAGTTTGCATAATAACTAATAATTAAGGATCTATAAAATCACGAATGGCAACTATATATATAACTCTTTTATATATTTTTTGATAATTTTTAATTGAATGCTATACCATAGGCAGATACTTGGGCGCCCTTCGGAATTTGGTTTTCAGTTGGCGAGAGACAGTTCTTATTGATATAATTGTTAATGAAATCACCATGGTACTACCAAGATTGAGGGAGCCTTCGATCGTCAGAACCATTACTACCATCTTTAAATATGTATCGGTCTTGATATTTTGGGCGACGACGCATTTTTTTACTTTTATTTATTTATTTATGGCGTTTTTGTTGTTTATTATTATACCCTGGGTTATGGAGTCGTACTTCTACTTCTTTATGGTAGCGTTTGTTTTGTGTATGGGATTGGGAATAGGTATATATTTGAAAGGAGATGGTAAGGAGAAAAAATGTATATAATTGTTATTTGTCAAGGATTCAAAAGCTGGTGGTTAAGCTTGATGGCTCGCTAAAGTACATACTACATCCTACACTGGAAAGAGATCTTGTAGTGCTAAAAGACCAATTCCTTGACATTATTAGTCACTAAGATTTGATATTAAACTCTGGTACATCAATGACTCTATGAGTATGCGAATTATGAGTTTATTCAGTATGGAAGAGTATGGGCTTGATTTTATGCAATTTTCGTTCAGCTAGTTTTATTGTCTTCTAATACTGATATGTATGCTACTTGTTACTTATTCTCTTCCCATAATTTTGTAATCTTCTTCTATTATCTTCATATTATTGTGAAATATAACAATGCAATGACACGAGCAATTTCATGATATCTTTTTTCCATACTGTCACCGTTTATGCCTTTATGGGACTATCTTGTCTATATATTTGCCAGTTTTCTTTTAAGGGTAAAAAAAACCATCACTTCTGCATGTACTTCTTAATGATCGATCATTTCATTTTCCGTTTGTTGTATAGACTATCTTGTCTATATATTTACCAGCTTTCATTAGGCCTACACGTCATAAGGAAACCTCGCATTCAACAAACGGTCACTACAAATAATATATGATATTATACAGTTATGAATAAACAATACATTATTATCCCAAAAAGAACTCAGAAAAATGAGAGTAATGAATATACTTCGAATTATATGAACTTTTCTCAGGTAACCAAGTGACGGGGAGAACTCTCGAACATGTTATGCCACATAAAGGCCCTTGAAAGCACCATCTCGAGTTCTTGGTGGCCCCAGTTCTGTGTTGGGAGATGTTGAAGAAATATCACCATTTCCTGAAAATCCAGTTTTTGTAGCTCATCGGACCACTGCAATACACAATTCAGACTACTGAGTCCCAATTTTATTTCTAATCTACCACACATATTTTACCGGATCATTCGGGAACACTAAATAAAAAAGAATCATTTATGCAACAAACAGAATTTGAGATTAACAGTAAAAATAAGTACATAAATGATTATTTATATTACCGTTAGAAGAAAACTTGCAGATATATACACAAGAAAGTATGGCAGTGCGTCACGTTCAGCAAGATACGTGTCACATAAACGGTTGACAAGATGGAAAGGATCTATAAATACATACAAACATTACTTTGGTGTTGTATAACATAACGCAAGCGTTCAAAAGAATAATCACAAACTATCAAGAAATAAAGTAGCAAGTGGCATACCTCCCGAATTAAAAGACAAATAAACCAGCGGAAAGAAAATTGGAGAAAATCAAGCCCTTGGTCTACCATATGCCTCACAATAGGTTCTGATTAAACGGGCATTATTATTCGTGAATCGTGTTGAATACTATTAAATCTACAAATCCACTGACGGTGGTTAAAGTGATCTAATAGAGAAGTCAAATAGAGCTTACCATTGATTCGTCCGACCAATTCTTTCAGCTTAAATACTAGCCGTTGGATCCTGGGTTGAGAAAATTTATAATGCTCTTGCATACCATCCAGTAACTTGTATAAACACCAATAACAATCAGCTTCAACATTAGAGATTGTATCATGATCCAGATCAGCAATTAACTACTTATCAACGCTCCCTTCTAAATGTTCTGACAAAAAAAACTACTAAAAAAGGGGTAACAAGTTTATTTATTCCCTGCACATATCCACTTGCAGGATATTGCCCTGAAATTAAACATAAGTAAAAGGGATTAGTGTCTGGGAATGCATCAACTTGTGCCGATATCTATTGTGTATATCCAACTCACATTTGCTATTTTTAGTGGACGTAACCTGCAAAAAGTGTAGTTTTAATGCACTTGTTTACCAGTTTAACCCTTAACCAGTCACCCCTTGACCATTTTCAAATCTAAATGCCACATGGCATCTGACGTGGCATGCCATGTGTCATTCATATCTTACATGGCATACCACGTGTGTATTGTCGTGGCATGTGACTAGGCACAAAAGATGGTAACCGGATCCATGTATGATGTATGCATTAACTGTGATTTTTAACAGGTTAAGTGTATTAAAAATAGCAAACATGAGTTGGGGACACACAATAGACATCGAGCACAAGTTGGATGCATTCCCAAACACTAATCTCTAAGTAAAACAAATAAGCCTCTATAAATACTTGAGAAACACAGGTTTAAAGATTAGGACCCATACAATTACAAAATAATCTGGCCATGTATAGAGTATCCGCTCCAAGCATTTCTGGACTTCTACTTGTTGGAAGAAAGTAACTTCAGACACAGTTCTAGGGCAATCAACAGCAATCTGTTACAGAAAACAAGTAAAAAGAAATTGTTTTAACTTTTAAATAAGCAAATATCATATAGCTGTGTAAGTGATGGGTGACATAAACTAGTAGGATCAAGTACCATACCTGTCTAAGAATATTAATCTCTTCATCAGTACGTTCGTTATCTGAAATGTTGTAATATTGAGCAACGTAATCAAAATACTCGGTGCATTTTCTTCTTAGAGATCCCTCCCTTCGATCTGAATTAGTAGGTGCATATCCCTGTTGTCAGCTTGTACTTGAATTCAACACAGGTAACAATGGTTCAAGAATATCTGTTGTAATATTATAGCAAGTCTTTACTTTTTCAAGTATTATTATTTTAACCCAATTTACTAAATAAATAAAGAATGTAAGTAGAATCAGCCTGCCTAAGAAATAGCTACACCAAAAAATTAAAGCTTACCAAACGAAGCCTCCAGACGTTAGGGCGTTTATAAGATGGCACACCATTCCATCCTAAGTCACGCAACTTGCCTGCAATAGCATAGTAGATGACAAATAGTTTCAAAAATAAAACACAGAAAATAAACAAAAGAGATCATTAAACTTAAACTAATTCATAGAAAGGACTCAAGAAAAACAAAAAGAAAATTCATTACAGTAATATGCGAGTTGACTAGAATCAACAGTATCAGTACTTGGTATGCAGTACTAATGAAAAAAGTCATTCTAACTTTGAAACTTGCTAACAAAAAATATGTTTCAATCTCATGGTAGATGTCAAAAAATAATAGTACTGCGATAGTCATGGGACTGAGAGGGTATTATATATAATAACATAACATATATTTTTTAATTAGAAATTTAATCCATCTATTTTCTTATGTACACATCCCATTCTTGGTGTGAGATTTTATACTTTGATGAACTGCTTATGAAAGTAGCGAATGTTGTGATGCTCACAGTTAGTTTTTGGAAAGAAGAGTGCACAGTTGACCGCTATTCTATATGAAGGTTGACATTCATCATGGAATAGTAGAAAAACTCAAAAAAAAATAAAAAATGCAAACTTCCTTCTCTTTTTGTGTTTGCATGCTTCCATTTTTGAAATGCAAGGGGTTCAAAGGAATGCACATGCAATTTTCCTACCGTATAAACTGATTAAGGGGATGTTTAGAAATGCATCTCTGTTTATGTCATACTAAATTATCAGAATAATACAAGTGGTTGAATAAGACATACTAAATGAGATAGTGTTAGAATGTGCTTCTACAACTTAGGGTTGCAATAATCACTTTGATTCGAGTTATGAGTTTGTCAAATTCTAATTAGTTAAGCTCATAATAGTTAAAATAAGGATATATATAAGTAACTTTACACTACCCTTTGGCCATTGATAATCAGTTTCTTTGGTACTAGTATTAAACCATAATTCGACCCCTAAAATATTTTTGATGGTTATTCCATACCTCGAAGCCTCCTTAAAGGTCTCATCAGGATTTGATGGTGATGATCGTAACTCATCTGCAGTGGCACTATCTTCTAGTTTACTTCTATGAATTTGATCCTAATACACACACACACATGCACACACAATAAAAAAAGTTAACAATGACCCATAAAAGTCAAGGGTTATAGTAGCTAATAATATTATAAAATTTGCTTAACACTAGCCCTTGGGGCTATGGTTATTAACTATAATTCAAACAAAAGCATCAACCAAATTCCTTTTATTCTTTCAAACTACTATTAGAGCATTTTTCATTGGTTGTGTCTCGTGTGAGAGAAATATTAGGAAGTGGTTAGTAGTTTGCCTTACTATTTGTGTATATCAAAGACAAAAGCAAACATTTTAGCTGCTAATGATCATATAAGGGCTGTTGTTAGTATTATCCTGATCATATAATGTATCTAATATATAGGTGGCAATTTTGAGCCATTTACTTATGCATAATTGATTTGGTTTATGTAATATCTCTAATGGGTCGACATAGACAACAAGTCAAAAGTCAGCAAACTGTATGTTTGATGTGCATAAAACCTCCTAAATCATTTTTTCTTTTCAAAAAGTATATAACTTTTTCAATCATATTTTGACACACATTATTCATAAAAAGTTTAGAACTTTAAGACCACAAAGTGTACTAATTGTGACCTGTTACCCGAGCAGCACATTTTCCCACCTTTAATATATAATATATTATTACTTGTGTTTACCAAAGCTATAGGTTTATCCGTTTATACCTCAATTGCGGCAGCACTATGTTTTCTTGAGCTAGTATTAAATTCGGATGGACTAAGAGTAAAGACCAACAGTAAGGAAATGTAAAGCCATTGGATCTGATCGTGATATTAATACTTTTCCAGGGAAGCTGCGACCTTTTACAGACATACCTTAATACAAATACACAAAATAATAAATTAAAATACTGAATTGAATTTCAATTTACCAGAATATACAGGCAGGGTATGAATAAAAAATAGGAAGTTATAAAGACTGTTCATTTATAAAATCTTGATTCTGGGTTGCAGTAAACATAGATACATACATATCCTCGTACATTGCATACAGTTTGATTGAATCTTGAATCAATCTGGTCGGTCATACCTCGTTTCGAATCATGGAGTTTCAAATTACTACTGGAATTATGCATTGATTGAATTGTGTGTTTCTGTGTTGTGTCACTGGTACCTGTTTCACCTTTCTTGAGTAAAACTCAGAGGCATAACTGCCCCTCTTGTTTCGACTTTTTCTTTTTCTTTTTTTAGAATACGCGCAGTCACTAATTAGCCACTAATGAATTTTTATACACATATCCAGAAATCAGAAAATTTACTTAATTAAACTACTCAAAAATGTAAATCTAAAAACTTGTCTTATTTTTGCGTTTTATCTTTTTCTGTGAGGGTACACATTAGTTCTAGATCCATATGTAGACATAACAATGAACTTAATCTATGAAATATCTAACACATGTCATACATTCTTTCTTTCTTCTTATAGTTACCATTAATTTAACACATGAACCAATTATATTGTTACATATCTATCACTTTAGGCTATCAATCGATTTTCTTTATAAAATGTTTAGTTCAAATGCATCACAAAGGGTAAAAGTATTAAAGTTAATTTCTAACTTACAATTATTAAAAACTTATATGTAAGAGCACGGGGAGTTGACATCCTTCAATGTCATTGAACAACTTCCAATGCACATTGATCACTCCCCTAACATATTGATAAATGGTGACATTAAACCCTCAATGCAAGGTATTCGGATTTTGTTTTCCGATGATAAGTATAACAATACAATATTCAGTAAATCCACTTTTACATTACTTTAATATCTTTTATATTTATATTTCGGTGTTGTTTAACAAAATTATCAACAACTATTAATCACTTATTTACCAACCGTCAAGAAGGATTAAATGAAAGTTCATTTCTAAAGTCTTTGTGATTTAACTTTGTTTCTTTTTAATCTCCATGCTCTAGTGAGGTCCAATTTGTATTTCTGTATCTGTATCTTTTTTATAGTAAAACCATTTTTGAGGTTGTCTATATTCTAAACAATCAATGAAATTCACTCCTACTTTTCTCAATCCCTTAATTTTTTTCAAACGACCCTATGAAAGTAACTCTAGTCCTAAAACAATCAGCTCAATCGTTTCTAACATGATCAATTGTGACTAGTTACATTATTTCGAATACATCATGAATATGATATGCATTTCTTGTTTTGATTTTGTATTTTAATAAATCATTGAGGTTTGGTGATAATATTGAAATTGAAATTATAAAGACCCTCAAGAATTTTTTAAACTGAATATTTCTCATATAATATCATAAATCATAACTCTACAAATATTTAACTAATTATATTATGATAGTACTGTTATTTATTTCCTCTTTAACATGAGAAATTAAAGTAAGTTGATGATAAAAGTCTAAAATATACTAATTGTCAGAATCAATACTTGTATGTAAAAATTATTTACGTGGGAATTACATATCAATTCATACTTAATTCTAACCTTTCGAAATGCTTATAATTTATAATCATTTATTACTTATTCATCGCTTTTTCCTTAAAATTTAAGAAGGAATACGAGAAAATTCCATTATACACTTAATATAATGTTAACTGAAAGGATTTTGATATATTTATACTATAATATAAAGAATTTAGATTTTTTATTGATAGAAGTTTTTATTACAATTTAAGATTCAACATTTCTATAAATATATATATATATATATATATGTGTGTGATTCTCATTCTTAAATTTAATTTAGTTTTTATTAACTATCAAGTGTTACTCCTCTTTATTTTTACACCAATATGTTTTCAAGCCGTAATTGTCAAAAGACGAAAATCCATACCATTACTAATCTACCACCACAGTTAATCAATTTGGTAAAAAGATAAATAATATATCAAATCGTTAATTTACTGCTAATAATAAGTTTATTCGTTGCATAGTGCAAGACTTAGGCTAGTTACTTATAATGCATTTGAATTATTGATTTAATTTTCAATTCAATCATGTAAAATGATTGCATTGCCCCTACATAATTACGAACAATATAATCATCTCAACAATTATACTTATCAAATTTCATTGTATTACCATATATATAAATATATAAATACAAAAAAACATATAAAAAACTTTCAAAACATATATATATATTATACTTTCAATTTCTCATCACCCCACTATTACTATTATCACTGCCACCTACTATCACTACATAGACCGTCACATTGTGGAGTACCTGCTATACTATATCACTGCCACTTACCATCACCACATAGACCGTAACATTGCGAGGTATCTGCTATACTATATCTAATGTTAAGTGTTAACCACTTAACCATATAAAAAGAGGAAAAACAATTTGATACAAACCAAACATTAGAGCCCAACATAGAATGTCAAAAACCCGTCAAGACAATCTGTGGCAGACGGACACTCAACTCAACCCATTAAACATGACCTTAATTGGTCAAATGCCACTCAAACTCAACCATTTACTTTGAAAGCAACCGACCCAAATGAAAGGAAAGAAAGGACGAACAAATACAAAAACAGAAGCTAAAAAGAAATATACAAGAAGAAAAGGAGCTTACAAAGACCCCTAATTAAATCTATTAAGGATAATCAACCCACCCACTTTCGTGCTCATGACTCCTGATCACTAATGTCCACAAGGTTAAGATGTGAAATTTCTCAACTACTTTCAATCGAATTTGAATTTTCCAACGAAAACATTGATTTATGCAACCATCAATAATTATTCGGGTTTGTTTACAACGCAAGCAAACCCGATAAATGAATTGTTGGCGTTATAATCTTTCCAGAAAACTGAATTGCTAGTTGCATAAATCAACGATTTCATCAGAAAACTCAAATTATATATAAACATTATATTTACATTAGTTACAATATAATTATATACATTAACTAAATGAGTAAGGTTATGGAAGGGTATCGTTGATTAATTAACGTGCAACTGAAGGTTTTTTTTTTCCTAATGATATGTGAGTAGTCCATTGACTACGAGATTGTGAGTTCGAGTTTTGATAGAGATACATATAACGTATAAGATAGTGTGAATTATATATCTTTTATTATTAAAAGTGGATATAATTATGTCTTAATTAGCCCACGTGGCACCATTCACGTATTGTCAAATATACAAAGTTCTTATTTTCCATTTTCACAATTTTTTCACATTTAATTGTACATATCATCAAGCTTATGTGTCTTTATATCTAATATTTTTCAAATTGTGCAATAACCTCCAATTTTAATGATCATTGAATTAAATTTTGACTTATATTAATGACAATAATAAAGACTTCCTAATTATATAATTGATAATGCCTACAAGATAAGTTCAACTCCAAATTCAACATCATCCACAATTATTAATTGATTGATATCACAAAATTGGAGCTAATTTTATAACTTACTTCATTTCAGTTTGGAAACTTATAAACAAACTCGCACATATTATAACTAATTCAAACTCCTAAATTGATTGATATCACCATATTATTCACTTCCAATAATTAACCAACTGTCATTTGCTCTATATAATTCGGTACGACATTTTATCTAAGTGTATTATTATCTTTAGTAGATTAGTTAATAGTTTGCTCACGACATTTTATATTGGACATATTCACACGGTCGTGCATCACACAGGTTTTAGCACTAATATGTATATATATATATATATATTTATCTAAATGTATTAATATCTTTAATATATTAGTTAATAGTTTGCTCACGACATTTTATAATGGGCATATTCATATGGTCGTGTATTCCATAGGTTTTAGTACCAGTATATATATATATATATATGTGTATGGGGGATAAGTTAGTAGCAGATAAAAAATCGATTAATGCTGCTAGGTTTAGTAGTTGGTAATATGGAGCTGACTTTTACTATGTCAAAGTCTCTTCACCAATCACCAAATTAATGCTGCTAGGTTTAGTAGTTGGTAAGATGGAGCTGACTTTGACTATGTCAAAGTCTCTTCACCAATCACCACATGTTTGCTTGTATAAACCAATATTTTGATTGTTTTCTTAAAAAAATCCAAAGGTAAATATTATATTCAAGCGCATGGGTTGTATTTACAGTTTATTGTTTAATGTGTTGCTAGGTTAGTACTACGTACGTAGTCGGTAATAATATAAAGATGATGTTTGTTTCCAGTTTATTCAGGTTCAGTGCCTGCCTCATTGTCAACCAACCAATTTCTTCGTAATGATCATCAACAAAGATGAAGAACAATTACTGATGAATGTCGGACTGTTTATGAGACGACTGGTTTTTGCATATACACGGTTATGTGCTGCTATTTCTCCCGTTACAAAGAAGAAAATAGTAATTATTTGTGACACTAAACATGCCCGTCTAACAAATACTACAACACATGTAGCATGCATAACGCATTGGCGACCTTTAATTATGTGTACAACACAAATGTGATGTAATATATACATTACACCTTATAACCCACGTACAAATTAATTTTGCATTTTTACCTTACACTCCCGTCTGTATAAACGGGTTTAAAAGCTACTAAATAAATAAAAAGGAGGAACAAAGAGGTTATGAAAGGTAGTTGAACCGTCAACTCCGAGTTAAATGCTTAGGGGGTGTTTGACATTGCTTATTTATAAGTGCGTATGTACTTAAAAAATAAACATATCTCAACATACTTATTAAGTAGTTTCTAAAAGGATGTTTGCATTTGCTTTTCTGCTGTTAAAATAAGCAAATAAGCAGATAAACGCTTAAATAAGCAATCCCAAACACTCCCTTAATTTTTAAATGATGGTCCCTTATATTCATAGGAAATTAAGCAACACTTTCGTCGAAGTTTCAATGATCATTTCTATCTCTTCCCTTATAAAGCCAGTTCTCTTTACTCGTTTCACTTATCATATCATCAATTCGATCATTTTATTTTGCATACTTTGCCTTCTATTATCTATAATGGGTTCATCAACTAGCAAAAATACATATGATGTGTTTTTAAACTTTAGAGGTGCAGACACCCGTTTTGCTTTCATTGATCACCTTGATAAAGCCCTTGATAAGAAGAGTGTCAAAACATTTTTGGACGATAGAGGTATTCAGAATGGTGAAAAATTAGCACCGGAATTGGAGGACGCAATTAAAGCATCCAAGGTTTCTATTGTTGTGTTGTCCCCGAATTATGCTACTTCAACTTGGTGTCTTGAAGAACTGGTTTTGATCCTTGCGCAACGTAGGGCCCATCAGCAGACTGTAATCCCCATCTTCTACAATGTTCAACCCTCTGACGTTAGGACTCAAGCAAACACTTTTGGAGAAGCATTCATCACGCATAAACGTGTGATGGACGAAGAAACGGATGCTGTGAAGAAGAGGCAACTAGATCATAAAATTCAAGTATGGAAGGACGCTCTTACAGAAGTTTCTTTACTCAGAGGATTTACTTCATCTGGCTGGTAAACGTACACTTGGTTTAAAACGAACATATATGTTGTTTTATTTTATCTAATTACTTACAGTTTCTTTTATTGGATTTGGATTTTCAGGCGAGAGACAATTCTTATTGATAATTTTGTTACAGAAATCACCATGACGTTAGACTTACTCAAAGAGGTTGAACTATCACGCCTAAGTTGGTGGGAGTCTTGGATCATCAGACCCATTACTAACTTCTTTAGATATGTAGCCTCACATCCTTTTAAAGTTGGAATAACTGTGCTAGGATTGGTGGGAGTAGGTTTATTTTTCGTCTATGGAGGCGAAATTTGGTTATTTGGAACTGCGGTGCCTTTTATAGGCATGCGGATTTTTGAATTCACGTATTTAGTTATGTCCAAGGTACCGTTGAGCCTGTGGGTAATGGCCACGGTTTAGAGCAGTGGGCAATGGGGGGTATGTCCAAGGTACCGTTTTAGCAGTGGGTAATGGCGAGTTTTAAATCATTGTTTTGAGAAAAGTTAGCTGAACTGGTTGTTACACGTTTTATGGACTATGATTGTATAATAAAACTTTATAAATAAATGGAGTGGTGACGTGATAGTCTATTAAACTTTTATAAATTATATGCTTATCCTCTAAAGTTTAGAATAATATTGTAATATTCTTGAAACATTGAGGGTTGATAGTTTCCCAAAATATATGTATGATATTGCTTTTTACTCATCTGATTACTGTTCTTGTTTTCCTCGATCTATAGATTGTCCACTTTGATTTTTCAAAAAAAATTCAAGTTTGATGCCTTTTAACTTATTTTTGTTCAATTTGAACAAGATTTCATTCAAAATCTGATATCAATTATTTAGGTGTGATTTTTAGGTTATACTAATAGAATAGTTTAATAGTTCTAAACAATCAAGTTGTCAAATCTGTTTATGCAATTGTATTTGCGTAATTTACTTCTATTATATAAGCCACTCGCCTTCGTGTATGGATCAAGTCCATATTAAAATGGCAACAACCCTCCTAACACTACTGCAAAAATCACTATAACTCACCCCTAAAGTGATCTTATAGAGAAGTCAAATATATAGAGCTTACCATCGATTCGTCCGACCAATTCCTTTAGCTTAAATACTAGCCGTTGGATCCCGAGTTGAGCAAATGTATATTGGTCTTGCATACCCTCCAGTAACTTGGATAAACACCAATAACAATCAGCTTCAGCATTAGAGATTGTATCATGATTCAGATAAGCAATTAACCACTTATCAACGCCTCCATTCTAAATATTTTTCAAGATCAAGCATGTTTGTTTACCAACTCGAGTTTAATTAACTCGTTTGATAGTTTTAGATCGAGTTCACATAAGTTCATTTATTCTTAGAGTATTAGATTCAAATGTTTAGTCACTTTTAAACATATGAAATTGTTATACAAATACGCTCGTTCAACTCGAAAGTTAACGAGCATTTTGACGAGCCAAGTCAAATAATAATTTTTTAAATTCAATTCGTGAAAGTAGTAAAATTTGTTCGAGTTCGACTCGATTTCAAATATTATCATTCTCGAATTCGAGTTAAACAAGCTCGAACTCGGTTAACTCGTTAAATGCTTGACTCATTAACAACCCTAAGTCATACGTACTATATACATTACATGTTATAATTAACATATAAATTAATTTTGCATTTTATATTACACTTTTGACTATATAAACGAGTTTAAAAGCTAGTAAAAATAACAAATTAATAAAAAAAGATACGTGTGATGAAAAAAAAAGAAAAAAACATGGTTCGAACTTCACGAAATAAAAAAGAAAAGTAAAAACTAATGTTTTGGATAAACTTGAAAAATCTTATGTTATGTGTTATATATCTATATTCTATATATATACTAAAGGAGAATAAAAGATTGCTACATATTTTACTACATATGCAAAATGACACGTGGCGGCCTCTCATAACTTAAAAATAAATAATTATTTAAATTTAAAAGATAAACTAAAAAATATATTAAATAGAGCTGGATAATATTTGAATATAATAATAACTAATTAAAAAATCTATAAATCCTACTCAAACACTAATTGAGAAATAATATTAAATTATTAAATTAATAAAAATTATGAATATAAAAATTGTTTAACTTAAATTGTCGTGCATCGCACGGTTTAAATCTAGTATAATATATAATAATATATATATATATATAAAAGTCGTACAAGTCTTGACTATGAGAATAATATAATATTTAGCGTATTTAGTGGATTTTGATGTACATAGATCATATAAATGTTCATAGGTATTGTAAATGGTCTAGCGAGGACTGATGTGTAAATCTTGTAGGTTATTAATAAATTTAATAAAATCGTGACTTCCGTGGAAGTTCAAGTGATCATGACTTCGATCTTTTCTCATATAAAACCAACTCTCTTTTCTTATTTCATCTTATGCTATCATCCGTTTTATCTTTCACATTTCGTTTTCTTCTATTATTACTGTAATTTATAACAATGGTTCTTAAGATCAAACTTCTAAATAAATCGTCACCAACTCCTAAATATAGATATGATGTATTTTTAAACTTTAGAGGCGTAGACACTCGTCTTAATTTCATTGATCATCTCGACAGGGCCCTTGTTGAGAAGAGTGTCAACGCATTTTTGGATGATAGACGTATTCAAAATGGTGAAAAACTAGCACCAGAATTGGAGGATGCTATTAAAGCATCCAGGGTTTCTATTGTCGTGTTGTCCCCAAATTATGCAGCTTCAACTTGGTGTCTTGATGAACTTGTATTGATCCTTGAGCAACGTAGGACCCATCAACATACTGTAATCCCCATCTTTTACAGTGTCCAACCCTCTGATTTTAGGAATCAACAAAACACTTTTGGAGAAGCATTCAGAAAACATGAAAGTGTAATGGAAGCAGAAACGGAGACTGTTAAGAAGATAGAACAAGCTCATAAACTGGAGCTATGGAAGGAAGCACTTACAGAAGTTTCTTTATTAAGAGGGATGAATTCATCTGGCTGGTAAATGCACACTTAATCTTTTTAAGCGTACGACACAGCTATATTGTTTTAATTTATCTAATTGAAATTGGATTTTCAGGCGAGAGACGCTTCTTATTGATGCAATTGTTAGAGAAATCATCACAGTGTTAGACCAACTCAAAGAAATTGAACTACTACACCTAAATTGGTGGGAGTCTTTGATCAGACTCGTTACTAAGTTTAAAACGTATGCAGCCTCATATCGTTTAAAAGCTGTAATATCGTTGGTACTTGGAGTATCATTTGTTCTATATATTGTTTTGGGAAACAAATTTTGGATATTTGGAAGCGTGGTGAGTCTTCTAGGCGAGAGGATGTTTGACTTCCTCGAGTTACTTGTGCCACCTGACCAACGGTGGCAAATTAGAGGGGGTGACCCGCCGAGTCCCCTAATGCAGGATCAATTAACATCATATCCGCACGATGCGATAGGGTTACGGAGTAATATATACAGCAGTGGTAATTATGTAAGAAGTACGGGGTTGTGGGGTAAAAATACAGCGGCGGTAATTATGTAAAAGATTAATAAGATGATGCATGTTTGTTTGCTATTTGTAAGCGTACAATATATGTAAAAGATTAATAATATGACCACAAGCTATTTAATTTGGTTATTATACATGATAAAAGTTTTAAAAGGAATTTTAAAAGTTTGACCAACTTCTATATATGTAATGTTCCTGAACATCGATCAGGGTTGATTCATCGTTTGAGGTTCCCAAAATATTTGTACGATATTGGTTTTTAGCCATAGGTGGTTGCTGTAGTTTTTTTCATTTCTACATATTTCTCCACTTCGATAATTTTGTATTTAAGTTTGTACTTTCTAACTTATTTTGGTTCAAGACTTCACCCAAAATCCGATAATTAATTACATTCGAAATAGCCCTCGGTTTCACAGTGGGGGTGCTTGGAATTGGCCCTACTACGAAACTCATGGTTCAAAATCAGAACAACCCTGCTGCGACATTGCAGGGGTGTTAGCGAAATTTAACTTTTTGATAAAATGGCAGTTATTTGTTGAATAAAATTCGTTGAAGATCATGCCTTGTATTTAAGTTATAAAAATGTGAAAGAAGGAAAACTTTATTGGTTTCCTTAATTTTTAACAAAAATCAGTGTTGAACTCAAGTTTTTTGAAATCAACAATGAAGATGATCATGGATGGTATTTTAGATTAACAAATTGATGGGAAATATTTTACTAACGGTAAACACAAAGGTGAAAATAAACCTTTATTTGATAACACTTTTCCGATCCGTATGAACTAATGAGGATGCAAACACATATGGTAACCTAAATGCAATTCAAATCAGCCTCCAAATCAACAAAATAAAAATTATTAAGTATACACAAAGACAAAAGGCTTTTTACTTGGAAACCTCTCAATGAGAGAGTAAAAATCACAAGACCCATAGGCTACTTAAAATCTACTAATACCATCAAGAAAGTAAAACAACGCGACGGGTTCTTCTTTAGATTCACTAGAAGCATACAATAATCATTATACTCCTAAACTATAACATCAACAAGTATATAATCAATCTAAAGACGAAGGAGGAATAACATCACCAACAATTCTGCCCTCTGTTCCAACTACTGCAACCCGAACTAGAGACCACCTGAGACAAACTCAGTCTTCCAAAATGTTGGCCCAAATGTAAGGAAGACATTGTTCATAAATGGTGACGATCTGACCGCTTAATCTCCTAAGATAGGTAGTCATACAAAACCGAGAATGTGTATTTCTTACTCTTTTTCTTCTCTCTCGTATAAAATAGATGTGCACTCTTAACTCCAAAATGCACTAAAATGACTAAATATATTTTGTATTGCACCTGATTTGTTGGCTTTTTCTAACCCATTTAAAATACCCAATACAAATGAATGAACCTCACATTACGAGAGAACTTTGCCTCTATGTCATGATCGATGTCATCAATGAACCGACTAACGGCAATCCACCAATCAATCACCTTCTCATCAAGGGTCGACTTCAACATCCACGCCAGCCTCATCATAAACAACGATTAAAGACACAAATAATTCACCATCCTGTCCTGTTACTATAACAATGGAAATTGGAAACGTCATTTTCGTGTATATGAGTATATGACATTTCAAGAGTAGTTAAGCCTTTCGTTAATTCAGCCACGTCAATAGTTAACTCATAACTTTTGTTAACTCTTTATTATATAAATGATAAATACTCTTTTTGTCTTAATATAATTGTCCCTCACGTAAATATATAGAAAAATGTAATAATTATATTATTAACCACTAGAATTTCCTATTTATTCACTTAAACACTTTTTGATTAGCTGAAATTGAAGGGAACAATTATCTTAGAACATAATAAAATTGAGACGTAAACAATTAAACTGAAACTGAGGGATAACAGTTAGTGTATGAACATAGAGGTTGTCAACCATCAAGCCAACGTAATTGCTCTTCCAGGTAATCACCATATAAAATTGCAAAATTATGACAAGAAAAACGTTAAACAAAAGTAGAATAAGGTTGGAAAAAACGCATCAAATTTATCTCCCTGTTTCTTCGACTTCTTTCCCTTATTCTCCCTTCAAAAGCCTGAAAACGTAATCTATTTCCTTTTGAAAAACTCAGAGGCTTGGAAACCCATCAATTTTTATTATTATTCTTAATTTTTTTTACAGATACATGGATATTGATAGGAAATGTTTGTCTATGTAAACAAACATCTACCATGAAACGCATACTACATACTCGACTAATCGATCAATTGTGTCATATGTGAATTGGTCAAATCGATAATAATACGATAATGGTTAGTTAATATAGAAACGGATCGCTACTAATGTAATTAGTTAGACAGTTCTTAAATTTGAATCATAAAACTTGTTCGTAACCGGAAAACTTACATTTTTTAATTAGCCCAGACCATTTCAGACTTGCAGGGGTTCACAACCAGGTATTTAGAATTTAGATATGTTTAAAAACAATTAAATCTCAAAAATCAACTGCACTTGTACGCAAAACTTATTTTTATATATAATCATTTTTGTATATTCAATATATTTTTTAAATAACAAAAGTAGGATTTACCCTTGAAGCTAGAGTTAACAACTTAACCGAAAATTCACAGGCAGTTGGTATATAATAGTTGAAAAATCAACTTAGATGGATAATGATTTAACTATAATTGGTTGAGAGTTTCACGGTAGTTATTAGAATTTAGTGAAGGTTGGCATTTGTTTTCTATGGCGGTTATACTTTTAAATGTAGCAAATTCCTAATGTTAACTTTAACAATTTATATATAATTAAAAAAAATCTTCAATAAAATTTGATAATTATTACATGTTTAATTCATACCAGAAAACTACATCATTTAAACAGTCAAAATCTAATTATGTTTTACAGGAAAAGTACATGACTTAACAATGGGAATTCATATACAAACGCAAACACATTAGCAAATCAAATAATACAAGCTTCTGCTTTTGTTACATGATCTTGAGCCTCAAGAAACACAAGGGTTCGATCCTCCACACTTGAACCCGCATCAACATTCATCATTTAATAGTAGAAAAACTCAAAAAACTCAAAAAAAAGAAAAAGAAATGCAAACTTCCTTCTCTTTTTGATGTTAGTATGCTTCCATTTTTGAAATGCAAGGGGTTCAAAGGAATGCACCTGCAATTTTCCTCTTCTATACCGTATAAACTGATTAAGGGGATGTTTAGAAGTGCATTTCTGTTTATGTCATACTAAATTATCAGAATAATATAAGTGGTTGAATAAGGCATGCTACATGAGATAGCGTTAGGATGTGCTTCTACAACTTAGGGTTGCAGTAATCACTTTGATTCGAGTTAAGAGTTTGTCAAATTCTAATTAGTTAAGATCATAATAGATGGGTTAGGTTTAAATGAGAACCAAATAAAATGTGAGAATTTGAACCTGAACCCATAATAGATAAAATAAGGATATATGTAAGTAACCTTACACTACCCTTTGGCCATTGATAATCAGTTTCTTTGGTGCCAGTACTAACCAATAATTCGACCCCTAAAATATAAACCTTTTGTCATAAGCAGAAAAAGGCTACCCAAACACTATAAACTGATTATCACGAATAATCAATGATCACTTTCAAAGCGCATAAACACCTCCAAGTATAACAAACTAAAGGAAATACTTTAGGTGGTACGAGGAATACCTAAAGTGACACTTACACTCCCAACACTTTTGTGAACTTCAATAATCTAGTAATGTCCGTAGCTTTGGGGCTTATTTATACCTCGAAGCCTCCTTTAATTTATCATCAGGATTTGATGGTGATGATCGTAATTCATCTGCAGTGGCACTATCTTCTAGTTTACTTCTATGAATTTGATCCTAATATATACACAATATAAAAAAATAACAATGACCCATAAAAGTCAAGGGTTATAGTAGCTAATGATATTATAAGATTTGCTAACAGTAGCCCTTGGGGGTATGGTTATCAACTATAATTCAAACAAAAGCATCTACCAAATTAGGGGTGAGCGTTTAGACCGAACCGGACCGAAACCGGTTTGGAACCGGAACCGGTTTTGGGCAAATCTATGGACCGAGGACCGAACCGGATATAGGTATGCCGGTTCCGGTGTTGGTGTCGGTTCCGGTGCCGGTTCCGCCGGTTCTTGGACCGGTTGGACCGGTACAAGTCACGATGCGTGTGGTACATTTCGAAAAACAATAGTAAAACTTGTAAACAAATGAAATTTTAGAACGATTACTAATTATTTTTTTGATCTTGACATATGATTTGTAATGACTTGTTCATTCGTCAAGTACACACTCCTCAAAGTCGATATCTATTAATAACAATCATGAAAGTATTAAAAGTGTATAGTTTAGTATATAACGAAACAATTAAGCCTAGATATAATTCAGAAGTATTGTTTTGTATGAATCGAATGAGCAACTGTTAGTCCCTTAATCCTAGAATGTAGTAAACTCCCTTTTGTATGATATCAAGTTGGTATAACATTGAACCATGTAGGAATAAAATATATGACATTGATGTTTGTTCTTGTTTGATTTTGTTAGTTGGTTTTGAAGCTTGACTAACAAGGGTATTGACTATTGACTATTGAATGTGAAATTTGATATAACTTATTTAATCTCTGCGATAAAAGAATCAAACACTATTTGTAACAATAATTTTAAATTATATACAAGTATGTTTGATGAATCAAATTATATTACAATGTTGTTTTGTCAAATATGAACAAGATTATATATGTCATCTAATAAAAAAACCAACATATTGCATCTTTTAATTTTCTATAAATAAACCGGTTCAAACCCGGTCCAAAACCGGGAACCGGTGGACCGAACCGGTCCTAGAACCGGAACCGATTTTATGCTAATTTAAAAACCGAGAACCGGACCTATGTAATAGAATCGGTACCGGTCTGGTGCCGGTCCCGGTCCAATTGGTCCAAACGCTCACCCCTATACCAAATTCCTTTTATTCTTTCAAACTACTATCAGAGCATTTTTCATTGGTTGTGTCTCGTGTGAGAGAAATATTAGGAAGTGGTTAGTAGTTTGCCTAACTATTTGTGTTTATCAAAGACAAAATCAAACATTTTTAGCTGCTAATGATCGCCCTAAGGGTTGTTGTTAGCATTATCCTGATCATATAATGTATCTAATATATAGGGGGCAATTTTGAGCCATTTACTTATGCATAATTGATTTGGTTTATGTAATATCTCTAATGGGTCGACATAGACAACAAGTCAAAAGTCAGCAAATTATGGGTATGTTTGGTGAACTAGCTGTAGGCTGTAGCGGTAGGTTGTAGCTGTAGGCTGTAGCTGTAGCTTTAGGTTTGGAGCTTTTCGCGAAAAGCTACTTCTAGTAGCTTTGAAAATTTGAGTTTTTCGTTGGATTCTAAAACTACAGCTTGTACATGACAAACAAGGCTTTTATTTTCATAGGAGCTTTTCGTTCAAAAACTAAAAGCTAAAGCTCCAAAAAGCTCCTAAAAACTCCATGCCAAACAGGTCCTATATGTTTGATGCATCAAACCTCCTACATAATTTTTTCTTTTCAAAAAGTATATAACTTTTTCAATAATATTTTGACGCACATTATTCATAAAAAGTTTAGAAATTTAAGACCACAAAATGTACTAATTTTGACCCGTTACTCAACCTGCACATTTTCCCACCTTTAATATATTCTGACTTAACTTTTGTTTATGAAAGCTATATGTTTATACCTCAATTGCGGCGGCATTATGTTTCCTTGAGCTTTCGGATGGACTAAGAGTAAGACCAACAGCAAGGGAATGTAAAGCCATTGGATCTGATCGTGATATTAATACTTTTCTAGGGAAGCTGCGACCCTTTACAGACCTACCTAATACAAATACACAAAATAATGAATTAAAATACTGAATTGAATTTCAGTTTACCAGAATGTACAGGCAGGGTATGAATAAAAAATAGGAAGTTTAAAAGACTGTTAATTTATAAAATCTTGATACTGGGTTGTAGTAAACATAGATAAATACATACCCTCGTGCATTGCGTAGAGTTTGATTGAATCTCGAATCAATTTGATTGAATCTCGAATCAATTTGGTCGTTCGTACCTTGCTTGAATCTTGCGTTTTCAAATTACTACTGGAATTCTGCAATGATTGGATTGTGTGTTTGGTCGAAAGCAATGGACTATATCCTTCAGGTTCAACTAAAAACCATAGTGAAAGATACTAGTAGCATGTGAACTTTATTAATCATCTAGTGTTCATATCTTTTATTTAAACCTACAGAAACCAACCGTTAAAGCCATCGGTTTCAGTAACGATATCAAGAAGTTGCGGGTCTTAAATTATGACGTGTAGTGAATCGAAACCTAAGAACTTATTGTAATACTCTGTATCATGATAGATTAATATTTAATTAATTACTTAGAATCGAACTAGTCCAAATCGAAAGAGTACATTAAGGAATTTAGATGAAATGGTTTTCTGTACGTAGTCTGACGAAGAAGAAGATGATTTTGAGAGATTAGTATATATTTACGTTTAGGTCCCTTGAGTATACGAATATTCTTATAAATAAAACCATTGTCACTTGCTATCCTTCATTTTAATATTAAAATATGTATACTTGTTAATATATCGCTTCCAGGTTCTAATAATGTACGTGGAATTTATAATAAATGGAGAATGTTAAATGTAATTTAAGGCAAATACTTAAGCTTTTCAATTTTACATTGATTGATTCATTAATAACTTATTTCCTTATTAAGTATCTTCATCAACACTAATTTAATAATATTCATAATTACCATTATAATATTTTATTATATATATTTAATAGATAAAATTGTGACAAATAATCAATAATTACCATGTAAGACACTGATACGGCCTCTAAATTTATACATTCACTAATATCTATATATGAATCTCTACCATCTCCATCGTGCTATCCACTAGATGGTAACACAATTTTTCCCATTTTCTCTCTTTTTTATGAAAAGATCTAAAAATTTACTGTTTAAAGAAAAAAAAATTACAACATTGTTTTGATAAATTATGACAGATAATCAATGGTACAAAGTGTTCATTAGAAAAGAAAAAATGTTACCTTAGAAGAGGAGATGAATGTGAATTTTGAAAAGGCTTTGATTCAATTCTTTTGTTATGTGAACATCTAATTACCAAGTCACTATTAATTTGGTAAAATTGAACTACGTAATATAACTAGAAGGCTATAGGTTGCAAAAAAAGTTTTGTGATTGATTCTTATATTTATTAGTGATAATTTAGTATTAAAATTATGAATATCAAATGAAAAAAGAAGTTGTTCAAAATATATATTATTGTACGTATCAAATATTGATTTTCAAAAATATTGATCTTCATAATTTTATCTATTAAATATATATAATAAAATGTTATAATGGTAATTATGAATATTCTTAAATTAGTGTTGATGAAGATTCTTATTTAATATGGAAACAAGTTATTAATGAATGAATTAATGTAAAATTGGAAAGTTTAAGTATCGCCTTTAGGACTACATTTAGCATTCTCCATAATAAATAGATATACTTATTGGGTTGAGTTCAAATGATAATAAGAATTTTATTGAGAATGAAGGAATGGATCCTAGCGATCCATTTAGCAAAAACCAATTTTCCCCCAAGTTTAATATCTCACAAACGACTAGTCAAAAAATTATAAAAATTACACCATAAAAATCAGCGTTTTTTTCTCTACAATTCGACATCCCTCATGATATACTTTCGACGAATTCTTTTTCTTTTTTGTGGGGTTGAAAACCGGTAACACATATGTTACTTGTTGGTAACACATGTGTTACTAGCGACCAACACATGTGTTACCAGCAACTAACACATATGTTACGGCAACTAACACGTGTTTTACCAGCGACTAACACATGTGTTACCTAGTTGTTGGTAATACATGTGTTACTAGCAAAGCGACTAACAAATATGTTACTAGCAACTAACACATGTGTTATCAGCGACTAACACATGTTTTACCAAAAAATAAAAATAAAAAAATTCGTCGAAAGTATACGTTGTGAGATGTCTAATCGAAAAGAAAAAAATGATGATTTTTATGGTGCAGTTTTTATAATTTTTGACTAGCCGTTTGTGAGTTATTCAATTTTTAAAAATGTTGGTGGTATTATTATCTTGATAAAATGAATGGATGGTTGAGATTGATTCATTCATTCTCACGAAAAATTTTATTCTCATTTAAAGTTAATTCTTTACGAAATTGATGAACAATTATTTGAATTCAATAGAAAATAAAGTTTGAAAGTCAATTTCATCGAGAAAAGTCAAAAAAATCACAAAATCATTCATTTGAGTCAAAACAACAATAAAAATAAGATAAAATATAAATCAATCGATTATATACATCATTAATCAAACAATGTTGTTATAATTTTCCGTTTTAAACAAAAAATTCTCAAAATCGACATTTCCAGAACATTAACGTTCATTTGTGATGAATGTTATTCAACATTACAACTTAATATTCTTAAACATTCATTTATGATTAATATTAACTCATATATGTTATTACACACTAATTATAGCATTTAATAGTGAATGTTATCACTAAAAATTCATCAAAAATGATGTTAAGTAACATTCATCAATGTATAATAACAAATATGAGTTAATATTCATCTGAAATGAATGTTATAACATTAATTAACTATGATAAAATCAAGGGATGAGATTTGTTTTCCTCTTTTTCTAAGATCTTGAACTTCCCTCTGTATCATTCTCCAATATATATATACTAGATTTAAACCGTGTGATACAATTTAAGTTTAACAATTTTTATATTCACAATTTTTTTAGATTTAATAGTTTAATATTATTTTTCAATTAGTGTTTAAGTAGGATTCATAGATTTTTAATTAATTATTATTATATTCAAATATTATTTAACTCTATCTAAATTTATTTATTAGTTTATTTTTTAAATTTAAATAATTATTTATTTTTAAATTATGAGAGGCCGTCAAGTGTCATTTTACCTATTTAACGAAATATAGAACAATATTTTATTCTCCTATACTAGATATATAGATATAGATATATGGTGGATAACATGTACTTGGATTGACGTTTATAAAAATTTAATTAATGCTCCTAGGTTTAGTAGTTGGCAATATGGAGCTGTTTGAATATGTCAAAGTCTCCTCATAATAATATGAAGACGATGTTTGTTTCGGGTTTATTCAGGTTCAGTGCCTGCCTCATTGTCAACCAACCAATTTCTTCTTAATGATTATTAACAAAGTTCAAGAACAATTACCGGTGAATGTCGGACTGTTTATGAGACGACTGGTTTTTTCACATACACGGTTATGTGCTGCTATTTCTCGTGTTACAAAGAAGAAAATAGTACTTATTTGTGACACTAAACATGCGCGCGTCTAACAAATACTACAATACATGTAGCATGCATAATGCATTGACAACCTTTAATTAAGTATACAACACAAATGTGATGTAATATATACATTACACCTTATAACCCACGTACAAATTAATTTTGCATTTTTACCTTACACTCCCATCTGTATCAACGGGTTTAGAAAAGCTAGTAAATTAATAGAAAGGAAGAACAAAGAGGTTATGAAAAGTAGTTGAACTGGGACCTCCGAGTTAAATGCTTAATGTTTTAAATGATGGTCCCTGATATTCATAGGAAATTAAGCAACACTTTCGTGGAAGTTTTGATGATTACTTCTATCTCTTCTCCTATAAAGGCAGTTTTCTTTACTTGTTTCACTTATCATATCATCCATTCATTTTATTTTGCATACTTTGCCATCTATTATCAATAATGGGTTCATCAACTAGTAAAAATAGATATGATGTGTTTTTAAACTTTAGAGGTGTAGACACTCGTCTTAGTTTCATTGATCACCTCGACAGAGCCCTTATTGAGAAGAGTGACAACACATTTTTGGACGATAGATGTATTCAGAATGGTGAAAAATTAGCACCGGAATTGGAGGATGCAATTAAAGCATCCAGGGTTTCTATTGTTGTGTTGTCCCCGAATTATGCTGGTTCAACTTGGTGCCTTGAAGAACTGGTTTTGATCCTTGCGCAACGTAAGACCCATCAGCAATCCCCATCTTCTACAATGTTCAACCCTCTGACGTCAGGACTCAAGAAAACACATTTGGAGAAGCATTCATAACGCATGAACGTGTGATGGAGGAAGAAACGGATGTTGTGAAGAAGAGGCAATTAGCTCATAAAATACAAGTCTGGAAGGAAGCTATTACAGAATTTTCTTTACTAAGAGGGATGACTGCATCTGTCAGGTAAAGGTACACTTGGTTTAAAACAACATATATGTTGCTTTATTTTATCTAATTACTTACAATTTCTTTTATTGGATTTGGATTTTCAGGCGAGAGACACTTCTTATTGATCAAATTGTTAGAGAAGTCACTATGGAGTTAGACCAACTCAAAGAGATTGAACTACTACACCTGAGTTGGTGGGAGTCTTTGATCATCAGACCCATTACTAACTTCTGTAAATATGCAGGCTTACATCCTTTTATAGTTGGAATAACTGTGGTAAAAGGGGTAGTAGGAGTTTTATATCTGGCCTATGGAAGCAAACTTTGGTTATTTGGAACTCTGATACCTTGTCCAATGCTCCGTTGGGATTTTAAGAGTTGTTTCGATAGAAGTTAGCTGAACTAGTGGTCTCACATACAATATATTAACAAGTTATGTACCATATGTACGTGATGAACTAGTTGGATAAAAGTTTCAGAGTTTGTAGACTTTTATGAATTACCGGGTTTTTAAAAATAACGTTGTATAAATTAATGGAGTGGTGATCTAGTAAACTTTTATAGGTTGTATGCATCATCGTATAAAGTTTAGAATAATATTGTAATTTTCTTGAAACATGGAGGGTTGATAGCTTCCCAAAATAGATATAAGATGTTGCTTTTAAGTCATCTTAATGTTGTTGGGTTGAATTCAAATGAGAATGAAAATTTTAGTGACAATGAAAAAATCAATCTTAGTTATTCATTTGACAAAACCCAATTTTCCTCCCAAGTTAAATATCTCACAAACGGCTAATCAAAATATTATAAAAATTGCACTATAAAAATCAGCGTTCTTTTCTTTACAATTAGATATCCTTCATGATATACATTCAACAACAAAAAAAATTTCTTTTTTGTGAGGTTGAAAACCGGTAACACATGTGTTAGTTACCACCAACTAACACATGTGTTACCAACAGCTAACACATGTGTTATGGCAACTAGCACATGTATTACGAGCTACTAACACATGTGTTTCCTAGTTGTTCGTAACACATGTGTTACTTGCGACTAATACATGTGTTACTAGCGACTAACATATGTGTTACGCATGTGTTACGGAAAGTAACACATGTGTTACCAGCAGTTAACACATGTGTTACCAGTTTTCAAAACTCACTAAAAAATAAAAAATAAAAAAGATCGTCAAAAGCATACTTTGTAAGATGTCTAATCGAAGAGAAAAAAATGTTGATTTTTATGGTGCAATTTTTATATTTTTTTGACTAACCGTTTGTGAGATATTCAATTTTTAAAAATGTTGGTGGTATTATTATCTTGATGAAATGGATGGTTGAGATTGATTCCTCCAAAAAAATCTCATTTTCATTTGAACTTAATTCTACTGTTGTTTTTTCTTCTATAAATTGTCCAGTTTGATTTTTTCAAAATTTTCAAGTTTGATGCCTTTTGAACTTAGTTTTGTTCAATTTGTTCAAGACTTCATTCAAAATCTAATAATCAATTATTTAGATGTGATGTTTAGGTTATACTAATAGACTACTTTAATAGTTCTACACAATCAATTCGTCAAATCTGTTTATGCAATTGTATTTGTGTGATTAGGAGCCACTCGCCTTCATATTAAGCTCAAGTTCATATTAAAATCGCAACAACCCTCTAACACTACTACAAAAACTACTATAAACTACCCTTAATAGTCCACGTAACTAATGAAATTAACATAAAACTCATAGTCCATTTGTCAAAAGTCGCGCATTTTCATTTTTCTTTTGCCGGATCACAGTTCAAAGAATAGCGGACCACAGGTCTCATTTGAGAACCGTGATCCATTTCTTTAAAAATAAGAACCACAGTTACATTTAAAGAAAAGTGGTCTATTTTAAATAGACGGACCACGGTTCCTAATTACAAACCGTGTTACTTTCATTAAATGAATCAAACCACGGTCTGTAAGAATGAACCATGATCCTTGTTGAAGTTCTATATATATGAGCCACTCAACAACCTCTTTTCAAAATGTCATAGTAAACAAATACCTTGACTAATTCAGGTTTTGTAAAATGGATGATGTTGGGAAAAATAATATTCAAACCTAAATTATAAATTTGAAGAGCCAAAATATTGAGTCTAGAAAACTAAGTATTTTCTTAGTTTGTATGTTTAGTACATGTCAGAGTTTGGATAACGTAGACAGACTTAGATGATACAGACTCAAGGACATACAGAGTCAAGTGAAGACAGAGTCAAACAAGACAGACTCTGAGGTTACAAACTCATGCAGACTCAAGGATACCTACATGTTGAGGACTTTATGGATTCAACTAAGGAAGATTCAAAGGTATCTTAATTAGTTAGATTGATTTGAATTGTGAAATCAACAATGAAGATGATCATGGATGGTATTTTAGATCAACAAATTGATGGGAAATATGTTACATGGTGAATGCAAATGGGGAAATAAACTTTCGTTTGACAACTCTTTCACGACCCCTATGAAACAGTGAGGATCCAAAAAAATATGGTAACCTAAATGCAACCCAAATCAACAAAATAAAGATAATAAAGTACACACAAAGACACACAAAGACACAAGGTTTTTTATGTGGAAACCTCTCAATGCTTGAGTAAAATCACGATATTTGTATGCCACTTAAAATCCACTAATACCAACAAGAAAGAAATACAATGGTCTTCCTCTAGATTCACTAGAGGCATACAATAATCATCATATTCTTGAACTATAACATCAACAAGTATGTAATCAATCTAAAGACAAAAGAGGAATAACATAACCAATAACTCTGTCTATGCTACACACTGCTACACAGATGTTGTAACTCGAGCTAGAGACCATATGAGACAAGTTCAATCGTCCAAATCATTGGTCCATATGTAAGGAAGACGTTATTCAAAAATGGTGATGATCCAACCGTTCAATTTCCCGATATAGGCAGTTTTGTGGGCTTCTATACACAAAATCGAGAATGTGTATTTCTCACTCTTTTTCTTTTCTCTCTTTATGTAAAATGGATGCACACTCTTAACTCCAAAATGCCCTAAAACACAAGACTAGACATATCTTGTATTGAGCTTAAATTGTTGGGCCTTTTAAATTTTCCTCATATTTACAAACCCATTTAAAATACTCAATACAAATGAACCTCACATTACGAGGGAACTTTGCCTCTATATATCGTGATTGATGTCATCAAGGAACCGACTAATGGCAATCCAGCAATCAATCACCTTCGCAGCAAGGGTCGACTTCAACATCCACGCCAGCCTCATCTTAAACAACCATTAAAGATACAAACAATTCACCATCCTGTTACCATAACAATAAAATTTGGAAACGTCATTTTCGTGTATATGCCATTACAACGATAGTTAAGCCGTTCATAAAATTCAGCCACATCAATAGTTAACTCATATATTTATTAACTCTTAATTATATAAATAATAATAAATAATAAATACTCTTTCTGCCACAATATAATTTTCCATTAGGTAAATGTATACAAAGTAAGAAAAGTGTAACGATTACATTATTAATCAATAGAATTTCATATTTATCCACTTAAACACTTTTCTATTTGCTAAAACTGAAAGTACAATTATTGTACAGCATAATAAAATTGAGACATGAACAATTAAATTAAAACTGAGGGTAACATTTATAGTTACTATATGAACATAGAGGTTGTCAACCATCAAGCCAACGTAATAGCTGACATATTCTTCCAGTTAATCACCATATAAAATTGCAAAATTATGACAAGAAAAACGTTAAACAATAGTAGAAGAAGGTTGGAAAAAACGCATCAAATTTATTGTTAGTTTTCTGAATAAACAAGAGTGTGTTTCTGAATCAAGGATTACTTCGTAAATCGGTTTGAGTCACTTTCCGAATTTGATATTTCGAACCTATATGCTGGGGTTACACGAAATTCAAATTATGTGGATAATCACGAATGAAAAATAAGATTTTGATGAGAAATCATGTTCAATGTTTTGATGATAGTAGAGAGAATTATAATCTTTCTCTGTATCAAGAATGTGTCCGTTTTTTCTGTTTTCAAACCAGAAAAACAGTTGGTCTGCGGTTAGAATCGTATTTCCAAATATGGTCCCTCAACTAATAATGTTTCTGCTTCGGGGCGTAACTTGTACTAGAATCAAATTGAACCCCGTTGATACATGTATCATTTCCATTATGCTAAAACGATTAGACTAAAATCACCAACATTTATCTCCCTGTTTCTTCGACTTCTTTCCCTTATTCTCCCTTCAAAAGCTTGAAAATAGAGTGTATTTTCTTTTCATTTTCTTCTTGAAAAACTTAGACTTGTAAACCCATCAATTTTTTATTTTGTTTTTTTTACAGACACATGAATATTAATAGGAAATATTTGTCTAAGATACCTTAGAAATTCGTCGATCCTTGAAATTTGATTAACCTTTTGAAATTTCCATTTTTGTGATCAAACGAATATTTTGTTCATATTTGCTTCTTTTAATTTAGTTTTGGTTTTTATGATGCAGAGAATGGTCCATTTCTTGTCATCAGACAAGGCTGTTTGGGATGCTGTTACGAACAATGAGGTGGTTCGTGAGCTTCGTGAATCATTCAATGAAGGTTCGTGTCCACTTAAGTAGTTCTGTATTTGATGACATTCATTTCATATAAACTATTTTGTGAAAAGAAAATGCTTAACATTAAGTACTTAAGCTTGCAGTAATGAAAGAGTATCATATATGATTGCGTTTCTGCTAATGCTTCTTAATTACTCCTGCAAAATGTAGTGCTCTTTCTTATTGTAATTGTTTTTGAGATTATGTATTACAGATAAAAGCATTACAGAGGGGTCGCATAGTAGTGTAAACAACTCGAATCTGGTGACACAAGTATGTGTACCTTGATGTAGCATGAGTGAAATTAATGAAGGTCGGAGAAATTCGGTCTTACACCTATAAACCTACAATCATAGAGGTATGCAGTTACATACCTCTTCTGTATTTTATATGGTTAACAGTAATAAAGACTTCTACTAAATCTCTTTATGTAACATGCCTAAATGATTTTTCCAATTAATATTGCATGCTGGTAACACTTCATTGAAATTCTATATGGCCATTTGACCACACCAGAAATCACATGCATCTGCACAATACTGAATGTATTGTAGGACAGGTTACATGATTGTCAACAAATATTTCCAACTAATTTCCAGCTATACATCTTCAAAAATCTTTCCAAATATGATCAGTTATAGTTTTTGTTGATGATATAGAACAATCAGTGTAACTAATAATTTAGGAACAAAACAATGACGTCTACAACTTACATCTTTAGCAATCAAAAGAAGTTGGGGCGGATGAACTGATGATGGAACTACATTCATTCCAACTTACCTCATGTTTAGATAACAACATGTACCCATGTATATCCTAATCTTGTATATAAGCTATTTATTCATAGCTTATGTTTGTTCTTATGATTTAACATATTTTCATGAGTAAGAATAATAAGGTTGAATGTTCAGCAATTGATTTGGGCTTTTTAACAACTTTTAAGACTCGCTAAATAGGTATATGATATCTCTATTTCTTTATTTTGATTCGTAGCTTAGTTGTAGTTTAGTTGTAATTTTGATATTTTATTTTTTCAATGCATATTTTTGAACTTCTGATAAGTTTATGGCAATTGTTACACATATTTTTTACCGATATTTTTATAGCTCTTTACTATTCCATTAAGTTTCATTAAGGTCACGTCTGATGTGTTCCCATTCCATGTGGAGAGTTCGTTTTGCTTGAACCTATTGGACTATATGGTTGGAGGTTCTCTAGACTAGAGGTTGTGAAATCGGCGGGTTGAATATTGGTCAAAACAGGTATTTCCTATAGGTCAAAACGGTAGCTTATGATTAGGAACACTTTATCGCTCATAATCAAAATTTTGTCATAGATAATTAAATGTGGCCAATATAATTAATGTAGTAATCTAAATATTTGAATGAAGTAGGAGCTTTATGTATTCGAAATGCTTGGGCAGTTTTAACCTTTTTGACCTCTTCACCTCATTTGATCCATTTCCTTTTAATAAACATGTCCAATGTTTTATTATATGTGCTCTTATATAACTAACGGGGCATCTTTACTCTCAGGACCTCGCAACCGTAATTTTAAATCCAGATAAAGTCGGGCTTGATCTCCTACGTGTGAGTTAATTACTACATGAATGATCACGTTGGTAAGTTTTCCAAAAAACGCATGTATTGTTCTCAAATTAATTAGACTAACGATGGAGGTTTTAATGAGCCAACTCTGTTTCGTAATTCACATGTCCAAATACAAAATTAATATAGGTGCAAAGGTAAGATACATGGTTAGTAACTAATTTATTGTTGTGCATCTCTCCCTCCATTCAGAACATTTCAGTAATATCAATTGTACAAATATGTGAACTTAAAAGTTATGTAATAAAATAGGAATACAATATAAAATTTGAATTAAAAGTATGTCGCGGTCCTGCGAATCCACAAGGAGAAATATGCAGATATATCTCTATGGAGCTCGTGTGACATCTTGGAGAAATATGCAAAGAGAAGAGCTGCTTTTTGTCGGTACAATGACTCCAGAATTTAATCTTCCGGTTTTAGTTTGATACATTAATCAGTCCTCTGTACAATTCGGGATTAAAAGCTCTTGGTACAATGTTATATATTAGCACAATGTTATTGAATTTTATATTTTTCGACATCAATATCTATAGATTTCTTTTGAGAAATTTGGTTTCATCAAATTGTTAAAATGCTAAAAGTGATACTTATGCTACCGGATGTCCTTTTGGTTTATCAATAGGTTCCAAAACGCTATCATCTTGCATCTGTTTTTTGGCCACATGGCACACATGTTCGACTTGATTATTTCTGTAATTTTTCCTACTCAAATGAAAGGTTAAAATGTATGGAGTATAGCTTTATATTCGCATAAGAAATTATTTTTTTTTTGTATAAATTAACATTAAAAGTCTTCACATTTTTGGAGTTTACTAACCGGCAGTAGTTGGTAAAAGTGCATTATCAAATAATCAAATTATTATTTTTTAGTGCTTTGTTTATATTTACTTGGATTGGTGGTACTAAATAAATATACGTAAAAATGTGGTATATGGTGTTTTATATACCCGAATTGCTGTACTATGTGAAAGTAATAAATTTTGTATATTTCTTAAGAGTTCGAAAGGAATAATGGTGATGGATAAATATGTATGACAACATTAAATGATACATTAATGATAAATGATACATTAATTATCATATTCTAATCACTTTTACATCAACTATTACCACTTGTTTTATCATTCTCAAATTTAAAGTAGATGTGAGCATATATAAACAATCATTTATTTCAATGTAAACAAGTATTTATTTCAATATAATGTTTATACCTTTTTCAAATAAATAGTGAAAATACCTGATACATATCGATAATTTTACTATCCTTGACACATAAAGAATGTACGAATATTATCTAAAGAGACATTTTTATTGCTCTTATTTCAGTATACTTGGTAAACTTAACACATGTACATTGCTTCCTCCATTCAAAATATTTTAGTAATATCAATCGCACAAATATATCAATTTAAAAATTATTTAATAAAATAAGAATACAATATAAAATTTGCAAGAAATGACTACTTTAAGTTTCGGGTCCTGAGTAATCTTTGGTTTGCTCGCTTAAAAGAGTGACACATAAATAAACGTGTTGCACTCTGGATGATAACTGTATAATTGCATTGCGAAATATAAAGACATTGATTATCGCGTTATCAAACAATCAAATTATTATTTCTAAGTGCTTTGGTATAAAAAACATGTATAGTCCCGCAAAATCGCGAGTTATAATCTAGTTTATATTTAATTAAAAAAAATTCTTCCATAAAATTTGATAATTAATACATGTTTTATTCATACCAGAAGACTACGTCATATTAAACAGTCAAAATCTAATTATGTTTTACAGGAAAATTACATGACTTAACAATGAGAATTCATATACAAACGAAAACACATTAGCAAATCGAATAAGACAAGCTTCTGAAGTGACAATGCCAAACATAGTAAATTCTTAGCTCTTAGTTGACATAAGCCCCATCTTTTAACAATAATCTCTGTCAAAGAAATACAAAAACTTTGTTAGTGTAATACTGTAATATTATTACACAGCCACGGAAAACTTATTACTCGGTCGAGTATAATTAACAGCTTTCTTTTTTGTCATTATACTATGAAAGTTAGAAAAGAGGTGGCCATTTCATTTTTTTTTTTTTTTTTTGTTCAAAGAAAAGGTGGCAATTTCGAATTTACTCATATGATAACGGTGGATTCGGGTTGTCTCAGACGAAGATTACTAAAAACAAATGGGCCAAATCAGTCGGGTCGCTTGTCATCGACATCCGAGCCACAGAGAGCCCTTCCGCCTGTTTGGACAACGGTAAAAGGTTCTCTAAGCAACGCCTTAAACAGATGTGTTAAAAGATATCGTATTAGTCTCATTTTACTACCTCTATCAACGTGCCTTGTGTTTTGACTACTTTTAGTATATTGATCTAAATTCTAGCTGAAAATGAACGATAATGTAATATTTCTCCTTGTTTATGTTAAGCAATAGAAAAAAGCTTTAAACTTGAGAACGGAATAAATGATCTTACCAAGCATGTTTTCAAATTCTAGGACAACACCAATCGAATCTGATTCTTTCATTTGCAACATAATGAACCGAAGTACCTAGCTCATGAATCTACAATGATAAGGATATTCACATTGCATGTCACTTTGTAGAAAAAGTGTAAAACCATGAGTTTATATGTTCACAACTTTCTTAGGTAAACATAACGAAAGAAAAATGCAGAAGATAGAGTATTGTTGCTGACACAAGGGATTATTAATTATATCAGATTGTTGATCTAAAGATTAAGTTAATTTTGTTCTCTATTGAATATGTGTTAGAAAAGATGAGGATTGAGGGTATAATTTCTGAATTTAAGTTATTCATTTTCCTCGTTTGTCATTTGGTAAAAATCTTGAACATAGGGAAGCTAGGGGTGCGTTTAGTTATGGAAAAATATCTCCATTTATCATTTTCCGTCTTTCTAGAGTTTTGTGTCCCTTAAAGACTAGTGGGAATTTAGAAAACGCGTTTAAATGTAAGGAATATGTTTTCATTTTTCGAAATAGGAAATGTAGAAAACCATAAATCATAGACTCCATTTTCTTATAAAACTTTCAGAAAATCCCAACTTGAACATGTTTTCTAATATTTCAGTTTCCTTAGAAAATTTTCGGAAAATTGGAGTTTTCCGTAACTAAACGCACCTTAGAATTCTTATTGCTCTTCCTTTATCTGTAATAAAGGTATCCTTTTATCAATATCATTCTAAAATGATAGATCTTTTATACATATTACTCAACACTTACCAGAGTTGGCAATTTAGAGTTTTGACGCATTTATTTATAAAAAGGTTGACTTGGCTATCTCTTTTATTCATTTATTTATTTTTTTATTTTTTTGGAACGGCAATTGTGGCTACATGGCCCCTAGCCCAGAAGGCGTAGCGAGCCCACACAACCAGGTTGGGTCCAGCCCAGAAGGCAATGGCACCCTTCCTTTTACACACGAGGGAGGAAACCCCTTATCGCCCTAGACAAGACTCGAACTTGAGACCTTGCCTGGGAGGGTAAAACCTCCATACCATTGGACTAGAAGTAAACAGTTCAAATTGGTTAAACGACCAGACGAGTTGAAAGTCACATAAAGTGTATTTTTTAGAGCATCTCCAATGGTAAACCTTTACAAGATTTTTGTGTAAAAGCTCATTTGGAAAAAGCTTTGACTCCAATGTATAAACCTATTTTAAACCTCAAAAACTATTAAAAAATCACTAAAATAATATGAGAGAGGGTGTGAATAGGTTTTAAAATGGTATAAGAGGTTTGGAAGAAAAAAGCTTTTGACAGTCTCTTTCATCTTTCTTTAATAACTTTTAATAGTTTTTAAGGTTTAAATCAGATTTATGCATTGGACCCAAAGCTTTATTTCAATTGGGCTCTTACACAAAAACCTTGTAAGGATTTGCCATTTGGGATGCTCTTAATGCACGAAACCTCCAAAATCATTTTATTTAGAGAAAAATATCATTATTGAAATAATATAACTTTTGTAATTGACACTATATATTTTTTTAAAAATTTTAGACAATCAAGTGATTTGGGTCGTTTTAACTTGACCCAACATGTTTCGACCAATACAAGAAATAACCCTTTGACCCGTTAGTCAACCAGCCCGACCCACCCCTTTTGTCACCTCTACGGTGTAGCACCCTGACCTACACAATATAATCTATTCAGGGAAAAACACACACAGAATCCATGTGTAAATACCTTAAGTACTTCTGTTGCAATAGTGGCACTTGGAGAGCTATGCAGGAAGTAGTTTCTGACATAATCTGGCACTATAAATCTGGTTTCTTCTTTCTGAAACACTTCATATATGTTTAGATGCTTCAAGTTGTGGAATGGTGAAGGTTGAGATGACAACAGATCCGAATACAAGGATAGCGACTTCACACAAAAATGGAACAAGACAAATGAAGTATCTATATTAGATACGAGTCAATATGCATCATATAATATCAAGTTTACATAAATCCCTACAAGGCATTAATATGAATTCATCAAAGCTTTCATGGGTGCTTCACAAGAAAACAACACATTTCACATTAAAAAACATTTGCCGCTTCAATCAGTGACTGATCCAATCTTATTGCACTACATTAAATCAGAAAATATCCATTTCTATCACAAAAAGGCTGTAATTTTTTTTTTAGGGAAGCACAGCAGACCATAAAACACTATATGGAACGGAATTATAATATAACAGGAAAGGTAAGCCTAAAAAGATCAAAAAACATGTCAAAAAGGAAATTTTCAAATGATTCTCATCAGCATACCTGGATGACATCTACATAAAGGTTAAGAAACTTGGCACTGTAGAAGGTCTTAAGCAACTTAACAAGCTGGCAAGCATCTTCCTGATCGAAAGTTGAACGGGGAGTAGGCACATGTAGATAAAGATCCACTTTTTCTAAACACTCAAAACCGCTTGTCAACAGGCTTAAAGGGTACTCACCATTATATCCAAAAGATGAGAGATTGGGTGCTGAGATGGAAATCTTGTCGATAAAACAATTTTTTATACTCAAATGCTCAAGTCGAGGAGCGGATACATTGAAAACCTTCACTGCTGCCAGGGAGCAATCAGTTAAATTTAAATTCTTTAAATTTACACACTTCGAGAAGAGGTCAAGGGACTTCTCGTTTTCAGATCTCCAATCAGAAAGTACTATTTGATTAAGATTTAAAGTTGTTAAATTAGGAAGATCCCATGGATACTGTGGTACAATGCAATAATCTTCCTCAATGTTCATCAGGGTTAAGTTTTCGAGAGACTGAGACTCGAAGATACAAACTGGGAGCTTTCGGTCTCTTTCGGACGTGTAAATAGTTATCTGGTGAACATTGTGAGACGCCACATAATTTAAAAGCACTTTGATCAAAATCTGGCTGAGTGTTCCACCAAAAGTGAGCTCAAATGAATAAACATCTATTTGATCATCACGGTGTGCTATAACGTGCCTTGTGAATCTAAAGAACTGGCCTAGTTGTTCAAATTCTGAAGTTGAGAATTTGATATGGCGAAGTGAGGTCCATATATGCTTCCATGTAGAAGACAAGACACAAGTTTGAACAGCATATTTCATATCCATTAACGAAAGAATGTGATGAATAAGATCAAGAGGCAAGCTGCTTAATCTATCAGTTTCTGCCACAACCACATCATCATCTGGCACACAACTCATCGTACCTCCCTACCTCAAGTCCTCAATACAAAGATCCTACTTCAAACCAAACTGTGATCTGTATTGTTTTTAACAGGCCAATGAGGATAATGTAAAGTAAAGGATTATGCAATTGCAGGGGCTTAAAAGGTATTATACTAAAACTAAGGCTTTGGTCAGGCTGATAAATGAGCCGTACTGTTTAGCTTGTCCAAACTTATTGTTTTCTTATATGTAATTAGTGACTTGACTATAATTTAAGAAATGGTTAATAATTACTTCTAATCTTTTTTGGAGCTATTTAAGATTCTTAAGATTGAAACTACTATTTGGATGACTTTCAACCATTTGACCCTTTTATTATTATGCTAGTGCTTTTCATCCATTTGAACCGGTAGAGATAAACACTACACAGATTGACCGATTCATCGGTAAACGGGTCAAAATTCCCACCATCCTGATATTCTAAGAATTAAAGTATTAAACAGTTAAAAATAAAATAACAAAAATGGAATAAACATACAAGCAGCTGCTACATGAAAATTTGAAAACATATCACCAGAAAATATAAACTCAACTAACTATCCCTAGCTTTAAAGTTCAATAAATTAACTATATATCTCATTATAATTGTGTAATTCTGGTCCTTTTAATCTTGACCTAAGAAAACTGATGACTGAAAAAATTATGAAATTCTTGCATAATTAGATGTTTCTCTTACTCTGAATAAGATCACTACTGCAATTCAACAACACTAATAAATTGCCTTAATTTAACATGAAATTAGGAGTTGTTCAGCCAAAGAATTTAATCAACTGTATGATCGTGCCAAAAGTTAAATTCAGGTAAATCGTAAAGTGAATTAGTGTAGTGGTAAGTGGAACAAAATATAACAGGTAGGAGAAGATGCATTTACCATAAACTGTACGCAGAAATCAGCAATTAGAAGTGAGCTTAATGAGCAATTAGGCGATTGAGATTAACACAGCAAACAAATACTCCGTACAATTTTTTTATAATTAATGGTGAATTGGCGTTGAACATTTTAACACACTGCTTTTGTAGGTTTAACAAATAAAAAGTTACACGGATCGTCCTGATTTTCCCTAAATTGTACGCCGCCTACCTAAACTCTCTTTTTGACGTGGATCATCGTTGTTTAAATGTTACAAGCATCGTCGTCTTGTTTAACGGACTTTAGTCTGTCCCGTTAAATGTGACGATTTAATTATGGGCGTTCAATATTCAGTTTGAAACAGTTTAATCCGAATACAAAATTGAATAAAAATATGTATAAAGCTAAGCTGATTTTGAAAAAATGTTTTCAGATTGATCTGAATCGAAGTCGAATTCTGAATTTGGTTTTTGATTTTGAAATTTTTGAATTCGGTTTAACCGAAAACCGAATTCAAATTAGCATATATATATACATATTAAATTACTAATATTTATACTATATATGTGATATTATAAATTCTATAAAAATCTATTCACATTTGTTATTGGAAGGATTTCAAGCTGCCTCCTACGCTAGTGAAACCTTAATAATTTCAAGCCGCCTCCCATTCAAGACGATCGTTCTTCACTCTCTAATCCTTCTCCCTAAAACTATCCATTCTTCGAATCCTTATGTACCAAAAAGATTGCTCATTTTCTCATTTTGATTTCCTCAAAATCACTTCTTTGCAATTATAAGGAAGGTTCGTGTTTCAGTTTTTGTCATGGGATTGTTTTGTTGACATATATGATATTGTATTATTGTGGTTATGTTTGACTCATTTTTATATTGTTAGGAAAATGTCAGCCGCATTCAAAATATAGACTAAGAGAGGTTAGGATCAACAACAAGTAATATGACATCTAAAAAGGATTGTGGTAAATGTAAAAATTGTAAAGAAAGGTCAGGGGTATGGCTTCATTTTACAAAGTATGATGACGAAAATGAAAATCTTAAGGCTCAATGTACTTATTGTCCCGCAAACTTTGTTGGAAATTCAAGCGCAAAAACATCTACTTTATGAGCTCATGTGAAGAGATGTGACTTCAACCCAAACAAAGATGTTGATAGTCAATCATGCTTATCAGTTTATACAACCAAGGATGTTGAAACTTGAAGGAATAAAACTAGTATTGGGGCTTGGAAGTTTGATCAACAGAAATGTAGGAAGGCAATTGTTGAGATGCTAATCATTGATGAATTACCATTTAAGTTTGTAGAAAAAGAAGGCTTTAAGAGATGCATGAAGATTTGCCAACCCATCTTTGTTATTCCATCACAAACCATAATCAAAAGGGATTGTTTTCAGTTGTATCTTGATGAAAAGGAAAAATTGATAAATCAATTAAAAATTTCCATTCTTAGGATTTGTTTGACAACTTAGACATGGACATTGGTGCAAAGAATCAATTACATGTATCTCACTACAAATTATATTGATGATAACTGAAAATTGCAAAAGAAAGATAACAACTTTTGTCAAATTTCTAGCCATCGAGGAGTAAATATTGGAAAATACATTGAGAATTGTTTGATTGGATGGGATTTGAATAACATTATGACAGTTACAGTTGATAATGCTAGCAGCAATGATACTGCGTTGGAGTATTTGAAGAGCAAATTTAAGAAATCGAGTGATAGTTGTATTCTTGAAGGAGCGTTGTCTCATGTAAGATGTATTGCACATATTATGTTTAATCATACAAGATGGACTTAAAGACTAGGAAGGTTCGGTTGAACGTCTTAGGCAGGCTTGTAACACCCATTTGTTTAAGACCATTTTTATTTTTTTTTGAAACTCATTAAACATAATTAAATACATAGATAAATACGTATCAATACATTCGTTACACGAACTTCACAATTTTTTATAGTTTATTACAAAATGTGAGTTCCCAAAAAGACTCCCTCGATATCTGAGCATGATTTAACGGGAGTAAACGCTTACTACTAGCCGTAGCAAGCCCACCACTAATCGCGCTGAGGTTCCTTCCCTGAACCCTTTATCCCTCTACTCGACCCACCTGTAATAAAACAGCAACAACAACATAGATAAGCACACAAGCTTAGTAAGTAACAGGATTACATCAGTATAAAGATAACAATCTTATAAAACACTATAACCGTTTATGTTTACTCAGCTCAGTAAAGATTCACGATTATACTCCTAGGCCATTTATGATCACTCAGCATAAAAGGGCCAGTCACTGAATTAATACGGTACGCTCAAGAAATCTGAATGCAGTGCACTCAAGTACTTCAACAATCTAATACACTCAAGTACTTCAACAATCTAGTACACCTAAGTACTTCAATGATCTAGTATACTCACGTACTTTAACAATCTAGTACACTCAAGTACTTCAACAATCTAGTACACTCAAGTACTTCAACAATCTAGTACACTCAAGTACTTCAATGATCTAATACACTCAAGTACTTCAATAATCAAGTACACTCAAGTACTTTAACAATCAAGTACACTCAAGTACTTCAATGATCTAGTACACTCAAGTACTTTAACAATCTAGTACACTCAAGTACTTCAACAATCTAGTATACTCAAGTACTTCAATGATCTAGTACACTCAAGTACTTCAATAATCAATTACACTCAAGTACTTTAACAATCTAATACACTCAAGTACTTCAACAATTATGTACACTCAAGTACTTCAACAATCTAGTACACTCAAGTACTTCAATGATCTACTACACTCAAGTACTTCAATAATCAATTACACTCAAGTACTTTAACAATCTAGTACACTCAAGTACTTCAATAATCAAGTACACTCAAGTACTTTAACAATCTAGTACACTCAAGTACTTCAACAATTAAGTACACTCAAGTACTTCAACAATCAAGTACACTCAAGTACTTTAACAATCTAGTACACTCAAGTACTTCAATAATCAAGTACACTCAAGTACTTTAACAATCTAGTACACTCAAGTACTTCAACAATTAAGTACACTCAAGTACTTCAACAATTAAGTACACTCAAGTACTTTTACAATTAGATAATTTCATTTAATTTATATTCCCCTATTACTTACCTCGAAGTACGTGAAATTCTGCAACCTCTAGTCTCTCACGTCTGAACACTGGTCTGTACACAAACAGATACAATTTAAACTCTAATTCACAACTTAGCGACGCTATTTTAAAGCCGTTACAACAAGGTGCATCACAAATTTTAACTTGCAAAAGTCCACTCGCAAAAGTCAACTCAACTCAACTCAACTCAACTCAACTGAACTGAACTGAACTCACAAGTCAACACGCAGGTCAACTCGCAACTCAACTGAACTGAACTGAACTCACAAGTCAACACGCAGGTCAACTCGCAACTCAACTGAACTGAACTGAACTCACAAGTCAACACGCAGGTCAACTCGCAACTCAACTGAACTGAACTGAACTCACAAGTCAACACGCAGGTCAACTCGCAACTCAACTGAACTGAACTTAACTCACAAGTCAACACGCAGGTCAACTGAACTGAACTGAACTCACAAGTCAACACGCAGGTCAACTCGCAACTCAACTGAACTGAACTGAACTCACAAGTCAACACGCAGGTCAACTCGCAACTCAACTGAACTGAACTGAACTCACAAGTCAACACGCAGGTCAACACGCAGGTCAACTGAACTGAACTGAACTCACAAGTCAACACGCAGGTCAACTCGCAGGTCAACTCGCAACTCAACTGAACTGAACTGAACTCACAAGTCAACACGCAAGTCAACTCGCAACTGAACTGAACTGAACTCGCAAGTCAACTCGCAAGTCAACTCGCAACTGAACTGAACTCAACTCGCAAGTCAACTCGCAACTGAACTGAACTCAACTCGCAACTGAACTGAACTCAACTCGCAAGTCAACTCGCAAAGTCAACTCGCAAGTCAACTCGCAAAGTCAACTCGCAGGACGAACACAGCCGACCCCAAAACCGAATTTTTCACAATCAAAGCTCGATTTAACCAAATTAACCCGTTCAAACCTTAATAATAACATCAACTAACATAATCTTACCTTAATCACGGTTCCAATCCTTCAAATCTTCAATTTTCAACTTGAATTAGGCCTTTCTCTCTCTAAAAACTCGTTTCTCTCTCTAAAACTCGAAAATTGCGAATTCAATTGTGTTCTGGAAGTGATTAGGAGGCAGTAAGAAGTTAATATATATATATTTCGCTATTTACGCTTAAGCTCCTCAATCTTACATTAAATCCCACATGTAACCCAAATCTTAATGTCGTGCAAATTCTAACTCGAGACATCAACAAATAGCTCGTAGGATTCATAAACTTTATTTTAAATTCCGAAATTCCTTTCAAACTTTAGGATGTTACAGGCTGTTCAGTGGGTTAGAACAGTATGGGGTAAAAAATTCAAAGATTATGATATCTTAGAATGGATCAAGTGTGAAAAGTGTTTATGCTTAGACATTTCAACGCATTGTAACTCCACTTACTTAATGTTGAGTGTAGCAATTTAGTATAAAAGTGTGTTTGATAAGTTTGCAGAAGAGGATTATGTATATTTGCGTAGGGATGAGCATTCTACAGAATGGGTAGGTACTGCTTTTTTTCTTATAGCCCGTACGTGAGTATCAAATACTGTGTCAATTAAAGTGGTTTGGTACCGGTACGGTTCCGGTATCGGTGCGGTAAAAGTGGCACCATACCCGGATTGGTACCGAAAATATAATAAAAAAAATTAACTAATACGTATCCGAATGAACTCTTGTGGACGTATCTTATATTCGATAAAAATCAAAGGCAAGAAATATCAATGTATCTCAAATAAATAAAAGTTCATCATTTAGAATAGTTGACAATGACAAAGAAAAATGTATATATACAAAAATGTTGTTTTGTACTATGTTACATGATTTTGTAATTACACAAAGTCACGGGCCTTAGGTATATACTAATAAGAAATCAACTTGGAATTCAATTTAACTAGGGTGCTAAAACGTGAATTTTTGTGTCAAAAAACACTAGCTAGACTTCTATAAAATTTTAATTAATCACCGAAATTTTTTGTGCTAAAACGTGAATTTTTGTGTCAACTTTAATTTTAATTAATCACCGAAAAATATTATTTTGTATTCATATACACATAATATGATCATGAAAATAATGTTTTAGTCACTAATGTTTATAATTTGCATTTGTATTTGTATCAATCTTCGAACTCTTCCAACTTCAAAATCCTTCAAACTTCAGAATCCCTAACTTCAAACTTCAAACGACCAATAACAAAGGAAACCATATATATTTTGGGTACGGTACCAAAACGGGAAAAGCGGGAAAATACCGGTACTGAACCGGAAATACCGGTTCTCTTTTTGGTTCGAAAATGAGTACCGAATACCGAACCGTTTGAACAGGAATTCGGTACGGTATGAACTCTCACCCCTAATTTGCGTGACCTAAAGATGCGGGAGCAGCTGGGGTACCAAAATCAACTGATTAGGATAATGCAAGGAGGTTGATATGCTTTCTTCGCCACTTCTATGAGCTCACTCTTAGGTTGTGTTTGGTTGGCGGAATTTTTTTGAATGAAATGGAATTCATCAAAGAAAAGGAAATTTCAATTTCTTTAGTGGAAGTAATTTGATTTAAATTAACTTTATAAATTATTCAACCAAACAAACTAAGGAATGAAATCTCAATTCCAATTCCATCATATTCCAATCAATTCCGTGAACCAAACGCAACCTTAGAGTTTCAGGTACTTTATTAGCTCAATTCTGCATTGTTTTCAGTTTATAATTTTGTACATGTTTAGTGATAAATACTGCATAGTTTACACTTATACTATAGAATTCTCCACCGTTTTGCAGTTTATAATTCTGCACATGTTAGTGATTAAATTCTATACAGTTTTACACTTCTACTATATAATTTTGCGCATTTTTCAGTTTATAGTTCTGCACATTTTGGCGATTAAATTCTGCACTTTTACTGTTAAAATTCTGCGCGGGTTTAACTTTAAAATTCTGCATTGTTTTAGCGCATTATTGTTTATTGTATTTTAAGGTACAGAGTACAACTTCAAAACCACTTAATGATCAATTATCTTACCTTAAAGTTACACTTAATGATATGTATGGATCTGTTATTGGGTCAACCGTTCGAGATAATTGTGACAGGTTATTATATGAGTTATTTTATGAATATAAAAGAATTTATTCAAAACCACACATAAGGAATGTTTCTTCAACCTCTTATGGCATGAATGAGTATACCTCTGTTAGCAAAGGGTTTGAAGATAATGATATGATTGATAGTTGTGATGATACGCTTAAACATCTTAGAGAGAAAAACAAGGTTGAGGTTAAAAGGCAAAAAGGAGAATCGGGTGTGACAAAAGATTCTAAATTTAAATTAAATAGGTATTTGGATGAGGAGATAGAGGGAGATGATGAATATTATGAGAGTGATGAATTTATTGTTCTGCATTGGTGGAAGAAAAGAGGTCATGTATTGTCTCTACTTGCTCGTGATATTTTACCTATACCTATTTTCACAGTTGCATTTGAATCTACCTTTAGTACCGGGGGTAGAGTCTCGACTCATTTAAGAGTTCTTTAACTCCTCAAACGGTTGAGGTATTAATATGTTGTCAAGATTGGCTCCGCTTGAGTGATGTTGTCGTTGATGTGGAAGAATGCATTGAAGACCTTGAAAATTTTAAATAGAGTAAATTTAAGTCTCTTAATTTATTAATTATTTGCAATATACTTTACCCGTTTGACGTGTATATCTTTTTATAGAATTGGTGAAAGAGTCGGTGGAATCAACCACTGGTAATTTCTAACTTTATCATATTATATTTGAGTATATAAAAGCTTCAATTTTTAACTTTTACGTTTTAAAGTTTATTCCCGATTTAACAAAGTATGAATAATTTGAAGTTAGGGATTTTGAAGTTTGAAGGATTTTGAAGTTGGAAGAGTTGGTCACATGAAGCTATTAAGGATATATCTCGCCATAAGTAAATACAAATACAAATTAATATAAAAATCGTCATTAACCTTTATTTGTATATTTTCATAATATCATAAGTATAGATTCTTTTTTCGATATCAAAATAGAAATCGGATAGGATAGATGGAGCTATCTTTCTATTTATATATATGACTAAAAAAAGGATTTTTATAGTGAAGTAGCGTAGCAAGAAGCCCCAAATCCTTGATTTGGCCAGGAAAGACTGCACTGCTTTGGGCCCAGGAAGCGAAGGGAATGAGCTCGGCTGCTTCTCCTCGTATGTTTATACAAGAAAAGAACATTGTTAGTTCTTTCTAATAAAAAAAAAAACAAAATGAAAAGTTAAATCACACTCCTTTCACTTTGTACGTTTCATTCGTCTTATTTTTATTATTCATATTATTATTTTGTTTGTCCTAAAAAGTAAAAATTGTCTATTTGTAAGATGTAACTATAAAAAATAATTAAACTTCCATATTTACTCTTGTTTATTACTCTTGATAATTAATTTTTTAATATTTCAAATCAAATTTATTTTAAATATAAAAGTGAAAGTATCATTCTATCAATATATTATAAATTAGATATTATTTTGTTGAAAAACAATAAAAGTAAAACGGATGGAATAATAAAGAAAAATATTTAGTTGTAGATACTTATAAGTGAGAAGTCAAAAATTACACCTTCATTTTAACTGATTTTAGAGATGAGATATTAATGTTTTGATTGTTAATACCACATCTAATATCAAGAATTATGTTCACATACTCATGTATTTGTGTAGTACAAGTGGAGTATATAATTCAGAGGTTTGAGCATCTCACCGAGGTTAATAAAAATTACACATCTATTTTCAAAGCAACTTTTTGTGTGAACTCCATTCCCATGGACTCTTGTTTAACCCGCAGTCATCAATATGACGCCTTTCTCCATTACAGCTACCCTCAACATCTAATGGACCAAAACTGGCATGCTCACCAACTTTTTGACGGAATGCCCAGACTAACAACTGCTGCAAATAACAACCAAGTTCTTTTCTGCCGGAGGCCAACTATTTTATACGGGTAAAGTGGTTCGTTTTCATATATATTTTACGGTCATACTGTGTCCTAGTAGGATAGTAATATGTATGCTGATTGTTTGAATGATGGCATATTTAAGGTACTTGAATCAGTGCTGGGAAGGAATGTGGTGAATAAGACTGCCAGTTACTATGTCATGCTATCGAACGGATATATTTGAGGAAATAAGAAGAGAATTATATAAAAGGAAAACGGTTACAGTTGGAAACCTATGCTTGAAGATTTTGAGACCCTCAACTTTAAGTAAATAAAGTTAATGAACAATAAAAAAATTCGAACTTATCGTGAGACGTTTCTTGTAATGTTGTGAATAAGACGGCTAACAGATGCATAAGAAGAACCTCCCTTTGCCACCGTCGCTCTGCTCTTCTCACTCATTTCTTTCACTTTGTTTCTCACCTTTTCATCCTCCATCAGTCGTCCTATCCCACTTTCTATCTCCTCTGCAGTGACTATAACAGTATTGCCTTTAGGATAAAACAAATCCTTCTTATAATCCAACTTGATCTCAACAGCCAATCCATGCTCCACCACTATCTCAAATGCATTCATCTGCTGCTCAGCGTATATCGGCCATGTTGCTGACAGTACACCAAAACACAAGCTTTCTAACAACGAGTTCCACCCGCAGTGGGACACAAACCCTCCAACTGCAGGGTAAGCCAGCAACGCACCTGTGGAACCCACCCGATAACTTTCCCAATTCCGGCTGTGCGCTCCATGAATTCTTCAGGCAATACTGCTACTCGATTATCCTAATCTCCAGTGGCTCTTGTTGTTTTCCCTGGTGGAGGTTGACGTAGGGACCACATATTCCTCCCGAATAAATGACGGTACTTTTCCAAAGCTTCCTTCTCCATCTGTTTGTCTAAACTTACAAAAAGGTCTCCAGCAACCACTGTGGCAAAGTCATTCATGAGGTCATGCATCATAAACATCAAATCCTCATTAGGAAAACGTTGAAAAAATGACTTTGATACCAACTCTTCAAAATAATCATGACCCAAGCGTTCAGTTAGCTTGCCTGAATTCGGTTGGTGCAAAAACCCTTCTGCTATTTACAATAGAATCAAATCATCTTTGTTAAACACACAGTCTTTGGGAAACAAAGAAGAGTATGCAAACAACTGCTTGATATGTAATAATGACCGCTCCCATTTCTTCATGTCGGAATTGATTACCTCATAGCGAGCAAGTTTATCGGAAGCTGAAGTGCTCAGCTTCTCAAACGGACTGTGAGGAAGGCAGAGAGAACGATTTCAGCCATTCTAGATATAGAGATATAATGATATGGATAGAACGGGTAAATAGAAAGAATGATTCTCGCTTTTCAGCCATTCTATATGGTCAACGTTTAGAGGTAATTTTGACCCAGTCGATCGGGTCAATTGAATTGGTATAGTTTCGGCCGGCCTGTATGGACCGGGTAACTTAACTGAAACGGTTCGGGCGAGTTTTTCTCTTTTCTCTCTCTCACACAAAACGGATCCAAATATTTGTTTTCATATGGTTTTTGATCCAAAAGAGAAACGTTTACTTATATAAAATACTGTATGAATTAGCATTTGTTTATAGGACGACGTCGCATAGCAGATCCTCATATCACTCTAGTTTCTCATTTCGTGTATGAAACTGATACAATTTGATGAATATTACATTTCTCTCGATTAAACGTGATTTATTTGGTCCACATTTTTGGAGGAGAGGTGTGAAACACAAATTCCATTGCGGTAAACTAACCACACTGATCCGTGGAGTTCTCAAGATAGTTCTCTCTCACCATAAGAAATACGACGATTGGCTTAAAATAATATGTGGTTCAAAAGTTTGTTTATATCTATAGGTTTTAAAATGTGAGACAAATTTCAAGTTTCAGCGCAAACCTAATACAAGTGATAGGCGCCCAGTTGATTTGAAGCTCTCGTTGTTTCTAACCTTTTTCGTGACGATAATATTAATGATTAGATCCATTAAAATCATTATCTTTTAGTTTTTGCCTACTATACTCCACTAAGATTTTTGTTTAATTTCTAACTTTCTGTATACATATGATATGTCACACGTAAAACGTAACATAAAAGCGGTCATCCACAAAGTTAGTGAGTTATTGATACCTTTAAGTTAAAGATTCATGCATCATATAGCTGCTTTGTATGCTATGATTCACCATCTTCGGTAGCGAATACAGTAATCATTGAAATTGTCAATTATATCACCTCTTTTAAAAATAAAAAGAAACGAGAAAACTATAACTACATCATTTAATTTGTACTTGCGAAATTCAAAATGAATATGAGAAAGTTAGCTGATCAACAACAAAAAACAGATGGATTAGCCAGGATCATAATAATTTTATCATGTGTTGTTTGACAACTTTCTGGCTTGTAATATTTTTTTTGTGTGCACATTTCTTCCAGATCCAGCTAACATGAGCACTAATTACCATTACTTACGTTTAAATTAAAAGTTCCATTATGTGAACGTATTATTTATGTTAATTGCTAATACACATAAAAAAAAAAGTTCCATACGTAAGTGTACACGTACGTTTCACACACAGTGAAAAAGTACAAAATGTAGAGTTTAATACACCCTGATATCATTAATCCAAATAATTGCGCTGTCTTGAAAGACTATCCAATAAGAATAAGTGCACATCCTATCCGGCAATTTCCTGTATGGCAATTTTGCAACTAGTTAGGTTGAAAGTTCTATTCCTGCCCAAACTAAAAGAAGCTACATCTTATTTGCGACCCACAATAGTATTGACAGTACATACAAATCATCTAAACTAACATTCACGACCTAAATCAATAATGGACCAAAACTTTAAATGAGTAAACGAGATATGGAGGAACCCAGGTGCACGGTTAAACATCCCTTTGTATATGAAACCGGTAGGATTACAAACAAACCTGTCTATATTAGTCGGACGCCATACATATCCACACATACAAACCTGTTTATATATAGTCGGCAGCTTTATGAAGCCAATACCTTAGCTGCCTTTTGGTAACTTCCATACTAACACCCAAATGTTGCTTAGAATTCAAGTAATTACCTCTCCAGGCAACAAACAGTATCATCAACAACAAGAGAACCAGAATTAGATGTGAGGGATGGCGCCAGCGCACAGTACTTGTAGTTCCTGCCATTACACTAACCACACATCCTGACGATTTGTTCCCAGGTGGTTGGTTTTGGCAATCATGGGACGATGGCTTTCTATTTTGTGTTTGAACCTTTTGGACTCTCAACTTAATTCTTCTGACTGCTGTTCCCTGGGACGATATGGATTCTTGTGGTAATTTCTGCATGCATTTTGTGGAATGAAGGTCTCCCGTGAGGGCACCGTGGAATGTGCGAGATTGTGTGGCTGATTCATCGAGATTAATTATGTCATCGTTGATTATATCAGCAAAACAATCATCCTCATTCTCACCTTCCTGTTAAAAAATCACAAATTATACTATATTTGGACCACTAAACTAAAAGTGGCAATTTTGACGCATTTACTCGTGAATTCAACGGGTCAATATCGGTTGTGCTTTTATCTCAAATGGTTTGAATGCTTTGACAAATTAGTTATTGAATGGGTCAATATGGCCTGCGAATTAGACTATTTCCGGTACGAATGAGTATAAATGTGTTGACACATTAGTTTCAATCCACATTAGTCATCCAAAGTCTATTTTTAATGCAAACAACTTCCTATATTGTTCTACTACGAGTTACTAATCTTCTAATCATAACCAACACATAAGTTATTTATAAAGAAAATTTGAGAAATAGATAAATGATGTTTGCAGGTCAACCCATGGTCAACCCTACTGGACATGTTTCTACCCGTGCTAAAAATTACTCAATCAAGCCGACTTGCCTATTTGCCACCTTCACTTGAATTAATAACATAAAACAAACCTTAAATGGAGTCGAAGAACCATATGGGGATTCATGAATGAGTTGTCTATCAGAGTCTGATTCTGAATCATTCTGTCTGACTGAACTAGACCTGTAGCTGCTTGTAGATTCCTTCGAATACGACTTTGTAGCATTCCTCTCATCAAACCCATCAACCTGGGCATTTTCATACCCATTCGTACCAGAGTCACCATTATCCGTAGTTGACATATTTCTATTATCGCAAGAACCTCTAGAAGATTCAGTTAAGCGGAAATCGCCATTTCTTCTAAGCCGACAAACCACCAGAGATTCCTGAATAGACATTAGGGTCCAAACATGCATATAACCTTTCAATCATTTAAATTCAACAGAGATCACAAACATGATTTCATGATCACCAACATATAACTCATGAATGATGGGGTCAAGTACCACCAAACTAAATGTTCAATGGAAAATTTAAGTTCTCATTTTAAAAGTAAGGTTTCTTGGCAGGAAAAGTTTCAAACTTTATGCCAGTTTACTTGCCTTCTGTTTACAAAAATAAAAAATAATCATAATAACAAACTTTCTTGCCATTCTTTCGGTCCATCAACATGTCATATTCCTTGTAAAGCATCAATAAAAAAATGTTTGAGTTTATATCAACTTCAATTCTATAGTGATCCCAATAATCTACCTGTGAGGTGTCGCTCATACAATATTCATGCATAATCTACCTGTGTGGTGTCACTCATACAATATTCATGCATGATCCATTCTGTCCTTTCCCCTTTAGGAGCACGACCCATGTGGAAAACCAGTGTCCTCTTTGTGCCAATTGTAACAGCACCAGATTTTACGTTCCGTTCTTTGCCAGTGGCTTTCCAGTATCCTGATTGGGTAGCCCTTTTACTTTGTGAGCCATTTGGATACTTCTTTCCTCGGGCCGAGAAGAAGAACCACTCGTTATCCGATCGAATAACCGAAAGAGCTAGCCACAACATGTTACAATCAAATTTAGTTGGGTACAATATAAAATCCATGATAATGCTAAAAACATAATGAATGACTATGTATTTATCAATGGTCCTGTGTACATTAAGGAAATATATATAAAGGAAAAAACAACCCATCTGGTAGATATATAATACAGTACAGCTACTAACTACTGACATACTATCACATATGGAATATTCTGAACCTGGTGAAAGATTGAAAATCAATAATTAGCAGTAACATAAGTTGTTTAAATAGTAACTGCTATATAACTTAAAATCACAAAAAATAAAAACAAAAAACAAATAAAAAGGTCCATATTTGCATTGCAAGAAAGGTACTGAGAATATGTGTGATACAGGATATGCAAAAGGATCAATGTAGCATTCTTACAGATGCTAAAACCCAAAACCGGCTTTTCTTCCTATCCAAACAATCGTAATTCATAGGATTTAGGATTTAAATTTTCACGTACTCTCGAATTACACTGAAGCTTCTTTTTATTTTCTTCATCTTTTTCATATGTTCAAAGGTAGAAGGGACAAAAGCTCCCACAAATACAACAGGGACAAAAGTTGAATGTGCAACGGGGCTTGTAACATAAAAAAGTACAATTTATCTTATTTCATCATATTCGGGATGTGATATGGTTCCAAAGGATTAACCGGATATGTACCGTTCCAACAGAATTTCGTTCTTGAACACAAATCCACAATTTAAGTTTGTTGTGTTTTAGACAATTAACTTTATAAATTACGTACCCGGCCCCCACTCTTCAATTATTATTTAGATTCAGGCACAATTAATCAAGAACAACTAACATTTTTGTACATTCCATTTCCTATTGCATGGAGGCAAGTATAACCGACATTTCATATAATACGACAAATCTAAAGTAACTTACAAAATGTACGTAAGAAGAACCGGCATAAGTCTCGCATTATAATATAGGTGATACAAAATTTCTTTATGATCAATGAATCGATGATACAAAATGTATGTCGTAGGGTCCTGTTAGTTTCGAAGTAAGTTTTAGGGTCGTGTTAGTTCGCTGTAAGTTTTAGGGTCATGTTAGTTCGATGTGAGTTTTTGGGTGGCATTGGTTCGAAGAAAGTGTTAGGGTCATCCGGATTGGAATTAAGCTTTTAGACTCATTTTATCGGAATTATCATTTAATGTCGTTGAAATTCACTAGCAATTCCCTAGCATCTTGCTAATTTTTATTATATATATATATATATTGCTGCCTTAAAAAAAAGGCAGATGCTAGTTACATGACATTGGTAATTGATTGAGTTATCTAATAAAAATATAATTAAAAGTAACAAAATTTAAGCCAATAATCAATAATCAATCATCATCAATCAATATATATATATATATATAAAGTATAAGGCTATTATTCTCGTTGCTGAAATTATGAAATTGCCCCTAATTTATTCAATAGCAAATTAGCAACACATACACTGCAGATTTATTATTTTTTGTACAAAACTGAAAACTGGCGGTAAAATATTACCTCTTTATAAACGTACACTCAATAATAATCAATAACTTAACAAATAAAAAGATTAATTAATTTAATAATAATAACCTGGTAAATCCCATGGCTCATGACGACAGAAATCAACTTCAGGAATAATACCAACACATTTATCGGATCCTTGTAACTTCTTCTTCAAGTAATACGAAATCAATTCGTCGTCCGTAGGCGAAAACCGAAACCCAGGAAACAGAGAAGATGAAGCTGCTATTGATAACTGCGTCTCTCTTAACCTCTCACCGTCATTTCTTAACATCGTCGACCAATCACCGTCAACTTTTCCGTCCACGTCAGCCAACTTATCCTTCATATCTCTATCTCAATCTCAATTTCAATAGATATAGATATAGATTACATGTATTGATGAAGATGGTATAGAACCTGTGTAAGTTGAGGAAATGTATAGTGTGGCGTGCACAGGGAGATAATGATATATATTTATCTGTTTATTTATTTATTTTTAATTATATTGCACGTAATTTGCATTAATGGTTTTGGGGGGTTTATGTAGAAAAGTGGTGAAATGCAACACGTGGCCTAGTGTAAGGATAACAAGTACGATCTACGTGTCGATTGGACACGTTAGTGTTGAACCCTTTAGTAGAGACCACCGATGAAAGATTCAGCGGCCACATGGGTGATTTTATATACGAGTACCTGCATAAGCAGCTTGTCGTTCTCTCGTGTTTGAGTATTTGCCTTTTCAAAGTTTTTTATTTGTTTATTCTTGTGATTAAACGAGAATGAATATTTTAGTGAAAATGAAGAAATGAATCATAGCCATTCATTTTATAAAATTCAATTTTTCTTCTAAGTTAAATATTTCACAAATGACTAATCAAAAAATTATATAAATTGCACCATAAAAATCAGCATTCTTTCTTCTACGATTAGACATTCTCATGATATACTTTCGACGAAATTTTTTTTTGGTTGAAAACCGATAACACTTGTGTTAGTCGTTGGTAACACATGTGTTACCGGTGACTAACACATGTGTTACCAACAACTAACACATGTGTTAGTCGCAAGTAACACATGTGTTACCAACGACTAATACATGTGTTGCCTAGTTGTTGGTAACACTTGCGATTAACACATGTGTTACCAGCAGCTAACACATGTGTTACCAACGACTAATACATGTGTTACCTAGTTGTTGGTAACACTTGCGATTAACACATGTGTTACCAGCAGCTAACACATGTGTTACCAGTTTTCAAAACCCACCAGAAAATGAAAAAAGAAAAGTTCGTCGAAAGTATACCTTGTGAGATGTCTAATCGAAAAGAAAAAAATGCTGATTTTTATGGTGCAATTTTTTTATTTTTTTGACTAACCGTTTGTGAGATATTCAATTTTTAAAAATGTCAAGGTATTACTATCCTGATGAAATGAATGGTTGAAATTGATTCCTCCATTCTAACAAAAAATTTCATTCTCATTTGAACTTAATTATATTATTATAATCACAAACTTACTTACGACTCTTCCAGCCCACGAAGTGCTACTTAAATTTTATGCGTATTAATTAAAGGGTTTTGTTAATGAAAGCTATACGAGTGTTTACTACTAAAATTGTATATTCATCAAAAGGTCTATGATTTAGGTTATAAGTTTAAGTTTTACGAGGGATATATATATAGGGAAATGATTCATAGGGAAGCTTCAAATCTTGGGGAAGGAGGGAAACAAATATTAGCCCTTGATTTTTTCATAAATAAATGTTTTTAACATTCATTTGTGATGAATGTTAAAATTTGAAATTATTTGTGATTTTTAAAATTCATTTATGATGAAATCAAGGGTTGAGATTTACTTCCCTCATTCCTTAATTTGTTTGTTTCCCTCTTGATCCCCACCCTATATATATATTTGTAAATATATATTTATATTTATACTATCTAATAAAGGACAATGCAATTGATATCATGAGGCTGACTTATCTTCTTTTAAGATATGTTTAGATGCTGATGTGGCTTAATGTAATGACTCCGCTAATATCATATTGATATTGTAAATCTAAAATACTTATTTCAAAAATATTTAAATAAATAGTTAAAATCTGTTTTTAAAAAAATACCGCTCATTTTCTTAAAAACATGCAATTTACTTTGCAAACTTTTATTGATTATCTGCTTTCAGTATCACGACTATACTTTTATTGGTTTATTCCACCACCCAAAATTACTCTTTATCTTTCTTATTCATCAGATCTCTTCATTTCTATATTTTCTTCTCAAATTTCATCTCCATTTATATCTCCATCTTCAAATTCACGAATCTCTCCAAAATGTTTATTAAAATAGAGAAAAAGAGGATTTACATAAACCCTCTACGATCCCCAAAACTCTAAACAAAAGTGTATCTTATTCTTTTTCGTATTACTATGTTATCGAGTTTTATCAATTGATGACAACGTTTTGCAGGACTAAATCGATGCCTTCTACGATCTTCTTTTGTAAACGAGAGAGTGTTAATTTTATTCTTATAATCCTTATTGATTTGATTTTTTAGTTACTTTTTTATGATTTGTATAATTTTTACTTATTTAGTTTTTTGGTTATAGTAAAGATTTTTTACATTACATTCTTATTCTTCTTTTTTCCATCTTATTTGGTTCATTACATATGTATGCTAACTATTTAATAAAATGTCTAATTTCAATTTATGTAAACAAGTTTAAGTTTTATATGCATATCAAGTGTTTGATAAAATGCCTAAATTATGTGACTGTTTTTCTCATTTTACTTATGAGCTAATTATTGTTGAATAAAAGGTTCAATAAAAGACTTAGCTCTAATGGTATTTAAAAATGGGCATAGATACCAAGAAGGAGAAGCATAAAGCTGATTTTGGAGATGCTTTTTTTGTTGAATTGCTACTGATTTGTTGTTGATTCGTTGCTAAAACAGGTGTTGATTCAGTGCTGATTCGCTGCTGAAACACGCTATCTGATGCTAAAGTGTTGCATATGTTGATTGAATTAGAGTCTCTCTGTGCTGGTTGAACTAGGATTTCTCTATGCCTGTTGAACTAGGAGTGTTTGTTAAAAAAATAACTAGAATCAAAGATTTCGTATGTGACCCATAGAGTTATAAGTAGTGTTGCATTTGATGATATTTATTATATTGATTAGCATGAACTCGATCATGTGGCGATCAAGTAGTGTCACATATTTTTTCTTTTTGGTTTTTTTTCACTTTTATCATTGTTAACTTAAATCTAGCTCATAAGAGTGACACTTACTTTATTGGCAAGTACATTTGAGGTAAAAGTGGTTGGGCTTATAAATGGTTGGCATAATTGTAATTAAGGTGACATACTGTTAGAACCATTTGGGATGTACTTTTGTGTATAACTTTTAATTTGGGACAATTGTTGGGATAGGTGACAAAAGACACTATTGATACTTATTGTCATTTTTTTGGCACGGTGTAATGTTAATATTGATGATATTTTGTAAAGTATGAATAAGTTGTGTATACATTGTCAAGTCTTTTTTACATGTAAGTTTAAATTGTTGACTTATTTGTATACTTGTGATAGATGGAAAATGTATCAGCTAATTTTATATTTTTATATTTGGTAAACCCATATGTACACTGATTAATAAACTAGCATATATATATGTGTGGGGGGGGGGGGGAGAAAATAATTGTAGCTTTAATCAAAATTCAACAGAGATCAGACATAAATTAAGGGCAACACATAGAATTTCTTAGATGCATGTCTAAAATTTGTAATTGAAGTCCTAAAGCTCTTGTTGTTGTTTCTCTTGACTAAATTTGGGTCTTTCATGAGGTGATATTTGTATTTTATACCATTGACTTAACGGAGATAGTATAATTTTGTGAGTCTCATTGTTGTCGTTAATATCTTCGACTATGTATATATAATTTATATACCATAGTTAATGTTTAGATAAATAGAGTTTGTTAGAGCATACAGAGTGTTAAATCAAGTGTTACAGTATCAAGAAGAACATTGCTGCTGAAAAAGTAAAGAGTGAGAACTATATTCAAAATTATATTTTTGATTTTTTTTGTTAGAAAATTCAAATAATTTAATAAATAAAAATAAATAACAAATTAAATTAAACAAATAAACAAATTCATTAAATATAAAAATAAATATTAAGCATTTCCAGAACCTGAATCCGATTCAAATCTCAACTTCATGCGAATCATCTTTTTATGTCTTTCTATTATTACTTTGTCTCATCCCGACAAGTGATCCATCATCATAGTCAAAATTCGAAGTTGTATTTCGAGTCATCAAATGAAGCCCAAGACGAAGCGCCGGAACCGAAGGTTGTTTTCTGAAATATTGTTTTCCTTTCTTTTCCCCGTAGACGTTGGAACTAATCATTACCAAATAGCGGCATTCGGGTTCTCTTCATTTTTTGGTTCCTCGTCCAAATCCAATTCATCTAAGTGCACCGTCTCCCAGTGTTTTGAGACGTTCCGCCTTTCGACGACAATGGGATTGTGAGTGAACCACTTTTGGCGGTCCTTCAAAAAGTTCCACGGTTGAAAACTTATATTATGCCCCCACCCGAATCCGCAAGTCATCGGCACCTTTTATGCCTCTTTCTTGTGATTGAAGACGCTTTCAAATGCCTCCCCACTTTTGGCAAGTGGCGTTGAGTTTCTTCCATTTTATGGTCCACGCATCTTTAATCTGAATAAAAGAGTTGTTGGAATCTTAGGAAATGGCAATCCAACTTTGAGTCAATCATAGTTCATCCTCCTGTTCCTATACGCTTACATTGTTGTAAACTTTTTTCGGTTTTGGCTGTGATAGTCCAATCTTTGGTTGTTTGCCTTTCTTAGACCTATTTCATATGGAAGTTTGGTGTAGCTACCTCGTCTTCCACCAATTAAATGTCGGGTCGTTGTGTGAAGGGTTGTTGGATGTTTTGTGATGCTTGCCACATTATGAGAAGTCGGGTATTTGATAGGATGACATTTGTCGAATTTGGTATGGAGTACCAAAACCGAGTATGTCAAGTTGCGGGTTTGAAGATGATGAATGCTGTTAAAATGGGTTCTATTGGGAGTGTAGGTTGTACAGATTGTTTGACATTGTGAATTATAGTAAATAATAGAGTTTTTGAGTTATTGAAGTGCATTTGTAGATGAGAAAGAGTGTTTTGATGTGTTTAAAATTATGTTTGAAATGTGGTATTTATAGATAAAAAATAAAGTTTTAAATATATATATATATATATACAATGGCGTAGCTAGAGATTTCAATTTGGGTGCGCCAAGACAAAACAAACACTAATAAGGTGGGCCTCTCATGCTTTATTAAAAAAAATGTTACTAAACTCTACATATTTGTACTAGATTCTAAAATTTTTGAGTGGGCCTAGGCCCTTTTTAGGTCCATGGTGACTACGGCACTGTATATATATATATATATCGTTGGAGAGCCATTAGAATATATGTTTATTTATTTTTAAAATAACGGTTATATAGCTGTTGGTATAAGTAAAAGGCAGAGCAGTGTTTCGAGTGGGACGCCATCACTGAAATGCAGTTCCGGAGTAACTGAACGCTGTTGGACAGTAAACGGGTACGCTTCCTCACTACTATGTGTGCTCTTTAGGTCCTATAGTATAAACTATAAATTTTTATGTGTATTCTGAAACTTTAATAACAGTCTTTAACTTTATCCCGCAGTAGTGTATTATTCACCATGGTCGTTACGAATTTTGGCAGTGGCAGTGGTGGGGGGCCCGTAAATGGAGATGAGTACGTGTTGTAAACGGGTAATGACTAGTATAAACTATAAAGTGTGTGTTCTTTTTAGATATTGAGTATGTGAACTGTACTAAAATATTCATTTATTTATATAAGAGGAAATGAAAAATAGGTGAATGTTTGATTAAAAATAGGATAGGTAAATGAAATAATGGAGATTACATTTATGCATGTCGGCACGTGGTTTCCATACTCCCTAATCGCTACACAAACACCAATCCAAAAATGGGCTTTTGAGTTACCTGAGCAATAAATAAACTTGAAATATAAAAATAAAATATGAATTGATACTGTATATCTGTTTTAGCAAATGGATGCTTCTGGAGTGCATTTAATTTCCTTGGTATATTCGACGTTTTATGAAAGAGTGTAGTTATATACGTATATGGATGTTTGCTGCCATAAAATGAGTTCGCATTTATATGCCATCCAATGTCAGTATTTTTGCTTCCAAAACACAAGCATAATGGTTTAGTAACAGCCATTTGAACTTGTGTCGTATAATAAGGTTTTGTGCTAGCTTGTCTTTTATTTTTTCAAAGTTACGGAATTTCTAGAAGAAAGTTTATTATTAGTTATTCAACTATGGGAATTACGGTATGTAAGACAAAAGAAAAGTGAACAACCCTCTACTTTGTTTAGCCAACACAATTGATGGAAACTACTTCGATTCCATCACTGAAAGATATGCATATTCTATAGCATGAAATGTTTACGATACTAGATTATATTATATAATAATGTATTAATATAATATTATATTATAAATTTTATGCTTATTATTTTTAATTATAAAATAAACTACATAAATCATGTACGTGATTGTTCATTCTTATACAAATAAAATATAAAATGTAGCGAGATCAAACTGCCCGTCCTTGTAAGCAGGTTAAATAGAAAACAACAACACGGAATCATAATTAAAATTTTCGTTTGATAAAATTTACGATCAATCCCTTCTTCTCTCAAGATCAATGTTTTAAAAACTAACTTCTTACCAGACCGATCAGATCGTAAGTTTCGGTCAGATCGGTTATTGACTTTTTTACTTCTCACTCTTAATCATCCCCTTCTCTCTCTCTCTCTCTCTATATATATATATATATATGTTAAAATGAAAAAGGCTAAATATTGTAAGAACATATGAAGGATTGTAAAATCACTTTTTAAATATCCAAAATACATTATTTTAAATTCTTCGTAGCTCCTTATTCAAATAACTTTTAAAAGCTATTTTTCAAATATAAAAAATTCAACATTTTTTTATAATTATATTTTTTTATTCATACTAATCACATTTTATAACTTGATAATCACATAAATAATATATAATTATTAAGGTCTAACTTGTGATTATTTCGAACACATGATAATCACATTATATTAGAGAATAATTAAATGTGATTATAATGTTATATTTTGCGATTATGTTAAATAATCGCAACAGTAACAACTGTAAGAAAAATTCGATATTTTTTTAATATTTTTTATTTTTATTTTTATCATAGTTTTCAAAAAGTTATTTTAGTAATAATAATTAAAATATTTTTATAAAAAAATATGTTTAAAATAACTAGAAAGTGTTTTAAGATCATCTTTACATTTTTTATGATATTTAATTTTCTTATTTAAATCCTCCCGTACCCGTATATATATAGTTATATGTAATTATCCCTTTATAAAAGTACATTTAATTTATTTCTCTAGATGAAAAATACATTTTATATACCTTGAGTAAGCCAATCACAGAGCACATATATAAACCCCAGTGAGAAGAAAACATCAAAGCCCTCACCCAGTCACCTCCTCTTCCTTGCGGCCTTCCCATCGCCCCCACCTCGGTGACCGCACCCATGTCCGAATCGGAATCGGTTAACATCGACGGCGACTCATTTTCAACGCCGATTAAAATCCCATCGGAAGCAGAAGACCACCTTGCTGCGCCCGACCCACTTCTCGGATCCGGATCTTTCATCGCTCCAAACAACGGAGTAGCAGCTGCAGCAGCATATCAGAATGTTGAATCAAAAGAAACGCCAATACCAGCAGCAGAAAACAACAAAAATAATAATAATTTAACGAAAAACGGTGATGATGAAGATGCTGATCTTGCTGCTAAAAGAGCAAGGCCTGATTGGTTGCCCGCTAATTTTGAGATGATTTTAAAGAAACGTACTTCTGGTGCTACTGAGGGTACTGTTGATAGGGTCAGTATTTCAATGTTTTATTTTATTTTTTAGGCTGGTAATGCTTATTTTAATATGCTTAGATTATGCGTACAGTTTTAAGAATCTCCGCTTATACCTTTTCACGGGGACAATTCGAACGACGGCTCAAGACCTCCAATTTTCTAGGATCCATATTTTTATATACCCTAATTATAAAGGTATAAAAAAAAAATTTACAGCCTTTAATTAGTTCTTTTTTACCATCAAAGGCCTCATTATTTTTATTTCGCTCAGCGCCTCAAATTTGCTTGGAACGGCCCTTATCTCAACCCACTAAAATCAATTTTGATTAATTGAAATATGAAAGTAAACACTTATTTAGGACAAGTCAAAATAGTAATGTGGAAGTTTGGAGTGGGATGGAGGTTTTAAAGGCAAACTCCGAAGAAAGTTACTCCTAATATAAAATTCTATTTTTTTCAAGCTGGGGTCGGTGTATTCTAGTTTCTAAATTTAAATTTTTAAAAAGGACTAATTTTGTCAAAAGAATCACTTTAGTTAAATTTCCAGTTTATAAAAATCCCAACTCTAACACCTTTCTTGATTGGATTTTTAGGTCACATTTCTAGGAAACTTTCCCTATTTAGTTGGTTATATGATTTTGATGATGTTATATGCTTTACGTAGCTAGTTTAATGAAGATTGAATTTACAAGCATACTTCTAATTGTTTTGAGGTGTTCAAAGTTTTAGGCTAAAATCTTTGATAGAATAACTTTGGCATTCTAATTAATATTCATAAATTTTGCCCCTTTGTTTGTCTATTTATTTTATTCACTGTAAACACCATTATTTATGACTAAGTTGGTTGTAGCTTTTCGTGATCGATAAAGATTCTAAAAGCTTCTGTAAATACGCTAGTTACGGTAACCTCATTGAAGACCAGGATCTGTGTAAAGATAAAGTAGTACCCGTTTTTGTTGGAAGTTATATAACACTTTTGTAATAGTAAGTAGTAACATATTGTCTACCAATAAAGAGCTGTATGAAGAGGGTACTAAAACAATAGTTGCACAGCTTTTTGTTGAATAAAAAGTACTACTGGTAGTGTATGCACTTAGCTTTAAGTAAATGAATTTGAACAAGCCTTTGGTCCCTAAAGTTCAATTAGATTAGGAAATGCCATTATAAATGTGTTAAAGTAGGGGTGTTCACCACGTAAAACTTGCTTCTTATCTTAGTTATCATTGTAAATTTGAATTACATGATGCATGAATATCCCTATGCTTTGAGGATAGTTCGTCTGTCAGTAATAACTAACACATATTTTAGATGGTGTAAAATTACTAGGATCATGTTGGATTGAAGTTGGCTATAGATGTAATGAGGATTAAGGATGGTGAGTGTATAACGAAAGATATAGCTTTTAATTAACTAAATAAGTGATGCTTTATGTAATCTTTTGTTCTTATAAACAGTTACTATATATAACTCTTTGATAATGTGATTGTGATATCATGGTAGACCTACTTTTGTGTATTACTTTTTCTGATATGATTGATGTAGGTTTGTAAGACATTGATTGAAGTCCAATTAGGTATTTCTCGACGAAAGATTATGATAATTGAGGTTACGCATTCACTCACCCTTCATGCATATAAATCCTAAAATGGTATAAGATTTAGTACCTTATTAGAAATCTCTATAGCTACCCTACTAGATTATATAGAATTCAAGCTATGCTTTGTCGTGATTACGTCTTTATTTTCTATATTAAGATTTAAGCATTGGATTTCTCACCCTTGTCATATCGAATTGGGAAAAAAGGTCAGAGGATACAAGTCAGATTTCCGTTCTGCCTCTGTATATGTTGTATGGTTATCTGTTTTGTACTTTTACTACTATACTTACTCACAATATGAACTGCAGATATATATGGCAGTCATATATCATTGATCAGTAGCTTGATTTTTGACATATAATGTTATTTTCATTTGGTTCTAAATATATGTTGATGAAGTTTGTGCATAAGTTTTTCTTATGATAGGTTTATAATGGCTACTTTTGTACGTTATGATTTGTTGCCTGAGTGCCTTCTGTAGAGTTTCTGATCTCTCAAAGGCCATGTTGCAACTTGCAAGGATATTAACTTGATATATGAATACCAAGATTGAGATATCATAATATCTTGATTACATATTTGTGTATATGTATTCATCATGCAAGTCTAAAACCTAACCTAATTGAGAAAAAACTTTTGCTATGAATCAATATCAAATATGTGAGATAAATAACCCACTAAACACCCAAGTTTTATCATGTTTTTACTTTTAATCAACGTGTTTATATCAGTCCAAATCATGTTCCCTTAAATATTTTTTGCTCGCAACAATGAAACATAGGTTTAAAGTCAATTTTACTTCACCGTGTTTATAAATGAGGCTCTCTCTTAGTAAAGACCCAAATTGTCCCATGGATTTTCCCAAAACATTTTGGTCAACGCCACATCATCTGTTGCAAGATATTGATTAGGGTTAGAAACAACCTTGTTTCCTAGTTCTGTCGCCCAGGCACATTGCGAAAGCAACCATTATCTATAGTATCAAATATAGAAGCTCCTATTAAAGTTGGATTATGTAAGTGTGTAAATTGCAGGAAAGGGATACAAGGCCTGCTTTTATACATCATGAATACACTTGTGGTGACTTCCGTATCGTTTCTACCCAATTATTTATATAGCTGACTAAGTGTGCCTGTATGACTTGTTAGTGGAAATAGATAAATTGGGCCCCTTACTTATGAAGATCATCATAGGTAACACTTGCAAGGCTTTATTTCGTACGGAAAAAATGATTTGGGTTTAAGTAGTTGGTTATAAACAACATTTCTGATATCTAACTAACAGAGCTTTTAGGGGTTTGAAGCCTCAGGAGAAATACGATAACACATTGATGATTCGATGGTCCAAATTATGATTCCCATCAATAGTTGCCATAAGATATGATTATGCCGCTTGTGTGTCTTAATCTTAGAAATAAAATGTTTATGCTGATCTGATTTGATGATTAAAAGAACACGTTTGGAATCAATCTTCCTAGATTGTAGCTTCCATGTTTCTGTTTATTCGTCTTGGCATGAAGTTCAAGTATTCGTATTAATTCTTATTTTGTGCATGTCCACTTTGAGCAGTACTATATTGCACCGTCCGGTCATCGTTTGCGCTCAAAGAGGGAAGTGCTCACGTTTCTTGAAACAGGGAGCAAGCGAAAAAAGCCATCAACTCCAAATTCTGATGATCCTGTAAGCTAATAAAAACATAGTTTTCTCTTTTGGGCAAATTTCATGTAATAGAAATTTACTTTCAGATTTTCTATTTCAGGGAATGTAGTTTCCAAATCAACATTTAAGGCCCATGTATGATATATAATCATACAAGGACCCTGTTACCTTATTTTTTTCATATTCCTTACTCGTTAATTTGAAAGTATGTCTCTATAAAGTATACAGTAAGAATTGACCGGCAATATATGTAGGTAGAACCAAGGTACTTTCAGTCAATTTTTACTTTAGGGGACATAGAAATTTATAGTATAAAGTAAGAATTGACTGGCAATATATGTAGAACGAAGGTAATATCAGTCAATTTTTATTTTAGGGGACATGAAATTGACTGAACGTAAGTTTCTTTTTTACATACAATTTGCTCTTCATAGTGCATTATTCATTCCTTTTTAGTTTATTATAATTGTGATGATGTTGTTTCTTCAGACTTCTGAGGGCTCAGCACCTCATAGTAAAAAGAAGTCTGGTGCAAGGAAAAAAGTTCATGCTGCTTTCACATTCGATTTCAAAAATCCACCACAAAAGGTTAGTTGGTGCCTGACCTATGCAACTGAGGATACTTGGTCTCCTAGCGTCGGTGATTGGAATCTACCTCTGGCTGCTAAGCAGGAATGGGCTGCTGTTTTCAATCATGTATGCCAAAACTGAACAACCAAATGTGTCGCTAGTAGGAGTTACCAATAGACAGTGTGAAATATGCAACCTTTTGTGACTATCTTTTTTTTGTTGTTTTGATGGATTACAAAGTGGTAAAGATGTAAGTTATCGACTACAGTCAACATGTTCTATTCATTACTTGATGTTGCGTTCCGTGAGTTGGGTGATTATCTTTATCATTGTTGCGGTAGAATATTCATTACTTGATGTTGCGTTCCGTGAGTTGGGTGATTATCTTTATCATAGTTGCGGTAGAATATGCAGCATGAGCTTCACTTTACATTGGGCAACTTTCAGAAAAAGAAAGCATAATGAACAAAATGCACGACTTATTTAAGCCAAATATAGTTACCTTTATAAAAAGGATAAAAAGTTCAATTTTATCACAAAATAAATAAAAGTTGGATGTTCAATTTTTCAATATAGATGTTGTAAGTCAATTTTTGTGGTGAGGCGCTTCAAATAGTGAAACAAGATGATGGTGAAACAAAGATAAATGACTCATCAATCCTTGATATATCAGTTTTATCTTAACTTAATGAGTTGCTAGGACTCTTTCAATTTGATGACTTTTTATTTTTAACTATTTTATCAAACATCCTAGCTTCTTTGTTGTTGGAGCATATAAATGCAGCTGCATCATGTCGGAATTGGTGTATTGGGATGATTTTGTTGTTTTCTTGTGAAGGGTTTGTGACTTAAATGACCATCTGATGTAATGGTCTCATGTTTTCTTTAGGTTTTGTTTTTTCATGTTTGTAATTTGTAATGGTGTGATGCATTAGCCCAACCGCGTTGCATAGAATGAAGAAAAATTGTTAGTAATTTTCGTAAGATGGTAATCAATAAACAATAATGGTCAAAAGATATTTAATCTAAAAGTTTAATATATTTACTAATTTTAACCAGCTCATGTTAGATAACTTTAAACTCATCATGATGTGAGAGTTAAATCAATTTCACCTAATGAGTTGAATCCATCAATTCTTTCACCTTTATTTTATGTTTTCTTAACATTAGATTTATCTTTGATATCAGTGGAGATTGATAGTAACAATTGGAGATTGTTAGTAATAATTTTCAAATGTCTTACTTTTATAAACTAACTGAGTTATATATTTAAAGGGGATGTTTAAGATTACTTAAATAAGTGTTTATCTGTTTGTTTTAACAGTAGATAAGTGTTTAAATAAACAATCCTAAACACCCTTAAATCATTTAGAAATGTTGTTAATATCAAACTTTTCGATATATTATTTGAAAAAGTAATATAAAATAAAACCCTTTCGTCTTTAGACTCTTCATTCACAAGTTAAGTAAAATAGTTATTATTCTTGGCAACGTCTATGTGTTTAATACTACAATGACCTTTTATCATGTTGAATTTAAGAGGAAAAAACCTGCCCCTTCTATGGACCACTAAAGATTTCTTACCGTTGTCAAAGAACCGTACAAATGCCCCCTCTGTCAAGAAACAATGCTAACGTTTCTTGGATTATTTCACGAAGTTCCAGTTTTACTTACGACAAAAAATAAAAATAAAAAATAAATAAATAAATAAAAAACTCAAATATACTTTATTATGGATTTTGATAACAATCTATTGTTAATTTATTCTACTTCAAATACACTCCGTAGCAAGCTCTAACTAGTTTATACATGTCCTTAACTCTGTCAACACTTAACTTGTCATTAACAACACTAATATTTTTAATAAGACGGTCGTTTGTTTAAAATGTTGCCGGCCCTTTTAATGCTTTGCTCGTTTTCCCTACATTATAGACACGTTACTATGAATTACTGCATCCATGTTGGTTCACTAGACGGTGTCAAACAGTGTTACCAAGCAATATATATTACATTACATTACATATTACATATTAATATTAAATAATAATAATAATAATATGTAATAAAATATTCGTTTACTTAAATAGTTAGATCCGTTAAAAAGGAAGAGTAATTTACAAACCTATCCATATACCCAAATTGCAATAATGGAAACGCGTTATTGATTGACCAAAACACAAAAGCAGATAAACAGCTAATAAAAGGAACCTTTGATATTAATTTTAATTTTAATTTTAATTTTAATTCTAATAATAATCACTCACCACACACCTCCACGACACACCACCCCCTCTTTGAGTTTTTTAATTATTTGATTTGATACCTAATTAATGTATTAACACAACTATATATTAAAGTTAATGTTAGTGGAGCAAAATGAAAATCATTTGATGCCACATGATCATATGCGTAGACACTCTGGTGTGGGTTCATATCGTACGTTACAAAATTAACAAGTTGAGTAACAATAAATCGAGTCATACTCAAGTAACATTTCTAAACAAATCGAATTAAGTTGATTCGGCTTGAAAAAAAAATCCGTTTATTGTTAAATAACACCGTATGTTTTACCTTAATTCATTTGTCTTCAAATCTAGCTAGTTGATGGGAAAACAAAACTCAATTTAGATAAACAAGCTAGCCGAGACATATTTATCGAAAAGATTTTGTTATTGACAACTCTAAAATCTTCCTATAAGAATGGATTTATGCATCGAATTTAATACATTAACACTAATTATCACTCATCAGAACCTCTATAATCACATTCTCGTCAATTTTAATAAATTTTGTATGATTATCAAGATCCACTTATCCATTTAACCTTACGCAATAGTATCTTTAGATTCCCAAATCCCATAAATAAGAATAATGAAATACATACACATATTTCGATACAATAGAATTACTACCCAACCCCACCACATACCTAACTTCACTCTATTACTATAAAACTTGCATCCTTCCATTACTTTCTTCACAACACAAACTATACTCTTCACCTCTTTTGTTCTGCAAAAACAGAACAACAAAAACCAAAAATGTCAATAATATTTCTCTTCTACAATCTCATATACTCAATCGTCCTATCTTTACTTCCCAAAAAACTCAAGCATTACCTTCCTAAACCCTACAACCAAAACCAACAACCACAAATTCAAAACACCGCCGTTACACCACTACTCGAAACATCACGACCACCTCGTTCGTCTCGCATGGATCACAACGAGCTCAACAGCATTTTCCAAATGTTCGACAAGAATGGCGATGGAAGAATAACCAAACAAGAACTCAATGATTCCTTAGAGAACATGTCCATATTCATTTCAGACAATGATCTTGTTCAAATGATCGAAAAGATTGATGTGAATGGGGACGGCTGCGTTGATATCGAAGAATTTGGTGAATTGTATAAAACAGTTATGGATGATAAGGAGAATGAAGAAGATATGATGGAAGCTTTTAATGTGTTTGATCAAAATCTCGATGGGTTCATTGCGGTTGAGGAATTGAGATCGGTTTTGGGTTCGTTAGGGATTAAACAAGGACAAAAAGCGGATGATTGTAGGAAAATGATCATGAAAGTTGATGTGGATGGTGATGGTTTAGTTAGTTTTAGTGAGTTTAAGAACATGATGAGATCTGGTGGTTTTGCTGCTATGACTCAAAATTGATGGTTTTGTAACTATAAATCTATAATCATTCAATTCAATTATGTTCATTTGTTCTTTAATCAATATTAATGATGATTTATTTATTTATCTTATTGGTTTTGTTGCCATGATTTTGGGATGATTTTGATTAAAATGGTTTATGGTGTCTTCTTTGTAAGAAGGTAAATAGGTTAATTATTGTTGATTCCTTAACTTACACAGGAACGTTATACTTAAGAAATTATTTAGTGAATTAATTTGTTTTTCTTATATTGGCTCGTTGTATTGTATATACCGCTAGGAAAAACCCTTTATATCCGAAATATTATTAATTAGCTTTTTTTTGTAAATTTGTTTGCTAATGTTTTGTTTAGGATGGTATAATAATAATAATAATAATAATAATAATAATAATAATACTTTATGTCTTAGTATAACGCGGTTTCCTGATTTTATTTACCTAATTTTTAACTAAAATTTGGACATAGCTGGCTACGTGCCGTTGGTAGTGGATATGGAGCGGGGGGAGGTCAACTTGGTCTTTTGTTTGAATACATAACAGCCAATTTTTGTGGACAAAATGATTCGTTGGTTAAAATATAGATTTTGAAGTTTTGGTTACCAGTTCAGAAAAGCTTTTTCGGTCATCCATGAGCTCTGACCAAACCCCAAACTACTCTTTTACTTTAACCGAAAGAAGAATTTCCAATTTGTAGGTGGAAATGAAAAATAATAATTAATAATTAATAATAAAAAAAATTGGTAAAATGAAAGACAATCGGCCAAATCACCTGTCACTTTACATTTGAACGGCTAGAAATGTAAACCAACCATAACTAGACGTGTCATCCACAAGTACTTTTTAGGTACCATGAGTTGCAAGTTAACAATTTGTATAGGATTCGGATTCTTTCATGTTACCGTTAACATGATAGATCATGTTATATGTTTTTAAGGGCGAAATCAAATGGACCAGTTGTGAATTTTATATGCTTTTTCTCCAAAATCACCCGCAAAGTGTATTATGCATATACACACACTTCAAATTTTGTTATTTCTCTTAAAATTCGTGTTATTTCTCCATTCTATACATAGCGTTCGAAGACTATATTTTTGTTGTACACAAACATTATTACGTGGTTTGAAAGGAGTCTCACAGTAGTTGGCCATGTGTAGTTAGGTATTTTCTTTATGAAACACCTAACAAATAAAAAAACGTCAAGAAAAACAAGTTATTGAGGTTGCTTCTAGTGGAACGTTTGTACCGAGTGATACATGTACTTTAAAAAATTGTGAGACTAAAAAAGAAGCAGATGCAGAGTGCATAAATGGTTGCAGAAATCTTACATAAATGTGCAAGAGTAATTACAATAAAAAGATGCTGAAAATGTTTGTATTTCAGTATGTATTACTACACCCTTCCTTTAACAACAGTTGATTATATACGTAAACAATGTTCTGTAACATAGGTACTTAATGCATGCAGAACAACCGTTTTGGTTTAGGTTCTTGACATGCATAATTACATCATCTAGTATATTGATATCAGTGCTTAGAGTTTACATTCATACAGTAAATTAGATAAATATGAGTAACAACTATGAAATTTTCAAAAATATAAAAAATTAAAAATTGATACAGTGAGATCACCTAATGAAGGGATTCCATGTTGGTAGAATGTAGTTACATAATCAAGACTGATTCAATGATGCTTTCGAAGATACTCTCTTGATCTTATGTCAGCCTACAGTCGAAAAAACATAAACTATGAGTAATTAATTTTTGCTATCAAAAAATATACTCAACAAGATTGATTGACTGCAAGATCTGTACATGTGGTAAGAAATTACAGAGTGGTTATGAGTAACAATTATATATATTGTAATTAAGGTACCATGAAACTTTTAATTGGGATTTAAAGGCAAGTAAATGGTTATTGTTATGCACAGAGCTTAATTTAACAACTTCAAGGAAACTCTATTTTTACCTGCCTAATGGGCTCTGGTACACGGTATCTGCATGTTCTTTTGACAACTTTAACAGCAGAAGCAAGTGATACACGGTGACCAACTGAAACAAATATTGGTTTAAAGGATCCGCTACTTGAATGTATTGCCTACACGACAAAATTATAATAATAAATAAATAAATAAAAAGATAGATAAACTTCCATTTCCTACTGATCCATTCATAAGAAAAGACCATGCATTACAAAATTATAATAATAAATAAAAAAAAAGATAGATAAACTTCCATTTCCTACTGATCCATTCATAAGAAAAGACCATGCATGGGGCAAAATCATAACCGCCTCTTCAATTAGAAAATCACAATTAAAACCGCATTTCAAACAAAGTGACAAACATCAAGAGATATAAATATATATAAAGGTTTAAAGGATTAAAGTTATATATTCAAATCTCTTACGGCTCCCAAAGTGTTCCCTGAGTCTCCAATCAAAGAGATGAAGTCTACGTTCAAGTTCTCTTCAGCTTCCAGAAGCTCCCTTACTCTGGAGTTAGTAAGACCATCCACGTGATGCAACTGATAAGGCAAAAAAGATAAGATACTCACTAGACTTTCATATTCTTTTTTTTTTTTTTAAAGATTCCTCAATAAGATTTTCATCCACATACTTCAATTTCAAAATCATGATTCATGTGCATTCAATTGAGAAGGAATTTCATGAATCTAAGTGGTCCAAAGTCCATAAAAATCTGGATAGTATGTTGTTTAAATCGAAGAAGTTAAAAGTGGGTTACCCAAATTAAAGATTCACGCATAGTATGTTGCCCCAACATACATTTTTCCCAAACGATAGTTACATAAGTCGTATTAACCGTTATAAACTTTAGAAAGGAAGATGACAAGCACTGCAGGGTAAAAATTTCAAAGATTGCGTGGGTAAACTAGGACAAACAAAGGGTGAATCCATAAGTTTCTTTGATATGACTTACATTCTTGCCTATGCCAATTGTAGGCAGATTAGCCAGAACCCCAAGATGGCAAGCTGACCCAAATCCTACATACAAAAGATTCACGAAAAAGTTTAGCAACTGTAGGGTGTTAGCAGTTAGCAATACGGTGGAAGAAGAAAAAAATGCAACTCATTGTATCACATCCAGAACCAACAATAAAAGGAATGCAACCCCACAACAACAATAGTACTAATTTCACATTCTAGAAAAACTCTATGCTACTAATTTGAAAAAACACCATTTGTTGTAGATTTATGATTTGCCATAAGCCATCTTTAGACTCTGGATATAATGAAGTGTCAAACACAAATATGGTAAGTAGGAAGTTATATTAACAAATGAGAAAAGTAACTGTATCCAACAAAACATCAAAAATCCTGCGTTCTTACTTAATGGGGATCTAAAAGAAGACACTAAACATATTTATTCACCAAGAATTGTCCAGAGAATAGACTACAGAGATATCTTTAACAGAAACACATACCTCGAGGATGAAGTATTCCATTTCCGTCGATCATTAACAACTGAGTACAAAAGGCACAAAAAAACATTTTTTAGAAAAAAAACACAGAACAGATTTAATATCCAGCTTCATAGTGTAAACTTGATAATGCGAGTCAAATTCACTTTTGGCAGCTGTAAAAGTTATAATTAAAACACATGGTGCAGTAGAAGCTCACTACGGTCAAAGACAATCACCTGAGGGTAGAAAGGATGCGAACCATTCTGCATTTTTTTCAAAAGTTCCAGAAATATTGGAGCCTGATTACAGTAAACAATTTAAGTCAGTAGACAACTTAACTTGTCAATTTTAAGCACTCAATTTAACTCGTGAAGAACTCTACAACAAAAGAAAACCGGGAATTCAGCGCCCATGTTAAGCAGATATGACATTAATAGGGAATAAATGCATCTTGACTGCAATCTAATGAATTTAGTGCCCATGTTCACCAAACATACTCTTACTTAACTTCCTCATTTATGCTACAGTATTGTAATGGCAATACATTACATCAATTAATGAAAGTTTACCACAAGTAAAAATACTAGTAGCAACTAACAATTAATCTAATTAACAAGTGAAGTATATCAAAATCAAGTAAAAACCTGAAAGGACTAAGTGCACAAAAATGTATCAATATATACCAACATACTTCCAGACAATCTTATGTGTATAATAAGCACTACCAACTCTTGCTATTGTATGTATCTGACAGATAATGATGACGTGGCAGCTTATACGGACATAAGTCACTAGATGCATCAAAAAATAAGATGAAAGTTTATCACACATAAGACCGTTTACACTACATACGGTTATGACGAAGTTAAAAAACAAACCTCCCTGAATGCAAGAAAACCAGGAACATACGGAACATCAATCGAAACGATAGCCGAATCCTCATAAACAACATCAAGAGTTTTAAAATCCAAAACAACTAGAGTTCCACAACCTACAGATGGATCATCTTTTGAAAAACTGATATCAACTCCACCTATATATTTCAAAAATTCTGATCCATTACTGTTTTCTGGTTGCCCTAATTTCCACGTGTAATGATCTTCAGTGATCAAATTCTTCTTCAACGAATCCTGAGCCCTAATTCAATCGAATTGAATTGATTATCTGAAATTGAAAATGTTGATGAATTAATGAGGTAAGTGAATTAAATGTTTGCTTACTCAATCCATTTGAGAAGATCATGATCGGACAAATGAGACGATGCAGATGACGACGATGTAGAAGGAGGGAACAATTCAACTGTAGATGCTATCTCCATGCAGAAGTTGTAATGTTAGATACAGTGTTAGACATACTCATATACCAAATCAATTCACTAAAATCTTATTTTGATCGGATATTACTCAAAATTATACGTACAACTGAAATGAAAAGTCAATTTTTACAAAAGTCAAAATAAAATAAGATACTTTTCATCATAAATTAGTGGGAGAAGTCAATTTTTACAAAAGTCAAAATACAATAGGGATACTTGCATCATAAATGAGTGGGATATACGCGCTATGCAACGAATAAACTAGTAGAATATTCGTGTTTTACAACAAACATAAATAAAACACATGGTGATTATTGACCACGTGTCGTTTTTTTAGAAATACGGAATTAATGCACCTCAATATGAGTAGTCTAATAGTAACACGTCTGGTTATTAATTTTCATGTTGATTTTAAAAAAATGTAGCACTGTTCTTACATATTATTTGAAAATTCAAATTGTCATGTTCTTTTATTTTATATAAATCAAAAGAGCCTCAAAATCATCATTAGTATCAAAGCTAGATTAAATAACATTTTTTGTATACAAAAAGTATCTTATACAAAACTAATTTATTTATGTATCATAATATATTATTATTAATTATTAATCATTTCTTTAAACAATAATTGAATATTTGTAAGATGGGAAATAAGTACATTTACATGAAGTGATATCACATTTACTTATAACTCTAAACTTAATTCATCTAGTAACAACATAAGGCTAACACTATATATTGGCTGAAATCTTTTTAATCAACTATAACGAGTTATAAAAACAAGTTGATCTTATTAAGTCATATATTTTTGAAAACTGGACTGGTTTTACCAAAAATTAAACCGCATTTTCACATCTATTATAGCAAGAAAATAAAAAAAGATAGACAATGCATGACAAATTGATTAGTGGCACGTGTCACCTTCGCTAACATAGTAGTTTTGCCCCTGGTATCCGTTGATTTATCAGTCACAGTTTGGTGATTTTCCACGTGATATCTACAGCTTAAAATGCAAGCCCGGATTTCTCATCATCCATTAGTAAAAAGTTTGAGTATTCTGATCGGATGTTCATGCAACAATGGTCGGACTCATATCGTAATGCGTTGGGACAAAGTGTTTAGTTCATGTATAATGCCCTTTTCAAATTACGTTTACTTCAACTGAATAATCATCCACTGGGTTAATAATGGAGACAATGCAATGAGGAGAGGTTGGAATGTCGAAAAATGTAGTCACATGACCTTCAACATGATTTTGTGAAGTAGAGAGGGAAGAGAAAATGGGCAAAAGAAGAATAATGATCTACACCGCAATATAAGCAGCCATCCACGATAAGAAGCAAGGCATACTGCACTTTGAAGATCTAAAAGTTCTTGTCTGTAGGTTCTGGTTCGTTTAGGTTATAAATCAGACACTCGGGATGGTCGGTTCTGTGAAACAATAGCCATGGGGGTCCAGAAGATTCGTTTTCTGCTTATGCAACATACGAGGCATCTCAAAACTCTCTATAGACTCCATGAAAACATAAAACTTCAAATATATCAGTTCGCCTGGCAATGACAGATAGAATGCCCGTAGAAGTTCCCGTGTCACAGCCACAGCCTTCGCATGTGCCACAACCTCCGAATGTCCTAAAGCCTCCGCATCCGTTTGTGCCATAGCTTCTGCCTATGCCAAAGCCTTCGTATTTGAAAAAATCGTCTTTAGCTCATTGTTCTTCCAGTGCGGACTCATCGGTATTATGTTCTTTTGTTACAGGTGCATCAGTGGAATGACTGATTTAGACGTGTCATTTTTTAAATTAGTTTTTTTTATCTTCGTTTGTCAGATGATGATGGTGTGATGATGATTTAAGTATTATAAGAATGAGAAAGATTTTGATCAAAATACAACAACACTCATTGTGGGTTTAGTTTTGAAATTAGTCAGTGATTGGATACGGTGATGAATGTCGGAATTGTTTTCGTGGCAATCATAATGCATATCCATCTCAAAAAGTTTAAAGTCTATGTTTACCTCTAACATAGTTCACCAACGATAGTTTAGATCATTCAACGCATACGACTTCTCGTAGCAGAGAAACCGACAACTTCGTTCGCATAAACACTACTCAGCCTCCCATTTTCTTTGTACGTTAACCCGCAAAAAGCAACGTACTCATTATCATCAAGAAAAAACCCGTTTTCCTCACATAGTCTCCGGAACACGTCTTTTGAATAACAAAAGGGGAAGATCTTGGTATCTGCCAGGGGCGGAACATTGATCAAATATCACGGGCTACACAAGTTTTTCATGTAATACTAACTAAAATAAAACAATTAAAAAGTATGGTTTCAACAAAATACATGACTAGAATCAACTACAGAGATTATAGAAGTAGTTTAATTTTGTTAGATTGGAAAATTATAAGAACCGGACCAAATATAACGGGTAGTACAAAATTTTCACATGAAATTAAATAAAAAAAAGCAACTATAAATGTGGCAATGTAACGAAATATATTGGCTTAAATCTTTTTAATCAAGTATAACGGGTTATAAAAAGAATTTGAGCTTATTAAATCACATAATTTGAAAACTGGATTAGTGTTACCAAAAATTAAAGTGTAGTTTCACATCTAATATAACAAATAAAATAAAAACATACACAATGCCACATTCTTATCCAAAGTCAAACAAATTTGAAGTTTAAGACAATTTCAACTTTGACTACAAGTTATATATATTAATCCATTTCAACTTTTACCATATTTTGACTTATTCGATGCATAATTGTATTAAATTAAAACTTTTAAAAACTAGGATGTTACAAAATAACATGTAGGACTGTATTTTAATACATGAGCCAAGAAAATGTATAACATGATCAAAGAGAAGCTTGTTACCAATGAAAACGACAACAATTTGAATGCGATAGTAACTCTATTCCGTATCACTAGGTTTACATAAATTCTGACAACACGTTCGTTTATATAATTTAGGTTTCGATTCGTACGTTCATTCTGCTTGGCATAGTTCTTCGTAACATAATTATTATTATCAATATCTTGTGTACCCTTTGACAGATCATGAATTTGTGCCACAAACTCATCGTACAATGACTTAAAACCATTGAATTGTCGAAATGGTTTACCCCTCGTGCTTGCTCATAGTCATACTTACCATCCATAATATATGATTAAACAAATCCTTCAACAAAGAGAAAAAAATAGAAACACCAAATTAAATAATGGTTTTGATTATCGAATATTATGTTTTAACCAGTACAAATTAAATGTAACTAGATAAAGAAACATCAATGCATCCACATCTTAAATGCAGGACTAACGGAAGAAAGTAAATAGATATACAAAAAATTAGTTGATCAAAAAATACAACAATCCAAAAATGTGAGTTATTCAAAACATAATTGAGTATATTACCTAAAATTGCATGAGTATGATAACATATTGTATGAAAATCTCTACATATGGTTCGATTCTTTCTGCTACTAGATCTCCAGAATTTCTGTAATGTGTTGTTTATGTGTTTCAATCGTGTATGAGGATTATATATTGTATGTATATATATATATATATATGTAGTTGAGTATTAGTCGTAATAGTGGAGTGGATTGCAACAGGATGAGTAGCATGCGAATACGACCCCAACTAGGATTTATGTTTTAAATTCAGATGTAAGTGTATACACAACATAAACCCCTTACTTTTGTTTCTTGACAACTTTCACCTCATACCTCATTTGTACTGGTAGATGACCCGCGCTATGTGACAGATATCTTTTTTGGAATTGTGATTAACCATCATTTTATTTGTAAGAATAAAATGTCTTAAATTAAAGAGATGATAAGATACGATGATAATCATAGTATGATGTAATACTTCATAGTGGCCAGGTCAGCTTGGAAATCTTTTATTCGAATTAATATCGCTTTAAGGAAAATGTATCAAAAATCCGAATTTGGTATGAAAACCCGGTTTTTGACCCGCCCGTTTGGTAACTGTTTTTCCAACAGTTTTGGAAACGTTTGAAAAACGATTTTTTGGTCAGTTTTCATTCATACGAATTTATGGTACGGTTTCATAACATTCGAACATATTCGTTCTTGAAACATTGAGTTTTATCCTATTGAACTTTCGATTGTACCATCGAAATACTTCAATCTGAAAGTTTTTCACGACTCTCATTGCATCCAAGTAATCGAAATCCCTATTTTCTAACAGGTTTGATGTTCCAATGGCTTCCTCCAAGATCGACTAACAAATCTACAAGAATTGAACCCGTGTTGCATGGATTTTATCACTGACTTACAAAGTGGGCACGTCGAAGAAAAAATATCAACGCCTCTAGCAGCCAGATTCGTAAGGGAAGGCAGCCTGTTGTTCCACATTCTCCTGCCACAAATGTTTACTTCACGATTCCCCACATATACATCATTTTAAGGAAGCTTATCACTGAACTTGTTTTTGATTAATTCTATAAGAATCTCCACAACAAACTTACCATCCAAGTTGCGTCTCCAGGACTGGTTGGATCAAGAAAAAGCCATGAATACAGAAGATCTTGAAGGACAGTAAGCTCATCTAAGTCAATGGGAATTTTCTTTTGTGTAGATCGCATGCATTATGATGGGGTCTGAATTAAACAATTGGTTTTTTGTAATCTTCAAGACTCGTAAGTTTATTTACCAATTTGAGTTAATGGACTTAGAGAACTCATGCGCTTAAACATATAATTAAGCTCTTAAGCCAGTAAAAAACTTGTCTAACTTAGCCACTCAGAAGTCAGAACCTAGAAGGCTAGAACAAGTCACAAACCGAGATACTCATTTGAGGCCCATTAACATGGCCTGCTAAGTAAGCAAACAAAATTATTTATTTGAAATTGGCCTTACATTAAATAACACCACAGTTTTTTCGCCAATAAAAACTTCATGACAATGTTTCGGTTTGCAAGAAGCAAAAGTTTAAATGAGTCATTGGTTCATGAGAGATGGAAAATATGAATAGCAGTTTGAAAATTTTATAATTTGTTGTGTTTGAACCGTATTGAATTGAACTTTGTAGTGTCATTCGCTAATCATCGATAGTTCTCGTAACTAATTTTGGATTAAATGCTTGTTGTCTTTTCTTATCACCGCGATGCATCGAGCCCCTATAAAGATTAAAAAGAGTAATAGTACTGTGGTGGCTTGGTTTAGTTTCATCATAAAGACATCCAAGTGCCTTGTTTCCATCATGCTTCAAAAAAGACATGTTGAAAACATATCATCCTAATTCTAATATTTTTCAATCCCTTAATTGTATTGCAAGCTTTCATAATCCCCATGTTTTAATTTAAGATAAAATATTGTTTGTCTAAGCATAAAATCTTTTAAATAACCTCCAAAACATATAAACATAGTCCTAATCCTAAAACAACAAGATAAAACACTCAAACCTGGCTATATGCGGTTTGAAAACACAATAAACTAATATTTACAAATGCAAAGCAATCCAAAGTTATAGGTTAACCGTGAAAATAAATGAAATCCAAGTGTCACTCTTCAAATAACTAAACATAACCGAAACAAATGGTTTCTAGAATAAAAGTCACAAATCATATCATTGAGATCGAAAAACCATGGATCGATTGATTGAGCTCACCTTCATATATGTATTCCCAAGCTTTGAAGCTTGTCACAATCAGGAGTTAACTTTTCAGGCTTTAGTGAACGCAAATAAAGTTGAACACTGCAATATCGCCGTTCCATATATATGTAATCATTGACGATAGTGTCCTCAATTTGAGCACGCCCCGGAGTCCCTTGAGGATATTTCTTATTAAACTTACCAATTGATTTCACATAAAACTCAATTCCATATTCCTTGGTCTTCATCGGTATCTTATAATTCTCAGTTGGTTCTAAATAATATGTAGCAGTGTTTATATATAAATAATCCCAAAGAGGAGTCAGCATAAACACAACGAATATCAGACCTAGAATCATCCTTTTAGAACATGTCATTGGTTTCCATGTTACTTGCTTTTCATTAGTATGAGAAATATTTATATTTGGGTCTCGATTCAAACACTCAATCTGCTTGGCATAATTCTTCGTAACATTAACCTTCAATGGATCAGGAATTCCTAGCACAAACTCATCATATGCCGACTTAAAATCATCGAAACGTTGATGATGGCTTACTTGTGCTTGCTCGTACTCGTACTTACCATCCATGATGATTTAATAAACCCTTGAAGATTCAAAACTTAATTGAGTGTATATATTACCTGAAATCGCACGAATGAAAATCAGTACTTCTATTCTTTCTGCTACTCTCCGAATTATTGTAATATTTTGCGCCTAGTAATTATGTGTTTTAATCAATTATGAGGAATATTTATATGTATTTATAACAATAACAATAACAATGGACTATATATGGTAGGATTGCAACAGGATCTGAGTTGCATACGAATTCGAATACAACTCGGATTCACTATTTTTAATATGGCAAAACAAAACCCCCTACTTTTCTCTCTTGACAACTTTTACCCCGTACCTCAATTTGCATTGTTATTTTTTGTTTACAAATATTGTTGCTCATGCTAACATAAATGTCGGCCGTTATGATATTTGGAAAGCGGCATTATAGGGATCGCATATCATTTACAAATTTATAATTCATGATAATTATGAAATATTAATACAATAGTATATCTTTTATCTTAAGTAATAATAATAAAATAATAATTATTATTATTATAATGCAAATGCTTCATAAACTTAATATTTTAATATTTATAACCACTGAAATATATGAAATAAAAATTAAAATTCTGTTAACAATAAAAATGCACATCACAAAAAAGTGATGACATGGATTACAAAAGCTTGGTGAATGAAGTTGTATAAAAAGAAAATTATTATGATTTTTAGATGTAGAATCGTACGTTACATATGCTCTAAAACCAAAAGCCAGATAATAATAATAATAATAATAATAATAATAATAATAATATAATAATAATAATAATAATAAAAATATAAAATTATCCATGAATCAACTTGAAAACGATTCAGATAAAGCAATACGTTAATATTTTATCGTGTGGGGTAAGTAGCATGTTACATGCTTGGGCCAACTAGGCACTCGCATTTGGTCCCAATGAAAGAGGTATTTTTGTGGACCATGAGTCCATGAAATTTACTTTGTTACTAATTAAAACATGAAAAAATATTTATAATAAGTTTTTCAATATAAATAAATATTAATATAATTGAATTTGGAAAAAGTTTAGTGTATAATCAAAACTTGGTATATGAATTGCATATTATTGGTAAATTTTTATGAAAAAAATCATGTTGACAGGCTAACACTTATTTTTCTTTCTAATTTTACATTTCATAAATAAATAATCTGATACCATCAGTGATTTCTTTTTACAAAACAAATTAGGTACTTACACATCATGCGTCATTAAAAGGCAATGCAGTGTGAGGACATGCACTATTAAGACTAAGGGTGTGTTTGGGTGGCGACTTTAAGACTTATAAGGGATCAAGTTTCTAGTTTTAGTAATCTTTTAACTCTTATTAGTTAAGAGGTCATTTTGATAACATAAAAAAGATGAGAATTATTATTAAAAGAAAAACACTTTAAAATTTTTTAAAATATAAGATTTTTCAAATAGCTTTTGAAAAGAATTCTCAATCATTAAACTCTTCAACTGTAACTAGTTTGTTGTCAAATACACTTTAAAAGAATTGGAGGACTTGTTGCCACATATGTACCACGTCACCAAGACATATCAAAAACTTGTATCATTCCTTTCACCACTTAGCGAAAAACTTTGATTTTTTTGAATCTTATGATAAAATTTTTAACAAACTAAAAAGAAAAATAAAATAAATAAAGTACACGACCCTTTTTCTTGTTTCTCACTTCTTGCAAGGACGAAACCTCCAAAGATGCGACGGTACGGCCGTCTATCCTCGGTGGAAGACGCCTTTAAAGGAGGCACCATAAGTATTGCTCTTAAAATAAAACTCATTGTTGAAAAATTTATCAATAGTTGAGTTTTTAAATTGTATATTGATTTGTACAATTTGACAATTTGATACACACCATAACAAGTCAATAACACTTAATGAAACATATGAATACATGATTGTGATATCCACATCAAGTTTGATGCTGAGGATATCACAAACTTAACACCCAACTTGCTTTAAAACTGAACAGGTTTAAAACCATCCGGCAGCCGGCAAACACTTTGTCTTTTTCATTGATTTTTATATACAACTAATGTTAATTATATGTCATTTTAAAAGCTATATTATCAACGTACAATATTAAACCAGTACCATATTATACCGAACCGACGTCCATTTTTATATTATTAAATAAAGATATTATATATTTGGAGGCTACCTAAATATATCATTTTGTTTCTGTAAACCACTTATATTTGAAAATGATTTTGTAGGTCATCCAAATTTGTATATCGTTTCATGTATATCAAATTGGACTAAAAACTCATAAAAAAATGGTAACGGGCACAACTACCCCTATCTTTGTTAATTAACATTATTTATATTATTTTAGTTTTATTCAAATACATAGTTATCTGTGTCATTTTACACTTTTTCGATGAACTTTTAGTTGAATTTGATGTATATAGAACATACAAATTTGAGTGGCCTACAAAACTATTTTCAAATATAAATGACCCTCAAAAATTAAATGATATATTTGAACGTTCTCCGAATATATAAATCTCCCGGAAATAAATATAGACACGTTTGGTGTCGACTAGATAAAAAAGAACAGAAAAACAAAACACTTGACTTGGGTCCCTTTCTATCTTCTCTCCATGCTCAGATCACCCCGGTTTCTTAATTCTTCTGTTGACTTCACGTCTGTCTCAAACTCTCTTCAACTAATTATTCTTCATAAACACATTGTTCAATTCTCTAGGTAACACATTTCCACGATTTCCCTTTGCTTCTTTCCTTTTTCTCACTGCCATTTGTCATCTCCTTGTGTACTGTTTCATTACTATATTATTGATTATTACATTAACTACCATAAGTGATTAAGTTCTTCAACATACCCATCAAATTATGCATATTTATACATCAATTTAGCTGAAAAAAGTTAGTGGGTATTACATAGATTGGTTTAAGTTTGTATTTTTACTTCTGGGTATTTCTCTGTTTCCACTTTTTTGTCGGTGTTGATGAAAAAGTTCAGCTTTTTATCCTAATTTGAAGGAAGTCTTGAATTCATCTAAAGAATCTTGATTTTGGATAAGTACTTTTTTTAAATTTGTGGGTGATGCATATTTATTAAAAGAAATGGCTACTTTGGTTCCTGGTATATTGTTAAAATTGTTGCAACATATGAACACAGATGTTAAAGTTGCAGGTGAACATAGGTCATCATTATTGCAAGTAGTGAGTATTGTTCCTTCTTTAAGTGGTGGTGAATTTTTAAAAAACCATGGGTTTTATTTGAAGGTATCTGATTCTTCTCATGCTACATATGTGTCTTTACCTGATGAACATTCTGATCTTATTGCAAGTGATAAGATCCAATTGGGTCAATATATTTTTGTAGAGAGGCTTGAGTCAGCCTCTCCTGTACCCGTTTTACAAGGTTGTCGGCCTATCCCTGGCCGACACCCTTGTGTTGGTACACCTGAAGATATTGTAGCTACAAAGTCTTTAGGATTCCTTAATACTAATGGTAGTGCAATGAGTTCTAGTTTGGGTTCAAAAAAAGGTAGACATAAGATTGATCATTTAGATGTTAAGATCAGTACACAAGTTTTGGGAAGATCTAAATCACAAATAACGAATATGGCGGTGGATTCGATTGAAACAAAGCGGTTGAAAGCAAAATCGTTTAATTCTCATGGACTCTCTTTGTCTTCCAAGAGTTATTATTCAGTGTCTAATTCGTTTGAGACGTTCTCTAATGGGATTAAACAGCAGTCTAGGATTAAAGGATTAGATAAAACGATCGGTAGTTTAAGTTTTGGTGGAAGAGTAAATCCTGCGTGTGGTGCGACTTCAAATGTGAAGAAGTTTGGGATGGGAAGCTCCCTAAGGAATTCTTTTCAGGGTATCGATTTGGGACAAAAGGCACATAGGAAGAGCTGGGAGGGTAATATGGATGTGAAGATTCCAAGACTTGATGTCACTAAGAAAAGTTTGAAGTCTGAAGCTTCGAATACTTCTGTGAGTATTGTTTTTTTCGTTTGGGTTTTCGTTCAAGCATATAAAGGTGGCAATTAATTTGGGTTCTTTTTATCTATTATCTTCAGTGGGTCAAATGGGTCTGTTTTTAAAACTTAGCTGAAAACGAAACAAGTCAAATGGGTTCCAAAGGACACCAAAAGTGTTCTCCAATGCTTAAAACCTCATAAAACACTTTGTTAAAGACGTTTATATTTTTACAACAGAGTTGTTATAGTTGTACTTATGAATTAATTCCTATGATCAACCACATCTCCATTTTTCAAAATTCTGTGTTCTTATCGGTTCTCGTTTCTAACCTACTCAATGTATGTAATCTTGTGATGCAGACTTCAAGAAAATCGATAAGTGAAAGGATGCCATATAAAGTGGATAACAATAAAGTAACTTCGTTCGTGAAGTCATCAAAAGATGAAAGTAAGGTTCACACACCTTCAAAGAGTGTTACTAAAACTGATGATTTGGTTGATCATAATCATTCAAGTAAGCAAAGAATATCATCTGGTAGGATATCAGCATCAGAGGTTTCAAGTAATCGATTACCAGGAAATATGATGAAGGTTTCTCTTAGTAATAAGAGATTAACTGATGGAAGCAGTTCTTGGTCTTCACTCCCATTGGTTGTTGCAAAGCTGGGAAAGGTATGTTCTCGACTAACTACTTATTAGATTAGTTTTATACTAGTTGCAACAAAAATGATGGTCACAAGATAGTGTATAATCACTTATATACCCCTTTTCGTATCTGTTAAAGTAATCAAAAAATTTCAATTAATCGACATCAAAGTGATTACTCTTAACTTAAGAAGTGAACATCCAAAGACTATTATCCTGTGCCACATTTTATTACGGTTGATTTATTTGATTCTGTTTGTTGAATATGATAATCATCTTCAAACTGCGCATTCAAACACCCCCAAAAATATATAATTTTGCAGGAAGTTATGAAGCATAGAGATGTTGCACAAATTGCTGCGGTGGAGGCTATGCAAGAGGCTTCAGTTGCTGAAAACATACTCCAATGTATAAGGTACTTTGTGGCTCAAATTTCAATGTTTAATATTCGGGTCAACTTAGTACTTAGTAGCTTTGTAACTTTTTGAAAACTTCCAATTATAATTTTTTAGAGATAATTTTAGCTGATTTTTTACCCATTGACCCATTAGAGATACACATCACCCATATCGACCAGTTCATAAGTAGATGAATTAACTTTTCCAAATAAACTTTCTTGATTTTGCTCTCATTTATATATCCTAATTCGTGTTTCTGTATCAGCACATATTCTGAACTCTGTTCTTCTGCAAAAGAAGATAACCCGCAGCCCACTGTGGAGCAATTTTTGCCAATGCACACTAGTTTGAATAATGCACTTCAGATTGCTGAATCCCTATCTAAAGTCATCACGCTTGGTTCGTCTTCAGACGTTGAAGAAAACCCATCTGATGAACAATTAAAAGTTACATCAAATCGTCAAAAACAAGCAAATATTTGGGTACATACTGCTGTAATTACCAACTTATCATCTTTCTTAGTGTGCAGCAAACCACCAGCATCTTCTACCCCCAATAAGCCTACACTAGTACTCGCACGGTCCACCAAGACCCCATCGCCAAAAACCCAAGTCAAATCTCGTCAATTAGTCAACACAAAGATTGCCAACTCAGCAACTTTGAAACCTGCAGTTGACCAAAAGACAAGTGCCCCACCTCCACCAAAATGGGAGAAAGGAGCCGGTCTTGAGGAGACACTAGAGTTGGCAAGGATGTTACAAATGGAGTCACAAGATTGGTTCCTGGAATTCGTTGAAAGATTCTTGGATGCTGATGTCAGTACCGCCACATCTTCTGATAATGGTCGGATTGCAGGCATGCTGACTCAGCTCAAGAGTGTGAATGATTGGTTAGATAAGATCGCGACTCCTAAAGATGAAGGGGAAACTTGTCCTTCTTCCAAAGAGACGATGGATCGTATAAGGAAGAAGATTTATGATCATCTTCTTACACATGTAGAATCTGCTGCAGCTGCACTTGGTAGAATTCATAATCAGAACAAACTGTAAGCAAAGTTAAAAGGTAAAAAGTTTTTTTTTTTTTTTTCAAAAATATTATTTGTATATAACAGTTCAAGTGATACAGATTGTTGGGGGTATAGATGGAGTGTTCATATACTTGTTGTTAAGAAAAGCTTATAGTTGGAGTTGTTAAGACTTGTTTTTTTTCTTTTTCATTCTTTTGGGATACAGTTATTGGAATTATATATAAAAGAAGATATATGAAATGGTTGCCTTGTTACTATGGTTGCAGTGTGACAAATTTGAATTGTCATGAATACATGATTGTAATGAGATTAAAGATGATGGATTTGGTTACATATTGGGTAGTTTCAGACATTCAGCTGGCTATGTAATGGGTCAGAATTGGGTTGATTCAACCCACACTTACATTGTTGTTAGTGTCTTTGTTTGTTGTTTATAATTTCACAGTTATCAAAATGCTTAAAATCACTATAATCAGCATAATGATTAGTTACAGAAACTTCAGTGTGCTTTGGATGATATTAATCTACGTAACCAATGTTGAGTTTTATCCTTAGCTCAATATTGTAAGTTATTATGTAACTGTGTGAGGGTTTAAAAAGGCCTCTTCAGTTTTAAACTTCAAAAACAATGTTAGTTTTTAGTCGTGTACGTTTGAGTCGGAAAAGACACGTCTTCCCAGATAACTGAACATAAAAAACCTTTTCCGCTTAGAGGTTACTATTAACTCCATTAGAATATTAGAACTAGTTTCTGGCAATATGATAAGAAAATCAAAATTCAGCGAACCATTTTCGATGGTAAAAATGGCTAAAATATTCACAACAATAGACACCACGCTTTGATATTGAGAGCAAACACATTAAAGGCATCCCTGAAATAAATTTATTTAGGCAATGGTTCAAGTGTTAAAAGTTATGTTTGAAGTTTTGAACCAACGCCGTCGAGATTTAGATGGTAGCTAAAATCCTTTTCGTATTTTTAAAATCGAGATTGTAAGATACTGGTAGAATACCTTTATATAAGCAACAAGTAGTCTGACATATACCAAACACAAACTCTATGACAAAATCACGAACTTTGGTTATATGTCCATGGTTACTTACCACTAAGTGTTAATTTTTACCGTTTGGTGTTTTAGGCCATATTATTAAGTGCAACTGATGAATCCAAAACTAAAATTTAGTGAAGATCAGGATGAGATTGTTAATCATCATATGATCCTACTCCCATCTTATCTAAATTTGGCCACATTATATTGGATTGTTAGTTCGTAAAATCGTAATTGTTGAGTTTTCTTATCAATATCAAAATCTTGAAAATCTTAGTTTCGACTTTAAAATATCTTTTAAAATTAATTAATATCAAATACTTAAAATAATTATTTATGGGCATTTAGAAAACAAATATAGTTGGTTCATATGTTACTAACTACAGAGCTGACAATTTATGACACAACTTAAAACTCAATACGAAATTGACTCGAAAATAAACATATTTCGGTCAAGGTTTTTGACCCGTGAATCAGAACTTGATAACCTAATTTTTTTTCAGGTCGGGTTTGAGTTATCCAATGAATTTTGGAATTGATCTAATGACCTGAAACATTACAAAAGGTAATTTAAAATTTTATTTTTTATTAAATAATGTTTTGGTAATGAATTTAAATTGATATAATAGGTATTATGATTATTTTTAGGATTTTATAAGCATTTTCATACTTATTAATTTAAAATGATTATTTATTATTTTTAAAAAGATAGTTGCACAATTTATTTACCCTTATGATCCGAAACTGACTTGTAAACGTGAAAATATTTAAAAGCTTGTTAACTAGATTAAAAGTCGAGTTACATACATTAAATTCAGGTTAACGAGTTTTGAATTGGCTTGATATATACGAACAAATTCAAAAATCAGTTTGAATTCGAGTTGAATATTTCTCGCTGGACAACTTGACTCGGTCAACCCCTTACGAAAAGTAAAAGTATAATAATTATTCAACGATGAAGAACACGTCATACTCAAACTAAAAATAAGTGTGCTTGTCAAAACTAGCTTAAATTTAACTCGTAAATTACATTTTGCATCTTTGGAGGCTTTTAGAATTAAGGTATTTGTTGATTGTCGAGCAGATGCCATCCTTGAGTACTTCATCGGTCGTGTTGATCAAGCAGGTTGGCATCCGGATTATCAAAGTCCACGTCTTGCTATGTATGTGTTGGTTAAGAAGTTGATACCAGTAACACAGTGATCAAGAATGATGGATTTACCCTTTTTAGTGTCTTCCGCTTAATATAGCTCAACAAATCCGTATTTGGTAAACATATAGGTTGAATTTTTTAAAAGTTTATCGTGTAACAGAAAATTCAAGAAACCACATGTTTTGCAGTTGTTATCTAGATATATCTTTGTATCGTCTATAGATTATCTGGTGTTTCTTATCTGCCTGTTGAGCAAGTGGTGGATATAAAGATTACCGATGAGGGTACACTGTGTTATAACAAAAACGATATGCGTTTATGCTATAAAGTACTAACTACTTTTCTACTTTTTCTATGCTAAAAATAGTTGTATGGTTCACAGGCTAGGATCATTCGTAACTGCACGTTTGCATTTTCATGTAATCTATTTTATCAAAGGGCAACCAAGTATGCAATTTAAATAAAAAAATGAAATATAATTATGTCAAACTAATGCACTTATAGAAAGTAATTGGGTGTTTTGGAAACAACGATTGCAGTGACAACTATGAATGACCATTTCTTTTAATTGTTCAGTGCAGGTCTTATTTAACAAACCTTGCAGTAATAGACTTGATCTTGTTATTAGCAATTCGGTGTTGTAGATACTTAATCTTTAAAGAATACAAAGTACTGAACCAGGTATTATGAATATAACCAGGTCAAATTGTAATGCATATGACATTTAGGGACATTTTCTGCAACAAAGATTGTAGTCGGATACAAGTACCAAGTAATCATTCATTCTTAGCTTTGTGAAAAAAACACTATGTATGTATAGTTGCTAAGACAATCTTCCAAAATGCTAGACCTAAATCTTATGTGCAGGACAGGAGCAAAGGGTACATATAAATTATTTAGAAATTATCCTTGGCTAGTCGGATCACACCCAATGCCTCTGCATCACTCGCATTGGCTGGAATATTTAACGCACGACGAATTTCTTGACTTGAAGTACGCAGGAAAGGATTGCACAGCTTTTCCTTCTTTAAGGTGGTTGGAACCTGAAGCACAAAACCCATGGTCACAGATGCTTAAAACTCACATCAGGATTCATTCAAAAAGAACACCCCAAACAGAGAAACCAAACTGCAGATAGTTAGAGGTGGGAAGACCCACAGGTTGGATAACAGATCTAGATAGACAAGGCCGGGTTGACCCGCGAATTTTTTTTGTTGTCCATTTTTGTCACTTTTTGGTAAATGATTAATGCGTTAATTATGCTCATAAAATCATTTAGATGATCATCTCATTCTCATCTTTGTATTAAATGTGATTTTGAATGTTGTATGCAATCAATATGGACTTTGGGGCGATTTCTCAACCCCTTTGACTCCTTCCCCTTGGACTTTTAATTTCGCGAGTTAAAGATAAAACACAATCCAAATCGATTGGTGATGTTTAAAATGGATAAAAACTACCACACTTTACTTTTGGATGAGGCATAAAATTGCAACTCTTCCAAAATATATTCAATAGTCATGCAAATTAGACAACACATTGGTTCATTCTGGTCACTCACTCGCTAAAAATAAATCAATTATGGGATTGTGTCTGGAAAATTCCTCTATTAAATTTCAACAATAGACAAACAATGTTCCTCAAGCAATACATCAAGTAAAATACTAAAATCTTGAAATTTTCAAAGTAATTGCTCATTCGTTAATTAAAAACAAATATACCACAATCGAAGCCCAACTAAAAGCCACCAATAAAACCTAGGTCTCTTCAATAAAACCTAGGTCTCTTCAATAAAACCAATAAAAGTCGATTACTTAAGAATCTTCAATAAATTTAGATCATATCAGGATTAAGAGTGAGGTCCAAGTCAAAAAAATATTGCACAATTTTCAGGAATAAGTGTTTTTTTGCATTGCACAGTTAGATTTAAAACTATATCTCGATATTCTTTTCCCATCTTTGTTACAGTTGACTAGCAGGAGTTCACTTTATTCAAGCTACATGAACATCATCTGTTGCAATTTTCATCGGATGAAAAGAGTGACTAGTAGCAGCAACAAAAACATTGATTATCAAGTAGTTTTTTAAAATATATTCACAATATTAGGGAAGGCAGGAGCACATGGTCACAGCATAACTCAAAAGTGAGTAAAAATTACCGTAGGCAAGTGCTTTCTCCGAAGATTGGCTACATTTGCGGCATATGACTGTAGTTCTTCATTCCCAGGTTCAATAGATAGTGCAAACTTTGAATTACTCTGTCAATAGCATGCCACTGTTAAAACAAGCTTGATTGCTGACCACATGGTAAGGAATGGTGCACAGGATCTCGATAGTAGAGGTGGTAAAATGAGCGGTTTGGGTCAAAATGATTAATTCGTTGGTATGGTTTAAAAGAGGTTATGTCGGTAAGTCGGTTTAGGTTCACCCAAAACACAAACACTATTTGTCCCAAAAAAAAATATATGTATAATAATAATTAATGTGTCAAATACGATTACCAAAATCATGTTATATCAATATTTAACTTTGTATGCATTGAGAATATAGTTCGGGTAACTTTGGACTCAATTTCTTTAAGCTAAATATTTTGATTTTACACGTCAGAGATAAAAGATAACCCAAAATGCCTCATTCGTAAGCAAATGGATCAAGATTTTCATCTCTATATAAAACAATAGCCTCACTTACCAATGTATATTCATGACCACAATATATAGTTGTGTCTTCTGGCAACAATAATAACTTCTCAAGGGACGTATACATCTGAAACACAAATGAGATCAACTCGCAACAGTTAACGGTTATGTTATACAAAGCATTAGTGAAAACTTAAACTAGATAAACTGCCACTAGCGAGCAAATAGTAAACTGGCATAAGCGAGTACCAAGAAGATGCATCGTTCTACATTAAATCAGTAGGAAAATCACTTGAATTATAATCAAAAGTCAGATATGGAATTGTCATCCATATAAAGCAAACTTTGGAATTTTCATCAATACATACCACTTTCAGATATATGCTCAAACAGTGGATGAGAATGCCAGAAAGGAATGTTTATAAAATCACAATGCATACATGTATATGCACAAGTACATAGTATGTAGACATAAATAAGTGGTAATAATGAATATATACCACCTTTGCATGTCTATACATCCATATGTAGCCTGCCAGTAATGGCAGGTATACAGCCATGGGCACTCCAAGGTTGTACTGTCATAAGAACAATCCAAATATGACAGGCTATTTTAAAATACGTGACCAACAAGCTTCATGCTTTGTTAAGGCCCAATAAGTTTTACACAGCCATTTGGCAAATGCTTTATTATGGCAAAGAGATCAAAGCTCTCATTATGAGAAGACATCAATCCTTCTCATTAAAATCTAACAAAAACATGCAAAAGATTCAGGTGTTGATATGTAGAAAAGTTGAATAACTATCGAAAAGCTCAAATCGGCAGCCAGTAATGGCAGGTATACAGCCATGGGCACTCCAAGGTTGTACTGTCATAAGAACAATCCAAATATGACAGGCTATTTTAAAATACGTGACCAACAAGCTTCATGCTTTGTTAAGGCCCAATAAGTTTTACACAGCCATTTGGCAAATGCTTTATTATGGCAAAGTGATCAAAGCTCTCATTATGAGAAGACATCAATCCTTCTCATTAAAATCTAACAAAAAACATGCAAAAGATTCAGGTGTTGATATGTAGAAAAGTTGAATAACTATCGAAAAGCTCAAATCGGCAGCCAATCAGTTACAACATAATGTGTAGTTTAATTACCTGTTCAGGTGTTCCTTCGAATAGTTTGCCACATGATAAGCTGAATAAAGTGTCTCCAGTGAAAATAGCCCCAAAGGCCGGAAAATAGAAGCTGATATGGCCTGCAGGAACAAAACCAAAGAATTAACAGTTTGTTACCTCTATTATCCTCTATTTTCTTTTTCTTTTTTTGGGAAGATTTTGTTGCCAATTTCAATAATCCTAATTTCAACCATTTACACATCTACTATAACGATTACCAACATACAAAACTTAGGTCTTGGTTTCTATATCCAAACAAGGATCACCAATCAACAATACAGTTCAAAAATTCTGTAATTATTTTCTTCGCAATGCTTCAAGAATCCCCATACTGTAGTACTAATGCTCACGACCCCAAATTAATAGTTTTGTTCATGGGGGGAAATAATGATAGATGAAGCACCTTCTGCAAGAACTACCACACATGCTACTTCGCAACAGTCAAAGACAAGTAATTTTCAACAATACATATAGAAAGAATGGGTGTGGAGAATCTCTTAAGAGACAATATATATCTTTTGTCTGCATATATTTCAGTTTGAATGATGTTTATCTAATGTATAGAGTTAGAAAAAAATTGAGTAGCAAATTAGAAGAAAACCTTTGGTGTGACCTGGGGTTGCAATAACATGCACCTCATGCCCAGCAAACATCCATGTGTCACCATCATTCAAGCTGATATCAATGCCAGGAATTCTTTCCTTGTCTATATCTGATCCAATTACCTGAAAGATCATAAACACAATATAAAAAAAGAATAGAAGACAAGTATAAGAATAAGATAACTATTTTGTTTCTGTGCACTCTTCGAGGTCTCAAAGTAGTGGTTCTCAATTCAAATGTCTCTCTTGCACTCTCGTTTAAGCTTAGTCAGTTCAAACTAAGCTCGCGACAATCAGGCATCATGAACTACCTAGGTAATAATCTTGGGTTTGTATAACAACCAACAAATAGCAGTATTGCCTAGGAATTCTTATTTTGTGTTCTTATTATCTAGTTCCCCATATATTCGTAGGCTTATATGTAGAAACAGTGGGCATGCCATCTACATTATGTAGAGGTCCTTAATGAGTACTAATCATGAAAAAACTTCAAAAAACTCGCATCCGACGTAAAACACAGATATACCAAATTACTTCCATCGATTAGGTCTTCTACACTTGAAGTCTAACTAGATATAAAGAACACATAATTATAACAGTACTAATAGTAAGAAGAATAGTTCAAACAACAATAAACTTTCGTCCATCTACCATGACAGAGGATCCGGGATTGGAATACTTAATCTCCTACAACATATTAGAGAAGGATAAGATGCCCTTTTTAAGTTCACATCATGAGAACATTTTAATATTACAAAACATACATCTGTCAGCCAAGACATTGTATTAGCATGCACTCTCCACTTATATACAAGTTGCAAAATGACCTTATGGACAAAATAATAATCAAAAGAATTCCAATGTATAATCATAGATGGACAACTAAACCACCAACGGAAGTATATATTCATCACCTCTGTCTTAGCTATGACGTACAGAACTCATGTACATATACAATTTCCGTGAATTAGGTATTATACTAACCAAAAAGTTTAATCACCTATACATCGAAAATTGCATCAAAATAATAGTTGCCTCACCTTTGCCCCATACCTCGCTTTCAAATCCACATTCCCACCAGTGTGATCATAGTGATGGTGAGTGTTTAAAATGTAATTCAGATTTCGATTGTTCCTACTCAAGACATCTACTATTGGTGAAGACTCAGAAGGATCAACCACTCCAACAGTCCCAGTATCTAAATCATGCAAAATATATGCATAATTGTCCTTGAGACATGGTACCTAACATAGGCACAAGAAAAAACTATTAATATCATTGAACAATAGTTGAAGTCAGAAAACTACTAGACAACAATGAAGGTAGTGGGGTGACTATGTTTGCATGATTCAGTTAATGCATCTTTACTCTTGAAACAAACACTGATTAGAGATAATAGTCTAGGAACTGAAATTGAATGAAGTGAAAACTCACCAATTCTATTTGCAATGATGAAGAAATATTGGAAATGCTACACAAATGAGAGACACCAAGAGATCGACTGACTCCTCGCAAGGTTTTAAACGGAAATGAAAACAACTGCATAAACCCATACATAAGATTCTTTCGAAGGCAGAGTTGCCTTGTACCTGGCCATACACAGACCATCCTTCTCGCCTGACACATTAGAAAAAAAACTTAAAGTCTATTCATTACAAGCTGCAATACAATATGCGCTTTGACAAAACACAATGTACACATCAATTCATCATTTATAAAATATCTATTTGTCCCGCTATCATATTATTGGCATCAGGAGAATTATATTCCAATATTCCCTCATTTAATACCCAGTACATATTAATCAACAAGCAGTATTGTTGACCTAACTCTATAATAACTAAAACAAAAGACATAAAGTAAGTTACCTGTTTTTCCCAAACATTGTCCTGAATAGGCAAATTTTCTAAGTTGGTTGACTCATCTATAATTTTTCTTCCAGTTTTGACCAATGCTCCTGATATTTTCAGTTTCCCCTTTGTTTTACCGTGATCCACACACAATACTTTATCAGTTTACCTAAATGCCAAAAAAATTCAACATACACCCTAAACCCTAACAAGACAACAGGTCACTTAACTATAAATATATCTAAATTCACATTTCATGCATCATACAAATTCCACATAAATCCCCAAATTCATTGTTCCACAACAACAAATCAATAATTTACAAAATCATAATGACCTAAAGGTATAATCCGCTATAAACAGTAACTAAATCAATAAACCTCAATGACGATGATGACGTCATCGAATATACAATACCCGTACATCTAACACACAATTGACATATAACACTACCGGTATCCATGATCATAAATTCAATTAACTGATAAAACAACAATTTAAATCAATCAGATGGTGAATTTGAAGATTCTATATATAGTGAAAACCTAGTAGGAGAAAAATGGTAGAAACCTCAGTAGAAGGGAGTGCAGACATGGCAGAAGGTGCGAATGATCTACAAAGCATTTGCATTTTTATTGTGCGAACTTTGCTTTTTGTAATGAAAGCAATACACTAACAAGAAGAGAGAGAAATATATTTTGATACAACAGTAAACGGGTATGGGTTTACATAAGTGTTTATGTTTCGACAACCATATCTTCCACGCGTTTTCTTTTCACTTTTTACGCACCCTTTATATTTGTGTTTATATTTGTCGTATATGGTATTTTGGCACACGAGCATATTTTACTTTATGGCAGTTTAATTTATTTTTCTCAAAAATTGTAGCTAATAGCATTTTTGATGATAAAAATTCTAAAGTTTATAAAAAGTTAAATTTAAAATATAAAAATTTAGTTGAATTAGCTTTTAAAATTAACTACTAACTTTATAAAATGATACATTATATAAATACCATTTATTAATTATTTATTATGTATATTTATTTTTTTACATTAATTCACAATTATAAGCTTCTAACTCCTGCTATTTTGTCAAATACTTATAAAAAATAATAAGCTCCATCTTCCAACTTCAAAAATAAGTTTCCGGCTCCAGCAACCAGCTAATTTCGCCAAAAAATATTCATATATATGTTTAATATAAAGTATCTCGTTTATTTTATTTTATTTTATTTTATTTTATTTTAGATGCTAGGTAAATTACATTTTTCGTCTTTATAATCTTTCATTTGTGCACGTATAGTAACTAAATAAAGTTAACTACAAGTAAGACCCCTGTGTCATCACAATTTTCTCAAATTAATCATTTTCACTAACTTGATTATATTTGCTCCGCTAAGTCAATCCATGTACGTTTTTTGTGAGAGGAACCCTTCTTTTTCCACTTTCTCTCTCACTTAAATACAATGAGTTGCAACTGAAACTCTAAATTTTATCGATTTCTTCAAATTTAATCACTTAAGTATTTCGAATTTAGGAGTCCTATGTATTTAAATGAGACATACGAAAAATGGAGTTTACTTCACATGAGATGCACATGGATTAACTTAATCGAGCAAATATAACATAATTAATGAAAAAAATCAACTAACAAAGATATATTGGCTATAAATAATTTTACTTGCAAAAACACAAGATCATAAGGATAAAAATTGTAACTTACCCTCTCTCTCTTTTTTTCTCTTTTTGTATATATTAAAATATAGGAGTACAAAATTTTAAAAGATATAGCGAGTATTATGGTATGTTTGAAAAAACTAGCTGATAGCTGTAAACTGAAGTTGGTAACTGTAGTTGCAAGCTGGAGCTTTATATGTATATTGTGTTTGGTAAAGTAGTTGTAGTTGTAATATCAAAGTGTAAAATGATCAAAAAGCTCCTAAAAGTTCCTAAATGCTAGTTGGATGAGTTTTTTAAATTAGGAGCTTAATCTTCAAACTAAAAGTTTTAAACTTGTACGTTTAAACAAAACACTATTTTTTAGAAAAGCTTAATTTTTTGAATAAAAACTTTAATGTTCCCAAAAGCTCCCGTGCCACACAGGCCCTTAGTTTTTGAATTATAAATAATAGAACGGTGCATGTGACTGTAATCGAGCATTATAATCTATAACCCTAAACCGCAAATATCTATGTGTTCATTTAATTAAGTTTTTTACATTTTACAAACAAAACGATATAACTTGTTATCGCAGGCTAATATACTGAATTAAAGAGAAAAATATATGTAATGCTACCAATGCGTAGGCTATGCGTTTCTAACAAACATTTTGTTAAAAGAATATTACACTTTACATTCTTCATGTTTCATAAATATACATAATTACCTATTCATTTTAAAAAATTACTATTTGTTGCACACAAGATATGACATGTGTTCTTTTCTCACCAATAAATGATGTAATCTTATTCAAAATATGGAGATTAGATTTTTGAAATTTGAAATATTGGATATAATGTTTTTTTCTATTTAGAATTTTTAATGATGTAGAACTAAGTAACGTTTAGGTTACATAAAATGATAAACAAAATATTAACATATTTATTCCGGTTATATTGTCCACTTTGAAAATGCACGTAGTTTTAGAAATCTTCACTAACAATCATATATCATATTTACCCACTCAAATTTATTTTAATTGGTTAAAATATATGAAGTTGACACTTACTTTGGGACAAACCAAAATAGTGTGAACACTTCAAATGAATTGTCGGGAATATAAAAATAACATATCCACACAAAAAAGATACAAGAAAAACCTAAAAAAATACCTAAATTATATAGATATGTAAAATTGCATATGAACACACATGGTATTCTGTTCCTAAATTCATAAAACAATTTTTCAAAGTTACAACTGAAACACAGAAGAAACATCTCTTTTGATTTATTGCCAGTTAGGACCATGAGACAGTTAATGACGGTAGCTTTCACCACACATTCCAACGCCTGAAAGTATACGATACATAAGTTGATCTAAAATAGAGAAAGATAATTTGAGAGTGTTTTCCAAGATGGGTATCCAATGACCAACCTCAAGAGTTGAGCGGACTTCCTCGATAGTCTTTGTTTTCGGATCTGTATAATACTCCAAAGTTGTTTGCGGGTTTGAAATCTTCAACATTAGTAAGAGGAATATCATCGTCCTCTTTGTTTAGCAGCCTGTTGTAGGATGTACAATCAGTTTTAAGCGAACTTAACTGGATAAAGGAATCTGATTTATTATAGTTTGTGTATTTTACCCAGCTCTATAATTTACAATTGGTTGTACATCATAATTTAGATGCAATCGACAACCAAACAACTGGTTCAATACTTTGGGGTTTTCTGTCATAAATGAGATATGCATAAATTTAAACATATGTTGTAAGATTGTAAGCTAGAAGAAATAACTTAGATGGAATATAAAGGTCTATATAATCAACTTACTTGCCCATTCTTTTATTTTAGCATTATGAATTAACACAATAATGTGTTCACCTAACTTTTGATTGTTTGTTACGTAGTCCAACAACTGAGTAGCATAGTCGTCCCATAGAGCACACTTGATCTTCGTCCCACTAAATTTACCAAAAAAAATACAATGGTAATATAGTTCAATTTAGGGGGATACAAAGGATCAAATCAATTTTATAGTATTCAGTATGCTACGGTTCTATAACTAATATGTGTTATAGTATTATGTTTCCGATTATTCATATCACAAAATCACTTGTTCGATTTTGAAGTAACCATCAAATACTCAGATAGTTCCCAAAAGATGGAAAATATTGAGACCAAAAGCATGTTGGTAAAATGCAAAAAAAAAAAAAAAAACACACGGAAACAATTAAATTACATTACTAATTCCATATTTTAAACAAACAGCGAACCAAGTACACTCATGGAATTATTATTAGCTATAAACATAATTATCTTACAAAACATCTTCAAGCATAAACTTGATTGATTTCGATTATTTGTCGCTTAACCTCTTTATTCGCATATTACCAATGGACACCAAGTGACCAACAACGTCTACATATTAATATTTACTCTTACGAAATTAGTTAAACATACGATATAATAGAACTAATGATGGCACACGTAGGTGTAAGATTAGTTGTGTACCAAAAGCATAAACACTGGAAACCCTACAGTTGAGCACCTCCTCAAATGAAACAACGTTGTAACCGTCAGTAGTCTATTCAAATGATGGACACCTACATGCTTTAGTTAGCCTATAAAAATGGATCTTCCAATCATGCTCAACCAACAAAAACTTCCCTTTGTTAGGCTCTAAACTGAAATTGCTAATTTCAAAGAAACTTCCTTCCCTTATATTGTCCCGGAAATCAGGTGCCAGTAACTTTTTAATGGATGCTTGGATCTTATTTCCATTCAAAATAAGAAAAAAGAAGATCGTTAAATACAGACATCATACATATGATAAACAAAAACGATTCATTACCAAAACCATTATTATAGTATCTGTTGATCAATAAGGATCATCTCCATTGATGTTACTTGTCCCGGGTTATCTTTGTAGCATTGCGTCCACAACAAAAAAACTTTGACGTGGATCTTCCAATCATTTCTGTCGGCATTAAGAAGATTAAAAGGAGTGAAATCTTTGATTTCCGCCATTAGTTCTCCTAAATATGTGGTTTAAAGAATTTTTGATATATTTCGGGAGAAGTAACTATATTTCTTATGTAGCAGGTGATTTTTATAGGCTCCAGAATTTAATTTCAAAATCATACATTGGGAGGGAAAATCACACATTAAATAGAAATTGAAATATTATATATTTTTAATGTGTATACATTAATGAGACACAAACTAATTCCATAAATAAAGGAGTGAAATTAGCATATGTTACTTATAACTGTTTGACCTACGACTAAAGTTATTGATTGGAGAATGCATGAATATTTTTTTCAAAAATAAAGGATTATACCTATTATTTCCATTAATATTAAAATCGTAAGATATTTTAATCGTGAAATTTAAAAAGTTACAAAGTTACAACTCAAAAGTGTAACATAGATTTTTAAAATCACATGATTATATAGGCTACATAATATGTTTAGTTTAATACCAAACTCCAATTAATCTAACTATCTAACGATAAACAAAATAACAATTTCTGTTTTTGATTATTCATATAACAAAATCACTTGTTCGATTTTAAAGTAACCATCAAATACTCACATAGTTCCCAAAAGATGGAAAATATTGAGACCAAAAGCATCTTGGTAAAATGCAAAAAAAAAAAAAACACATAAACAATTAAACTACATTACTAATTCAAAATTTTCAACAACCAACAAACCTAATACACTCATGGAATTATTATTTAATTTAAATTTAATTAATTTTTAAATAAAAATAAGGAATATACGTACCTGCATTATCTGTACCATATTCTGACACTCTTTACTGTATCCCTACCAATTGCATCTTCACACATATTTTAAACAATCGGCGGGTTCAATCCTATATTTGACAGGCAATTTCTTTAAAAATATGAAAACCAAATCCCAGCATTTAAATCGTATATCCAAATAAATAACCCGCAGGTTCAATCATATATTTGATTTTGTCATCCGAAATAAATCACGAATCCAAAACAAAAGAACACAACATTAAAACTCTAAAATAAAAATAGATTGTAATAATAAAGCAACTTAAAACAATAGAAGTAGAACTTCATTCACGTAATGGTCGATTAAAATCATAATCAAAATCGAATCGCAAATTTGCAAAATTAGTCGTATAGTAAAATTAGTCGCATGGACCTTCAATGAAATGAGAAAAGTAGAAGAAAAACAATTCTTAAGGAACTTCTTTTATATTTAGGGGCAAGAAAGTAATTTTAACAACTCATATGGGACTTATTGCGTAGACAATTATTAACAGGAAAATCAAGGGTTATAATATATTTAATTAATACGATGAAGGGACAAGATTAGACCAAATAGAATTAAAATTAGATTGACTATCTAATTAATTTAGTCTTTCTTCTATATCTATAGTACATATAAAGCATATTTAAATTGTTGAGTCTTAGTTCTTAAATGGGAATTAAAATTACTCAATTACCCTTTTACACTTATAAATGAAAATCACTTTAAATATGAAAGTTTTTACTCCAAAATTACTTATTTTCATTTTTGTTTTGTTAGAAGAAGATTGGTGTCATTACTTTTTTGAACTTATATTATCTATTTACAAAATTGATATCAATTTTGTTCTACATAAAAAAAATCATTAACTTAAGCATATAAAATCAATGCAAACATATCGATACTTATTTGTAAAGTATTTGACATGTTATTTAATGAATTGAATTATTATATTTTAAACAATGATAGAAAATGTTATATAACTATTCAAAGATGAAATTATATTTAATGAACATATTATTATACGTAATCAAAATAAATAAATTAAGTATTACCGCTGCATTACGCGAGCTATGTATTAGTATTATTATATTAAAGAGAAAAGAGAGATTAATAATAAACTTAAATCTTTTTTGAAGTACATGGCATGGGTGGGACCTGGGATTTGGGCCAACACGAATTTTCTTTTTCACGTGCGTTTGGTTGTTTCGGCGCCAAATCTCCTTTCCACGCGCCCTACCTTCTCTTCGTCCCCCCTGTTTATTGACAAAACCTAGGCAATAAAATCAAATTAAAAATCAGATTCATTCGCTTTCCTTTTTAGTTAATCTTAAAATCAAAATGCACATCTAATCCGCTTTCTCTCTCTAACTTCTTCTCTTTGACCTAGAGAGAGAAAGTGTAGAGAGAGAGGAAACGGCGATGGTTGACGATCAATCGAAAACTTGCGTCGTCATCGGCGGCACAAGTTTCGTCGGAAAATGTCTTGTTGCGAGGTTATTGAAACTCGGTAATTGGATCGTCCGAGTTGCCGATTCCTCTCAACTCGATCTCTCCGCTCACAACCACCACCCTCTCTCTACTGACCATGCTTCTTATTTCAATGTTGATGTGCGCAACAAAAAATCAATCATCAATGGTAATGTTTTCTAGCTTATAGTTTGTCAGTATATGTATATGTGACTAACTACATTTAATTGCATCTAATCGTTACTGTTAGGTTTAACTTACTTTAGAAACTATCGTATTAGCCTATCTTATATTGATTTCAATTAGTTCAGTGGTAGCCTGTCAGTGAATAAGAATACTTCATTACAGTTAATTCATATATGTACATATACGATAATATAGACACACATATATACATATATATGAAGGAATGTTATCCTCATAGAAGGATCGTTTGTAAGTAATGAAAATTGTACTTGCCGGTTAATCGATCATAAGCGAACTGTCAATATTTATGAAGGCATAGTAGGCAGTACTAGCGTGATCTCGGTCATCCATATGATCTGAACCCACATATAATTTTTTAAAGTCAACATAGAAACGGTCATATACTTTTCAAGTAGGTCTGTCTATGTGAATGTCATTTTCTGCATGTGGTCATAAAAATCTCAGTGAGAATAAGCGTCTTATGATTAGGACAGTTGTCACGCTTTGAAAAATCCGAGCAAATTCAGGAATTCCAAGTTTCTCATGCGGAATGCTAAGGGTTTTGACACATTACTGTGATGCATTATACATTCTAGGGCTTACAGGACCATCGAATTGCAACCTAACCAAAAAGGAGGTTAATCGCACAATAATAATTCTCACAATTAGCTACTATGGCAAACATTAACAGTGTGCTGGTCTTTTCATGTTTCTATTCTATACTTTAAGATGTAATTCTATCTAGAAATTGATTAAAAGTTATCAGGCTGAGACTAAACCAGTTTAGCCTTTTCATTTTCTTCGTTTTTGCAGCTATTGAAGGTTCTTCAGTTGTGTTTTACGTAGATGATGATGATTCCTGCACTCATGATTTCTTTTCTGGGTACACAATAATTGTACAAGGTCAATCTTATTATACCATACTTAGATTGCCCCTAGAGTAGGATACTATGTTTTTGTCAAAGCTCTCATTCATATCTAATTGTACTTTATTTAGGTGTGAAAAATGTCATCAGTGCTTGTAGAGAATGCAAAATTAGGCGGTTAATATACAACAGTACTGCTGACGTAGTGTTGGACAGTTCACAGGATGTACATAATGGAAATGAGACATTATTATATGCTACGAAAGTATGTCTTCAGATTATCCCTTCTTATTTGTGAGAGAATATATAATTTCTCTCGTTGTACATCAAGTGTTATGTATTTTTACTTTCTAAAGCTAGATATAACTAGTTGGGTTTTCCATTAAAAAAATTTGAACTGCTTGAGCACCTTTTGTGAATCGATGTTATGTTCATTCATATTGCTTAGATAGATGAACATGTTGAATAATGAATCAACAGTTTCTTTTTTACATTGATCCTGCATGTAGTGGAATGAGACAAAACTAAACTATTTTTAAGGTTTGCTAGTTTTCTGGTGTACTTTCAGTCACACTTAATGCAGAAAGGTGGGAGTTATCTTGATTTTGCTAAGCTTCTTACATGACAAATTTCTTTGCCATGACACAGTTTAAGAATGTATATACTGAACTTAAGGCTCAAGCAGAGGCTCTTGTTTTGCTTGCTAGTGATATCGATGGCCTTCTTACGTGTGCTGTTCGCCCTAGCAACATTTTTGGACCTGGAGACAAGCATATTTTGCCATCTCTTGTTGATGTTGCAAAATCTAGCTGGGCTAAGGTATGGATACTAATTTGGTATCTAACTATTTTATGTACATTTGTTGTTCCTTTGATCCCTATGTATTTGTGAAATTTAAAATTTTTGATGCATTGAAACTTATAATGTTGTAATTTTGCTGATCGAGATCAAACTTAAAACTAAAATTTCAAATCTCACAGGGTTGCATTTAAATTTGTTGTAGGTTCTTTCCTTCTTCTATGTTATTGGTCATATAATCGAAGTACTAAAAAATGGAGAATATGACGGCCTAAATGATAGAAAAACATCACTTACCCTTGATAAACGGCTCTGATAGACTAGTTAACACCTCATTGATGTGTTGCCTAGAATGGTAAATTTGGTTAAGTTGTCAATGTAATCCACCTTGCTGTTCTTCTTTCTCTCTTTTCATGGAAAGGAGGGTTTCTTTTGTCTCTAATGTGTATAAAGAAGAGTTGATTCTGATTATTAGAACTGACATCTTTAATGCCTTTAGTATCTCAGGGATATGCGGCTTTAAATTAAAAGCTTAAAACTTAAAAAAATAATTATCTGACACATAGCGACATCTCGGTCTTAGTTCATATATTAGAAGCTCTTCTGTTGCTTACTATTGTCTTTCAATTGTATTCCATCTCATGTACTTGCAACTTTGAAATTTTATGTATATCTTGTGTTACTTTAGAGGGTTAGTAAATGAAGTCCAATGCTGACCTCATGTTGTAGTTGCTTACTTCACTCAAGCTTACAGGTTGCTTTCATTTTGTTGATTTCATGACGTTGGTGACTATATTATTGACCTTGCTCATCACCTTTTGCTGTTTTAAGCAAAGTGTCTTCTCGGATATACTTTTGTAAGTAATAGAGTCTCTCATTCCAGTTTATTATAGGAAGTGACGGAACCATGTGTGACTACACATATGTGGAAAATGTCGCTCATGCCCTGATCTGTGCAGAAGCTGCGTTGGGCTATCAAATGGTTATTGTATCCGGAAAGGTAGCATCTAGTACTAGATTCCTACTCTTGCAAGTACTTGCTTTGCACCTTCAGTGAGCTCAGTGATTAAAAATTATCCAATCTACTGTAGGCATTCTTCATCACTAATCTTGAGCCTCTAGGCTCTTGGGAATTTTCATTGCGCCTGCTGGAGGGGTTAGGTTATTACAGGTAATGAGCTTATCCGTTTTTTGTTGAAAAAGATTGAAGAACACCAAACTCTTCTATGAACCAATTTAAAATATAATACCTATAATCAATATCATTTCAGGTTAATTAATTAAGCTCTGCATATAGAAAAGTAAAAAAGCCATTTTCGGATTTCATGTGTAAGAGCATTCGGTGACGCATTATAAAGCTTGTGGTTTTTTGTTATTAATGTATCCCTTACATGCAATTACAGATTTGGTATCATAGGAAGTCTATAAGAACTATTGTTGTTTTACTGCTACAATGAGGAATATTAGTTGCTTTCTGTAGCTCTAGAAATGCTACCATGAGCTATATGGAAGTGTGGGATTATTAACTTTTACATGTTAGGTTACGATAGTAAATCGACTTGGGGCTATTCTGATATCTAAGACCTTAGAAGTTAGAACAACGTTTGTTATCAAGCTGTCCTCAAACCCATGCTAACTGCAGTTTGGAGCCTAATAAAACTCTCAGATGACTAAGATACTGCAAGCGTTGTCTTCTATGATATGTAATATGCTAGTTCTATTCATGCGTCATGTTTTTTCATTTCAATTCACATGCCACATGCTTTATGGTTGATTTCTGATCGATATCATTTGTAGTGGAAATCCACAAACTCTTTACCTTGTTGACCATGATGGACCTTTGGATTAAATTGCAGGCCAAGGGTCAAACTCCCTGCTATGGTTGTCAGGTTGATCATTTATCTCATTAAATGGATGCATTCAAAGACAAACTCCAGAAACATTAGTAACTCTGCCTCAGTTCACCATATTGTCCAATTAATGTCACGGACTACAAGTTACGATTGCTCTGCAGCACAGCAACATATTGAATACTCGCCGGTTGTCTCGATGGATGTAAGCTTTATGATTTTGGAGTATGTGTTGAATTTTGATACCATCCTCTATATACATGCAGTGTTTCTTAATTCTGTTTCCCTTGCTAAAATAAATATTGGCCTTTTGACATCATCGATGCAGTATTTACTGGTTTGGAATGTGTGTTGAAGTTTGTTATCATCATCTAAACTCAAGCAGTAGTTATGATTTCTTCTGATTTTTTCTCTTGTGTAAAATATATGGTTGCTTAATAGCATAATATAGATCTCACTTTAGATGTAAAGTGAATCATCTAAAATATCATGAGTCATGATGTTTGAGATGTTGTATTTCTTTTTACGTTGCCATTAATTGTTGCTGTATAGGAAGGTGTCACATCAACCATCAAATCATTCTCTCATTTAGCAAAGGACTCATCTTCCGTAATTCTTGATGAACTTTATGAACGATCGAAAATGGAGCAGCTGCTAGGCGGTGGGGAAGGTAGGAAACCTTTTCTGCACTTAACGATTTTGAGTTTTGGCCACTGCAGTACTGTTTTGCTTGTCAAGTTGTGCTAGTTGATGTTTATGTTAACTATCTGCAATACTAAGGTAGTAAAATATGCCAAAGTGTGTTTTTCTTTCTATATCCCAGAGTAAGTTGTCTTAAACGCCTGAGGCCTGAGACTACCTTCAACTTTAAATAGATGCATGTTTATTAAAATTTTTAGGAGAAGTTGATAGGCTGCCAAGTATTTACGGGGTACTTTAAATTAAAAGTGTTTGATGACATGTAGAAGAGTTCATATCTGTTTTGGAATAACCAGGCTTGACATCTAATGTCAATAATACATTTTAGTCAAATCAGATCTATTTGAGGGGTAGTTGTGGAGTTCTTTATTTAACGGTTTGACACACATCAATGTAATATGTGTATACACAGTTGCACACACACACACCCAGTGATAACGTGATCGTCTGCTAGATGGATCTACAAGGGTTTGTGCCTGTGTTACTTATGCTTTCTCAACTGTTACTTAGTTTTTCATCCAAATTTCTTGGTCTTTATTTGTATGTGAATGGGGCTTTCTCTGCTCAAAAATAGTTATATATTTCGATATTTAAGGTCTAAAGACCACTTTATAGGTTCCAAACTATCACCGATTTAGCCACAACATGAGAACATTTCTCTGATCCCAAAGTCATTGTAATTTATTATATTTTGTCCTGAATTTGGAGAGTTAACATCAATTTTGAAACTGATTTTTGTCCTAAAGAACCACAAATTTCCAGACGTATCACTTATATTGGAATACTGGCTGTAATTCATCTTTAAATCAGCAAAAGGGAGAGGCCTATGCAACAACGTCAAATGAGCTTCATATTACAGCTGTATTGGATACACAACATTGATCTTCTAAAAACAAAAAACAGATTTTGGTTCTAGATTATTTTTTTTATAAATGAGCATCCTGTTTCAAGCATGAAAACAATCTTTGCAGCATCTATATTTTGTAATGCTAAATTTTAACTGTGTTTCATGTATCTACATTCTCAGTTCTTATTTATATTATTAATATCACTTCCCTTATTCTCTTGTCAATGCAGTTGCAGACATTTTATTGTGGAGAGATGAGAGGAAATCATTTGTTTGCTTTTGTGGAGTGGTTTCTCTATTCTACTGGTTTTGTCTTTGTGAAAGAACATTCGTCTCCTCTATAGCTCAACTGCTGCTGGTTGTCATAATATTTCTGTATGGATATGCTACACTGTCACATGAAAGTCCCTTATTGTCAACTGAATTGTAAGTATTGACCTTAGAAACCTGTAATCGACGTTTGTACTTAAGACACCTACATTTACATTTTGGTAGTGCTGGATTAGAACTGAAATTATTTTACTCTGCAACTTACTAACATCCAAGTATGTTCTCTCGCCACAGGTTTAGCTATTTACGTTTTGAAGGATCTGAAACGGGTATGAGGAGCTGTGCAAGAACTATAGTGAATACCTGGAATGGAGTTAGTTATGTTTTTAGAACATTGGCACAAGGAGAAGACTGGAGTATGTTTTTGAAGGTATTTAGTTGTGGTTAAGCTCCTCTCCCACTATATGATGATCGTGTTTCTATGTTTCCAAGCCCTTGCTAATTCTTATTTGAGAAAAGCTTGATTGGCATGATGGTGCAGTAGTAGATTTGGGATCCCTCAACCATCTTATTGCGTTGTTAGTGGTGGCAAAATAGGTGGCTCAGACGAGTTGGGTAACAGGTGGGGTTGGATTGACTCACTAACACTTCTTACTCCACTCCTTAAAGTTTTCTGTTAATTAATTGCTGTAGCAATGATCTAACTTTCTGAAAAAACCATTTAGTAGGTTGTATACGTAAAGAGTACACAGTGGACGGCTTTTGACACGTTTTAGATACAACATAAGCCAAGTCGACCCATTGAAATTCCCACCACATTGTCCATCTATAATCATTGATTAGTTGTAGCGAGTAAACATTTGAAAAGCTGGGTGACACTTTATTAGCAAATTGATTGACATATCATTTATATGCCGTACGAAGGTTAGTTCATAACCCAGTGGCCCTATTTGTCTTGTAAGCAATATTTGTTCTAGTTTTCCCAACACAAAAATTCATTTTTTTCTAGACTTAGAGTTTGAGCTTGATTGCTTGAATAATTCAATGATATCTTCTAAATAAAATGGAACTCATAACCTGAAGGTTATAGTATTTGTTGCTACCATTAGTTCATAAGCGACCTGGTGACCTTGAACAGTTCAAAAGCCTCGTCTATTATTCTACATGCATATTTCTTAAGTTAACATGAAATGAACATGGACTTGTAAATCTTTGTCTGCTTAACCATTTATAGGCTGGACTCTATTTTATCTATAATAGTCCACGGCTAAAAGAATAGCTTCAAAAGGAAACTGGGTTAACAGGGTCGAAATCCGTCGTGTGTAATTTCGATGCATAAAATCTCCTAAATCGTTTTATAATTTTATTAAAAAAGTTAAATTAGTATTGAAATAATGTTATCTTTGTAGTCATATATCAGGTAAAAACACTTTTTAGCTCTAGTGTTTTGGGTCAACCAAACCTGCACCAAAGAGAGTACCCATTTTGTCCCGTTAACACCCGCCTATTTTTGCCCGTAGTCGTTATAATTGTTACAGTAACATCCAGCCTCCTGAAATAATTTGTTCTTTCTAATTATGCCCTGCAGGTAGTAGTTTCAATCTATCTTTTCAAGTTGCTTCTTATCAACTCTTTTCCTACTTCATTGGCAATAGGTATGCATTTCTAGTTTTTGCCTGTTTCACCACTTGATTACAGTGTCTTTCTCTGATATTCGCTTAACCTTCCTGCAGCAATGGCCTTCTCATTTATTTTGTTCTTCGTTTATGAGCAATACGAAGAGGAAATTGAAGGATTAATAGGGATTTCAAACGAGCTCATGAGGCATTCTGTGGCATCCGTAACATCGTCACTACCCAACACTTCAACTGGACCTTTAATATCAAAAGATGTGAGATAGATGTAGATATCTGGTGAACATTGTTGTATGGTAGCTACAGCTTGTGTATATGGAAGACCTTATGAAATCTGTATATGTTGATAGATAGGATTCCATGGTGGTTAACTTTCGTAAGCTGGGAAGATTATCAGATAGTCACTTTGGACTTTAGTTAGCAATCAATCAATATTTGACTTTAAGAAGACATTTTTTGTGCAACACTGCAACTCCCTTTTTCATTTTTCCCCCAAAGTTCAAATTAAACATAAGTTGATGCAAATTAAGTACAGGTGGAGAAATGGACAATCTAGATGAATAGTTGAAATCTTCAAAATGCAAATGACCTTTTAAAAATCTATTTCAAAACTCAATTCATCGTGTTTATATTTATCGTTAAAGAGTATGTGTTATATGATATAATCTTAAAAAGGGTTTAATTAAGCTAAATTTGTCTTATAAAATGGTTGTCATTTTAAAACATAAAGCTTTTACTTAATACTTACTTTTTTAACATATCAAATTCTCTTTATGAAATCGAAGAAAAGTTCCTATAAAATATGTTTCCAATTTGTATCAGAACTAGAGTTGTGACCAACGCGCTTCACGCGGACATAATATGCTAAGTTTATTCACACATAAGTCGCCAAGTCATATTGAAATTGCACTCGATGTATTAACGACAATAACGATTAATTTATAAATATTGTTTGACAATAAGGACATAATTTATCTCAAAATAGATGTCCTGTTTTGTCTTCTTAATGGGATTAGCCAATTATTATGTATGTTGTATTATACCAATTGATTATCACTTTGCCTAATGAGCTTAGCCCATGATTATTAAAATGGCAGTTTACCAAAATTATAAGATTTAACAACTACAACTCACATCTAATGAATTATTAATATCAGACCCCGCACGCAGCAACGAGTGAAAATTTCATATGTTGATGTTGATAAACAAATGTTTAATGGTATTTGTATGCAAACATAATTGTTATTTCTTTAATGAAAGTGATTATTTATAATAGTTTAAATTATTGTAATTGTAAATTTAAAAATATGATATAAAAGAAGAAAAAAGATATTTAAATGTATTATGTGAGATATAACATTAATCGAATGATTTATATACTTAATAAATGGAGGGATAAAATAGTAATTTTCAATTTTTTAATTTTAAAATTAAAAAAGATAGAAACCTTTTATAAGGATTTTAAATTTTAGATTTAGATAGGTACTTAGTTGTTTCACAAATAGGACCTCTTATAGATACATATGTTTGTCATACTTACATAATCTGTTTAATTCATAAAATATATAAGTTTCATGCGCTGACTATTTATGACCAAATCAAAAGAATATATTACACCTTTACCTGAGTCTTTTTAAATTTGTCTTAAATATATAAGGTGCAAAAGAGTATGTGTATTATTTTGTGAACTGAAATATCATATAATATAATGTAGTTCTGGGACTAAACGGAAAAATGTATACTAAACCTTATGAAGTCATTCATCAATTCGTACTCAAATGTATACTCCAAAACCAGTTGAACAATTTCGTTTCATTTAGATACTTAAGTCTAATATTACTAAAAATGTGTGACTATTAAGTTTAAATCCCGACGACGCTAATAAACCGTATATTTTTAAGACCCGAAATATTTTGTTTAGCTACCGTAACCGGTGATGATACAGTGATCTCCTATGACTAAAGACTCAAATAAAATGATACAAAGTTGAAAAACATGATCGAAATACAAGTTTGGTTTAGATATACCTTTGAAACAAAGTCGACTTCGAACCGAAAGTACACTCAAACTTGGTGTATGCTTCTCGACCAAGTCCCCTATGTCTTGTGAGCTCTCGGATAAATTTTCTAAGGTTTGTTTTTGGTTGTGAATGGACTCAATGATGAAAGGTGTATTTAAGATAAATTCAGGCCCGTAAAACTCACAATTAAGTCGATAGAAACGAGATTTTTGATATCCCACTTTTGACCACGTTGTTGTTTAATATCTTGACTCATTCAGTTTAACTCAACGGCACTAACTTCGTTCGATCAATCTTCGTTATTTTTGGATAGTTACATAACAAAATGTCAAAGACTTGGTAATTATTTATGTAAAATAAGTTTATTATTATCTATTTAAAATTACGGGTATTGCAGGTGTTATGGGAGATTACATTAGGAACAGCGTATTTTTTGGGTTTAAAGAGGACATACAAGATTGATCTCAAATTCAACGGCGTATTGTTGGTCCTAAACACCCTAAAATCCGTCAGTTCCTTCAAAGGTATCTTCATCCGTCTCTCTATATCTTTACCAGCCCCAACCAAGTAATATAACGTGAGATGTAAATTAAGCTCACCTAGTTGCTTGCTTAAATGATGGTCTAACGAACTAATTTATAATTATCAAGGAATTATTTTTTTAATATTTAGTTTCCTCCTTACCTCAGATGCAAATTGAACCCAAGATACTTCCAAATGCCCTCATTTCCAGAACCAAATCGCTTGATGCTTCTTATATTGTAGAATACTATAATGTTGGTAGAGGCTGAAATTGTTTAGATGTAAATGCTTGATTAGTTTCACACCAACTCATACTCTAATAACTAAAAGTTATGTAATCTTGTTCAATAAAGCTAGAAGTCGAAACTAAATACTCGTGATAGATTTCTTCTCAGTCTAATTTATCTTTATTATAGCTTCTTGTATCACCATTATGCAGGATCTCTCTTTCACTGCAATATATTGACATACATTATGGAACAAATTTTGTGTTGATGAATTTCGTGTTGGTGATTTTAGTGTCACCATTTCATTTTATGTAATGGGACTTATACGTGTTTCAAAGGAAATCATGTTATAGTTTTAATACAAGTTAGGAGGTGCGGAGTGCACACTTGTATTATTCTAGCTTGATCTTGGTGTGACCAAAAGGCGGGGGTCAAGGGGGCCCCCAATTACTAGCAGGACCGCAATGGAAATTGTTAGAATTTGGTGGGTTTCTAATGAAAAATTGGTTGGTTATCAACCATAACCGCTTTGGTCTTTCTCATTCACGTTTTACAGACAATTTGAAACACACAATTTACTCTCCATATTCATACTAGTTTTGATCGAATTTTCTGTGCCAAGAATTTTGATTGTCCGTTTGAGGATTATCCAAGATTGAATTTCTTATAACCCAGGCATAGGGGAGAAATATCAATTCAGAAAGTGAATTACACGATCTTCAAACAATCCAGTGATCATCGTAGTTTAACCCCTGTTTTCTCTAACATTTCGTTTGTTGCTTGTGTTTTGGTTTATTTATGTGTTTGTTGTATTATAAGAAAACACGGTCCATATTTGATACGGCCCTAAATGTTCATCGTAAGGTACAACAAAGAGACATTGAAGTTGGTAGATATCTTTGTATGGATCCTCAGATGGCTGGACAAATGGAAACCAGCTGCTCAAATACGTGCAGGGAAACCAACCCAATCCCAAAATCATCCAGTCAAACCCTCAAATCAGCAGTTGACCCACTCCTCTAACCAGAAGCCACCATAGAGCTATGGAACACTTATATGAAAAACTAGGATCAAGAATCAGGGCGTCATTTTTCTTCAGGAAGTCTTGCAGCATACCCTACTATTACTATGATGATGAGACCAGTAGACCCGGTTGGAACTCACTTCACACGTGTTAACACTTTTGCATTGAAAAGTTCAAGGTTTGATGGTGTGATTAGGAATGATATAATGCAGTGGATGATGCAGAAATAGTAAGTGATAAATCAGGATTCTACTGAGTTTTAGATGGATCATTTATACGATGCTATTCATACGATTATTCTGAGTGGAGCCTATGGTTTTTGGAGCTTTATGATGTTGTATATTCGTCGAAGCTCACTTCCATTTTGGAATGCGGAGTTTCTGTTAAAATAACAAAGTTTGGACCACTTGGTACAGTCTGGTTTGTGATTTAAAGGATATGAAACTATAGTTCACCTATGTGATGGTTTAGACTTTAGATACTATACAAAAATGATCTGAAAAGTGTATTTTTAGTGTTCAGCAGAAACTACACGTGAGCAAAATGATAACAGGGTAGTTCGCTCTTTAAGTCATTTATATCTGGTTATAAGTTGAAAGCTAAGTGTTGTATCATAGAAAGTGTACCTAAAGATTTTGGTGTTGTAACATTTTCTTATTTGTTTCGGTGCCTTATGAACATCGTAGATAGTTGAAGGTTTCAGGCATTTTATGAGCAAATACCGAAATTGGAAGAATTTGTGGAGAGATGAATTCCCAACAAAGATGTTGAGTGTATCTTTCGTAAAACTTCATATATAACTATACTAGTTTTTGTTATTAACAGCGATGTAAAACGTACTCCGTAGCACGAGTAAACTTTTCTCCTACAAACGATGAAATTCAGCCAAGAATACAGATTTCTGCCGAAGATGGTTTTAACAAAACAACTTAAAAGGATGATGCTTGCATATTTTCAGAAAGGTAGATCTTCTGATTTCGTCATATCCCTGGCCCCTACCAACTGATTTTACCAGTAAATTATGATAACAGGTGTCTACGCAAATCAAGTTTATCTAGTGACATGTTGTAACAATATCGGCTCAATTAACTTTTCTCTAAAAGATAATAAGGGTCTATTTACTTAGGAAGAATTTATTCATAATAGGGGAATGAGGAGTGTTTTTACTTTATTTAGAAAAATAATAAAAAAATTTAAAAATGCGTTCAAACGTGAGGGATGAAGTTTTCCTTCTCTTCGAGTTGGAAAATTTTTATAACCATAAAAAATAATTTTCAACTTTCTAGTTATAAAAAGGAAAATATAATATTTTTTTTGTTAAAAAAGTTTTTTAGAAAATTTGAATTTGGACAAATTTTTTAATTTTCTAGTTTTCTTAAAGAAGTTTTCTGAAAAAGTGTGAAGTTTTTTGTAACTAAACAAATCTTTTTAGCAAATCAAGTTTTTTCTTTGTCATCGGTGAATATTGAATATCCCCTAAATCAACTAGATTACAAGCTAAATGCCATGTATCTCATCTCAAATCTTATAAGAGAAATAATTTGTATTGCTAATAAAAACATATTAGTATGGTACATGTGTTATACAACGGAAATTGATATAGTATTTTAGGAAGTGTTGATAAGGTAAGTCAATTATGGTGAAATACGTATTTAGCGAGCTGATCTAACGATAAAAGAAGTCGATAGGCCAGCTCGCAACAACGTTTCCTTTTTGGCGCATTTTTTCCGAATTTTTTATTTTTTAGTATTTCCTCAAAATATTAGATTTTCTACCATATAATACATATACAAAAACATTTGGATGCTACTTTAACACTATAAATTCAAATTCTTACCTCGTTAATATTATCTCGTAAAAATGTTAAATTTTCTAGCGCTTTTTTTTTATTTCCTCATAGATTTCTATTGTGTCGTCATTTTAGTTGCAAAAATTTTCTTCTTTTCCGCCAAGATTTGTGTATTGATAAGTTTTGGTAGTAATTTCGCATCACTAAACTCATATTTCACCTAATTAACCAGCTCACAACAACGTGTCGCATTTGACAAATTTTTTCTGAATTTTTTATTTTCTAGTATTTCCTCAAAATATTAAATTTTCTACAATATAATGCATATACAAAGACATTTGGATACTAATCTGACACTATAAACTCGAATTCTTACCTCGTTAATATTATCTCGTAAAAATGTTAAATTTCCTAGAGCGTTCTTTTATTTCCTCATAAATTTCTACTGTGTCGTCATTTTAATTACAAAATATTATATTTGCCGCCAAGATATGTGTGTATAGATACGTTTTGAAAGTAATTTCCCACCTCTAAACTCATATTTCAACTTATTGCCCCAACTCGCAATAACGTCTCACATTTGACGCGTTTTTTTCGAATTTTTTATTTTCTAATATTTATTAAAAGTATTAAATTTTCTACCATATAATGCATATACAAAAACATTTGAATACTAATTTGACACTATAAAATCAAATTCTTACGAAGTTGATATTATCTCGTAAAAATATTAGATATCCTGGCGCGTTATTTTATTTCTTCATAGATTTCTACTGTGTCGTCATTTTAGTTGCAAAATTTTATATTTGCCGCCAAGATTTGTGTGTATAGATACGTTTTGAAATTAATTTTGCACTACTAAACTCATATTTCACATGATTGACCAGCTCACAACAACGTCTCGCATTTGAAGCGTTTTTTCTGAATTTTTTATTTTCTAGTATTTTGTTAAAAATATTATACCTTCTCCTAAAAATATTAAATTTTCTACCATATAATGCATATACAAAACATTTGAATGCTAATTTGACACTATAAACTCAAATTCTTACCAAGTTAATATTATCTCGTAAAAATGTTAAATTTCCTAGCGCGTTTTTTTATTTACTCATAGATTTCTACCGTGTCGTCATTTTAGTTGCAAAAATTATATTTTCCGCCAAAATGTGTGTGTATAAATACGTTTTGAAATTAATTTCGTACCACCAAACTCATATTTCACATGATTGACCAACTCACAACAACGTCTCGCATTTGAAGCGTTTTTTCTGAATTTTTTATTTTCTAGTATTTTGTTAAAAATATTATATCTTCTCCTAAAAATATTAAATTTTCTACCATATAATGCATATAGAAAGACATTTAGATGCTAATTTGACACTACAAACTCGAATTCTTACCTCGTTAGTATTATCTCGTAAAAATGTTAGATATCGTGGCGCGTTTTTTAATTTACTCATAGATTTCTACGTTGTCGTCAATTTAGTTGCAAAATATTATATTTTCCGCTAAGATTTGTGTGTATAGATACGTTTTGAAAGAAAATTTCGCACCACTAAACTCATATTTCAACTAGTTGACCAGCTCGCAAAAACGTCTCGCATTTGACGTGTTTTTTCTGATTTTTTTATTTTCTTGTATTGCTTAAAAATATTAAATTTTCTACCATATAATGCATATACAAAAACATTTGGATGCTAATTTGACACTATAAACTCAAATTCTTACCAAGTTAATATTATCTTGTAAACATGTTAATTTTCTGGCGTGTTTTTTTATTTTCTCATATATTTCTATTGTGTCGTCATTTTGGTTGAAAAATTTTCTATTTACCGAAAAGATGTGTGTGTATAGATACGTTTAAAAAGTAATTTCACAACACTAAACTCATATTTCACCAGCTTGCAACAACGTGTCGCATTTTGCAAGTTTTTTCCGAATTTTTTAATTTCTAATATTTCTTAGAAATATTAAATTTTCTACCATATAATTCATATACAAAGACATTTGAATACAATTTTGACACTATAAACTCAAATTCTAACCTCGTTAATATTATCTCTTAAAAATGTTAAATATCATGGCGCGTTTTTTAATTTACTCATAGATTTCTACTGTATCGTCATTTTAGTTGCAAAATATTATATTTGCCACCAAGATGTGTGTGTAAAAATACGTTTTGAAAGAAATTTCGCACCACCAAACTCATATTTCAACTAGTTGACTAGCTCGCAAAAACGTCTCGCATTTAGCGTGTTTTTTCTGATTTTTTTATTTTCTAGTATTGCTTAAAAATATTAAATTTTCTCCTAAAAATACTAAATTTTCTACCATATAATGCGTATACAAAAACATTTGAATGCTAATTTAACACTATAAACTCAAATTATTACTTCGTTAATATTATTTCGTAAAAATGTTAAATTTTTTAGCGCAAATGTTTCCTCATAGATTTCTACTGTGTCGTCATTTTAGTTACAAAATATTATATTTTCCACCAAGATGTGTGTGTATAAATACGTTTTGAAAGTAATTCTGCAACTCTAAACTCATATTTCAACAGATTGACCAATTCGTAATCACGTCTCGCATTTGGCGCGTCTTTTTTCGAATTTTTTATTTTCTACTATTTTTTAAAAATATTAAATTTTGTACCATATAATGCATATACAAAGACATTTGGATATTAATTTGACACTATAAACTTACATTCATACTAAATTAATATTATCTCGCAAAAATGTTAAATTTATTGTTGCGTTTTTGTTATTTCCTCATAGATTTCTAATGTGTTGTCATTTTAGTTGCAAAATTTTATATTTTGCCGACACGATGTGTGTGTATAGATACGTTTTGAAAGTAATTTCGCACCACCAAAGTCATATTTCATATGATTGACCAGCTCGCAACATTGTGTCACCTTTGACGCGATTTTCCCGAATTTTTTATTTTCTAGCATTTGCTAAGAATATTAAATTTTCTCCTAAAAATATTTAATTTTCTACTATATAATGCATATAGAAAGACATTTCGATGCTAATTTGACATTATAAACTCAAATTCTGACGAACTTAATACTATCTCGTAAAAATGTTAAATTTCCTAGCGCGTTTTTTTATTTTTTCATAGATTTCTACCGTGTCTTCATTTTAGTTGAAAATTTTTATATTAGCTGCCTAGATGTGTGTGTGTGTATACGTTTTGAAAGTAATTTCGCACCACTAAACTCATATTTCACCTAATTAACCAGCTCGCAACAACGTCTCACATTTGGCGCGTTTTTTTCCAATTTTTTATTTTTTAGTACCTCCTAAAAATATTAAATTTTCTACCATAAAATGCATATACAAAGACATTAGAATGCTAATTTGAGGCGCAGTTTTGTGAAAATATCACTAACTCGGATTTAGTTGAAATTCGCATGGTCACTCGGAAACGACCCAGTAATCAAGGCTATAATTTATTAGCCTAGGCAGTTTTTGGCCATTCGGGGTCATCTAGGGCCCGAAAATGACATTTTTCAGTTTTAAGCGTCATTGCGGACTTTTCTAAGTTCATTTCGTTGAACTTTTGTTTGCCTAGACTTCAGGGAATACCTGATTGGATAAATAGGCTATAATAATAATTATGGAACGAATTTCTAACTTGTATATGATTTTCTGTTTCAGATCAACGTAAGACTCAGTGATATAAGAATCTTGAGTGTGGGGACATCGGAGGTATCGGTGAGTGGATTCAGAACTCATCATTTGATTTAGTTGTAACTATTTGGTTACAACAAGTAAATGTAGATGTGTGTTAGACTGTTTAGTCTTGATTATTATTTATTGATCTACGTGATATGTGAACCAATGTGTATTATGTTATTGAGGTCAACGTGTAGTTGGACTTCTGGTTATTATGTGATTTACACAGGTTTTGATTCATTTGTTGTGTTTGAAACCTGTGTATGAGTTTAATAACCAATAGTTATCGGTCTATTCTGTATTGGCCATACGGATTGACGGTAAGTGTTCTTGGGGAATCCCCGGGTATTTTGATATCCCAAGAGCCATCTATCCTCATTGAAATATGTGTGTTTACGATTATTTGGTGCGAATAACTAGTTATGCTAAGTTGAATGGAGTGTGATGAATCTATTTACTTAGCTTCGTGCTAACCCCTCATATTACTTCCTGCAGGATATATTTTGATTAATAGTGGGTGCAGGAGGGGAATGGTTGATCAAGGAATGTTTGACTGCGCTTAAGGACTCTGATATGGTTTTTGTAATAAACCAAGTTTTGGTGAATTATATAATACCCCGTCTTATGTAGTTTTTAACAGTTTAAATATGGTGTAAATATTGAAAATGTTAACTGTTTATGTATAATGTTTAGTATATATACAGATGATGTATTTTAAAATTCATGCTTCCGAGTTTATTGATATAATATTCTTAAATAGAATGAGGGGTGTTATAGTCATCTAGCTAATGGTTACGGTTTGTAGTCATGAATACTTCTATGCACTACAACTAGTTTAACGTAGGTTCGCACAAGGATTCGTTGTCAGGTTTTCAATCATCGCATGAAAACAGTTTGTATGTAAACAATACATATGTTTTTCACCCCAAATTTAGAAAGCAATAAAAGCAGTAAAATAGGGGTTGTGAACTCACCTGGTAAGCGATCCGAGTGCTAGCGTTTAACTAAATAAGTTTGCCCAAAAGTCTCCTAGCGTCCTATACGCATGAGTTCGTTTGTATAATTAGATAGCTAACCGCATATCTAGGTTCATAATGGTAGATGGCTACCCGCACATCTATGTTCCTTTTCGAAAAACGTACGACCCGTTAGTGATAGTTTTTGTATGTATACGTGTATGTTCCTTGAAAGATTGGTTATTTCGTTTTTCTAAATCTTTTCAAAAATGAAATTATAATTTTTATCACCCTCGCACGTTCTTTTTAAACAATTCGAATCGTTTTCATTACCGGTTTTCCCTCCAAAATTTCTCCGAAATTATCCCGAGTAAAACAGAGTTTTTCTCAAACTAAAATTACTTAATGGAAATCTTAAATTCAAATTTTGGCGATCGAGAATTTTTTTTTTTTTTTTTTTTTTTTTAAATCTGAAACCAAGGTTACCCGTCCGGGTGGTTGTTGACAGAAGTTCAGCTCAGTTAATTCACTGGTCCGGGTAAGGTCTCACCTGTCCGGGTAAACCCAAAAACTGACTTCACGTGTCTGGGTGGACTCTCACGCATCCGGGTAAGGCTATTTTCGCCCAGATTTCTAGTTTTTCAAAAATTGTGTTTTGGGCTCGTTTTTGACGTTTTAAACCGATTCTTTTTGCATTTTTCTAAGTTATAGCATGTTATTAGTCAAATGAGATAGCCTAGAGTTCCGTTACTCGTTTTTAAAGGCTCGTTTAGCTTCCCGTTTTTGATCGATTAATGAATCTTTCACCATTTTGCCTACGGTTTCATTCTAACACATCCAAGGCATCATGTAACATGTATATCACTAACATTATACGTTTAACCATTCGTTTTAACACCCGTTTCGTTCTGGATCATTTTAAGCATGGTTTCAACCATTCAAACTTTCTAACTAGAGTTTCTAGCATGCATTTTTTATAATTTCTAACATAGAGTATATTTCTAGCATTGCAAGCATTTAAAATGAAGGAAATGATGAGGTTAAAGAGAGTTCCTTACAAAGCTTTGAATATGAGATTAATAAGAAGACAAAGAACTTGAACTTTAACCCGATATCCTTTTAAATAAAACCCGATTTTTGCTAGCTTTCCTTTGATGTTTGAAGTCTCAAGATTATGAGATTTAGAAGATCAATCCATGTTGATGAACTTGAAGTGGTGATTAAAATGACATAAAAATGGTGTAGAGATGGTGGAAATTTTGATGCTTTCTTAAAGAAATGAAGATAGTAGCATGAAGATGATGAATGAAGATGGTGATGATGATAAAACGTTGAGAGGGAGGGAGTGAGCTGCTGCAGATTTTTAAATGAGTTATTGTGTGTGTGCTTTTTCTTGACTCTTGCTTCTAGTATATAAATATCCAAGTATCAAAAAGGAGGGAGTGGTGTGTACAATATTAAATTGGTACAAGGGATGGTATGTGGAGTGTAGATGCAAGCAAAAAGGGAACAAGGTGGTGGTGGGCATGGGAGAAAACGGCAGGGAGGTCAAGGGGGGGTGATTGCCTCATTGACTTTGTGATTTCTTGTCTAGAAGGTGATTTGGATAGATATTTAGGTACTTAGGCTTAATTAGTGACTAACTAGGTGTAATTTAGATAATTAGAGAAGTTAAGTGAGGTTTAAGTAATTCAAAGTGAACAATTTAATTGTAAGTTGTTTCGATAATATTCTTATGTCACGATTTTTAATTCGTTTAAATAATTGCGTATTTGTAGAAACCGTTGTGCTTAATCTAAATTGTGTATGCGTTTGTTCGATTATTCGAAAATGTTATGTTTTTAATCTAGCATAATATAGTATAATAACTACTATTTAATTATCAATAAATTTACGTTAATTATGAAAGTTATCACCAACGTTCGCAGTTGTCGCAAGTCATCCGATTTAAATCGTGCAATTCTAAATAATTACGTAAATGTAATGCGTCACGCATTAAAGTAAAGTACACCAAAATGTGCAACGTGGGCGTGTGCTAGACTTATCTCATTTTAAATCGAATTGATTATAATTACGAGGGAGTTAACGTAAGAATGCATGTTTATTGTGTACGGAAGTATACCGGTTTTCGAGGGTTGTCACAGCACCCGTAAACTTATATTTCACCTAATTTACCAGCTCGCAATAACGTCTCGCATTTGGCGCGTTTTTTTCAAATTTTTTATGTTATAGTATTTTCTAAGAATAATAAATTTTCTCCTAAAATTAATAAATTTTCTACCATATAATGCATATACAAAGACATTTGAATGCTAATTTGACACAATAAACTCAAATAATTACTAAGTTAATATTATCTCGTAAAAATGTTACATTTTCTGGCACGTTTTTTTATTACCTCATAGATTTATACTATGACGTCATTTTAGTTACAAAATATTATATTTTCCGCCAAGATATGTGTGTATAGATACGTTTTGAAAGTAATTTCGCACCACCAAATTGATATTTCACATGATTGACCAGCTCGCAACAACGTGTCGCATTTGGCGCGTATTTTCCAAATTTTTTATTTTCTAGTATTTCTTAAAAATATTAAATTTTCTACCATATAATGTATACACTAAGACATTTTGATGCTAATTTGACACTATAAACTCTCATTCTTACCAAATTAATATTATCTCGTAAAAATGTTAAATTTATTGGCGTTTTTTTATTTCCACATAGATTTATACTGTGTCGTCATTTTAGTTGCAAAATATTATATTTGCCACCAAGATGTGTGTGTATAGATACGTTTTGAAAATAATTTCGCACTTCTAAACTCATATTTCAATTGATTGACCAGCTCGCAACAACGTCTTGCATTTGGCGAGTTTTTTCCGAATTTTTTATTTTCTAGTATTTCTTAAAAATATTATATTTTCTCCTAAAAATATTAAATTTTCTACCATATAATGCATACACAAAGACATTTGGATGTTAATTTGACACTGTCAACTCAAATTCTTACCAAGTTAATATTATCCCGTAAAAATGTTAAATTTTATAGCGCATTTTTTTATTTCTCTTAGATTTCTACTGTGTCGTCATTTTAGTTGCAAAATTTTATATTTTCCGCCAAGATGTGTGTGTATAGATACGTTTTGAAAATAATTTTACTCCACTAAACTTAAATTTCACCTGATTGACTAGCTCGCAACAACGTTTCACATTTGGCGAGTTTTTTCGAATTTTTTATTTTTTAGTATTTCTTCAAAATATTAGATTTTATACCCTATAATACGTATACAAAAACAATTAGATGCTAATTTAACACTATAAATTCAAATTTTTACCAAGTTAATATTATCTCATAAAAATGTTAAATTTTATAGCGCGTTTTTTTATTTCTCATAGATTTCTACTGTGTCGTCATTTTAGTTGCAAAATTTTATATTTTCCGCCAAGATGTGTGTGTATAGATACGTTTTGAAAATAAGTTTACTCCATTAAACTTATATTTCACCATTGACTAGCTCGCAACAACGTTTCGCATTTGACGCGTTTTTTCAAATTTTTTATTTTTTAGTATTTCTTCAAAATATTAGATTTTATACCCTATAATACGTATGCAAAAAAAATTAGATGCTAATTTAACACTATAAATTCAAATTTTTACCAAGTTAATATTATCTCGTAAAAATGTTAAATTTTATAGCGCGTTTTTTTATTTCCTAATAGATTTCTACTGCGTCGTCTTCTTAATTGCAAAATTTTATATTTTCCATCAAGATGTGTGTGTATAGATATGTTTTGAAAGTAATTTTGCACCCTAAACTCATATTTCACTTAATTGACCAGCTCGCAACAACGTGTCGCATTTGGCGCGTTTTTTACGAATTTTTTATTTTCTAGTACTTCCTAAAAAATTTAAATTTTATACCATATAATGTATATACAAAGATATTTGGATGCTAATTTGACATTATAAACTCAAATTATTACCTCGTTAATATTATCTTGTAAAAATATTAGATTTTATGGTGCGTTTTTTTATTTCCTCATAGATTTCTACTGTGTCGTCGTTTTAGTTGCAAAATTTTATATTTGCCGGAAAGATGTGTGTGTATAGATATGTTTTGAAAGTAATTTTGCACCCTTTAACTCATATTTCACTTAATTGACCTGCTCGCAAAAACGTGTCGTATTTGGCGCGTTTTTCCCGAATTTTTTATTTTATAGTATTTCCTAAAAAATTTAAATTTTCTACCGTATAATGTATATACAAAGACATTTGGATGCTAATTTGACACTATAAACTCAAATTATTACCTCGTTAATATTATTTCGTAAAAATGTTAAATTTTATGACGGGTTCTTTTATTTTCTCATAAATTTTTACTGTGTCATCATTTTAGTTGCAAAATTTTATATTTGCCACAAAAATGTGTGTGTATAGATATATTTTGAAAGTAATTTCGCAACACAAAAATCATATTTCAACTTATTGACCAGGATATGTGATATTAGAAGAAGCAAGAATTAGGAATTTTGAAAGATTATTAAAAAGTATAAAGCTTTATTTAAAGTATTAGACGTATTAATGTTTATATTTTTTTTGTTCTACATAAATGATATGTGTAAAAAGAAGAAGTTACAAATATTGTGTTTATCAATCAATGTAGAACAAGTTTTTTTTATTTAGTTATGAATTATACATGTCCCACATGAAAACTTATATTATATTGTTAAAGTTTTCTTTTTTAAATAAAAAGTGGTTAGAAATTTGAGAATTAGACGTGTTACAGGGCAGTATAGATAATTGGATTGATACTCAAAGTAAACCACTAAGTGACAAATAGATATCATATCAGGCTAAAATTATATAAAATTTGTATACGAAGTCAAGCATGATAAGTTTATGTAAAAAGATATAGAAACTTATATTTTATTTTAATCTTTAGTTAATTGTAATTAACATGGTAAGTATATGGGTTATATTATGGAGTGAATTTGAGGGAGAAAAAATTTAATAAAGAAATATTATTTAACTTTTTAATTTTGCAACTTAATTCTTAGATTTATCAACTTAATTATTTGATTTAGAAAAGTATTTATTAATAAAAGTTATTTTTAAATCACAAATAAATATTTATTGAATTATAAAAAATATTTTTTAAAATCATATTTATCTTTTTATTGACTTATACTTATTTTTTTCGCTGTCCCTCAAAATTTTCTTTTTTAAGATCATGTTACGTTGCATTATTATAGTACGTCGACAACAACCAGTGTTTGCATTTTACTTTCCCCCTCACCTGTAAATCAATCATCACGTCCCTTTCCAATTCCCCACATAAATCGTTGCCCTAATTCCTACCATTTATGTACTAACACTAACTCCGATTGCTTTTACGATCACAATTCTGCTTTCTCCATTTCACAATTCAATTCCATTTAGGGTTCATAAATCATCAAAATGAGTTTTCAAGATATTGAAGCCGGTGGTCGGCCGTTGAATTCACGACGGTTGAAACAACAACAGGAGCCGACGCAAGCAATAGCTTCTGGAATATTCCAGATCAATACAGCTGTTTCTACCTTCCAGAGACTTGTTAATTCTCTTGGTACCCCTAAAGATACCCCTGAGCTTCGTGATAAACTGTATGTTTTTTTTATTTATATCTTTCATGTCGTTTAATTAATTTGAAATTGACTACCCTTCACATTTTTTGCTTTGTAATTAGTATTTAGGTAATGGATATATTTGATGATGAATTGATCATAGGTTGTGTAGCTGAGACTGTGATGGAATGAAAACCAATACTAGGTTTTAGTTTTTGTTATTAGATTTAACTTCTTAAATATATTTGAAATAAGTTTAAATGTTATGTATATATCTAAGCTCCGTGAGCTCAAGGCTGCATCACGAAGGATGGTCGAGCTGAGCACGGGCCTTGTTGACCTCAGAGCTTGGTTCGTCTCATTTGCAGGCCTACAAATGAGGGAATAATATTGTATAGAAAAGAACATTAAGGGTTAAAAACTATAAAAAAAGAATCTTTTCGGTATTTGTTCCGCATAACTTAAGTGATGTCAACAGCATAATGGATACGGAAAATGACCTCATGGTGTAGTGAATATACATCTTTTTAGGGGAGATTTTAACTGTGAGTTTTCTTAATGATAGGCACAAGACAAGACTACATATTGGGCAATTGGTGAAGGACACATCCGATAAACTCAAGCAAGCTAGTGAAATTGATCATCGCGCTGAAGTTAGTGTAAGTTTGGTGACCCAACCCCCCACCGCTTCTCACACACTCACATTATTATAGATCGTAAAGTTTATAATTTCATTTGCAAGCAGTAACAAAAGATGATTACTTCCTTCCTAAAGTTGAATTTATGTCTTGATTGTAAATGCAGAGTTTTAGTTTTCAACCGTCAAATGGCCTTATGTTTCACCGTCTTTGTGTGGTTAACAATGATGTTATCGTCATAATTGTTATGGTTAGATGACAAGACTCCCTCTTGATTTTTTATATTTTTGTACAGGCTAGCAAAAAGATTACAGATGCTAAACTTGCAAAAGATTTTCAAGCAGTTTTAAAAGAATTCCAGAAAGCACAAAGGCTTTCAGCAGAAAGGGGGACGGCTTACTCTCCTTCTATTCCTGAAGCTATTCATTCATCACGGTAAATCATCATGGAATTAGTACTCTCCTTGTGAATTTCGTCGCAGTTTAAATGTGTGCCAAATCACCTTCTTGACCTGATCGTTATATATTATCTGCAGTAATGAAGGGAGTGAACTGGATGCTAGCTCTGGCGAAATTCCAGAACAGCGTGCTCTTCTTGTCGAATCTAGAAGGCAAGTTTTGTGCTCTCATATGCAAGGGGAAGTTGCCCACTTGCACATGATTCTGTAGGGGTTGCATTAGGCTTATCTCTTAGATTGGTACAATTTTAAAATGATCAAGAATGTGTGGGTATGTGTCAAAGGTATGTGAAGCGATGGTAAAAGAACCTGCTTACCTACCTGTTTACCCTTTTATTGTTATTTCAATACTTTAGCTTTGTTTGTTGACAAATCTTCTTATAGTAAATACTCGTGATAAATAAGATTGTTTTATTTCAACGACCCAACCCATTCTAAAATCTACATAATATCATATGATGTTTGTTATTGTTTTGTTAAGATAGATAGTTTTAGTGTGTGCAGAGAGGAATTGGTACTGTTGGACAATGAGATTGTGTTCAACGAGGCTATTATTGAGGAAAGAGATCAGGGAATACAAGAAATCCAGAACCAAATTGGTGAGGTTAATGAAGTATTCAAAGATCTTGCTGTTTTGGTTCATGAGCAAGGAACTATGATCGGTATGTATCATTTTCACCTTTCTAGCTCCCTATTTCCTTTTTCTTTAATTCTTTATATATTTACGTTGTGAGACCATAAGATGGCTGATCGATTTTGTTTCAGATGATATTGGTTCCAGTATTGAAAACTCTCATGCTGCAACTGCACAAGGGAAATCACATCTTGTCAAAGCATCAAAGACTGGAAGATCAAACTCTTCCATGGTAAAATTTGTGATATGCAATAGTCTAAATTGTGCAAAATATCTAGTATAAGAGAGAAAAATTTAATCTATTTTGAATGCATTATAGTTCTGATAAATGTATCTTTGGATTTCTTGCAGACTTGCTTGCTTTTCGTGATCTTAGGGATTGTGCTTCTCATTGTCATCATAATACTTGTGGTCTGACTCGAGTATAAATTAATCTGGCAAATCAGAGCTTGTTTAGGGAACGCAAGGCCCAAAGTATTCTCGAAGATCGTGTTTGTACAATTTTACCTCATTTTTTCCTCATGGTCGTGTGATTGCATGCTTTGCAGGAGTTCTTTCTGCTAAATTGTTTTCTTTTCCTTCTCACTGTCCGTTCTGGAGTATTAGTTTGTTTTATGGGTTCTAGCATATAGATAAATCCTCCAGCCTTTTTGGTAGTGTATGTGACAGCTGAGAGATGGATTCTTGCAAATGTTTTTGGAAAATAAATTGTGTATTTCATTTCATTGTCATTTATATACTTGAATGAGATGAAGGCTGTAAAGTTTGCTCAAGTTTGTCATTCCATTCTGTAATCTATTTATATAAACTACTTGATTATTATAATGCTCGGTTATATCTAGCTTAAGTTCATAGTTGTATCTTATTATGTTTATCATTAGTTCATTATTACTACGGAGTAAAGAAAGATCCCTATATTGATATGCATACAATTATGAGGAACATCTCAATTCGAATCACTCCCAAGTGTAGTTAAATTTTTAATGTTTGATTCATGAAGGTAAACTGTAATTAATTAGTCACATTGTGATGCACAGATGCAGAACCTTGAAATCAAATAACTAGCTTCTCTTCACCAATAGTTAAATGTATGATTAGTGCCTTATTTCTCAAAAAATATAACGCCCAGCATCAGCTTCAACCTTCAAGCATCAGATATAAATAACTTGAAACCAACATCTAATGCCAACAGCAACAAAAAGATTAATCACCCTCACACACTTCCATAAAATTGAATTCAGAACACCAACAGCGATCCAGAATTTATAGTAAACCTACAATACTTGTTTGAAGAGTACATAAGCAGAATGAAACTAGACACTTAACACTTGACCTCCTTCAAACCAACACCAAAGTACAAGAATGTTGGGTCAGTTGCGCCTTCCTTGTAATAAGCAAACACCATTCCACTGTCATCATGCATACTCTCCCCAACAAAACTGCATAAAATCAAGAACACATGCAGCAGATCCATCATATAGCTGTACCCACTTTAATATAACATAATCAAATGACATATACAAGCTGGATAATTAGTTAACTTACAACATTCAATTCACGATAGTCTCATGCTCATAAAATGAGAAATTTTTTACTTATTTCAGCAGTTAAAACTTAAAAATCACCTTACAGTTTCCAAAATCAACATGTCACTCTTGTAGTTGTACTTTCAGCTTTAGATAAAGAAGTTAGCAAGATATATGCTTTGATATTAGCGTAACTTTTCCACTCAATATAACTGTTCACTATATTAGCATAATTTTTCAGCTCGATATAACTGTTCAATATACTATGGCTTGGAATATAATCCTAGAAACATTATCCGCATACGAGTATATTGAGAAGGGAGATTAAAAACTTACAATTGGAGGTCACTGAGCTTTGAGAGAAGGTACTTTGTTGCCGCCTCAATGTTCTTTTTAAAGAATTCTTGCTGCTCTGCATCAAGCTTAGGGGCAATTTGTTTAATGTACTTCTTGATATAAGCAACAAACTGCTTCTTATCAAATGGAGGTTGCTCCTGTAATTTTAATGATCAAAAGCTATTATAACCTGCATTGTCTCAAAAAATTGCAAAACCATCAAAAAGTAAATAACTTCCTTTACCTGAAGTCTAAAGGTGTCAACAATATCAACAACCTTCACGGCTTGATCATCAACACCTTCATCTTCATCGCCTCCTTCAGCAGAAGGGTTTGCGCCGATGTTAACATCAACAGCTCCTTGAACGACCCACTGCATAGGTTGAAGATCACAATATGAATCATTACCATAATAAATCAGCCAACTTTAACAAGAAGTTGAAATATAGAAGAGCAAAGAACAAACCTTTCCTTCAACTTCCCAAAGAATCCCATTCAGAATTTCCTTGTAAGGAAACGAGTCCGAAAGAAGCTCATCTCCTACATTAAAAAAAAACAATTAAATAGAACTTTTTTACAACCAGTCACACATAGTGCAATATAATATTCAACTAACAGAGATGTCCTTCAGTGACAAATAAAAACGATTATTTTGGATCGTAAGTAATTGCAATTATGACAGGGATTTAGCTTTTAAGTTTTAATAGTCACACAAGAAAACATTAAGATCAACTACTAACCATCTAAAAATATTAAGATTTAAGGCCATAGATAGAAAGGCATTTGTGGATATACTTCAGATAATGTTTTTCATCATTCTAATAACGTGTTCGAAAAGCCTAGATTAACAATCAACAAAAGTTTTGATTTTTGAAACTTCTCTGCAAGATCACTAACAATTTGAATAACTAAATCATATACTAATATACTATTAATCAATTAAAGTAAAAAGGCTAATCAGTAAGCATAAATAAACCAAACCAACAATCAATATAATTTTTTATCTTTCCACAGGAAAACTAACAATTTGAGTCAGTAAACCATAATAATAACAGATTCAGACTAATCTTAATTAAAAACAAAACTAACTACCAATAAAAGTTTTAACTTTGCACAAGATCACTAACACTTTTACTAACTAAACTAAATAACAGAAAAATTCATACAGTATAAGAAATTAAACAAAAATTCCAGCTATCTGTGATCATAGCTGAATTACAAACAGATCTATTAATTATAGATCGAATCAAATATGATTATAAGCAGTAGTTCACTAAAACAACTCAAAACCCTAGATTCACACTTAAACACGCACGAACAGAAGCGGAAAAGAAAGCATTAATACATCAATTAAAAATCAGATTAAATCGAATTACACATAAACAGAATAATGAAAGAAGCAATTAATTAACTTTACCTGTAAGCAAATCCTGATAAACCAACATGATTGCAGCAAGCTAAAGAATTAAGGGTTGCTGATCGTTTGAAACAAAAGAGACGGTGGAGAATGGGGGGATTTTTAAGGGTTTTTATAGGCAGAGCAATATTAAAAGCACGGTCGGATACTCGGATTTGGATTCTTATTCTGAACTATTTTCTCTTTTTCAATTGTTAATCCCTGTGACTCTGTACTTTCTGCAAAGGGTCGGCCCAGATCCAAGGCCCAAAATGCATTTTGTAGTTTTTGATATTGAATTTTTATTTAATATTAAAAGTACAAAAATAATTGAACGATCATGCAATAGTGTTAAGGGTAAAAGAGGTTAATTATTTATAAGTGAGAAACTTAAAAAGAATGTAAATGTAAATGATTTTAAAAAAGAGAAAATTACTTAAATCATTTTTTATATTTGTCTCAAATTTTATTTGTAGTAATTTAAAAACTTTAATTACATCGATCATCTTTTATGTTTGTCTCAAATTTTACTTGCAGTATTTTACGAACTTTAATTACACCGAACATCCTTTCTTTTGAAACTTGTTACACCATTATCCTTTAAACTAACGATCATCAACTATTCCGTTAATCAAGACATGTGATATGCTTATAAGGGTAAAATGGTCTTTTACGAGTTACAATATTTCGTTTCTTTAAAATTAGAATTGTTAATGCTGCTCACCAACCATGCCAAACAAATCGAACCTCTTCCTCATCGGATCATCTCTCCAATGACGACTTCAGTGACCCCCTCCCCCAATCGTCTTATCTGGTCACGACTTTGGTAGCAACTACCTCTTCTCTTTTGCATCCATTCTTTACTTGAAACACATCTCATATGGACACGCTAGCTACAAAGTAAAACAACATCAAAAATTGTGTACTAAATATGCGACGACTCTAATCTGTAAGTCACAAATGTATGTTTTGGTAGTGAAAGATGGTTGACTTCAAAAGTTGGTATTTTGGTGGAGAATGAGACCTGGATTGTTGATGAATCTGCTAAGAAAAATAGGGAAAATGCCAATGATGTTTGGTGTTTGCATCTGATAATGTATTTATACATATTTAGATTTTAGATTTATATGTTGATGAAAGCAAAAAAAAAAACTTAAAAGAAAATTTGTTTACACAAATAGTCCATTTTTAACGGATTATTTAACGATCATTAGTATTAAGGATGATCGGTGACAAGTTTCAAAAGAAATGATAATTCGTATAATTAAAGTTCGTAAATGACGATTTTTATAATTTTCTCTTTAAGAAGTTTACTCTTTCAGTAAATTACATAATGTTAACAGTAGTACGAATACTTTCACGTAGAAAGATTTATTTTCTTCCTTCAAAGCAGCAGAATCTTTTCTTAAAGTTAACCCCATCCAGATATCAAAGGGAAAAAATATTTACAGTACAATTTTAGTTTTATTATCAAGGCATGAGCAACCGCTTGTGAAGAAAAAAGAAGACATAGCAAAACTTACAACTAAATAAAGCAAATTAAAACGTCTAGCTAATAATTTTGCCTCCTTTTGATGTCTCTTTATAATCGATTTGCATTCCATTTGGATTTTGAACCCACGGCTCCCATCTTGCTAGGTCCCTTTTGTCATGACAGTGAGTGTGTTGACGTAAAAATACCCTCGCCTTTTTATCATCAACAGTTCTTCCTTATTTACACCTATTGTTGTATTACTCTCGTTCATATTAGTCGGACGAGTAGATAGCATATACCACGACACACTATCATTAAAACATTATTCTTAGTTGTTGGTATTTATTACAATAAGACTTAAAATTATAATTGTTAATTTGTGACTCGACTTGTAATTTAGAATCTCAATTTTTAACTTACGACTCGTGATTCGACTCTACTTTGAGTCACTATTTTACAATATATATATATATATTCATTATGCGTATATGTATATTATTGTTTAATATTTTTGTCGTTAAGAGGTAAAATATGATGAGAGTTGATAGTTAAGTCGTTGATCGACAATCGATACAAATGCTTAATTTAAAATAAATCATAATCATTTCTTATCCTATTTTGTCTTTTTTTGTATTACGTTACACTAAAAGTTTGTCTGATTTTCTTAATCGTAAAAAGTCGCACAAGATTCGGAAGAGTTACACACGATTCAAAAGAGTCTGAGACAATAAACAACTCATAAGAATCAAAGTCATTTAAAAGTCGGAGTTCAAATCACATCATTCTTTAAAATTTTAGCTCGATTTATAAGAGTCGACTCATAACTAAATATCGATATAGATGGTATGGCACTAGTCTTCTACCAAGCCCAAACCTTACAAGTTACACCTAGCAATGTCACATTCGGGGTAAAAGTTTTACTACTTTACTGCTGTTATAGAAAAATAATTAGTGGTGATTAATTCAAAATGAAAATAAATACATAGTGATCTTGACGATTTTATTTCTTAAAATTTTTTATTTATTTGACTAGTATAAATATATATATAGGGGAAGGATTTGATAAGGAAGCTCTAAATTCTAGCGAATGAGGGAAGCAAATCTCAGCCTTTAATTTAATAATTTATAACATTCATTCCAGATGAATGTTAACTCATATTTTGTTATTATACATCGATGAATGTTACTTAACATTATTTCTTGATAAATTTTTAGTGATAACATTCACCCATAAATAGTATAATCAGTGTATTATAACATATATGAGTTAATATTTATCATAAGTTAATGTTTTAAGAATATTAAGTTGAAATTAAACTAAATTTCATCACAAATGAATGATAAATGTCGTTTTTGAGAGTTTTTTTGTTTAAAACATAAAATTATAACAACATTGTTTGATTAAATGATGTATGTAATCGGTTCATTTATATTTCAAGCTTTAATTTGACGAATCTTACTTGAAAATCATATTTTGATGATAAATGAGTATTTGTTTCCCTCCTTCCCTTTTTCCTTTTACTTCTCTGTTGATCCCCACTCTATATATATTCATTGCATATCAAGTATCAACTATGATGTAAGAAATTACAATATAATTTGAATTATTATCGTATCATATCATATATAAAGTATAAAAATATATTATCAGTTGACTAAAAAGTCAAACCATATATTTCAGACTATTCGTTCTCTACTTTTAAGACGGTATAATTGACTAAAAATATTAGTCTTTGAATCGAAACGAAAAATAACAATATTATACACTATACAATCTTATTACACTGTATTCATGTAATATTGTTTAAAAATATGAAATTAATTGTCATTAAAGACTATCATTTAAATCATATAACTCCATTTATAATTGTATATTTTCTATTCAATTGCAAATAAGTTTGAAATATACTCCGTATATATTAAAGCTAATATAGATATATAAAGAAAGTATCTGTAGTATACTTATTTAATCAAAGAAAATAACATGTCTACAATTTCTTCTCCATGTCCTTCCATTCAGCATTGTTCAAATCTTGAAAGCTTTCTTCATTCAGTGACTCCTATTATCAATGACGTTTCAACTTTAGAGGTAACGTCCCTCTTTATATATTACTATTTCTATATATATTTAATATTTATTTACATTATTACATTTTCGTTAACTAAAATTTATATATTTTCTTTCTAAGAAGGGTGCTAGTCAAGTACAAAGCGAATCGAAAAGTGCACATATAAAGCTACAAGATATATGGGAGATCTTTGACGAATGGAGTGCTTGTGGTGTTGATGTACCGGTTTTATTGGAGAGCGGTCAAAAGGTTACTCAATTTTATGTCCCTTATCTTTCCGCAATTCAAATATTTACAAAAAGATCTACGTCAAGTAGTTCTGGAGATGAAATTAATTTCATATCATTACAATGTGGTTCATCGACCGATGATGATTCAAGCACAAAATCGGAGAAAGTGACTTCTAATGGGTTCAAAAGTGAGAATGGTTTCGTTTTAGGAGATCATGACCATCTTTATTTACAATATTTTGAAACGTGTTCTCCATATTTGCGGGTGCCATTTATAAATAAGGTAAGTAAATATATATATATATATATTATTACAATTATAATCTTAAAAGAGACATTTATTCTCAATTTTTCATGTGTATAAGGGTCTACTCTCATAATTTATATACTTTTGTAATCGTAAATATATTTGTCTTAAAAATACAAATTAATATAAAATGGTTACATATTACTTTAATTATTTAATAAATATTGTTTTGAAACGCTTAATATCTCGTACACACATATGAAAATTTTAAAATAAATGCACTCAATTTATATATATATTTTTTTCTTTTTTTCCTAAAACACTTTCACAATTTTAGCGCAACTTTTTATAACATTTATTGTCTTTTATGATGTATTTATCAAATTTCTAGAAGTAATGACTTATTAAATGTTATTATTAGTGTGGAACTCAGCAGTTTTAACATCACAAGTAGTTCCTTTTTTGACTTAATAAGTCAAGATTTGATAGATTAATAAATTAATTAATTAAACCAACGTTTAAATTTGTAATAAAAATTATTATTTTTTCCTTCCTAGTACAGATCGTTGAACTGGCTCAAAGTTATCGTGGACTATTTACATTTAACGTCAATGACATATCTCCGGCTAGTTGGATGTCTGTTGCTTGGTACGTATTTAAATTTGTTTGGTTTTAATTTCTTTATTAGTTTTTTTCTCATTAATTAACTATATCATTTTATTTATGACTTAATTATTCATTAATTTATTTACTATTATCTTGTGGTTTAAGTTTGCATACAACTTTAAAAACATAATAAACTGTACCGTTTATGTTGTAAAACATTATTTGAATGTTTAATTAATGTACAAATTTTAGACAACAGTTATGGAAAAACAAATCCGCACAATCGTTGTTCATTTTTCTTTCAAAATTAAATACTTGATCACATTGTTAAAAGCTTGTATCAAACATTTAAGAACAGGATTTCTGTCGTTTTTTAATTTTTAGGTAAAATTATAATTCATATTGCATTTATTAGGCATTTTAGATAAAACTACCGTTCGTAGCAGTGTTGTGCTCGCATAACGTAGTGAAAAATAATTTTTAATAATATTTATGTTTAAATCAAGAAATTAAGAAACTAAATAATATAAACTTTCAATGTAATCCTTTAAAAATATGTACAAACAATTGTAGAAAAATAAAATCAAATGTTAATTAATGTAAATTTTAAATTTTTATGATCATATTTAATGTATAGTTATTTTATCATGAGAATTGACATAATGTTCAAGTTATCAAATAAAAATATTAAATGAAAAGAGTAGAATAGTCATTTATGATCTTTCACATTTGAATTGGTAAAAAAAGTAAAAATAATTTATAAGGGGTTACAACGTAACTTTAATTTTTGCTCAAATAAGTTATTTTGTTTTTATTAAAAGAATATATATTGTATCTTTAATTGACCGATAAATGATCTTTGTAAATTGTATCAAGCTAGACTTGTTTATTTTAAGACAAAAGAATAATGCATTTGATTATGAAGAAACTAAAAAACTCAATTAATCTTTGAAATGTGAAGTGTCACATGTATCAACTATATATATATATATATTATGATTATGATATCGACCCATTCCATTTCATATAGAATAGAAAGAAAAATAATAATAATGTGATGAAATTTTTAATGTTTTTGTGTATTTATTGTGAAGGTATCCTATATATCATATTCCAGCTGCTATTTACAGTAACAATTCCCTCAACACTTGTTTCCTCACCTTCCATACTCTATCATCCTCCTTCCAAGGTAACATACCTACAATATCATATTTCTACATCCAAACAAGATACATATAAACATATATTCGAAAATGTATTACATATATATATATACTCTCTTGCATGGTATATATAATTAACACGTTTCTTGTAATTATAACATTTGTGCCAAATATGTATGAAATGACCAAATAGTCATGTAAGGATGACTAATATTTTCTTATCGCAAGTGTTAAGCGTTAAGTATTGATCACTTCTTTTTTTCTTATCCAAGATCTGCAGCTAGTGAGTTTGAACCTGATATCTCTTGTGATGATATCAGGACGTCAACCACTAAGCCATCCTGGAAACGATTTTTAGAACTAAGTAATTTAAATTATATATTTTCACATATTATAAAGGTTATGAAAATCTTCAAATCCGATACGTTGTACTTACTTTTAAGTTGCCTTGTTTATCTGTTTACATATGTGCATAAGTATATTGATGATTAGACCAAACAAAAATGATTTGTTGAGCTACTGAAATGAATTTTTGTGGTTGTGCATATATAATCAACCAAACCTATGTTAAGATTCTTGATTTAATGTAGTAGAAAACAGTGAAGAAGGTGCTGAAAATGATGAGAATGAGCAAGTGTTGGATCTTGTTCCATTTGGGCTAGCAACTTACAAGATGCAACGAGAAGTGTGGATCAACCCTCACAAAGGTGAAGACGAAAAGCTTAAGGATTTGGAGAGTGCTGCTTCTTCGTGGTTGAAACAACTTCATGTTCAACACCCCGATTTCATCTTCTTTATCCAGTAACGACTTTGAGTGCAGTGAAAGAAGAAAGTGTCTGATTATGGTTTGATCGATCTTGTTGTTTATGTTGCAAAAGTAGTTGTCGCTTATGAGAGTCGCTATTATTGGTAGTCTCTTTGTGTGTTTTCCTTTTCTCTTTTCCAGTTGAAACTTATGTGAACCTTTTGTTGAGGTTATGTTGATTTGAAGTTGTAGAATTATTAAATGGGTGTCGAGCTTAGTGATTTGGTCATTTTATTAAAGTTGTTATACATTCAGTTTGAGTCGGCTAGAATTAAAAGACGGACTTTTAAGGAAGATTCCTCTCACTATTATATACTCCGTAAAGAAGAATATCACAATACATGTAGTATGTCGTTTCAATAACATCTTGAACCTTCATATATGGATCAAAATTATAAAGACAATTTAAAAAGAAATTAAAAGTTATATGTGCCTAAAACAACTTACGGACATTGTTTTTTTTTTTTTCTTATATTCTATGTAGTCAAAGATGTAAGAGTAAAATGAATGGTAGTACTCAAAAAATTTATATCGAAACGTTAGCGTCACACTATCTTTACATTCACAATGAAAGTAATTTTTACTTACACTTTTCAAGTTGAAAACTATACTCACATTGAAATATCTTTTACCTTTTAACTTTAACTTATGGGGATATTATTTGTACTGTGAAAACAGTACACACCATTTATACTGTATGAATAACTCAGGAACCAAAAGTGACAACTTTAAAAATTTGAAAGGTTAAAAAGTAAAATTTTATTTTCAATTTACTCTTCACATTACCTAACTTATGTAATATTTACAGTACATAAGTTTTCCCCATAACTTATTATACAGAAACAAAACAAATAAAAAATAAAAAAATGCTGTCAAATCTGAAAGTGCTAATCACCACTTGTCACTACACACGTAGGATCACCGTGAGGCTGCAATGATCACCTATGTATGATCCATCACCTTAGAGCACCGCTCAGACCTCTTCGTATGCTATAATAATAATGAACAACATAAAAATAAAACAAAAATAAAAATAGAAAAACTGATAAATCATAATGTGCTAACCACCACCTTGTCAATACCACACCTAGGATCACCATAAGACCGAAATGATAACCTTCGCATGATCCATCACCTTGAAGCACCACTTAAGACCAGTTCGTAAACTCTAGTAATAATTAATAACATAAATTGTGGTTGACTTTTATTTATATATATAGTGGTTGACTTGTTGATATCTAGCGATCGACATAACTCATGGTTATAACGACTTATATGAGGGGGGTGTTTGTTTTAAATTAGGGACTGATAATGTATTTTCGTTTGAAAGAAACAAAAGAAGAAAGAAAGTGTATGATTCCTGTAAATGGTGTTTGTTTTAAATTTGAGTTCGTATGTATTTGTATTTAAAATCTTAAATAATTAAATACTTGAAAAGAAAAAAATAATAAATTAAAAACATTTGGGACCAGGTGCAGGAAGATAGAGAAATACACAGGAGGTATGATCCATCTCTCTATTTGTGTAAACCATCTCAGGCTACCCAGATCAGATATATTTATGTGAACCCATTATTGGATATTAATAATTTATTCTCAACATTAAAAGCCAAAATCTTTTAATACAAATATTTATTTTCATTCCAATACCCTAAACTCATTACAAAAACAATGAAACAAACACTCCTAAATCTTTTAGGGTACATTTAGTTACAGAAAACTTCTTTAACTTTTAAATTTTTTTTTAAGGAAACTGAAATATTAGAAAACATGTTCAAGTTGAGATTTTCTGAAAGTTTTATAAGAAAATGGAGTCTATATTTTATGGCTTTTTACATTTCCTATTCCAGAAAATGAAAATATATTTTTTACATTTAAACGTGTTTGCTAAATCCCACTAGTCTTTGGAACACAAAACTCTAAAAAGACGAAAAAAAATAAATGAAAATATTTTTTCATAAATAAATGCACCCTTATTCTTTGATAGAGTTTGAATATAGTATCAATGTTAGGAGGTAAATTTGGCAGTCCTACAAAAATACAGGGACCAAAACGACTATACAAGCAAATGAAAGAAACCATAGTGGTACACCTCCATTGGTTGACTGTGGATGACAACAACAGTAGAACAAATTCACTGCTGCCAATAAAATTATTATTATTATTATTATTTAGGTTAGCGGAGATCTCAAAATTCTTTCTTTATCCTATTACCGTCCGTACGTAAAGGTTAGTTGATCTCACCTTCAATTTCTCAATATCGATCTTATTATTAAATGCACACACACACACACACAATATTGCTTGTATATAATCATGTACCATTCGCCATACTTTGGATCATAATAGTGTTCTAATATAACCTAATTACTATTATTAAGTATGTTAGTCACGATTCGTGTTTCAATCTCCTTGATTACGTATGATATTCATACATAGCTGAATGAATTACTCTTAATTGTATTTGTTGGAGTTAAAAACATGATACTAGAAAGTTTTAGCTGAATGAATTTATCCTAATTTCACTGTAACTACCTTGAATTTATGTGATTGCTCAGGAAATCCTAATTTTGTTTTTTGTATCTGTTTATTGAATTTAGTATAGGTCGGTGTATGGGTGTTTATTTTTTGTTGAACTGATTCTCGGTGTTGAACTGAGTTTGTTCAATTATTATGGATGGTAATAAAGACGAGGCGGTAAAATGTGTTGGCATTGCAAAAGAAGCAATTGCTTCAGGCAATAAGGCGCGTGCTATGAAGTTTATTGGTATGGCACAGAGGTTGAATCACAATTTATGTGTGGATGATCTTTTGGCAGCATGTAAAGATCTTGGTTCTGCAAATCCTAGTGTGTCTAGTGGTAGAACTCATGTGACAAGTACTCCTGTGAATGCCAAGCCGGTTGAGGGTATGAATGGAGAGCCGAGTTATACTGAAGAGCATGTTCAGTTGGTGCGTAAAATTAAAAGAAGCACGGATTACTATGAGATTTTAGGCGTTGGTAAAATTTGTTCGGTTGATGAGGTTAAGAAGGCGTATAGGAAGTTGTCGCTGAAGGTTCATCCTGATAAAAACAAAGCTCCTGGATCTGAGGAGGCTTTTAAGAAAGTTAGTAAAGCGTTTAAGTGTCTGAGTGATGAGGGGTCTAGACGACAGTATGATCAAACAGGTGTGGCTGAGGGAGATGAGTACAGTCAGCAGTATAATGTTAGGAGGCGAAGAAGAAGAACAGGACACAGTATGTTTGAAGATGAGTTTGATGCTGATGAGATCTTTAGGTCATTTTTTAGTCAAGGGGATATGTTTCGTAACGCTAATGTGTACAGAAGCAGAAGGGCAGCAGGTGCTCAGCCAAGGGAGGATACTGCTGGTGGGACCGGACCTAATATGATATTGCTGCTTCAGTTGTTACCGTTTTTGATAATCATATTGCTTGCCTGTCTTCCATTCTCGGAACCTGAATATTCATTACAAAGGAACTATACTTATCAGTTCTCGCAGATGACTCAGGAGTATGGAGTGGAATTTTATGTGAAATCATCTGACTTGGATCAGAAATATCCTGTTGGTACGCCTGCAAGGAGTAATATTGAGAATAATGTCATTAAAGATTACAAAAATATGCTCTGGCGCTATTGTGACGTTGAACTCCAGAGGCGTTCGTGGAGCAGAAACGTGCCTACTCCTCACTGTGACAAGCTTGAAAGCTTAGGAATAGCATGAGGTCAGCTCGATTCTTCTCATATTTACTCTAAAATAAAATGTTTTCTTTAGATGGAGCTCTTTGAGTCTTTCTTGCTTTATGTGGTGGTAATCCAATTTATGAAAAGAGAATTGAAAACTAACAGGCTGGTCTGAATTATACTGAATTGAAAATGGTTACAAACAAAATTCAAACCAAGAAGAATATTTTTGCTTTTTCGTGCCTAACACACCACATCGAAAGCAGAATAGTGGTTCCCACATGTATGCAACGACCAGTAACACATGAGAGCAAAATTCTTTGTTTTCTCTCACTAAGATAAGAAGTTTGCTAAAACCATGTTGAAATATAGCCAAGTAAAGCTCTACTCTGGTGCTAATGTACCGTTACGGAGTAAGATGGTACAAACACATATACATATAAATTACGTATTTCATTTCCAATGGCGTTCAACATATGTGTGTTTCTAAGTGTGTATATAGATATATACAAGTAAAAATTCACTACCCAACAATTGATGCAACCACTTAGACACCCAATTACTTAATCACTTAAACTTCTGCACACAGTTTACTGCTTTTAGTCATAAGTGGTAAATTGCAAGGAGCCGATGTATACTTTGTGTTTATGAATCTAACTAGCTGTGCTAGCTTGGTATTTCTAACCGAAGTGTGAGATATGTTGAACCTGATTTAAGTCTTCCTATAAATGTGTCACAATAATATCCCCATCTTTACCAGTTAAATCCTGATTCTTTTATTAAACCACGTAGAGTGCTCTTGTAGTGCACTACAGTTACAAGCTCACCTGCTTTTAGAACTGTCTTTTTGTGCCCTTGCACATCTTACGATTGCCACTCAAGGCTAGTTTGGTAAATAACAACATTGAATTACAGTCTGAACGTTCAATTAATATAAGGAGTACATTATTTCCCCAAAAATTACCATATAATATGTGAAAGGCTTTTCCTTTACTTTTATGGAAGATAACAAACCTTTTCTTTTCCAAATTTATATCGATGATAAGAGCATATACTTTGGCTGCCGACTTCTGTTAGAGGTGAAGGGTATCTGATATGAAAAACAGCTTTAGAAAAGTGAATATAATTATGTACCGGCTAGTGAGAACCTGTCAGATCATGCAACTTGCTCTCCGTTTCCTTTTTTGTCACTTCATGCACCTTCTCTACAACAAAATCTAATAAAGTAGTACACCTCTCACTCAACTTTAGAGATATTAACTTAACTTAGCTTTCTTCATATTTTTGTGAAATGCTGACATACGCATCAGAGGTTGTTATTTAGACTAGTTGTTAGACATAAGGTTGTTTTGTATTCAGACACAAAACTACAATTTCTTTTTCTTTTTAAATCTGAACATTGAACAAAGTTAAAATCTCATTAGGGACTGAACAAGTTATTACAATTAGGTAAAGTCTCTAATATTGTATGGTTTAATACTTTGATGGTTAAAGATAGATGTTTTCTAGAGATCAACTGGTATTCTGCCCTTAGACATGAAGAGACAGCATTATGACTGGCGACCTTCAACACTTATAGTCATAAGAAATCTGCTATATCTCTTGGCATCACATTAATTATATAGTATTAGAATTTACAATGTTGACAATTCATATATTAGAGTGTTGGGAATTCAGTTTGCAGGAAAGAGTAATTCTGTATAATAATATATTTGGCTTTCAAAACATTTTTCTTGTATTTCGACTAGCCTTAAAATCATGAACAGACAAATGATTTTAGATTACATGTTATCAAGGCTACCTTTTTCTTTTACTGTCTACCTCTTACTTTTATTTGTCATTTTTACTTTTCTATGTATCTAGCAATAGGAAAGCCAATTTCCATCATGTTGAAACTTTTTTAAACATTGCACATATTCCATGAAATTTGAGACCGTTCCTCTTTGGGGAACTTTTGGAATGCAAATCGTCTTTTTATCAGTTGCTCTCATTTCAAAAAAATATTAATGTATGAATGCAACCCCAAAGTTTTCATATTTTGTCATTTTAAAAGGGGTCTAAGTCATTGAACAATTCCTTTGAACCATAAGCGGAGTCAAATATTGTAATTTTTGTGGCAAGTCCTAGTTATTTTGGTGTTTTTATACATTTATAATAATTCATGACGAATACTTAAATTACACAACTCAACCTGATGATACAGTTAATAGTTTTTTTTTCTTTTCTGGCAGAGCATATTTGGAGTCAATAGATGGATTTCCATTGCTCAAGAACTTCTGCATTTCTACCGGCTGGTGCACTCTCAGAAGTTGGGTCTAATTCATATATTTTGTCGCAGCATTTGCTCGGTCATGCATTAACTGCAAGGTTTGATTTTAGCACAGATGTAGTAGCATTTGTGTAAAGATACTATTGGTAATAGTTAGTTTTCTAAAAATATATAATGAGAGGATACAATAGTGTATTGAAAATAGTTGTCCCTTAATTATCCGTTAATAACTAGAAGGAATGCATTGATTCTGCTGAAGAGTTCCATAGGCGTTTGTGAGAATGGAGAAACGTACATAGTTTTACGACAGAAGATATAAAGAAATGAGATTCGAAACATAATCATAAAAACTGATCAACAAGATATAAATATCTGACTACCTTTGGTAGTACAGCAGATACAATTTTTGTTCTCATGGTGTTGGTTAATCTAGCCTTGGATCAGGCATTCAGGCAACCCTAAACATGTGTAAGAGTTTAATCAATTTTACCATCATTCACATTTCAGACTTGATGGTGCAGGTTCTTAAACCTTTGTTTTATATAATAAGTTATAATATAGGAAGGCAACTTTATCATACCTAAGTATACAATAGTCATGTGATGAATTTTTATTTTTCTTAAGTTTTTTTTTTCTTTTTTTTGTATAAGTTCATTTTGTTAAAACTTATATATATATATATATATATATATATAAATGCAATCTTACAATCTATCCCATATATATATACAAACTAATTTGAAATTTACCTAACAAGGTATCAAAAATATCTTAATGTAGAAATCCAAAATTATTTAGTAAATTTCTTTTTATAAGTTATATCGACACAACAAAAAGATAACATGAACTTGGTGTATATGTACTGACAAAATAGATCGAACAATATCTAAAGTAGATAAATAATTTATATAATAAGTTATTAAAATAAGTGCACGAGTGACAGTTATAGAGATCATTTATATTGTACATATTAAAATATTAAGATAATGTAATTCGCAGTATTTGATGTGAATTCTTTTCACTTATGTCATTAAAATTATGTATATATCTAATGTACAATTATTTTTCATCTCATTTTATGCTTAATTTGATATGACAATATTTATATATAAGTTAACTTTAAATTTGTATGAAGTTAAATTAAATGCTTTTAGAGTATTATGATAATAATATACGGAGTATGTTATATATATGTGTGTGTGTATTCTTTTAATCATTGGATCGTTTTATATGTTAACTTTACTTAGTATTATGTAACTGTAGACACTTACATTATAAAAATGTCTCATTGAAGTGTTTGATAAATAATAATTGTAATATATAACTCAATCAACAATGTAAGTTTAACGATTCTACTGCAATGCGCAGGGTAAAAATCCCCTGGTTGATCTACCATATGCATTTACACTGTTAATTATGAAGCCTAATTCAAATGGACTGATAGGTAAGTTTGTAGAGTGGACTCATTTTATTAGGGATGACACAGGTACTGAACTGGTTGGTACCGACCATCTTTTTGACCCTGAAGTGAGTACCAGTACGAGTAAAAGTGGTACTATATCGGCTCGGTACCCAAAATATAATAGTAGATTTGTAGATGAATAACTAATATAGACACAACTCATTTAAACAGTTTTCTCTACGTCTAATATTTCCAAACCAAGTATAAAGCTAAATTCTAATAACTTTCGGTTACATAACAAAATTTCACGAGAGCACAAACAATAAAAAGTCAAAACTAACACTATATAAATAATCGGTCAAAATGTTAAATATATATGACACTGCATTAATGTCAATTTTGTAAATAAGAAACACAATTTATCTGTAATATAAAAAAACAGTAAATGGAGTATGTTTTCTTTGTTGTTCAGGTTACTCGAAGAGCTTACTCAAATGTATGCAACCTAATGATGTATTCCCATGACAGTTTTTGACCTTTTTTCCAACCACCCCAAGATGTTTATCTAGCGAGGTTCAAACATGTAAATCTCTTGTGAGAAAATATAACGGCTTACCAGTATTTTTTTTCTTTAACCATGGTTCTGACGTTTGGCCTTGGTGATAATTCATTTCCCTTTTTTGTAATTTTAGGGGGTGTTTGGCAACAAACTAGCTAGAGTTGGAAATTGTGGCTAGAGATTCTAGTGGATGAGAATTTTTTTAAAAACCTACTTGACACGATTTTTTTTTTAGGGATTCTTGAGGATTCTTTTTCCAACAATCTTCATCTTTTTCATATTATCATATGAGACTTCAAATTTATAATGACTGGAGATTGTTAAAACTAGAGTCGTAATCCTCAAAAATCGCCTACGCCAAAGACACCCTTGGAGTTTCTTTTAATCTCAACTATTGACAAGCTTCTAGATACGATATTTTCAATATCATAGAAATTCAATTTGTTATATGTCATCCTAATCCAATAGATTTGTTCACGAGTGATTTTTTTTTTTCTCGTGGGATCATTTTATATACTATTTTTTCATATTGATTTACACTTGTATCAGAGAAACAAAAAATGAAATTAAATAAAAACACTCATCAAAGACACATATTCAATATAAGTAACTATACATATCTCACATATAGTAGACAATATATATAAATAGTTAGGATAAGCTATTCAGTTATGACCCATGTAATCGACATTTTCTATGTATTTTTATAATTGTATTTATATTTCTTTTTTGCTATAGTCAGGGTGTTCAGTATTTAGATATAACCGAACTATCCAAATAAAATATTTAGATTTCACCGTTAGGATTAGATAACTTGATTTTTTGGATTGGATAGGATAAAAACCGAATTAATATATTGATTTTGGATTGGCTTTGGTTATCATGGTTGGAACCGACTAATCTAAATAAACCAAATAGTTAATTACAATGTATTTAATACCGTGATTTATCTGTCAAAATAAATGTTAAATATTTGTCTGATTAGTTATCATATGTAAAATATCAATGAAAACACAATCGCAACAAAATAATTGACGTAAATTAAATAAGTTTAAAAAAAAATACAGTAAGTGATTAAAAATAAAATAAATAAATAGTATACGAACTCAAATTCGATCAATATGACAATATGTTTGTTTTCATGTAGCTGGAAATAGCAAAAACAATTATAATATGAAAATAGTAAAAAACCATAATTAACTTGAAAAAATAGTTAACATGAAAAAAGATGTATATGATTTTGAAATAGCAAAGTTCGAGATAAAATGAAAACCCATTCTCTCCATTGTCTCTCTGAGCTCCCATTGTGTACAAAAACAACTTTCTTTCTCTTGATACAAGAAGGGCATTTTAATCATCCATATGGACCCATTGTTAATTTGTATTTCACCCACTTAAACCCGTACTCGTATTTTGTACAATCCAAAATAACCCAACAATATAGGGGGAAAATTCAAAATCTCCCAATTTAGAGCATCTAGACTAAAATTGTCAGTTATCATATTACATTATATTAATTTAAAATTTTAACTTTTTAAAATTTTAAAATTTTAACTTTTTAACTCTACACTTTTATAAACCCTTAACGTAACTTGTAGCTGTTGATACCCTCGTGACATTACCCTTTCAAAAGGCAAATGAATACCCTTGTGAAGTCAACGAAAAAATCAAATGTTCAAAATTGATATATCCAAATAGTAATTTAATTCGGTGCAATTCAAATTCTATATATATTTGAATGGATCGAATTCACATTTTAAAAACTGAAATCCAAATTAATTCATATAATCAATCCAATTCATCCAAACGATCACCTCTACCTATAAGTCTATAACTATTCTTCATAAACATACTTTTATTAGTTTATATATTTTCGATTAGAAACATAAAGTGTTGTTCAATTATTTAAATAGTTTTAGCCCAGCCCATTTGTATCCCCCAGCATTAGTCGGGCCCATTTAAACCGGTCTGAGTATATAGTCGATGGATCAGAAATAGGGTTTTAGTTTCTCCACTCGGTCAACTGAATCGCGCCGGAGTAACTCTTGTACATTTGCAGGTATTTTTTTCTCTACAATGAAATCGATATATATATATATATATATATTTCACAATTGCATTCCATTTGACGAATTGTATTGCCGTTATGAGTTAATCGAACATTTGATCGTCATTCTCGATTATTTCAACATGTTTTTAGAGTTGTATGCTGATTATTGTTTGATATTTAGCACATGCAAGCTAGCTCGGCACAATTAGGGTTTGAATTACGTTGACTTGATTCTCAATCTTAGCATTATGTTGATTGCTTGCCGTGAAGCTGAACTCGAAATCACGTTTATATCGTAAATTGAGCTTCAAGATGTGTTTTTGAATTGCAGCTTTCATTTAGGTTGAATTTCTACTATTACTACGATTAGTTTTAAATGTAGTTATGAAACATTGCATGTTTGCATAAACAATGTGACATTGTGTTGAATGTGTTTTTGCAAATTCTATTGACAAGAAATGTTACTATCACGTTGACTTAGTCCTTAATCATAACGTTACGTCTCCTGCTTACTGTTAAGTTGAACTGGAATCATGTTTGAATCGTAAACTGAGCTTCTGTTGATAAAATCGAAAGTTAAGATTAGGATGTAATCTTGAGTTTTTGCAGTATTACATTAGGATGAATTGTTATTACTATTACAATGATGATGGTGAAATCTGAAGTATAATTTTGTAGTTTTTTGCATATATAAGTTGGCATTGTGTTTAATGTAATTTTGAAATTGTTATATTATGGTGAATTGTAACAAATACCGTAATGATTTTGCATATACAAGGTTGGGCTGAGTGTAATCTTTAAATTTAAAGTATCATGTTGAAATGTTACTGTTATATTGATAATTTTTTGTGGTTATGTTGTTCTAATTTTATGTTTGTGCTAAATATGTAGTTTCTGTATTTGGAGTTACTATGGTTTCAGGAAAGAAGACGGTAAGTCACTGACTAATTGTTTTTTTTTTCTGTGTTTTAATATCCTATCCTATTATATCCATGTATGTAAATTTTTGTATTGCTTGTTTTTGCAGAAGAAGACTCATGAGAGCATCAACAATAGGTTGGCTCTCGTAATGAAGAGTGGAAAGTTCACTCTTGGTTACAAGACGGTGCTCGAGTCTCTTAGGAGCTCTAAAGGTGGATTTACATTTTATTTTGATTCATTTTTGTAGATTTTGATGAACTTATTTTCGGGTTCTAGTCATCTAGTGGGTTATATAGGGTTGGTTTTGAATGGTTTGGTGGACTTATTTGTTGAATAATTGATGGTAATTGTAGGTAAACTGATAATCATTTCAAACAATTGTCCGCCCTTAAGGAAATCTGAGATTGAGTACTATGCCATGCTTGCCAAGGTTGGTGTTCATCATTACAATGGAAGTAAGTACAAGTCTTATCCTCTTTACTTTTGGATCTAGTCTTTGTGTTTTGCCTTGCTAATTCAGTTTCACCTGTTATTATGTTTAGACAATGTTGATCTTGGAACCGCTTGTGGAAAATATTTCCGTGTATCGTGCCTAAGTATCATTGATGCAGGTATTGAATCTGAGATATCTATTATGTTAAAATTATGGTTATTGAGAAACTATGTTATAATCTGTTTTGGGTTTTGAATTGTTGTAGGTGATTCGGATATCATTAAGAATCTGCCAGGAGATCAGTGAATCGCTTTTTGCACTCCCTTTTATTTTTTTGTCTTTCTCTATTTTATCTAAGTTTTGGCCAAGTATATTATAACCTTTTGAGTTGTGTGGTGGCTCAGTTAGTATAGCTTGCTTCTGTTGCTTTGTATTCAGTTATTTAGTACTTTTGGTTCCTTAGGGTGCATTTACTAAAACCTATTTATTATACCACTCCTAATAGTAAAACCTTTAAGTGCGTTTAGTTACAGAATCCTTCTTTAGTTTTTTGGAAAGTTCTCTAAAAAAAACTGAAAAATTTGAAAATGTGTTCAAGTTTGGGTTTTCCAGAAAAGTTTTCTAAGAAAATGGAACCTATGATAAAATGTACTATACATTTTCTATTCTAAAAAATGAAAACTCCATTCCTTACATTTGAATGCGTTTTTTGAATCTTTACTAATTTTCAAAGGAAATAAAATTCTAAAAAAATAGAAAAGGAAAAATGAAGGTAGTTTTCTGTAACCAAACGCCTTTTAATCTCATTATAAAAAATAGTGCTTCTTGTGCAATCACATGTTTTTGAAAGTTGTATTTACTCTTAACCAATAAATAAACTGGGAAAAACCATATCTGCTCATGAAATTAATTTAAAATGATATGAAAGTGAATGGAGATGGTGCCAAGGTACGAACCGCATTGTCACATGGGCCCATGGTTAACTTCAATGTGAACAAATAACCAAGTAAAATGAGACTGTGAATCACTTATTATGGAAGTCAAAAGAACTATGGGAGTAAAGTTAGCCATATCAAGTACGAATACTTGAAGAAAACTGTTATCGATGATAATTTAACAAAACAAAAAATTCAGTTTATACAAGCCAGTTCAAGGATTAGTAAATTGGCAAAAATAATACACGAACAAGAACACAATGTAACTGATGCAGATTTTGAAACCCACATCTGTTATCACCTGATCATAAACATCACCTATATCTCAAGTCCATGTACCCAGAAGAAGCTGAGCTAACGGAACCCATGCCTGTATCTTCTTCCGCCTCACTATCTTCATCACCACTAACCTCTGCATTTTGACCCTCAAGTTTTGCCATCAGTTCTGCAAGCAATTTGTCCTCTCGTTCACTCACCTGAAACAACCAAACCCAAAACAATCATTCAGGAAAATACTACCAAAGTTGCAATGTGAAAAAATTATATAAATGCTTACTGCTCTAGGTGACTCTTTTACGGTAAGTTTCCCTTTATGGCACTCAATCGCTGTAGCGCAAACAGCAATCGCTTTATTTAGGACTTCTATCCCTTGTTCCTGTACAAATTCACAAACTTCCATCAACAATCTCGGATAACAAGAAATTGCAATACCAAACATGGAAGGTATGATGTAATTAATAAAAGGATGATTAGTTAAATGATAATTACCCTATCCAGAGTCTGAGTATTTAGAACATAAGATGGTGCAACAACCAATTTCATCTTCACTGGGCACTCTTTGGTACCAACCGCTTCAGCTTTTTGCATAGCTTCCTGTTACCATAAACAACTCTTCAAATTTCTGTAGTCTCTTTTCTAATAAATTAAAACAGCAACTCCAAAAATCGAGAGTGAAACCTTAATGTGGAGGACACCATCAAATACAAAACATTTCATCTCAATATCAGCACGTATTTTCAATGGTTGTGGGGTCATTCGTCTTCTGATGTTTCTAACCAAAGCCTCTTTTACATCCTCTGAAATGGCAGGAACCATCTTAGTCACCTACAAAATCGGAAACAAAAAGTATCTGCTACTGAATTTGAACACTATGGTCACTGGTCAAAAGCCACATCTTGCATTAATAATTACCTCCTTCCCATCTGGACCAATTTCTTTTAGTTCACGAGTCAACGACTTAAGCACAGAATCAGGATCATTAATAATAGCTTTGAATGCCTGCACACAGCAAGAGAAACCGCTAACATACATAACTGTAGATAAAAAAGATCAAAGCTTGACAAGTCAATAAGGATATCTCACCTCAGATGCATGACCATATTTTCGGTACAGAGGCCAGCCAACATGGATATACAAATCCTGTCATACATAACTTGTATTTCGTAAGAAACCCACATGCAGAATAAAGACTTACATGTCAATATAAATCACTATTTTTGGGAGCTAATATCTAATATCTTTATAACATATAGAAATTCATAAGCAAAAGAGCCAAAAAAACAGACATATATAAACAAAAATTAAATTAAATTAAAAGGACCTGGGCTGAAATTATAGAAATAGGCCATCTAGAAATTTCAATAAGGTCGTATGTTGGACTGTGAGATTTGAGATGAGTATAATGCTGTTTGGGAATATATGAGCTATAATGATACAAGAAAGGTTAACTACTAGACTGTACCATGTACAGAGGAGTCATTATGCCAGCAGCGCAAGGTCCTTATGATTGGATGTCATAGAGAAGGTTAAAGTTGCACCATGACATATGTGTTTTTCTAACACTAACATCAGCAATGAATAAAGAAGAAAATGAAGTAGTAAATTGTCCACTTTAAGGTCTAGATATCCCTTAGCCGAACAATGTGACTTAGAGCACTCCCATCCCTATAGTCGGTTTTCCGTCGGTTACAACCGACGGAACCGACACCAGTATTACGAAAGCGTCGGTTCGGCCGTCGGTATTTCTCCTTCGGATTACCGACGTTCGGTCGGTTTTTTTCTTTCTTTTCCTTTGTTTCTTTGCATGTCAAACGGCTACAATTAAATGGGGAAAAAAAACTGACCATCAAGGATGGCAGTGGGCAGTCAGTTGTTAGTCAGTTTTGAAAAAAGATTACGTGACACTGAGTTGGCAGAAACTGACCAGTCACGAATGAGAGTGGCCTTAGAATTCTTTATTTAGTTATTAGTGAACACTATACCTTTAGTAATTTTATGGTTTCCCTCCCTTCTTTTTCCCATCTAATTGTTCTTTGTATGAACTGCAGGAAACATATATGATACAAATAACTTGGTAGCTTACTAGATGCATCATATATAACCTCCATCATTAATCCAACCACAACAAAATGGTTAGATGAGTAGCATATTAGCAGCAGCTACTGTACCATATAGCAATTGTATGATGTCTAATGTCATTACCTCCAGCTGTCACAAATTTCTAAGTTTCCTGCAACTAAAAAATACATGTCTCCTACATTGAAAGAAGCAAATGCAAAACATAAATATCTTGAAACCTAGCACATTGGTAGACGCTTAAAACATTTATACTTATCCTACATAGAGGTGCACATTGGTAGACGCTTAAAACATTTATACTTATCCTACATAGAGGTGCACAGATGATCTAAAGCCCGTGCCCGGTCCTAGGCCCAACCTGAAAATGCCCGAAAAGGTCCGGCTTAAAAGGCCTGATCTGGGCCGATGATCCTAAATAGGCCTAAAAATAATCATATAAGCCCAGTCCGGCCCTGGCTAAGCCCAAAACCCGAAAAAGCTCAAAGCCAGAAAGCGCAATCTTTAGCCCAAATGACCATGCTTTTTTAATATGAAACCCAAACTTTTTCTATAAATAGGCCCGACTGAAGTTAGAATATAAATAAATATATATCTACGTAAATGTAATATATTATATTATTATACATCTTGTATAAGTTGACATCCTTGGCATTTTTATTACATAAAATGTTAAATTGTCATGTAACAATTTTCTTTTTCAGGCTTTTCATATTTGTTAGTTATAGACTTATATTTATACATTCATATGTATGTGAATTCTCTGTTTTGTTTCCTTTATTTTGTTAAATATAATTTCATAATTTAAAGTATTATAAGAAACATATAGTTGGATGATTACATTCTTTAAAAATAAAAAAAGCCTGGTACGACTCATTGAGGCCTAAATATGCCTAGTTTTTATCATAAGGTCCGGACTTAGCCTGGCCTGGGCTTTTTTAGGCTTGGTCTTTTTTGTATCATTTAGGTGCGGGCTTTTTAAGTCTCGGGCCAAGACCCGGTCCGGCCCAGGCTATGTGCATTACATACTGAAATAGCTCAATTCTCCTTAAACCATCAACCAAAGATTCACTAAATATCGCAACACTGATTCATACAGACTTAAAGCTATATACATATAGCCTTCTAGTATTCACCGCCTAATATCATGAAAAGGCATTATTCCACCTATTTGTTGAGTTATATTCAAACTAAAATCACTGAATATTGCCGATCAAGTGTGTATATGCTGCCTTACACACAAAAATCCTATCAATCGTAACTTATAACAACAAATCAGCCATGCTATTATAAGCTATATCTCCAATCAAAACTACTTGTATATTCCATCGATCACTTTATTGCTCAATTTTTATAATATCAAACAACAGCAATAAATAAATAAATTCTCATAATTATTCATACACAATTCTAGTAATCATAATCATAAAACTCATAAGCTACAACTAAAAAACTACCTCAAGGTCAACATGCATAGTTTCGGCAACATGTCTCATAATCGAGTGCACAAGCATGCTCTTTCTATACCTCTCTTTACAAATTTGTATATCCTGTTCTTTCAACCATTTTTTACTCAAAGAAATATAACCTTTTACACGGAGCACCAAAGCAGGTTCAATACGGCCGACTTTAATTAAGCTACCAATGCTTCGAATACGACGTCGTGAGAGCTCTGATAACAAGATCATACCTTCAATGTTTTTGTATTCAAGTAGAGCCACATGAGCAGCTGCATCTCCGATTTCTTTCACCTGAATCATCACCGGAGTATAGACCTCCGGGACCCGAGCTTCGTACATCCTGCAACCGGAGTTTATAGGTGACGCCATTGACATCTGTGAAATTATGCTTTGTTGATCTAAATTTGTAAGCCTAAAAAATAGATTTAGATTTAGAAAGTTGATTGGTTAATGTGACTTTGTTTGAATTTTTTTATTGAAGAATGTCCTTTATCTTTATATATTCCGTTACCGTTAACAAGTTACAAGAAACAGAAAAGGGGGAACCGAAGGATATTAATGTTTCAAGAGGAGCAATAAAGAGAGTTAAACAAGAGTTAAGTTAAAGCTAGCTAACAATTATCAAAAGCAAAGGCATATAGTTGTAACTCCTTTGCTTTAAAATGTTTACTAGATGCCATTAGAAGTAGTAACTAGAAATGAATCATATCAATAAGTTTCAATGAAGGATAAATACAGGGAAGCCCACGAATGATCATTGAGTGGCACAAACATACTATGATTTTGGTTTTATATGTCGACAACAAGATAGTTGATTTTTAGTCAAATTTACTATTTTCACTGAGATTGATTGAGTTTTTGTTAAAGAAATAATTGATAGATTTAAATAAATAGGTTAAAAAAATCAAGCTGATACAATCATCATTATATGTAATACGATGAATGAACGAGATAACGAGAGATAAAACGTTTTAACACGATGAATATATTAGATTGATTTTTTAGACTTTTATTCGGGCTAAATAATATTAATGCTCTTTTCATAAATTAGGCTGGAAAGCATATTTGGGTAAATGAAATCATGTTACGATTGAGAAGTATAGTTGCTAAGCCGAAAACTGCAAATGTATGTAAAACCTTCAATGACTGACCTAAACTTTAATAGGTGTATTAGTTTAATTTCCATATAAACGGATCTTATATTTATTTAATTGAAAAAGTAATCCAACCTTCAGATATAATCACGTGGCGATGAGCTGAGTGGTGACACAATTGTCACAAAAACCTCGGAACCACCTTGGTCAACGGTAATGACAATTTAAGGTTACCCTCAAGTGGGACCCTATGGACTATGGTTTCCATTTAGTTGTTTTAAACTGATAACATTTATTACTATAAAATAGAGCTGGTGACTTAGATAGCAAAGTGATACAAAATGTTTTATATCGAGCTTTTTAGACCGATAAAACTCATTTTATGTTCCCTTTCAATAGTCAAGACTCACATAGGACGCTGTTTATTTAATCGTTTTTAAACATAACTAAGCACATGTTAGCAGGGTCAATCCAAACCAATTTGAGATTCGGGACAAGATCGTAAAAGAGAGCGACACCTTTGTAAATATGAAACTAGTCTAATATAATATACATACTCAATTTGGAACCCTTTTATGAGGTAAGGCCTAGGGCAGTCGCCCGTTCCACCCGCCCTCAGGACCGGCCCTGCATATTAGACACGTTATTTGAAATTTGACATTTTAGTTTTTATCCAACAGCTGTAGCTCTTTTTCACTCAAATGACATATATTTATATAGAATGGATTTACAAAAACCTATTTATTATAGCAGTCATCTAATTGTAAAACCAAAAAATTAAGAGAGAAACAAAATAATATAAAACAGATTTTGGTCTGAGAGAATAATAATACATTTATCTAAGAACCATTTCTGCAACTTGAACCAAACTTGAGGGGTCATAACGAAATATATATTCTTAAAATATTTGCACTGACGTACGCTCATCATTCCCTTAAAATTCCTAGTGTAACAAATAGTATAGTAACTAAAAGCCAAGAAAATTACTAATATACCCCAATTTCCACTCACAATGATACAAACGATAAGTTGACATGAACGACCAAGGGCATTTTCGTCAAACAACCTACCAGATTCAATATCAGCAAAAAATACCTCCATTTATTACATATACCAATATATACTAACAATAATACAGCAAAAGAAGATACAGATTATATTAAAATACGAAAATAACAGATCGAAGTAAACTGAGACTAACAAATAAAACAGAACAAAATCTCCGGCGAACTACTCGTCGGAATCTTCATTGCCGCCAAATATCGAGAACTTATTATAAAGCAGAAACAGTACAAGCAAAAGCACAAGTCCAACGCCGACCGGAGATCCACTAGCACGGTGAATAGAGTTAGGTTCTCCGGTGGCGAATATGCTGGATACGAAAGATCCAGATTCCGACGAGAGATATTGAATGACTAATAACAGAATAATTGGAAGTAGTAATAAACCTAACGGACTGAGTAGCTCGGCGATGAATTCCGTCACAGCTTCACCTCCTTCACCGAGAAACATAGGGATTCCGATGAGTACTACGACCACGACGGCCAGTAGGATTCCGTACGGTGCTCCTCTTCTTTCCTGATCTATCATTGTTATGTGAATGTGATATGATTTGTAATTGTATATGTATATATGGGTAAGTGTGTGTGTTTTAATGTGTATATTTTTGTGAATTATATGTTTCTCTTAAAGTAAGATGGAAATTGTGCTATTTGTTTGAAAAAGGACCACGCGCTTTGTTGTTGAAAATTTTAATCATCAAAATTTACTTTCACTGTTAATTAATTTTGCAATATATTTTTATTAATTTGGATCTATAAATCATAACTGTGCTTACTGAAATCATTAAGTAAAGTATGGGCTATTGTAGTGCGGATTACGTATATGTACTCGGTGTTAACAAGTCGATCAATTAACGAGGAACTCGAAATCGTTTAGTTCGAATTTTGGTTGATACCGTTTGAATTCGAGTCGACATTGACCAAATTGTTACTATTTGATTAGTTTGCTGGCTAATCCTAAAAAAATAATACGTATTCAACTCTGGTTCGTTTGAAAGATCTTTTAATTATTTCAGATTTAATCAGTAAAGCGAGCATGACGATCGAGTTGAACATAGTTCTTTTACATATATGACGATATGAATATAAACATTTTAACTCGAACCTACTATTACCTCAAGTATGAACAGGGTAATGCAAGCTCGAGGTTGAGCTGTGAAGCAAGTTTACCAAGCTTGTAAACGAGCGTGAAAAATAGTGTACTATAAATATTCATACAACTAAATGATCATCGAGCTTGAACTCCAACGATAACAAATAATTTGAACTCGAGCATAATTATCAAAATTCATTTATTTAAGCTCAAGTAACAAAGTAGTTAAAGAAGTTATAAGATAGTACATGACTATGCATGCATAAACAATCAAATTTGGCATAGTCTTAATTTAGTTGTATTAGAGATCGAGTAACGATTAAGCATAAAATATATTTATAAAAATACATTAAATTCATACAAGATGTGACATGTTTTTTACCTTTCCGCTTTCCTTGTTCATACACTATATGTATCATTATTATAGTAATTTGTTTGGCTCACGGAGCTGTCATTTATTGGATAACTATTAATTCACTCATGCAATTTCATCTCCTTTATGTCATGTACTAGTGTATAACCATTTTTAATAATTAAAAATATAATTGAATATCCAAAAATATTGTTAAAGATGTTTTTAGTGGGAAAGTTGTGGCAATGATGGTTAAGTGGTCTAATGATACATGATTGCATATTACGCAATTTTCCTTTATGTTTACTTTATCATCAACCATTTTCCTATTGGATCTCTACTATTTCGTATAATGTTTTTAAATGAATTGGAATATAAAGAAATTGAACACTAACATTAATTATAAATAAATCAATAATAACGTGCATAAATAAACTTACTCGTTTGATCCCAAAAGAAATCTCTTATTTGATGTCTGCATATATGTAAAATTGTGAGTAGATGGTATATACAAGATTCAAGTTGAGATCACCAACTTATATCACTTTATATTCTTTTAATGAATTGGTGAAACTCCATGCACACAATTCAGGTAAAAGATTGATCAAATGACATACAGCATACCTCTCCAAGTTTCCGAGTTCAACAACAGATTCATGATGGGTAAAAACATATCATGTTTAGACTATATGTGTATTGAATTCACATTACACGAAACTTAAGATAATAGGCCAAAAGAGGGTGGTCAACAGAACCAATTCACAAATACCTGGAAATGGTGCAAATAAACCCATCTGGTACAACAAACAATACCGCATAATGTTACCAAATTTCCAAGAAAAGTGATTGCATGATTCAAACATCATTTTGTCTGGAAATATGGTAAGCTTGTATTAGTGATGAGGAACTGGATTACCATCACCACCTTTTTGCTTTCTGTGCAGCAGCTCTAATCTGGCGCTGCATGCTCTTCTTTATATATCCGGTTTCTTCTTTGGAACTGCCAGTTTCAAATCAACATTCAAATTAGTGAACACAAAGTGAAGTTTTATCCTTGTTTCCTTTATTTATAATATACAATATACAATTTTATTTTATAAATAACTATCATGCCAACTGCATCCAAAGGCATAAGTTTCTCCGTTAATTATAACTAAAGTTCATATGTACGGCCAATAGGTGAGGATTTAGAGCTCTAGCTAGTTTTTATTAAAACAACAATTAAAATAACCAGAACATGAAAGTAAACAGTGTACAACCATATACAAAGATCAATCCAGCTGTGTCTTCAAGTCATGTAGTCAAAAATAAAAATAAAAATGACATTTTTGACAAGCAAACAGTGAATATTGTTAATACTGTTGCAAAATCAATTCCATGGCGGTAATTCAGGAAAGAATCCAAGAACTCAATTCACCATCGAAGTACCACACAAATACTATATCCTATGATCAGAAAAAGTAGATACATACATTTTCAATAAAAAAGTTTTAACGGCATAATAACATTAAAAGAGCACACTAGCAAATCAAAAGAGCACACTAGCAAGTTGCTAGGATTACAAGTCCAATCCATCCAATTAAAATTGATCTTCCTATTCCTATTGGATATCCACAAAACCAATAAGCTTTTAACTTCATCTCCAGTATCATATCGGATCTTGAATTCCTTGTGATGTAGAAAGAATGGAGTCTGGACAACTATTAAAGAAACACAAGTTCTACTTCTTGAGTCTTGTGTTAGAAAAGAAAAACTACAAGTGGATAAGTTGGATTCGACTATTTATTTAGGGTTAGTAATAGTTTAATCCTTAAACTTTTATCATTTTTATTATTTTAAACATTCAATTTTTTTTGCATAATTCTTTATTTTCGTTAATAATGATTTTACCCTTCTTTTTTACCTGCAAACTGTTTGACCGGTCAACAAGACATGACGCGTCCATTTATTTATTTAAATTTTTATTTTCTTGATTTTTTATATTATTATTATTATTATTATTATTATTATTATTATTATTATTATTATTACTACTACTAGCTAAGTACTTATTCTATTTAATGTTTTTATAAACATATATTTCCAATATACACTTGTTTATGTATAAATTATATCTCACAAAAAATAATTATTTTAACAAGTCAATTAAAAATTAAGATATTAAATTATAAAAGAAATTATATTAAATCATTATTAACCCTTTTGTTTATAAAAATAATCCTACTTTGTGGCAGCACTATAACTCATCCTACCGCCAAATTTAAATTTGCATCAGAAATCACCCGTCTTTGAATATCTGGTTTCTTGCTTCAACATCAACTTATCGTTTAGGCGTACGTTTATAAATTAAAAATTATCTTCAAACTCATTCTTCCCCTATAAATAGTTTTCGTAGTCTCAACCTTTTCTTCACCAAAAACAATCCCAAATTGCTATTAAGTTTCGTCGTGATTCAAAATGGTGAAAAGATCAGCTGTTTTTTCCACGTTCGTTTTGATCCTTTTGGCGGTCACTATCTCAGGTAATGATCGAGATCTTAATCCGTTGTTCGTCCTTGATTGTATTAGATTAACAACTTACAAACATAGCATCTTTAATGAAATTTGTTTCTGAGTTACTTTTTTTATTATTAATTTTTTTCTTTCGTCTCTTTACTACTAGAATAATGACATTCAGAGACGACGAATATTCGTTCCTAAAGGCCTCACAATAGCCCTACTGACACCAAAAGTCGTCGCAATAGCCTAGTCCAGAAAGATCTACAACGACGACACTAAGGGGGGCCCACTTTTGAATATTCGAGAAGGAAAACTTTTGAAAAGACGAAAAGCTAGCCCAAGACGTACAAACTTAAAGCTGAAAAGCTTGCTCATGATGCCAAGAAAGTAGTACCGAATGTTGAACGACATCCATGAAAGGATCAATTTCCTTAATTAGAAAGTTTAGATTAGGGTACGAATAAATAGAAATGCTTGCTAATTGTCACTTAAAGAAGTAAGATGTCGTCAAAATAAGGAGCATTTTTCTTGGTAGTGATATGTGCAATAACGTGCTACCTAATTATGGTTCCATGCATAAGTAGGGTTTTCATTTTTAAATCATGAAATCAAGGTCCTTTTTGTAATTTCGTGTGGTTGAATCGTGCTAAAGTCTAACAAAAAGGAAATTTCAGAACACCCGTTGCATTTGATGAACAAAATATTCATCATTCACTACATAGAAAAGAAATTTTTGTTCATTTATCTAAATTTAGGTGAGTAAAAATTCGCCATTTACTAAATAGATTCTTGATACCAAATTACCAATTATAAAAGACTTTAGTGTTTTTAAATGCATTCAATTTTGTCCAAAAAGATATTGTGTGTATCGTATTTTACGGGGCTCTATTAAATGTACTGAACTCGTAAAAACTTTAAATTAGTGTACTGAACCGGGTATAGCAGATAATTTTAAATTTTTAGCCGGCTACTATACTTTTCCAGTCATCTTCTCCGATTAGACTGGTTTCCGGCGAGCTCCAAGCTTACATACATTGATGAGACTCATTTTCTCCGTTTACTCATTTTTGTGATTGAGATGGTGACTCCTTTATCGCCAACCACCAATCTATTGCTAAATCTTAGGGAGTTGTAGTATCTGGGCTGTGAGATTGAAGGAGGTGGTGTGGCATACTCCATTTGAAAAAGGATCACGAGCTCCTTATGTCATATACGGCTCAAAATTGAATTTATACCAAGTTCGGATTCGTCAAACCAAGCTTACATGAACCCTAATTTTTGAAAAATCAAATACATCTTCAATTTGTTGTTAGTTGTTCATGATTTTTGTCAACGCCAAGAATTGGAGCAAAGAAACGGAAAAAATAATACCTTTATTTCAAGTGGCCGGAAAAGATGTCAGGTGGCCGGAAATTCGTCGGAGAAGATGACTAGAGATAAAATGACCGGCTAAGGGTTTGATAGGTCACCTGATACACTAATTTGAGGTTTTTACGAGTTCAGTACATTTAATAGAGCCACGTAATAGCTTTTTTAACAAAGTTGGAAGCATTTAAAAACACTAAGGCCATTATAAAAACCTTAAAGGTGTGTTTAGTTACCGAAAAATTCTTTCACTTTCTCAAAAAAAATTCTGAAAATTTAAAATTCTTGAAAACATGTTCAAGTTTGAGTTTTCCGTATAAGTTTTCAAAAACAAGAAATTTATATGAAATGTACTATACATTTCCTGTTCTGAAAAATAAAAACTTCATTCCTTACATTTGAATTTCTGAATTTCCAATAATTTTTAAAAGATTAAAAAACTCTAAAAAGATAGAAAAAAAAATGAAGATAGTTTTTTATAACTAAACGAGGTCGTAACCTCATTATCAATAATGGTGCTTCTTATACAATCACATATTTTTGAGAGTTGTATTTACTCTTTATTATCAACGTATAAACTGGGGAAAAACATAACTGCTGTGGAACAAAAGGATATGAAAGAGAAGTGAGTTGGTGCCAAGGTACGAAACACATTGTGACATAGACCCATGGTTAACTTCAATGAGAACAAAATACCAAGTAAAATGAGACTGTGAATCACTTACTGTGGAACAGTGGAAGTCAAAAGAACTTTGGGAGTAAAGTTACCCATTGAAACAAAAACAATTATGTAGCCATATCAACTACGAATATCTGAAGAAAACTCATATCGATGATAATTTAACAAAACAAAAAACTCAGTTTATACAAGCCCGTTCAAGGATTAGTAAATTGGCAAAAATAATACACGAACAAGAACAAAATTTAACAGATGCAGATTTTGAATCCCACATCTGTTATCACCTGATCAAAAAATATCCAACATCACCTACATCTCTAGTCCATGATGCCAGAAGAAGTTGAGCTATTATCCAAATCAACAGAACCCATTCCTGTATCTTCTTCCGCTTCACTATCTTCATCACCACTAATCTCTGCATTTTGACGCTCAAGTTTTGCCATCTGTTCTGCAAGCAATTTGTCCTCTCGTTCACTCACCTGAAACAACCAACCAAACCCAAACAATCGTTCAGGAAAATACTTCCAAAGTTGCAATGTGAAAAAATTATATAAATGCTTACCGCTCTAGGTGACTCTTTTACGGTAAGTTTCCCTTTATGGCGCTCAATCGCTGTAGCACAAACAGCAATCGCTTTATTAAGAACTTTTATCCCTTGTTCCTGTACAAATTCACAAACTTCCATCGACAATCTCGGATAACAAGAAATTGCAATATCAAACATGGAAGATATGATGTAACTAATAAAAGGATGATTAGTTAAATGCTAAATACCCTATCCAGAGTCTGTGTGTTAAGAACATAAGATGGTGCAGCAACCAACTTCATCTTCACTGGGCACTCTTTGGTACCAACCGCTTCAGCTTTTCGCATAGCTTCCTGTTACCATAAACAACTCTTCAAATTTCTGCATTCTTTTTTTTAATAAAGTAAAACAGCAACTCCAAAAATCGAGAGTGAAACCTTAATGTGGAGGACACCATCAAATTCAAAACATTTCATCTCAACATCAGCACGTATTTTCAATGGTTGCGGGGTCATTCGTCTTCTGATGTTTCTAACCAAAGCCTCTTTTACATCCTCTGAAATGGCAGGAACTACCTTAGTCACCTACAAAATCGGAAACAAAAAATAGCTGCTACTGAATTTGAACACTATGATCAATGGTCAAAAGCCACATCTTGCATTAATAATTACCTCCTTCCCATCTGGACCAATTTCTTTTAGTTCACGAGTCAACGACTTAAGCACAGAATCAGGATCATTAATAATAGCTTTGAATGCCTGCACACAGCAAGAGAAACCGTTAACATACATAACTGTAGATAAAAAAGATCAAAGCTTGACAAGTCAATAAGGATATCTCACCTCAAATGCATGACCATATTTTCGGTACAGAGGCCAGCCAACATGGATGTACAAATCCTGTCATACATAACTTGTATTTCATAAGAAGCCCATATGCAGAATAAAGACCTACATGTCAATATAAATCACTATTTTTGGGGGCTTATATCTAATATCTTTATAACATATAGAAATTCATAAGCAAAAGAGCCAATAAAACAGACATCTATAAAACTAAAAAATTAAATTAAATTAAAAGGACCTGGGCTGAAATTATAGAAATAGGCCATCTAGAAATTTCAATAAGGTCGTATGTTGGACTCTGAGATTTGAGATGAGTATAATGCTGTTTGGGAATATATGAGCTATAATGATACAAGAAAGGTTAACTACTAGACTGTACCATGTACAGAGGAGTCATTATGCCAGCAGCGCAAGGTCCTTATGATTGGATCTCATAGAGAAGGTTAAAGTTGCACCATGAGATATGTGTTTTTCTAACACTAACATTAGCAATGAATAAAGAAGAAAATGAAGTAGTAAATTGTCCACTTTAAGGTCTCGATATCCCTTAGCCCTACAATGTGACTTAGAATTCTTTATTTAGTTATTAGTGAACACTATACCTTTAGTAATTTTATGGTTTCCCTCCCTTCTTTTTCCCATCTAATTGTTCTTTGTATGAACTGCAGGAAACATATATGATACAAATATATACTTGGTAGCTTACTAGATGCAACATATATAACCTCCATCATTAATTCAACCACAAGAATATGGTTAGATGAGTAGCATATTAGCAGCAGCTACTGTACCGCATAGCAATTTTATGACATCTAATGTCATTCCTCCAGCTGTAACAAAAATCTAAGTTTCCTACAAGTAAAAAAAAAATGTCTCTTAAATTGCAAGAAGCAAACTCATAACATCAACATCTTGAAACTTAGCACTTTGGTAGACACTTAAAGCATTTATACTTATCCTACATACTGAAATAGCTCAATTCTCCTAATACCATCAACCAAAGATTCACTAAATATCGCAACACTGATTCATACAGACTTAAAGCTATATACATATAGCCTTCTAATATTCACCGACCTATATATCATGAAAAGGCATTATTCCACCTATGTGTTGAATTATATTCAAACTAAATCACTGAATATTGCCGATCAAGTCTGTATATGCTGCCTTACACACAAAAAGCCTATCAATCATAACTCATAACAACAAATCAGCTATGATATTATAAACTATAGCACCAATCAAAACTACTTGTATATTCCATCATCACTTTCTTGCTCAATTTTTGATATCCAAACAACGGCAATAAATAATAAATTCTCATAATAATTCATAAACAATTCTAGTAATCATAATGACAAAACTCATAAGCTACAACTTAAAAACTACCTCAAGATCAACATTCATAGTTTCGGCAACATGTCTCATAATCGAGTGCACAAGCTTGCTCTTACTATACCTCTCTTCACAAACTTGTATATCCTGTTCCGACAACCGTTTTTTACTCAAATCGATATAACCTTTTTCAGCATTAACACGAAGCACCATAGCAGGTTCAATACGGCCGACTTTGATTAAGCTACCAACGCTTCGAATACGACGTCGAGAGAGATCTGATAACAAGATCATACCTTCAATACTGTTGTATTCAAGTAGAGCCACATGAGTAGCTACATCTCCGATTTCTTTCACCTGAATCATCACCGGAGTATCGACCTCCGGGAACCGAGCTTCGTACATCCGGCAATCGGAATTTATAGGTGACGCCGTTGACATCTGTGAATTTGGGGGTTTAAACTATTTTTGAGGGTTTTGTGAGGTCTGGTTTTTGATTTGTAATTCAAGTTGAGTAAACAAATTGGCTTTATAGTGAGAGAAAAGTGAAATCATTTTTGGCGTCACGGTGTCGTTAATTTTTTAGGAAGTGACCAATTTAGGGTAAATTGTAGGTAAACGTTACTGTTAGTCGGGATAAGGATGCTGACTAAAAAACAGTGAAAAACCGATAAGTACTTAAAAGTCAAAGTATCCCATTCATGTTAAAACATTTTGAGACAAAAAAATAGAAGTTACTGTAATAAATAAAGTACTTTGCAATTTTTATCATTTATGATTTATAGTTATATAAGTTTATGAGTTATAAGTAACTAATGGTGAAGAACTGAATATAGTGTCGGGACTGAGCTAGAATTACATAAAATAATGTCAAAATAATTTGGTAATGTTTCCAAATTATGGATCATTTTGAAAATCAAGTTATGGATAATATAATATTGTCTATGTAAATAGGAGTTATTTGTGTGGATAAGATGAGGAAGTTGAGAGAGAAAATATGTTCAATTTAAATCGTATTACGAGTCTCCTTCCATGCATTTACAGTGTGTCTCTGGTGATTCAATAACGTGAAAGCAATTTCATTATTGTAATTTATCATTAAGAGATGTATAAGCGTCTTTAAAATAATTGAGATCAGCATCAGTTTTAAGAGTACCGCTCATATATAATAGATTTTGATCGGCCTAAATGTTCTTTGGTTTTACTATGCTTTAAGAGTTTTTCATTAAAAAGATTATGTGTTCTATTTTTTGCTTTGTTTGCTATTAGCTACTCCCTCAGTCCCATTTAAAGTGTGCACTTTAAAAATGAATAGAGTTTTATGATTGTCTACTAATTATACTCTTCACCAATCAAATATCTTCTACATCCGTTAAAGTCTTTTTAAATTGGTTGAAATAAAAAGTATACACTTATTTTAGAACAATCAGAAATATAAATATGAACCCTTATAATGAAATTGATGTAATATATATATATATATATAATATTGTTGTAAAATTTCTTTTTGTGCCGATTAATTCCAACATATACATCCGTCTACTAACATACATATTCACTTAACTTTTTTATTCAGAGGGGTTCAAATTGTCTATTTATAGTCTTTACAAGAAAGGAAGAAACTAAAAGTTATAATGGGAAAAACCTGCTGAATTGTTCATAAAGAGACATTTGTGATCTGTATCGCGTTAAAAAAAGTGTCTATCTTTTCTCCAAATGATAAAGTATTTCACACACAATCGTCGCAAATAGAAACATTGATATTTAAACTCAAAATCTAATAGTTATCGGATCACAACGCGATATCGCCAGCTCAATGAATGTTTACTAAGTTATTTAACAGAGTTTTCATTACATTAGTACGGCGACAACAAGTCAATCATTATATTCATAAGCAACGACATTGTGATGAGAAAATTTGACATTTTAGGACAACCCCCTACAATATCAAAACGTCAAAATGCTTATATTACGGACTATGTTATTCAAACAGTTATACTGGCTACAAAATGAAATTGTGTAAAAACAATAATTTTATTTACAATGAATCATAACCAAAAATAATAACCAAGAAAATTTATATACATATTAATTATAATAACTATAAATGATAAATAATTAACTTCATTCTTCAATGTACATATATGTATGTTAACAACAAAAGATGTATAAAGATATAATTAACACACAATAACTATAAATAAAGATAATAAACAAGTCTATACCCATATTGAGAAAATGGAAATAAAACGGTTATTGTCGTGAAAGATATCGTAGATGTAATTCACTGATGCACTGTAACTTATGCGACTGGGTTTCTAAAAATTATATCTTTGTTATCACATGAACCATCAATATCACCGATAATTAAAGGTACTACTTCATTGGTGGTAGGTAAGTTATGTGTACGATCATCTTGTTCACTTCGACTTACCAACTTTAACCTTACATTATCATGTTCATTCATATTAAAATGATCTCTTGCCATTGAAAATTGTATGACTAAAGGATAAACACCATCACGTTACAACTGTGTAACCGTGTCAACATTCAAAGCATAAGGATTGTTCACATCATCTCCATGTTGAGCTATATTTAGAAGCATACGTTATAACGTCTTATGTTTTGTATAAAATTGTTGCTTCTTTCGTGTGCAACACTATACAGTTCTAATCATGATGGAGGTGAGGTAATCAAATTGGGTAGCTCAACCTTCCTATTATAACAACAGAGGTGGTAGATGGTTTTCTTCAATTATTTGTTGTCGGTTTTAGCTTCATCTGGCCATAACCTAGCTTGACAATCTGAAACAAACAAACAAAGGGTCACCAACATCGGCGTAATATGTAAAATAATTTAAAAAGTCAAATGAAAAACCAATCATTAAACAACAAAGTGTTTACAAACTAATACAACAAATAAGTAACACATTACTACCAATTTTAAAGAGATATCCATAAAGGGTAAAGATGAATATTTGACTTGCAGATATACCAACAAACTTATTACGCGTGATAGAAGATCCTTCACCACATTGCGATGTATTTGATCTGTTGCAAGTTACACCTTCGGTCCTTTTTGATTCCCCTAACATTGGCATTTTTAAAACCCTAGTAACCAATAGACATGATCACCACATACCTGAGTTCCTTCTTGGTGCAGGTCTAAAGTGGGACCTCATGTTGAAGAGTACATGTGAAAATTGCCATTAGCCTTTCTCTTTCTCTTTCCCTTTCGCGCATGTTGGACATTCTCAACATGTGTTAACGATGAAACTGTTCCACCCAATATGATAAAAAGAATGCATTAAGTGCATTTTTTGATGAGATTGGATTTAAAAAATGAGTATAGTTACGGGGATAAAAATGAGTATGTTAAAATGATATTCTAAATTAATTTGCAGATTGGGATGAAAATTTCATCTAATTTTTTCTTTACGTCAAATCGTCATATTCTTAACTCAATTACTTGGTTTTTAATAGAATTAAGTAATTAATATGTATTTTACATTTTTATGCCTTTATTGTGTTTTAAAAAGTCGATCAAACGTACAACATTAAAACTCACAAACACGTAATTGGTGATGGGATTCATTTTATATATGAATTTTAAATTAAATATTATTATATTTATTAAAAGATAATTGCATTATTTTAGTGAATTTTAAAATCATGCTTTATGATGTCATTTTTTATTTAAATTTAGCAAATTTGAAAAAATTAAACAATTATAATGATCAATTGAATATTTGATGAGATCATCAATCAATTCCTATCTTATATTTAAGATGTAAAATTGGACGTTAGTTAATATAAGCCATGTAACCTAATTACATTTTGTTTTATCTCATTTACACCGCATCGTAGTTGTGCATCATATTAATTATACTGTGAGAAAATTATTTGTGTTACTAATGTTACCTAGGTTAAATGTTGTTAGATTTACAATAAGTATCAAACATATATGTATGTGAAAGTTGAGAGAGTGATCAAAACGAAAACCACCAACGAATTCGTCTATTAGACAATTTATCCTTAACAAAGAGCCCCTTATTTGCATGTTGAACGGTTAACATCATCTAAATTATCAAATGTTATCCACTTATACCAATACTTATAACTATTAACTATTATATTATCAAAACATTATTAAACAAAAACTATTGAAATACTATATGCACATGAACCAATAAATTATCAAGATGTTCACAAGAGAAAATAAACAAAAGAGACATATGTTAATAATCGTTCATTTAACTAAACGAATAATTTTATTATTCATATTCATCATAATTTTATCTGGTTAAACTTTCAATTAAAAAATTAAGCTCTTTATTTTATTAAACTTTCAATTAAATAATTAAATCTCTTTATTTTACTATTACAGTAATAGGTTTAAAAACTAGTAAATACAATATAGGAAAGGGTTGATAACGTAATTAAATATTGTATTGCTCAATAAAATTATTTAATTTTATTAGTTAAAATTAAATAAATAATGACATCATAAATCATTATTTAAAATCAATTAAATCTAATTAAATATGCTAAAAATTGTGAAATATCACGTGGTACATCAAGCAGATCATATTTGATGATAGATTACTTCGGTTTGCACATTTACAGCATGTGCACAAATTTATAATGAACGAACGCCATGAATGCAATATAAGCTTCTGTTTTAAAAAATTTTGTTCAACCATAGTTGTTATTAGTATTAGTAGTTTAGTACTATTATCATATCTTTTTAGAATATTTTATATGAGTATGTTGCTAATACTATTATTGAAAAAACATATACGAAACAATTTACAAGTTTATTTCCATGAAAAGATTGAATTAATATGTTTATTTTTGTTATTGAATATTTCAAAACGTAAAATGACACAACTATAATAACGTAAATTAGTTTTATACGTAACATTATCTAAAAGTAAAATACATTTAGTAATTTACTCATCTATAACCCTTATTAAGCATTTAACACTATCTATTTTAATCCTTCAAAAAAGGATATCGGAAATTACCATTTATCCCCCCACTTATCCCTTCACTTATTAATTATATAAATCATTCAATTAATATTATATTTCGCATAATACATTTAAATATTATTTTTTTTTTCATTTATATCATAATATTGAATTTACAATTACAATAATTTAAACTATTATAAAAAATCACTTTCATTAAACAAGTATAAATTATTATTGTATTAAAGTACCATGAAACATTTATCTCTCAATATTAACATGTGAAATCTTCATCTGCTGCTATGTGCGAAATTTAACGGTATAAAATATTAAACATGTTCTCCATACTACAAACCAAAAAACTAGATATCTTACAAACTGCATTAGCAGTTACAAAAAAACTTTTATAATAATAAATCTATTAATATCAATGATTACTCATGTACGTTAAAAGATGTATTTCATATTTACTTGTGTGTATATTCCATATGTAGACACGGATCTAAAGCTAATTCATTTAATAAATGATTGAACTTGAACAAGATATAAACAATTTTTAACTAAATTGTTTGTTAACAATTCACCAGGCTTTCGGTTTATTTACTATAGATTCTACCTAATACTTTTTCATCTAAACCAATTAACAAAATTGGATTAATGAAATACTAATACAATGTTAATATTTTTTACAGAGTTGAATTTAAATGAGTACATAACTTTTTGTGAGAATAAAAGAACTAATAATGGAGCTCCATTTGAAAGGGTATAAAAGTTATTTTAACAAAACTCCTTTTTCTCTCACGATTTTATAAATTTTTAAACGTTTTTCATTTATTCATTTTCACAAGATTTTTTAATTTTATTTATTTTTTTTAAATAAAATAAAAATTACAGATTAAAAATAAACATAAAATACATAGTAATTTAGTCCACGCAAAGTACTTGGAGAGCAAAGTGCTGTTAGACGGCCCAACCAACAAGGCCGAACAAAAACAAACCCCTTTATAAAAACCCTAAAACACAACACAAATATTTTAGTCATCACAATTTCTCTCTTGAATTCACGAGATTCCGTTCACGTTATATTTCCTTATCAAAACCCTAAAACTCTCAAAATCCCTAATTAACAAACCATGGCGAATCTCGAATGCCGTATGTACGAAGCTAAGTTTCCGGACGTCGATATGGCCGTCATGATTCAAGTTAAAAGCATCGGTGAGATGTGTGCTTACGTGTCACTACTCGAATACAATAACATCGAAGGTATGATTTTGCTATCTGAGCTCTCACGACGTCGTATTCGTAGTATAAATAGTTTGATTAAGGTAGGGCGTACGGAACCTGTGATGGTGTTGCACGTAGACGAAGAAAAAGGTTATGTTAATCTTAGTAAAAGAAGGGTTTCTGAAGAGGATATACAGATTTGTGAAGATAGGTATAATAAGAGTAAACTTGTTCACTCCATTATGCGTCACGTTGCTGAAACAATGGAGCTTGATCTTGAGGTAATTATCGAATTTTATAAAAAATGTGTAAGTATGTGATGTATTTTATTTATTAGGGGATGTTTGCCTATGCTTATTTCTGCAGCTTAAAGGCGAAGTTTGAAAAGGCTGATGAGTGTAATTAGTAATGTGCAATGATTTATTTGTTACATTTATATAGGGCAATGGTCATTGAAAACTTAGCGAATGATATGAAATATTTATTGTTCTGATAGTGGATTGAATGTTAGTGAACATATGATTAGAAGAAGTGTAGTCAATAATGGAGATGCAATTACTAGATCAAACATTTAAGTTTAGGAGGCCTATATTTCCTGTTAAGTTGTTTTTTATAACTAGCCTAAAGTTAAGTAATGCAATAATGAAAAGTGGAAGGAAGTTGTTATTAGTAACATTAAAAAACTGCTTGCATCTTGTGTTACCTACACGGCTACACCCTTTGGGATCTGACTATCAGCAGGGCATTTTATAGAGTTACTGTGCTATAAGTGTGTACTAATAAGAATCGGACTTCTCATGTTTAGCTGTCGAAGATACTCGTGTTTCTATCACTCTTGAATGAATTTACAATCTAATAGATTGAATGAAGGATTTGGTTTGAGGGGGTCAACTGTTGCTATTATTTGGTTTTTTGAGTGTTACACGTAATCCTACATTATCTTTTATGTATATACATCATACTCCATAATATATTTGTACATTTCCAGTTGAAAGTACTTTATCTTAAGTTTCTTAATATAGAGAAGCTTGGTTTAACGCGCCTAGGCGGTGCCTAGGCACTAGTCACCTTAAGGCACTAGGAATGGCGCCTCAAATTGAGACTAGGTGATAGTACAACAGCAGGCGCCCTCAAGGCGGTGCCTAGGCTCCAGGTGAGGTGAGGCGCCGACTTTGGTGCCTTGGGTTGCTGGTTACAAATGAGGAGATGTTTATTATTTTCCAATGTGAGACTGGTTACAAATGAATGAATCAAAGACATAGATAGTCACGAGGAAGTTTGAATTTTGATTACAATTTTTTTTTTTTGGAGAACCTATCTCACAAAACAACAAATGCACTTCACATCTATAAAAGCATACATAATATATAGGTCTCTTTGCAACAACTTCTTCATTAATGTGAAATACTATATATTCAGCTCTATGACATTTGATCATTATAATCCATCAAGTCCATTTAAGTTTGGATTCAGATCTTTGTTTTAGAACCGAACCAGACTGACTTCAGTTCCCGAAGTAAGGAATTCAAGCCGATAAAAATGATGGGAATAATTACTGTTGCATAGCGTGGGTTCCTTTGTACTGCTGAATACTAGATGTACGGTGACACTGACAAAACCATATCAATAATGTGCCAGCTGGATTTATGGATGCGAATTGTAGTCAATACTTTAAAGCATCTCATTATGTTCTTAGAGTGTTTGAAGGTGTTTCAAGCAAAAATAGTAGTCTCATCTGTATGTCTTTGTCAAAACTGTTTTGATATGAGTGCTACAAAATAGAGTTAGTATTTGTTTATTTCATGGGAACTTATTCCTGTTTTAATCTCTGCATGACAGGATCTGTACATTCATGTTGGTTGGCCTTTGTACCGGAAGTATGGCCATGCATTTGAGGTAGGATGTGAACACCATCGCTGAATGAGTTATTTGAATCTTCTTGACACTGCATACTTATATCTAATGCTTATGTTAATTAATTGCAGGCGTTCAAGTTGATTGTGAATGATCCTGATTCCATTCTTAATACACTTACCCGTGAAGTTAAAGAAACTGGTCCCGATGGAGTGGAGGTAGCTTTGTATGCTTTTTAGATCCGAGTGTTCTTTATGTCTGCCTGTTCACGTTTAAATAGTCACCATATTTAATCTACTCATTATTAGGCGACAAAAGTGGTTCCTGCTTTGACAGAGGAAGTCAAAGATGCATTAGTAAAGAACATTAGGAGAAGGATGACTCCACAACCTTTGAAGATTCGGGCAGATATTGAGATGAAATGCTTTCAATTTGATGGGGTTCTTCACATTAAGGTATCTCATTTAAGCAATTGTTGGTTAACAAGCTGTAATTTCTATAAGGTACACATCCTGTTGCAAGTTAACTATAATTTTACTACCATAGGATGCTATGCGGAAGGCCGAAGCTGCTGGGAATGAGGACTGCCCTGTTAAAATGAAGTTGATTGCTGCTCCATCTTATGTTCTCATCACTCAAACGCTTGACAAGGTAAACAAAACAATCTGATTGACCAATTGAGTAACTTCTTGTTGACGATATTTATATTGTTTTCTCTACTCCTGCTTATTCTTATCTTGGTTAGGTTATTCATTTTTACGAAGGTTATTTTCTATGTCGGTTACTATCTGTATTTACTTAATGTACCAGTTTAATGTTCTTTAATGCTGTAATAGCCTTGTAATGAGCTAAGCTAAGTATTTGGTTGTGACATGATAGTACTTGTATAATCAATTGTGGAGGCCTTTTTATAGAAATAAGACTTTCAAATTATGGGATTCTCAGTGAAAGTAACTCCAAGAGTCAACATGGGGTTTTAATTGAGATTCGTTGGTCAGTTAACAAGTTATGTAGACATCACAAAGTGCATACTATTTGTCCTTTCATACACTCCAGAACAAACTATATTTGGACCACTGATGGTGCATCTACATGTGATATTAGACTATCTGACTATTATATGAACCTAAGTAATGATTAACAGTAAACAAATTAACAAATTTGGTCAAGTCTAGGTTTAAATCCTTCAAACAATACCCTGAGCTTGAAAGCTTGTTGTAAACATAAGCTTTCTGGGACTGGGTTTCTGCTGAATCAGTTGAGTTTTGAATGATTTTCTAAGTTAAGTTATTGTGAGCGGTGAGCCATGATAATTCTTAAGTCTGTGATTATTAAATAAAAATGCTATTGTACAGAGTTTGATTATATCCTGATTGTTTGATCTAGATGAGATTGGAACATCATCTCAATTTTTTGAAGCAGAGAATATTTGCAAGAACTATCACAATAGAGATTTCTTACTTTTGAACCTAAAATATAATGAAGGCCATCAAACTGAGGATATTTCAGATCATCTTTAAATATGAACTATGCAAAAAGAATTAAATAGCTAAAGAAGTGCTTTCATTTATCTCAGCACTATGATCATAATAATATCATTGAAAGAAAAGGTATCCATTCTGATTTTCAATAACCAAATGTCAAAGCATACGATGGGCCTATAGTCATATTATATATAGAAAACATCATAGTTTATCACATTTCACCGTCCATTTGGTGCATTAATAGGATCTATGCTATGCCTAGATATTGCTACAACGGACACATAGTATGCTGCTTATACATGTAATTTAGGTATACTAAAATACATAAGTTGGTCTCGAACTGAATGTGGCAACATCTGATTTCATACTTGATCAATACTTTGATATAGGCGAACATGAATTTTGGTATGCTATTGGTAGACAGTGATGTTAAAGCTGTTCCTAAATTCAGAACTAATTGTTAATGGATTGTTTTTGTATTTGAAACTTCTAATAATTTCAGTTGGTTGTGATTGTGTTCTAAGTCTTTGTATCTAGGTAACTGGATTTTAACCTCTGATTATGATATAAGTCTTTTATATACCTTTTATCTTCATCTATTGAACAACCATATGGCAGAGAAAATTTGTCCTCTCTATAAAAACACACAAGTTTATTCCTCTTTACGGAAATAAAACTTGTAAGCTCATAATATTCTGTCACCCTTGGACTGCTATTGGGAATAAAGAGGATACATAGGTCCATAATGAAATTGTATCTCTTTGCCTATAAGAAGATTAAAATAAGTAAAAAAAGTCTTTCTAATGAATTTCTTTTCTAGAACAGAGAACCTCTGTTTAAAAGTGTAATAGTTTGTTTGTTGCACAGCCATACAGAGGACACATAGGTCTAGGGATGGCAATGGGGCGGGGGTTGTCGGAGATCTCATTTCCCATCCCCGTCCCCGTTTTCCGCTCCTCATCCCCATCCCCGCCCCCATCCCCGTCGGGGATTGATTTTGTATCCCCATCCCCGTTCCATATGGGGATCGGGGATCCCCATCGGGTATTCGGGGATTTCTTTCCTCATTCTCAATTTAACTTTAATTATAAACAAACTACCGAAATGACAACATTTACGAACATAAGTTCTTATAATTTGTTGCAAGACTAAATATGACATCAACTTATTATTACATAGAGATATCATAAGGTGTCTAAGGTTTATTGATTAATTGAAACAACTTTGAGTAACACGTTATTAAAATTGGAAAAACGACTTTGACAATATGAAGCGTTGAGTTGAAATAACGAAGCGTACAATATGATAATATATTAGGATTTTTGAAAATCAAGAATTTTAACATATACATATATTGGTTATATTATAAAATGTATATAATTTACGTTATGTAATATCATTATAATGTATATAATCTGGGTATGGGTTCGGGGACCCGATAAAATCACTATCTAGTTCGGGTATGTGTATGGGGACCCGAGGGGTATTCCCATCCCCGGCCCCATCCCCGGTTTTCAAATTCGGGGATTCCCCATCCCCGTCCCCATACCCATACCCGGTCAACTCGGGGATTCCCCGGTCAAATCGGGTGTGGGGATCGGGTTCCCCGTCGGGTGCGGGTTTTTTTGCCATCTCTACTGTGATAGGTCCATAATGATTTGTTTTGTATCTGTGTTGCTACTTTTCTTTAAAATCTAGGCTATGCTTCTATGCCCTAATTTGATGCTATCTATTTACGGCTTGATAGGAGCAAGGAATTTCAGTTCTCACTAAAGCAATTGCTGCTTGTACCGAAGAGATAGAGCACCACAAGGGTAAACTTACAGTGAAGGAGCCACCAAGAGCGGTCAGTCTCAACTCTAACATCTGTAGCAAACATTCCATTTCTTTTATTTGTCTGAAATTTCTTAAACAAGTTGTTTATGAATTACATTTTGACATGATTTATCGGTTCAGGTGAGTGAACGTGATGATATATTGCTGGCTGAACGGATGGCTAAGCTAAGTCAAGCCAACGAAGAAGTTGAAGGAGATGATGACAGTGAAGAGGAAGAAGATACGGGAATGGGAGACATTGATTTGGACAAACAGCCGGAAATTTAGGCAACAAAAGAGTTTGATTGATTACCTTTTTGAGATAAGAGCTGTTTTTCTTATAAAATTTGTTTACTAGTATTTAATTTTGTTTAATGTCATCCAAGCAGCTGAATAGAAATCTGATGCCATCATACATAGTAGAATTAAAATGTTATGTGGTTAACTATTGTTTCTGGACCTCCCTCCATTCAGAGGTTGAAACTGTGCCGTGTCTTAACATCATTTTCCTTCATTACGTTTCTCCCAATTGTTTTTATGCTGTTGCATGTAAGCTCATTTTTTTACCATTCCTCGACGAGGGCTGGATTGAGTGGTGCTGTTGTTGTATATAAGCTCATTTTTTTGTTCTATTGCAGAGTGCCTAATTTGTTGATTGTTACATGATGGAGTATGGACAACTTGTCTTGCAAATCAAACTTGTAAATTATATATTTACTAGCAGGATATGCACACAAAGTAATAGATAGTTATTTCGCTCAACTTTATTATATAAGTCGCTAAATTGAATCTGGAAGTCCAATGATCTGGCTTACAATCCTTACATATTACAACTTCTCAGGGTTTGGTTATAAGGGATTAAGAAGCAAATCAAAAACTAAGTACTCTGTGTATAACATAGTGGTTAAACTCTCACAAATCACGAGTCAAGTCAAAAATTCAAAAATTAAGGTGACTCGTATTTTGACTCTTAATCGACTTTAACTTTTACGAGTCGTTTATTGTCTCTTTCGAGGCTTGTGCGATTCCCTACTAATCATAAAATCAGACAAATTTTTATTTTAATGTTTCAAAAAATAAAAGGATAAAATATAAAAAGAATTATTATATTCTGTTTTAAATTAAGCCTTTGTGTTGATTGTCGGTCAACGATTTGATTATCAACTCTCACATGTTCTATTTATGTAAGGAAAAAATCTTAAACAATAATATACATATGCATATATATATTTATTGTAAAATAGTGACCTTTACGAATTGAGTCGAATCACGAGTTAACCACTATGCTCTATAATACTCCATAAAATAGAATATTAGTATTTTGAACCATTCAACATTAGTTACCCAATCTTTCGATGCCTTTTAAAAGTTCTTTTAACAAAATTATTTTATTGGAGTTTACGGAAGTTTAAACTTATTTTTCTTCACAAACTCAAGCTAGACAATTAGTCAGTAAAAAAAAATATACAAGACCTTATTGGAAAAATAAACTCCTAATAAGCTATTTAAAAAATAAGTTGTTCCAACTGAAAAACTGCAGAGTTCGTAAAAGATAGAATTACATAAATAACCCTAGTTGAATGTCTTTATTTTATTTGTGTTTAAATTTTTGTCCTTTAATATCAATTCACACTTTAAGCTCCAGCTAATTAGCCAAACAGTTCTATAAGAAAATATAAGCTTAGCTTACAGCTCTATTTATAGGCTTCCAATTTCACCTACCAGCTAATTTTGACAAACATAACCACAAATGGTAATAGTTTGTTTGACCAAAATCAGGATCAAGTTCATTTTTCAAGTTTTACCCTTTCTTCAAAGGGAAAAATACAAAAAAAATGTAAGCGCTTTTCATTTATTTCAATTTAAGGTACACAACTTAAGGTATCGAACTTTTAATTTGTAATCAAGTTAGGGATGTGTTTTACTTGAAATTTCACATATGACGAGTTGTCACCGAATTTCTTCTTTATAAGTAACATATCTACTTAATCGATTAGTATGTCTCGATCAATTTTAAAAAATATTAAGTGGAAAGAGAGAAATCATAAAAGACTCATCACCACTTTTAACACTTATTTCTCTATTCTCACTCAATATTCTTAAAAGTTGATCGAGGAATACTAACCGATTAAGTAAATATGTTATTTATAAAGAAGAAATTCGGTGATCACTTGTAAAATTTCAAGTAAAAGACATCCCTAATTTTACTACAAACTTAAAGTTCAATATCTTAAATTGAAAAGTTGTATATCTTAAATTGACATAAGTGAAAAGTATAGTACCTTTTTCTCTAGGGTTAAAGCATTTTGTCACCAACGTACTCTCCTTCATTTTCCGAGATCACTATCCTACTAATTTTAATACTAATGTCACCAACATACTTGTTAGTTAATTGTTGAGGTCACCAACGTTAATAATTAATTTGCAATCATAATTGTGTAAACACATGAAGATTAGTTCCAAAAATTACCAAACTTTATTTTCATTACCTAATATTGGATATAAACTTTCTGTAAAAATTTGGAATTTTTATAATTGTATTTTATTTATTCTCAATTTAATACAAAACTATTACTAAAATTGAGCGTTTAATTATAAAAATTAGTTACCAAGGCCAAAAATTATTGAAACTTTTTTTGAGATGTTTATATCAGTAAATAACACCCCACAACAAAAATTATATCATTTGAATTCTTTTTAGTATATATTTTAATTTGTGTGCTTTTAATCTTAAAATATTGGAAAACCGGGTTTTATTGCTCCAAATAACTTGAAATGTTTACAAAAGTCTTAAAATAATTTGAAACTGAGATGGTAAAACTTTCATAATTTTTCATGAATATTTGCTATTTAATTTGAATTTCCATCACATTTTGGATATAAATTGAGAATAAATAAAATACAATTATAAAAATTCTCAAATTTTTACAGAAAGTTTATATCCAATATTAGGTAATGAAAGTAAAATTTGGTAATTTTTGGAACTAATCTTCTTGTGTTTACACAATTATGATTGCAAATTAATTATTAATGTTGATGACTTCAACAATTAACTAACAAGTATGTTGGTGACATTAGTATTAAAATAAGTAGGATGGTGATCTCAAAAAATGAAAAAGAGTACGTTGGTGACAAAATGCTTTAATCCTTTTCTTTACTTTTTCTTTCTTCAAAACTCAACAGATTATAATTTTGGATGGTGCTATTGAGTATGAGGATTGTGACTTTTTGTTTGCTACTAGTGAAATGTATAGATTTATTGGGAAGGACATTCACAAAAATATTCTTTCGTATATGTGTGTTTCTTTTTCTTCATGTTTACCCAAAATATGTATTGGGTATACAAACCTCTATGTTGTATATTTTTGTTTTTAAATAAAATTTGTCTGGCGTTTCATCCCTTTTACTCAAATAAATAGATAAATAAATAAAATAAAAATAAAATAAAATATTGTGGAGGTTCTGTTCTGGTCATCAACTAAAAGCAAAATTACAAAATCAAAGAGGTTTTGAAGTAGTAGTACATGAGTAATCCATTTTCCATTATCCATTAGATTTTATGGATATAAGTCATTGTCAAAAGGCAGACATAAACCAATGACATACCTCTAAAATATTTTCCTTCAGCAAAATAGGTGAATTTTCTTACTCGAAACTCATCACCATCAAACATTTTTGTAATGACAGTAAATGTTGGATGAAAAATGTTGCCTTTTAGAACAATCAAATCAAAATAAAGGACTATTAGACCACTCTCGTTCGATTACCGGTTTTTTTTTTTTTTTTTGTCTTTCGTACCATCTTGGCATCTCGTTGACACTTCTTCAAAAAGACTGAGACCTTATCAATAAATGATCGGTCTTTAGAAACACCGGACCCACCATTTATAAAAAATAATTTTACTCTACACAAGAAAAAAAAAAGAAACGGTTCCACATGTATCCGTCTTCAAACATCTTGGTGAAGAAGAAAATGAAAGATGAAGTTGAGAGACGGATAAAAGAGCAAACGGTGTCATTTAAAAACATGAAAGACCCCATAAAGACACTTGAAAAACGCTACCAACGGTAGTAGCCTTATAATTTAATTGATGGACCCAAAGTTCTCTTTATTCTTTCTTGGCAATCAAATCAAATACTTTGTCTAAATTACCTCCAATAATCTATGTATGTCGTCAATTTCTTCTTTATTTACCTCAACTTAAAAACTTATTATTATTATTTTAATTCAAAACGACACTACTTTAAAACTCGATAACAGGCATATAAACATAAAATGAACACCTATTAGAGCAAGCTACGAAGGTAGCTACTAAACAAATTAAGTAATAATTGACATAGGTATTAGGGAAATAATTTTTGTTTGTTTTCATGTAAAATTATTGTGCACATGGTCCGCTATATATGGATGTGTGCTTTGTTTGCTTTCTGTACGATATATTCAACCCGTGAAAGATAACGACCATTCAACAAAGGGCTCCACTGTTTCTCATTTCGCTAATACTCCATAAACCATATTATTATTTTGATCTATAAACAGCACAATAATTTAATCTCATGCATCCATTATTGATTAGCATGCAATTCATGCATCCATTATTAATTATCTCATGAGTCGAGTTCTACGTATGTTTAGCTTTGTTAGTTACTAGGCTCTTACATTTCTATACAATCAATTATGTCCTGGGGGTCTAATTTTATTTTATTTTTAAATAAAAGAGAAATACATCGTAAAGTATATAAGCTCTATACTAAACTGCATCTTGATACTTGACATACAGCAGAATAATTTCCGTTGTATAAATTACATTACATGAAGCTGCTATAGACGTAAGTATACGGTTAAAATACGTACATTAAATTGCTACTCAATGATTTGATCAAGATCAGTATACGGTAATTAAGTATCTAGTTGTAGTATACTTGAACTTTTATACCTGCTACAAAACATTTGGATTATATTTATTCTAATTAATTAGCAATTCAGGTTTGTATTTATTTATTTATTCTTTTATTTTATGTTTGTATAGTACTAAACAATTTGCTTGAGTACTCAAAATAAGGAATCAAGAATGTTGTTTGACCAATCCAAATAAAATATCATTGGTGTGGATATCCAACCCACCACCTTAAAACATCCGCATAAAAAAATTACTCTTTAATTTTAAGAAATAAATATTACTGACCGTACTAGAATTAAGTACTGTATCTTAAAGTCGAATACTGATATTTACACCGTTATTTCTAATAAATACATAAAAAGTATGCATTGTTTATTTGTATAATACAACATCTTATATCGCTTTCTTGATGTACCAATCAATAGTAGTATAGGTATCAATATCAATCGATGTTTTTTTTAAACAAAACTTGATGTACCAATCAATAGTAGTATAGATATCAATATCAATCGATGTTTATTTTAAACAAAACTTGATGTACCGATCAATAGTAATATAGATATCAATATCAATCGATATTTTTTTTAAACAAAAACACTTGTTCTTTTCTCGACAATAACTAACCTTACGCATTTATCTTACCCCTGTTATGAGCTCTGGGAATACGTTGATTGTTGAACACTATTTTAGCTAGTGGTACAACACATCAATATATCATCATTTTTGGTGATAGCCTGACACATGCAAAAGGTCATGTTCACAAAATAATCATAAAGGACATCAATAGAGATACCTTTCGTTCAAGTAATCTTTTTAATCATGAAAAACTTATCATATATATGTGTGCACAAATTTGCAAACACAAATCAAGTTGCATAAAACTATGCAAAAATCACACGTATTGTTCACGTAGTTTAATTGTTTCAAAATTCTTTGTGATTTTTTTGAAATTGATCGTTTATGTGATTGCAAAATTTTGCACGAGTTGTTCTTTTCTCTAACCTTCATTACTCAAGTCTATTAAATCTTAACATGTCATGCATTTGAAGGTATAATGAATATTTTAGTGAATTAAGAGACTGGGAGTGTAACTTGATAAACCGCAAGAATCATCTATATAATTTTCTTTTTCAAATTTTTTAATTCATTTAAATTTAATATTCCTTTTTAAATGTATTTAGTTACTATATTTGTTTTAATAAGGTTTTTAATTGTTTTTACGATTATTTATTTTTTTTAACAATTAAAATGATCAAGTTAATATTTGATTATTATAATTCTGTAAACTTAAATAGAACTCAATATGAACCAACAAAATTTAGACCTGAACAAGAAAACACAACGTCAAAACTTAAATAGAACTCAATAGCAAAAACAAGTATGTTAATTTAATCATATAAAAAGATGTAAATACTAAAAATGAACAAAAATATGTAAAATTGAAACCCATTAGCACAAATATGTCGGTTTCTTGTGGTGGTCAAATGTAACACTTATTGGTAGTGGTTATTTGAAGAAAATTATAATACTTGGGTTAGTGTATATTAGAACACTTAAAGAAACTAAAATAAATAAATATTTATATTGATCATTTTACTTGTCAAAAGAAATGTTATAAAAAATAAAATAAAATAATTAAATTAAATTGAAAAAATTATTGAAAAGTAAATTAGATAAACACAATTAGAAATTTGAGAAGTAAAAAATATTATATGGGTGATTTGTACAGTTTACAATTACACTTGAAGTCCCTTAATTCACTGAAATGATCATTATATTTTCACATGCATAACACATACAAAATTTAACAGACTTGAGTAACAGTTGTTAGGGTAAAGGACGCCCCGTGCAAAAATTTGCAATCACAAGGACAATAAATGTCGAAAAAAGGTTGTAAGGTAAACAATTTTATATTGAGACAAACTACAAAGACAATCTGTATAATTTTTTCTAAAACTATTGAAACGTACGTGTAACTCACACACCTTCATTTCTTTTTACTTTTTTAGTTGGATTGAAGTGCTTTCATTTTTATTGTAGATCAAAATAGCACTACACAATATCCTTTACAAACATCAAAATGTAACCTCTTGATATAAACAATAATCTTATATCGTTCCCAAACTATTACATTAATCATACAAAATGACAATAGAGCGAATCATAATTAACTTCTCTCTTTTTCATTCGAATGTACCTAGCTATGACAATATTGACATATTGTCAAAACTTGTCGTCATTTTTATGGTAATGGTGATCCAAAGAACAAATTGCCAAAAATTGTGGGCCAAGATGTATTTAAGCCATAATGAAGGGGTCAGAATCATAAATTTCTATAAAGAAATATAATTCGATATACATATTAATGGGTCATACTGACAAGTCAACATTCTATGAGGAAGAACATTTATTCTGGTAAGTTTTTATCTTGGGAGAATCAAGTTCAAAATATTCATTATGTCTTGCTCTTTGTCTTCATAAATAAAATACTACTCGTAAATAAATATCAGTAATAATAAATTAAATTTACAGTTTCTTTCGCAATGTCTGGTTTTTAATGATTTTTGTTTGTTTTGTGGAGACGGGATAAGTCAAGACAGCTAAGTCAAAAATCGACACTAGCCTACAACTTTAGAAAAAATTCCTTATATTCTTTATACTGTCATAAGATTTAAAACTCTGAATGTTACCTTCTTGTGTAAGTAATTCTAGACGTTGATCAAGGGAATAATTGGCTTGTATTTGAAAATGTATACAAAAGGTTTGTGGGTAATTCTTGAAGCTATCTTCATATCCAGGAGAATTTCGCTAGCATGTAAAACTATGTTAAAGACTTCTAAGATGAAAAAACTCTCAACTTTCTTGAATAACTATTAATCAATATGAAATCGTTAAGTACTTATCATTAAATATTAAATTGTAACAATATAAGTTGGTTTCATAATCGGTGTTTATAAAATTACTTCATCCATCTCTGTCAAAGTATCTACTTTACCTATACACATAGTTTTATGAAAACCCTACTAATAAAACTTTTCACAAATCAAATAACATCTCTGCCCACTAAAGTCTCTTTTGTCTGGTCATAATATGAAAATTGACATTTATTTGGGACAACTTAAAATAATAATATGGAAACTTACCGTGTGACGAAGGTGATATGTAAACTGTTGTGTCATTTACTACAACTAGAAGGTGTAAATTTAACCGATTGTGAAACTTTGTATAAAGCAAATATTACTAATATAATACTTTGCTCATAGTTCTTAATTGAAAAAATAGTAAAACACAAGTTATTTACCCCTTAATCTTTTGTAATAATGGTAGATAATGTCACTCCTAACAAGGCATTATGATTAAACTAGAAAGGTGGGATGAGTTGAAAAATTGTCCCACTCCTAAAAATGCAAATAAAAGCACACTAATCATTTTTCATTAACTTATAATATCAATAAAGTCGTTAGTGCAAATCCAGTGTGCATTTTTTCTCTAATAAAACGACAACGCATGTGTCACAACATGAAAACCACTCCAAAAATCAAACACGAAAACGACACAAGCCCTAATTGATTTAATCCCCCAATAACTCGCGGCAAACTTATAGGAAATACTTTTTTGTAACCTTTCGGTTTATATTTCTTATTTTATATTAGTAAATGAAATGAATGATATTAAACTATTACTTATTACTTTACTTAGATAAGCTAAAGCTACTTCATGTAAATTTACTCGTTCCACCCTATACAAATATGCGAAGTTTGATTTTCACATAATTTACTAAAAGCTTTCTATTGCTAATAAAACGTCATGCTGGACAAACAAATTTTCTTATTAAAAACCAATCACTAGTAACTTGTAAATATATATGTAGATTTAGATGACAACGAAACATTATTTTTTTCTGAAAAAATTTATAAGATGAAGAAGTTGATAGATAAAATAAATCTTTTACGTATCATAGATAACGTGTTCTGGGACCATAAACACAAAATGTTCCATTAAAACTCATAAGATGTTACAACTTTTTAATAAATTAATGTACACACTTCAAAAGTTAATACTTACTAATACAGTTAACCTTATTCTTTTTTCTAGTATTTTATATAAGTAGATAACTTATTTTCAATATATATATATTTGTCTGTATAGTCTTTTCAGTTACAGGAAAAGAGGGACCAATAACTTTTTGTAGTTTGCTCACAAAAGCACATCTAGTTAGTTACCTCTTCTTCATAACAACATTCTCTTATCTCATCTTCAACACATCAATGGCTTCCACCTCTTCATCATCTCCATCTTCATCTTCATCAACTCGACATGAATCCATACACCCCGACCTCTTATGTCTACTCGTTACATTAATCAACCACCACATCAACTCCATCATATCCAACCCAAAAGCCCGAAAACTACTCCAAACTAAATGCACCTCATCTCTCAAAATCCACAAACACAACTCTTTGGACATTTCAGAACAATCCATACTCTCAAACTTTCACGTGGGAATAAATAATGTAGAAGCTGCAATTGATACAAAATGCTCTAAACTCATTAAAGCATCTGAAAAGTTGCTTCAAGCGCCCGCTTCATTGAATGAGAATGAAATGACGGCTGGTATATCGAATGCTTATCTAATTTGCTGTTCATATTTTTATTTGTGTATGCTTAAGATGGTGCAAGGAGATGAGTTACAAGTTGCATTACATTTTTTGCAAGCCTTAGTGGTGTCACCGGGTTTAGTTAGGACCGAGCTTGCACCTGAACTTTATGGGACCATGGTTGAGTCGTGCATTGTGCCGTTGCGATGTGAGTTCGAAAATGGGTTAGAATCTGATAATGTGAAATGGGGTGCGACTAGTTATAAGGCCTGGTTAATGTATTATCAAGTTATCTCTTACGGTCAATCTCCTTTGTTGATGAAACATCCTGATGACACATCTCAAGAAATTAGGTATGCCTAACTTTTATTTCATTTAATTTCATAAAGCTGCGGATAAAATAATCAGATAAACAGTTTTAAATATGTAATACAAAATGCCCCCACCATTTTTTTTCTTTCTAAAGACTAATTATAGCAACTTTACACCTTCATGTGAATTAATAATGTAAAGAGCCAAGTTGGTTTCATTTTAAAACGATTTTATAAATTCCAGAATATGAGGAATCAATATTATAGTTGTAGAATATAAAGAATGACAACTCTGTTCCAAACTTAACAACCTTTGAATTTGGCCTTTTTTGGTCAAACATACCAGCTTAGGGTTCACCATTACTATTAAATCCAGAAACTTTGCACAAGAATTTGAAGATTAAATATAAGCATATAAAGTTTGTTACAGTTTGGTTCTATAAATGAGAAAGGCTTCATTTCATATTTCACTGTCAAAAAAGTAACGTGTTTGTTCTGAAAACTCAACTTTCTTGTATTAGAAAGTAATTTACCATTTTTGTTTGATTTTGGCTATTCCACAGACAATTTTAGAATACTGATATCGATATCTCATCATAGTATTGCTAGTTTATTGCAGAAATACAAAGGCCTGCAGCACGTCATCTTCAAATTCGTACGAAAAGGTGTGTTATCATTATCATCAAAACGTGAGTGTAGATATCTGTCTTTATTATATTTAATATGATCTAGTAAACTTATAAAGTTAACTGTAACACAAATGAGATTAAATTACATAATTTTACTGTAGTTTGTAAAGGTGCATCCTACTGATCATCCTCAACAGAATGCACATGCTGGCATAGTAGAAGGTTCTGTTTCAAAGAAAGCTTCTGAAAGCTCGAGTATTAAGCGTCTTCAAGAGCTTCTGTTGGAAGATCAGTCCGATTCACATTCCATATATTCAGGCCCCAGTGAATTTGCAGATGATGATTCTGAGGTAATTTTTAAAAATGTCCACATCTTTTCGTATCTATAATTTTTGGTATTTATTTAGGGGGGTTTGTTTGGTGGTTTTTGAAATGGGTTATGGAATTGAAAGTGATAGAATGTGTTTGGTTTGATGGTTTAGGAAGGAAAATTAAGAATCAAAGTGATAGATCGAAACCTCACCAAATTTGGTGTTTAGCAACTTTACGTGGGGTCATTTTTTTCTCGTCTTTATCTCTCTCCTACTTTATCTTATTTTTATAATTAAAAAAGTTTTTAAAATATAAAATAACATAATCTTTATCATTAATTATACATATTCTCTCTCCTACTTACTTTCAAACCTATACCCATTACCATATGCACTTTCAAACCAAACGCACCCAAAATATTTCAATAAGCACCTGTTTTCCTGTTTTTTTCTAAAGGAAGGAGTTGTTTGGTAAAGATATATGGTTTACAGAATCAGATGTGCTAAGAATAGGTGGGTTAATTGGGCAACTGAGTTAAAACATGTTTGGGTCAAAACGGGTCACATTGACCCAAAACACACTTTGCACAAATTTTAAATAGAAGTATCTAGTCTCTAAATCAAGATTAAAAAACTATATAATAGTAATACACCTTTTTTTAAGATTTAGGAGGATTATGCATTAATACACTTTAGGCAACTTTCGACTAGTTTTATCCATTCAATTCATTTGGCACGTTTCCTTAAAGCTAGCTTTTTGGATTATACTGGTTTGACCCATATGTGATAAATGGTAATCCGAATCAACCCATTCATAAGTATTAATGACACACCTGTCTTTTAGTCCTGATTAGTACTGTGGTTTCTCACTTTTGCTGTTAAAATCAGGAATATGCAGATGAGTTCGATAGACAGTTGAGAACCTTGCGTGAAGTTATAGACGAACAACATCCCGAAACAGAAATCACAATGTCAAAAGCACCAGAAACTCAATACCACAGTAGTTCCTTAAGCGAGTTGGAATTTTGGAACTGTTTGGACGACGAAGAAGAACCCACTTGGCAAATCTCTCAAAGGAGAAATGAAATTTTATTTTGTGGTGAACACAGTTACAGAATCGAACAAGCTGAGATCGTTGAGAAAGTAATTTCAAAGTTATGTTTCTCAGAAAAACTAGGAGAACCTGAAAACAATGATGATTCAACAACGGTTGAGATCACAACTGTGTATGAAATGTTAGCAAGCAAACCAGGATTGAAATACTCGTTATTAAAAGACGTCATTTTGGATCAGATACTAATGGCTCTTTCAACTTCAACGGAAGAAGGTGTCATACGAGCCTCGGTTTCTATACTTTCAAGTATTATATCGTCAAATCGTTCAGTAATAGAGGACATAAGGAAGAAAGGTTTAAATCTTGGTGATCTCGCGAATGCTTTAAAAAGAGATGTTTATGAATCAGCTGTTTTGATTTATCTAATAAAACCATCCCCAAACGAGATTAAAACTCTTCAAATTATGCCAACACTAGTTAAGTGCATATGTTCTTCAATTTGTTACAAGAGTGGTTTGAAATCACTTGTTGTGACACCTCCTTTGGCTTCACTAAAGATTATTGAAGTGTTGGTGACTTCTTTTGACTACTCGACAAACAACACTCACTTGGCTGCAATCTGCTCGCCAAAAGTAATTTCGAGTCTTGTTAATATTCCGGGAAAAGGCAATTTAGAAGAAATTATATCATTGGCTGCAATTCTTGTGAGGTGTATGCGGTTCGATGGACAATGTAGATATCATATCTCAAAGTTTGCTCCAATCTCTCCGTTCATATCTCTTATCTTAAGCAACCACAAGCATGCCATACTTGCAGGACTTGAATTCTACCATGAACTACTAAGAATGCCAAGGTATGTTCTAAGCTAATTGGGACATCTGTAATGGAGCTAATGGTACATTCTGCATTTTTAACTTGTACCATTTTGATAACATCTACCAGTAATGGCAATAGTCTGGGTCACTCAGCGGGTCAAAACAATTAGTTGTTGGTACATGTTAAAAAGGGTTGGGTCAGATTGACCGATGATTATTCTGTCAACAATTAAGATTAACTCGATAAAATCATCTTGGAGATCTTATGCATTAAAAGTACACTTAATTGGGCGACTTTCGACCCACCTGACCCATTTCCTTTTATGAATAGTTTTTTTTTTTATTTCATGACCCATGCATAAGCAAATAATTTGAAATAGTCACCTCTATAATCTATGTAAGCGAAATGAGACAAGTAATTCGGCTTCCCATTAAAACTGTTAAAAAGAGTGTTAGAGCATTATCTATAAGAGTTTATTTGTTTTGCTACCCGAAGTAACTGTATTTATTTAATTTATCAGATCATCGTCAGTAAGTCTACTACAACAACTACGAAAAGAGGGCGGCATCAACATTATGTGTGTCTTATTGCTTGCCATTCAACAGACTCAACAAGAATATAAGCTTTTAGCAGCTAGTCTGTTGCTTCTATTGGATATTTTGGTAAGATCATAATGATACTATTTATACATTTTATTAAAAAAATAAATTTTGGAAAGACAATAAATCACACACACCACCACGAATATATATATATATATATATTTTCACGAATATATACATTTCTCCAACCCTGGGACTTGAACCCACAACCATGGTTAGAGGGTCAACATGGTACCGCTAGGCCAATGACCCATTTTAGGCTTACAAAGAGCCAAAAATATTAGTTTTAAACTCAAAAGTCATATAGTCATTGATAAATAATTTCAGGAAGAGTCAACTGATAACATATTGAACCGGGAAGAGGCAATTCAGACACTCATTGAGTCACTAACATGTGAAGAAAACCAAGATGCACAACAATTAGCAGCATTCTTATTATCGAATGTTGGTGGAACTTATGCATGGACAGGAGAACCGTACACAATAGCTTGGTTGGTAAAGAAGGCTGGTTTGAACTCAATGCTACACAAGAACATTGTTAAAAACATTGATTGGTTTGATGATACTCTACAGGTAATATAAAAAAAATTACCATCCATTCCACTGCAAAATGTATAGTTTGACTTATGGGGTTAAACGTACTACTTTTCATCAGTAAAGTTAATTTTAGCCTTTTAAGTATCTTATATTGGCTTGATAACATTTATAAAGATCTGTAATAATTACTAAATAAGAATAATATAGGATATATATTTATTTGAATTTACCTATAGTAATTTTGAGTCGATAGGTAGTTTGTTTGACTGAAAAAGTCAAAGTGCGATTTGTCCAGAATGTCAAATCAATTACGTACAATAGAAATTTGGCCAAGGTTGATACTTTGTTAATGCAATTAATTTCAAATGAAGTGAACATACAGATGATTCTACAACTTGTCTAAATCAAATGAGCAACCATATGAACATGTAGGAAAGTGGGACAGAAATCTGGAGCGGGAAGGTTGCACGACACATTATGAAGCTCGGAGATCCTGTTTTTTATGCTTTGGAAAAGGGACTAAAGAGCAAGAACAAGAGAATTTCAAGAGACTGCCTCACAACAATTTCATGGATTGGTTGTGAAATTGTAAAAGGTCCAGATGATTTGAGATGTTCTGCTTGTGACATCTTGTTAAGTGGTATTGAGCAGTATGTGCATCCTGGAATGGAATTTGAAGAAAGACTTTTAGCATGTTTGTGCATATATAATTATACTTTCGGTAGAGGTAATAAGTGACCCTTTACGATCTTGAATGTTCTATCTTCTTCTTACTGTTACTATTATGATTCCTGTAACCCATTTTTCCGTAAATAGATTTGCTAATGTATATTTCATGCAGGCATGCAGAAACTAACTCAGCTTTCAGAGGGCGTAAGAGAGTCACTCAGACGCCTTTCAAGTATAACATGGATGGCAGAGGAATTGTTAAAGGTGGCAGATTATTATATGCCCAATAAATGGGTAAGTTATAACTCTTTGATACTATTTTTATTTTATATTATTTTTTGTCATGGATTAGATATCTCAACTTGTCTGATGATTCACAGCGAATATCTTGTGTTCACACACAAGTTTTGGAGGCAAATTACAATGGTAGTGGAGCTGTAAATTCTCTCATATATTACAGGGGACAACTTTTCAGCGGCTACTCAAACGGGTCTATCAAGGTTCGCAGCTTTTTCTTTGTATATTCACTCCATGTTAATAGGGCCTAATGGCGTAAAATTCAACACTAAATACTATCTAAGTTAAGGAATGAGATGTGATTAAAAAATGAATTATAGGTTTGGGACATCAAGGGGCAGACAACAACTCTTGTATCAGATATAAAGGAGCACAAGAAGGCAGTAACATGCTTTGCAATTTATGAACCTGGGAATTGCCTTATGAGTGGATCTGCGGACAAAACGATAAGGGTAATCAGGATTTCATGTTAATTGCATATTGTTGTGTTAGCTGAATCATGGTTGGGTAATAAAATAATTTAATGTTTTCTTAAGTGCAGATTTGGCAAATGTTTGATAGGAAAATGCAATGCATTGAAGTAATAACAACCAAGGAACCCATTCAAAGTGTTGAGTCTTGCGGTGAAGTGATTTTTGCAGTTACCAACAACCATAAACTGAAGGTGACTAATACTACTAAGATTAAGAACGGATCTATACATGCCAAAAAAACCATAGACATGCATTAAATAGTATGATGTTAAACAGGTATTTGATTCGTCAAGAAAGGTGAAGGATCTTTTTAAGAACGAGAAAGTGAAGTGCATAAGAGCTAGCCAAGGGAAAATTTATGTAGGCTGCATGGACTCGAGCATACAGGTTGGTTTTGCGATTTTAGTTTTTCCTTCTAGAGTAATAATATTAAGTGTCATATCATACTTAACACTAAAGAAGCATAAAGCTTACTGAGTTAATATTATAGGAGTTGGTTGTTGGAAACAACCGACAACAAGAAATCAAAGCTCCGTCCAACAGTTGGAGAATGCGAAACAAGCCTATCAATTCGATAGCATTGTACAAAGATTGGCTATACAGTGCAAGTACATGTATTGATGGATCAAGAATTAAGGTTTGTATAAGGATAATAATATAATATAATATAATTAATTAATTATCATAGAAATATTACTAGCTAATTAAAATAACTACTGCAGGATTGGAAAAGATTAAGCAAGTCTCAAGTATGTATACTACCAGAAAAAAGAGCAAATGTGGTAGCTATGAGCATAGTAGAAGACTTTGTTTACTTAAACACCAGCGTTTCGACTACCAACCTAGAGGTGCATACATATTACATTAAAGACCCGTTATTTTATTTATGCTATGTAATGACAAAAGCATATCAAACAGATTCTTGAAAAAAGAAATTTCATATCACTTCAGTGTTAGAAGTTACATTAACCTGTTGACCTCAAAAGTCAAACTGTGAGACTTATAAATTGCATATTCTTAGTAATGCAATTAAAAACTGCAGATTTGGTTAAGAGGGACACAACATAAAGTAGGAAGGTTATCAGCAGGCAGCAAGGTAACAAGCATGCTTACAGCCAATGACATGATCTTATGTGGTACTGAATCAGGGTTAATCAAGGTAATATTAATTTGTTCACTTTTGTTGTTTGATTTAAATGTATTCTTACTTGCATTCTTTAATTTCATGACCAACAGGGATGGATCCCCCTATAACTCTTGGGTGAGTTGAGTATATATTATGGCGTAAATATGGAAGACGAATTGGATTGCATATAATGTACATGTGTTGCATATGACGAACGTTATGTCTCAACAAAGTTTATCTCCATTTCTCAACATTTTCACACAATAAGATGAGTCATGATAGAATTTTGTAACAGGTTATTGTAGTCATTAGTAATATATTCTGTTTATCTATATTCAATATTCACAATCTTTCACCAAATCTAATTGAGTTAACAAGTGGTGTGTTTGTTGTGGATTCTGATGGGGTATGATATTTAGATAAAATGGACATGTGGAAAGAAAGCCCAATGTTACCTAAACAAAATAAAGCTAGTGTAGATTTTTAAGCCCATCACTAGCTAAACAAAAGGACCATATTTTGGATTTTCCTTTTATTTTTATTTTCTTTTCACAAAATAATACTCGGTTTCACAAAGTAACTCTGCACATGATATTATCCGCAATTTCCAACATTTTTAACATTTAAAAACTGTTTTCACCCTGTTCAGAACTTTTGACTAAAATTATCCATGATTATAAAACATAATTTGATGGTGTACATTGATAGATGGTTGTTTTGGCTAATGCTTTTTGTTCTTTTTTCTTTTTTTAGCTAATACTTAGCGGCCAACGTAGGTTCCGGTTTGATTAAAGGATTATATATTTGGAGGTCACTCAAATATATCATTTTATTTTTGTAGGTCATCCATATTTGAAAATGATTTTGTAGGCCACCCAAATATATCATTTTGTTTTTTAGGCCACCCATATTTGAAAACGATTTTGTAGGCCACTCAAATTTGTATATTGTTTCATTTATACCAAATTTGATTAAAAACTCATCAAAAAATGTAAAGGGACACAAATACTCATGTATTTGAATAAAACTAAAATAATATAAAATAATGTTAATTAACAAATATATGGGGTATTTGTGTCCCTTCACTTTCTTTTTGATAAGTTTTTAGTTGAATTTGATATACATGAAACAATTTATAAATTTGGGTGGCCTACAAAATCGTTTTTAAATATGGGTGGCCTACAAAATCATTTTCAAAATCGTTTTCAAATATGAGTGACCTACAAAAACAAAATGATATATTTTAATGGCCTACAAATATATAATCCCTTTGATTAACGTTATCTACTTTTCACCAAATAGCCATTGACTTAATGACATGAGATGGATCCTTTAACTTAGATATTGGAGGTTTAAAACTCTCACTTGAGGCATTGAATTGTTAATATTCTTAACGGTTGTATACAGTAAGTGTGTTAGATGTTAGATTGTATAGGTTTGTCGTTTTTAAAAAATATTATATCTTGTTCATAGAAAAAAGATTATTGTTCAAATTAATAATTCGTATAGAGTATACGGCTTTTACGTTTTGAAGCTTTGAATGTTCTAAATTTTGGTAAACTTATAAAGCTGTAGAGATAAGTTTGATGATGCAAACATCCTTTTGGTTTTTATGGCTTGATTAAAATCCAAAAATGAAAATTATAAAAAATACTTGATTTCACATAGATGATAATTGAGTATTAATGTTAATTACACTCCACCGTACAGTCCTTAGATTTGTAACATAAATTAATAGATAACTAATCTCAAACTTATGTACTCTAATCTAGAGTAGAAGTTACAAACATAATAAGATATATTAGAAGGGAAAATATATATGGCAACAAAAATTTGACTTCAACACATAACAAATGGACCAAATTAAGCCAAAACTCTAAACTAGACTTATGCCCACAAGATCTATCGCGTGCATGCTCAAACTTGTTTTAGAGGAAATTTTGTTTGAACACCACATACGACGACTTAAACATTTGTTGCACGCGTACATATTGATGTATTTTTAAGTACTCGATAGAGAAGGACATTTGTAAAATTTAGACTCGATATTATCCGTATTTTATATTATAGGACATTAAAATTTTAATTGGACAATTTTTAAGATTATTACCAATGTTTTGAGATTAAGCAACCGAACTAATTAAGATCTTTGCTTGGCGCTTGTAATGAATGATGGGGTAAATTTGTTTATAGTCGATCGTCATATTGATCGATGATTTCGACCAACAACTTCATACACATGAAAATACTTTGCTACTCTCCTTTTCTTTTGAAATACGATATTAGCATTTCTAGAAAAGCAAAAAACGATGTAGAAAAAAGTAAATAAATAATAGAAAAATTGTTTAAATTTTTCTTAATTTGTATTCAGCCAGATAACTAAAAGTCTAAAAGGGTTAAATAGCTAAATCAGGTTGTCAAGTAATGTTTAAGTTTATGCAAGTTTATATTCTTTTAACTATTAAGATGTATTACACTAGTCTAAAAGTCTACAAACCTTATCGTCGTTTAAGCAATGTTTGTCAGGTATGAATAAATGAATCATTGAATGACAATTGTTTGTCTTCTCGCGTGCAGTATATCATATCTTTCCTTAATTACTATATTTGGTTTCCAAACGTTCATCGTGTTTTAAGTTCGAAATCAATTGACGTACACACTAACGTTGTTATAGACTTAGAGTCTCGTCTTGTTCATATGATCCAATTAAATCATTAACTATATCGACAAAATATAGAAATGCAATCATCTTTATAAGACAAAAGAAAACAAAAACAAAAAAAGATTACCTTATCTACATGGAAAAAAATGTATAAATTCTGTTGGACGGTGGTGAACTATTGTTTCATGGTTGACTCAATTTAAATTATATTTGTCAAATTTGGCCACCTATCAAAATTTATCGGCCACATGTTTTTTCTGCTTTCTTTGACTTCCAAACTCTTGCAAGAGAAATGAACTACAAAAAACATGTGGCCAATAAACTTTAATAGGTGGCCAAACTTGATTTGTTGGACGGTGGTGAAACCACTCTTTCATGGTTGACTCAATTTCAATTATATTTGTCAAGTTTGGCTACCTATCAACGTTTATTGGTCACATGATTTTTGTAGTTCATTTGTTTTGCAAGAGTTTGAAAGTCAAAGAAAACAGAAAACAACTTACTGTTGATTTAAAGACATTTGTTACAACATGTTTTAAACATATGAGAAATTGAAGGCAGGCCATGCACTTGTTCACATTTGCATACTTTCACGTCTTTCACTTCAATTATAAAAGGGACTAGCTGGGACTTCATTCAGTGAACCCATCAAATACTTGAAAGAGTTTAGCTCTTGTGAGAAGTATTATAAAGACTAAAAGAGTGTAGTATAGAATTGTCACTTAAAATTCTATACGAGTGAGTTACGAGGGAAGTGTTATAATCTAGTGAGGGTCTAAATACTTTTGATAGTATTTTCAGAGTCTAAATTGAGTGATACATTGTAACCTCGGTTTGCCATATTTGCTAGTAAAATCCTTCTCCGCTTCCGCCGTGGACTAGGCCTCACGCAGAACCGCGTAAATCCTTGTGTATTAATTTATTGCCTAATTGTTCTATTTATTTTCTCTATCTTGAAACTGATTTAATCACAACAAATTCATGGCTATGAAATAAGATAACGAAATCATCCTGTGTCTAGCATGCGTTTTATGCTACAACTTGCATGACAAATTAACAACTTCGAAAGAAGTTGCTTCACGAGATAGATCTTCGTTTCTTAGATACAACCAATAAGAAAATCCAGTTTTTAGACTCCGAAAGCGACAATGAGCCTTAACTTTCCCTTATAAATAGGTAACTTGTACCCATATACTTGTATCAAGCATTCAACTAAATGCACGAACTAGATAGCTCTTTGATCTCAATGGCGCCAATGAATATGTAGTCTTGGTTACTCTTTTGGTCGTTGTTATAGCCGCAACCCAAACTGAAGCTCAACCTGGTTTGATAAATATGGCCGGAAGTTTATTTTGCTCTTTGGATGGCAATGCCGTTGCCAATGCAACAACCCCAACCCCTGCTTTCCCAAGTAAGTTTGATAAAGCATGTGTATTTCGCTTGCTTTTCAAATACTTCATACTTTTGCACCCATTGAACTTTGTAATACATACTTTTTAAAGATGTGTCACAAAAGTACAAACTATTTTTTATGGTTAGTATATACTCCTTGTTGGATGATTAACAGATGCTCTAGTGTAAGTGTCGTGTGGCGGAAATGTAATAGCTTCGGCCTTAACAAATGGAGCGGGAGCATTTAATATCGTTCTAAATCTGCTTCAAGTTCTTCTCTGCGGTCTTCTATCATCTTGCAACTTAGTTGTTCCTTCACCACTCTCGAGCTGCAATGCAAGTCTACCATCACTCGGCTTTCTACAATCGCCACTACAATTGGTGGGTACCACCCTTCACGGGCTCTTGAGCGTCGTGAACTTAATTCCGACGGCATTCCAGCTTATCGGGTTTTGATGATTCTGACATACGCCGAAGTAAGGGACAAAGTATACCCACTATATAATTGTATGAATAAAGGAAGATATTGATTGCTTGAATATATCTCCATTTGATACGTCTCTACCCATATTGCTCTTAATAGTAACTAAACTTGTGAATTTTATATGAAATTGGTTATTCCAATAAACTTCAATTGATCTTAATTAAGTTTGATAAGCTTAAAAAAAGGACAACAAATTGGAGCTTTTTCCCAAATTAGATTTGTAGTTTGGCATTTGAATTATAAAAATTACATGATTAAGCTTAAAAAACAAGAAAAACCCTTTTGTTATTCTTTTAGAAGAAAACATGAACCATTTTGTGATAATACCATACGTAAAAATACTACTGCTACGGTTTTTTTTTTTTCTTCCGTTAATTCGTTTGAAATTTAATGTTTCCATCTTGTACGTGTGTAACTCTTTTATATATGGATATCTGGATATTTTCTATATATTACTAATGACCAATAAACTTGCATTATTCTTATTAAACTTTGTGTTACAACTACATCCTAAGACCCTTATCCTGTTAGGAAGATAGGTTAATGGTTATGCCTTAAACAATGGTTGATCAAAATTCATAAGGCGTTTTCTGAAATTGTTTACATGAAAAATTACAACGCTAACAAAATACATTAAGAATCGCCTTGTCATCAGCCTAATGGTATCAAGCAGGTTATCTTACAATCATGACTCCATGTAGTTGTATCTTCAAGTTTGGAAGTTGAAACACATGTAAAGATTGATAGATAAACATATAAATTTGTGATTACATGGTCTCATTTTCACCCCTAACCAGCCTGACTAATGGGCTTACTCTCTTGACCCGTCTCAAAACTTCTCGGTAAAGAGTTTATCAAATTCAATTCAAATAAGAGACTCAATGTTCCGCTTGATAACACAAATTTTTATTTGGAACACTTGGGTTTAGCTTAAAGTGAATGTTTGTTTATGGTGAGCATTTCTTGATCCGTTACCAACTCGAGAGAACATTGTTGCTCGTGGTGTTTCATTAACTTCCGTAAGTTGTCTCTTTTGTGCGGGTGAGCTCAAAAGCTTAGATCACTGTTCGTTTATATATCTAAAGGTTAGACTTATTTGGCTGAGATCCCTAAGTTAGTGGAATCTAAACCCCTCGTATCTATACTTGAATGATATTGTTGTTGGGAATCTACCACCTTTTGAGAATAAAGAAGTCGTTAAAGCTTTCATGGGGCTATTTATGTGCTTATCCGGTGTATGTGGAAGTGGTGGAACTTAATTCTCCATTCTAAGGATGAGTTGGAGCAGGCACATGGACGTCTTCTCTTTGATTCGAAGATCATCCCTTTTGTGAATAGCCAATAGATGCTCTAGTTTGTTATATTCTTGGAATAATTGAATCTCTAACCCTCGTAGATAGCTATCTGTCTGAATTAGTGTTTTCTAGATTTGGCTCTGATTTTTCTGGCCAGTTCCTTTGGGTTGGTTGGTATCCTTCTTGGTGCCTATTTGTAATTTATTTGTTTGCCTTTAGGGCTTTTAATGAAATGCTTTGGTGAAAAAACTCTATGCATGAGTTGTTGCCTTTCACATGTAAAAACTAAAGTTTAATAACTCGAGAATCATACGGAATAATTCATAGTTCATGTTCATGGCACCTCGCTTCTCCCCATTCCTTTGGACCACTTTTCATTTATTATTGTTTACGTTTTTTCCATTAAGGGACTGACACATTCAATTATTTTGGTAAAGGGTTAAACATGCAGATGTTACATCAAATAGGGACCGTTTGTATAACTACATCTTTTTCTCTTTTAACTTTTACATACCAGTCCCTGGCCTGCACAAAAATACATAGCATCTAATGCAGATGTTACTTTAATAAAAGAAATTGATAATATCGAAAATTAAGTACAATATCTCAATTTCTTTTTCTTTTCGGTAAAGAAAAATAACTAAATGAAAGTCCTAATAAATGTTTTGAGTTTTGACATGGACCATTCAAAGCAACTAATGTGCCAGCATATCCCCACTCTTGTCACAGTCTTGCAGCTGATAAAATCATGAGATCACATACTGTACACGAAAGAGTGAAAAACAGAATTGACACTTCAATATCACGTCTAACAATTTTCCAGATAAACCGGATAAAGATTAAAATTTGCTTATAAAGACTAAAAACTTAAACTTTTACGGGCCTCACATCTATCAATAATACATTTATTATATATTCAAAACCAAACAAAGAAACATAAAGGAAAAAGTTGGCCCACACCCTTCACCTGTCTTCAACGTCTCGCAAACGACAAAAGGAAGAAAGACGAAGTCAACACCGCGCCATGCCTATAGCGTCGTCCTTGGGCGTAACAAAGACCAAAGCAAGACAGGACCATAGTGTGAGGTTTAAGATTAAAAAAAACTTTTACAATAATAATAGTGTATATATAGAGATATATGCAACATACAGTGGGAATATAAGTTGATTATTTGAAACTTTACCCGGTAAAGATAAACATAATATGTTGGCTAAAGAAGTTGAAATAATAAGAAAAAGAAAGCTAAGAGAACATATAGTTAACTTAAAAGTTGTCCAATAAAAAGTTAAATGAAATGAATTTATATCAACATCATCATGTCATATTCAATTATGAAAATGATAATGATAATAAAAATGAAAATGGGTGAAATCTTTATAGAGAGAAAACAGGCTTCATATGGGATATGATTCAATTCTTGATAACAATGATGGCAAAATGTGAAGTTTTTGACCCTGCTTTTGTTTAGTCCTTTTTCTTCGGGCCCAAAAACTTTGTGCATTCATGACCCCTTGAACTGCCACCCCAAAACGTTTACATTCGAAAATCAAGTTAGAACGCAACTTCAAATCAATGATATTCTTTTTGTCTAGCAGTTTCCTAAAGAACGAAAGCTTCTTCTTTGTTTTTCTTATAGCCTTAAAGTGATATAATGTTACATATAGTTACAGTCTTCAGAGTGAAACTTCGTTGGCGCTCAAGTAAGTATTAAACAAAATTGTTTGACAAGTAGATATCACTTATTATCTCTTCTTTTTCGACCATCATTTTATCATTTACAGCATTTAAGTATTTAAACACAATATACGTCGAGCTTTTACATTATATAAAACATGAAAGTAAAAAGGACGTCTTTTTATATTGAAGCATTTTAACTAAAGGAAATTATTGATTATAACCCACTTAAAATACTATGGGAAGATTAACAAAGACGTAACAATAAGAACATGATGAGCATCTAAATATATTATATAAAAGGATAATATAAAGAAATGATGAATTGTAAAACTATAAGAAGAAAACATGTTATATAAAAAGTTTGAAAAGCATAAATAGTTAGAAAAAGGGGGAAGAATCTAATCCAAACATCAAACAACAAAGCATAAAAGCTAGAAATAATAACCTTGATCAAAAGTTCCCCACTTGCTACTTCCTTTTTCCATCAAGATTCACCTTCCAATTTTGGATTGTTTAACAATCCAATCCACTACCAACACTTTAACCAAATTATTTCTAATAGATTCATGTAGCATATGATATATAGCATTATAAAGTTTATATATATATATATATATACACACAGCAAACACTCACACAATGTGACGATTCATATAATGATAGTAAGTGGCAGTAATTATGGTAATTGTGAAGCGATAAGAGATTGAAAGTATTCATATATTTTAAAGATTTATTATATGTTTTTGTGTTTATATATTTGATATATACGCTTATATAATGAAATTTGACTTGCATATAGTAATAATATAATATAATAATAATAATAATAATAAATATTAAAAGGAAGTATAACCTGTTGAGATGATTAAAATTTTTATAATTATAAATAGACAATATAGTTATTTTTCATAATTGAATTGAAGATTAAATTAGTAATTCAAATACATTATAAGTAGTTATAGATATATTTAAAAATTAAAAGTTTACAATTATGACAATGAATCCAAATGCCTTGAAAAACAAAGTCAGACGAAGCCTTTTCTTTAATGTACAATTATTATAAATGCAAACCAAAATAGTAAAATGTAGCAATGCAAGTCGAAAATTAAAGTGATCAATATTGAGGAAATAGAAGAGATAAATGAATATGTGATCAAGTAGTTGAAGGATGTGTATAAACTCTAATGTACGTAGTATTTCATTTATGTGTTGTCGACATAGAAAGAAACATGTCTGAGAATAAATCATTCTCCGTGAGTACATCAAAGAGCAATGGTATATTTATGTCAAAAATCAAACGTTTATTAATGATTTTGTTTTTCATTTGGGTGAATAACAAAACATTATAACATGTAACTAAATAATATGTAGAATTTGCAGACTAAATTAGTAATGGTGATTCTATATTTCTTATTATAATTTAGGCCAATAGTAAATTTATCATCGCTTTTAATAAAATTATTAAAATTATATATTATTTATGTGTACAATATTATATGATAATGTACAATTTTAATGATTTTATCAAAAATTAATAGTGAAAATGTTAATGCCCTACAATTTTATCATGTTTTAGCACCTTTTCCTTCCTTATATTAATATTATTGCAGGTTTAAAAAGGCTTTAACCTTTTTCCCAACACACATACAAGTCATTATCAAACTCCAACTCTCAATATATGTTAAAACATGATAAACTGTACTGATATTTAGTTGTTTATTTAGGTTTCTTCTTAACTTCCCCCAAACACAAAAGGCTACAAGTCATTGTCAAATTGTTGTTACACAAAGCTAATCTTCTTACAAACAATCTACTTGCATAACATGAAAAAGTATAATGGACACTTAATTATAACCTTTCCCAACTCCTGTCAAATCCAGAAAAAGCTCTTCATCATCCATTTATAACATTTTATCTCAACATCATTTTTCTATAATCATGAACAACCAATTACCATATACACATCAAATTACACAATTGACTACAATTCTTGTAGCATTCAAGTATGTTTCCTACTTATATTCTTATTAATAACACTATCGTTCATTACAAATTGCACCTTAATAGAATTAACATCATTAATCATCAATCCATAAACCATACATTAACATATACAAATAATAACGAGAATCAATTTACTAAATAAAATGTGTAATTACTAGTATAATGATGATTTAACTAACCTCAAAAGATCTTATGATACTTCACACCACTTCCATTTTCCAGTTATTTCATTTTCTTGAAAGTTTTTTTCATAAAATAGATAGATCTGACAACCATCTAATTTCAGAGGTATTTAGGTAAGCTTATTTTTCACTATTTTACAAACTTATTGAAATTCAAAGCCAATAAATCCATTTTTTAACAAGTTTATTTCTTATTTGAAAATTAATTCAATTGACTTTTCTAATTTCCAATAAATTCATAAACTGAAAAAATAAAGTTACCCAAACAACCCTTTATAAAAAACAAAACCAAAAAAAAAACTTAACTGAAAAGAAAAAAGAAAGAAAAAAAAAACATAAATATGTTTAGCTTCTCACAGACAATATTGAAGGAATAGCAGCCAAATTAGGTTTATTTGAACCTTGTTGTTCTCTTTTAGCTGATGAAGGTTTACTGAATGCCCTCATGGGACTTGCTAGGGCCCACCCCCAGCTCTTGTTCCGTGAATGCTGCACCGATGACGTCACTTTACCGGCTACGTTTCCGTTACTGCTTACGTCATTAGGATTTGAAGAAGAAACCCAGTAAGATGATGATGAAGAAGATGAAGATGATGAAGTAATCATAAAACCACTAAATAAACCGCCGCACCTGACTCTTTCTTGTCCGCCGTTAACGCCAGCACGTATGCCGGAAACTTTTGACTTCCCTTCACGATGAGACTCCACGCGCCGAAGCGTGCAGTCACCAAATCCGGTTGAAATTCGTTCAAAAAAGTCGCCGGAAAAGCTCCGGCTACCGCACCCGACGGATCTAGATCTGGATACTTTCCGGTCAAAAGAGGATTGACATGGGCTGTCGTTCTCTTCCACCACTATTGTATCACGAGATCGTTGTGGAAATGAAGTAACAGACAAGGTGTTAGACGAAATGTCTCTGAGAGTTCTTTTGGATATTGAAGATGAAGAATTGAATGGTTTTTGTAAGTACCGAAATGACCAAAACCCACGTTTATTTGGGCTGTTTAAATTATCTCCATTATCAGAATCCATGTAATGCCTAGGTGTAGCAGTGGACTTGCTTCTTTTGAACACAAGATTTTTGTCAAGATCTTTCTTTTTCTTCTTTTTTTGACTAAGTAAGTAAAGTATTCTAGATCTGTTACTGGAATAATATGGTTGGTAGTGACACTCATTACTAGTGTTGCTGTTGTTGGTATTCGAGGATGCTAATAATGAAGGTGGGACTATATTGGAACACATTGTGGTTGAAGTAGTGATGTTTGAGGTGGTGATATCAGATCTGAAAGATGGAGACGAAGAAGAAGATGAAGGGAAAACAGTAATAGGAAAAGAAGAAGAAACCAACTTGCCTAATTTTTCTTGAAGACAAAAAGCACAAATACCACCAGCTGGTGTATTGTTCTTGAATGGATGCTCAGTACACAACATGCTACCATCTCCTGTATCATCTTGTAAGCCTTCCATTACTACGAAACTTCAAGTTTTTAACACAAACCCACTATAAAATTTAGATTTTTAAATCTGAGTTGCTGTTGTTGTTTCCTGATCTTGAAATCTTTGATTTTGTGTGTGTATGTGTTGATGTGTGAGAGATAGAAATGAGAGGTCAAAGGGTAGTGTAAATGAAGGTGGGCAATGAAGTAGGGGTTGGGTTGGGAGTTCCCAGGAGCACGTGGTGCACTGACTAGGTTGGATTATTAAAAAGAGAGTGAAACCCTACAGAGTATAGTATACACATACATACAGAGACTATAAAGGACAAATAATGTGTGCAGTATGTGTGACTACTGTGTGTGGGTGATAGTGGTGGTGGAGTGAAGGAGAGATTTGTAATTTTAATAATCTGAAAAAGAATCTATTAAGCATTAATCCTGCAATAAAATGCTTAAAGAAGAGACATGCACCAGTCATTTAATTACCTCTTTCATTGAAACAAAGTATCAAAAACATCCAGCTTTTGTCTCTTACTATTCTTCTCAGTCTTTAATACTATTTGGTATTGGTAAGTTTCGTTGTAACTTTGTCATGATATTTCACATTTTATATATCTCAATAGAAGAATACAATGTTTTACCCACTAGCTCAGAGATATGATAGGTATAGATTGGATTACTAAAAAGCTATACATTGATCATGTGTAGTTGCTAAATAGCATTTGATCTAGCGCCTAGCGGTCCATCAATCAAAAATTGTAGTTTCAAGTCTTAAGAAAAATAATATGTATAATAATGTGTGAATTACACATATATGTAACATATATCGTAGGTTACCGTCATAGAAAATAGTAAACCTGTATACTTATATTTTTAATAGGTTGGACTTTTAAACCTCGAGGTACTTAACTAAATGATTCGTACAACCATTTAATAGCTAGGGGATTAAATCGTTGTCGAATACAATTTAAACCATCAGCATATATGATTGATAGTACACATTTGTATCCTTCCTTCCAAAGTGTTAACCAAGAGCAAATTACTTATGTTGATATTGCTATGAGAGGAAAAAGAATGGTTCTTATCGCAAGTCCTTTAAAGAGTAACATAAGAAGATCTTAATATATTTACTTAACTTTTATAGAAGAAAACATCGTGGAAATAACACGATTGTCGAGGATAAAACAACTCAAATAACCCTTTTGATTACTTAGCATGAGAATGCAAAGAATGTTCACTTATAAATAATAATTAACGTTCATAAAGGGTATGCCAAGTTAATAGTCCGAAGTGACAAGATGTCGTTCAACTCTTTGCATTTTTTTTCTGCGACTTAGGATTCTTAAAAGGTTCCATTTCATTTGGGTATTTGAGAAATTGCCTGTTGATTCAATGCATTGTTGTCATGTCTAAGACTATAATTAGATCTAATATACGTGCTATTGTTTTCACACTTAGAGGTGGTGTTATTTAATACTAACTAAGATGAATAAGTATACATCTGTCGAATATGGTCCTATTAATTGGTGAGACAAGAAAATAAAAATATTGAAAATTAACATTTTGTTGGCTATGATTTACGTTTGAAAGTGCATGATCATATTAGTCGAATATGGTCTATTTATTTATTTATGATATATAGTCATTTACATGTGAATTTGATAAAGCTTATTGACATGCATCACATGATTTATAATGTAAACAAGAATATTTCTTATAACAAAACCATCACATTTGTTCTTGGAAATAATAACCGATGTTGTAATAATCACCACAAGTAAATTTTATTATGAAATAATGATGTAAAAAGTTGTAGTATGATGGTACGTGTGCAAACATTTAACATTGGCATTAGAATTAGTGTTTGATAATGAAATGATATGTTCCCTTTGGAAGCCCAACACATAATGGAATCTCCACACGTGTTATAAGTTTGACCATTTGTTCCATTTTCAAGCTGTGGATGAGTTGTGTTGTGGTCCTCCTCATAAAAACAAACATAACCATGTTTTGTGGTCACCCTAAATACTTGTTAAGATAACCAAACTCATTTTGTTTGTTTTTTCTTAATTTTGTCATTTTCTCATACAATTATATCAAGATATTTATGTTTTGCTTCTTTAGGAAAAGCCTAAGTAACAGTATCATCAAAATATACGCATCAATAGCCTTCCTTATACGGATAATTGTGGTTGATTATATTACAATTTGCAAAGGTAAAAGGTAGAATTTACCTTTGTATAAACCTTCGCTAAAAAATTAGTACTTTTCATATACTATTATTTACCACAAAGTCAAAGAGAATATTGAAGTTGCTAACTTGCTATTTTCCTAAAGTTCCAAATAAACCAAAGATGATAAGCATTAAGAAATATTAGAACATAGAACTTAAATATCAGTTGTGTTTAGAAAAAATAAAATGTATGGTCGTAAATTTCATCAATAAATTATTTCTTCTGCATGCCAAAAGCCATGACATTTTAAAATCTACTTTACAATGTTGACTACAATTCCCAATTCATACCAAAGATTTCCCCATGTATTACTAAAGCCTTCTTCTTGCCTTTATTGTTTGGTCCCCTACATCTCAGACTTTTCCATATTTCTAATCAGCCAAAGTGCAAAACTGCTGTTTTGAAGCAAGTATAGTTGCTTGAGAATTTTATCATAAGATTTTGATGGAGATATATTTGATTTCTATGAAGAGCTTTCCTTTGCCTCAGATATCAGTCTTCAAATAATCCAAATGGGACCTCCTACAATGCCAAATTGGCTATTTGTTCCATTTGTTACGATATCAATATATTGGCAATATAATTTCGTATCACAACTTCAAACCATTCGAAGTAATTTGAAGTTCACAAATTCAAAGTTTATAACGTGATCAAATGTCACTTGTATCGATTTGAGACGAACTAATGTGAGAAACAAAGAAGTCACATGGCATACCTATATGTTGACAAACAAAGAGTGCATTCGTGTTCTAAAAATTAATCAGGAGTCATTACAAGCATAACATAATAAGCTTAAGAAAGAACACCATAAACATAAACCTATATGTATATGTATACTTATAATAGTAATAGTAATGTCTCATTAATCTCTGCATATTATTTTATCACAACCACCACCAGTAGATATTGTCCATCTCATCTATAATCGTGATTTTGCTTGATCCAATGGCGCACTCTGCATTGCAACCAAAACATCATCAGATCAAATTTCACATTAATAATGTTCCTAAATTTCTAGTGTAGATAAGAAGATGAGTTGCTTAAATACTAACCAGAGGTGCCCCAAGTGCAGCTCTTTGAGCTAAGTAATCACATGGCTTGAAGAAATCTCCATACATTTTCGCCCACTCATCCAGCCTCCCACATACGTATTTTGATCCAAGCATATCCGCCCAGAACATAATCCCTCCTCTGTATGTACACAAACACATTTCTTCAATATGTAGAAAAAGAAGACTACAAAATTTATACAGTATCATTGTTGATAACACTAAACCTGTAAGGTGGAAATCCCATTCCCATAACACCCGCAATGTCCAAATCAGCTGCTTTTACTGCTATACCCTCAGCATATACTCGACAAGCTTCGTTCACAACAGGGAAGAATACCATCTCTATAATATCCTTATCCGACAATTTCGCAAGCTGAAACCAAAATAGAGCTCAACTTAAACATGCCACTCTATTGGAGTTGGAAAAAATAAATAATTTTAACACGTATACACACACACACAGACGAACTGAGAGAGAGAGAGAGAGAGAGAGACCTTAGGATCAACAGAAACGCCAGATATTTCCCTTGACTTCTCGATGTATTTCTTGATTTCAGGATCTGGGCTTGCTTTGCGCTTATCATTGTACATATAGAAGCCTTTGCGAGTCGTCTCACCTAAACGAGTATCACAAGTTAAACAAAGTCCTGAAAAACTAGAACACTGTTGACTTCCGAAACCAAGAAAATAATACCAGCTCTTTTATCTTCTTGCATAAGTGGAATTAGCATTGACTTGTATGTTCTTTCGGGAAAATTAAGAACGAACTGTGAGCCAGTTGCCACTGCAACACCAAATCCGACAAGATCACACAATCTGAAAGGACCCATTGGCATTCCAAATTTTGTAATTGTCCTATCGATCCTATAGATGTCAGCACCACGTTCTACAAGCAAAAGAGCAGCTTGAGTATAAGGGAAGAACATCCTGTTGACAGCAAACCCTGTGCAATTCCCAACCACGACTGGAGTTTTCCTTATCTTCTTCCCAACATCCAACAAGTCAACAATGGCTTGTGGCGATGTTTTTGATGTACGAACGATCTCCAAAAGAGGCATCACGTGAGCCGGGCTGCACCAATTAATTAATAAAATGTATAGGACCTACACTGGCTAATAAGATTGTAAGACTATGAGTAACAATTATACCTGAAAAAGTGTGCACCAATGATCCTATCATGAGAATTTGTCTTCTCGCCGATTAGACTCAAGTCGATTGTTGAAGTGTTACTTGCAAGTATGCAATTTGGAGAGCAGTATTTTTCCAAATCCGAAAATATTTGTTGTTTCAATGTGATATTCTCAATAACAGCCTGTTTAGAAAATGGACGTGTTTAATACAGTTTTTAGTTATTTTCACACTAGTGGGACACTAGGACCCGCAACCATAAGTTGGAAAGGTTAAATAGTGTTTTTATAAAACAAACATGTAATACCTCTATCACCATGTCAACATCCTTAAAGCTTTCATAGTCGAGTGTGCCCTTGAGACGAGATAGAGTTTTCTCAAACTTTTCTTGAGTCAGCTTACCTTTCTTAAGGCTGCTTGTTAAATTAGCTGCGTATAGTAGCTATTTAATCAATTACTGGTACATACTTAAGCTAGGAGGCAGGACTTACGTTTTCAATATAAAAAAATTATAAATAGTTGATGTGTTAACTATAATTTTCTTTTCTTAAGAAACAGGATGTGTTAACTATAATCATGACTTTTGAATAAACCAATTTAAGAGGTTGTCATATATACTCGGGGCGACTTTCCAAGCATTTTGGCCCATTTGACCCACTCCTCTTTAAGCTAATGCTTTTTCATTGGACCTGTTTGGGACAAAAGACAACCCAAATTGACCCATTCATAAGAAAATGGGTCAAAATTGCCACTTCTACTTATTATGAAAATAAATTACCATATAACAAGAGAGCAAAAAGCCATACCTTTGACTCTGCCTAATCCACCCTCTAGAAACTTTTGATTGACCTCTTTCAGGAGAACTTCATAGCCATTTAAAATTAGAGCCGTTGCTATTCCCGACCCCATCAGACCTCCTCCAAGAATAGCAACCTTGCTGATCCGTCTTGGCTTCAGACCCTGATCGGTCACCCCTGGTACCTGTTAATACACAAAAATGAGACTTTAACTTACTCAATTTGACTGTTTAATAAAGTAAATGCTGGACAAAATATATAGCGAATGGTTCAAATGAATAAAGCATAAAATGACACAGGGTGGATTATAATGATCGCACTTCTAATAATCTTTGATTAATTGAATAATGATTACAATAGAAAGATAACAAAACAAAAGAAATAGTTCTACCTTTGTAGTACCACGTTGAGCAAAGAAGATATTAAGCAAGCTCTTGCAAGTATCCGACTTAAGAAGACCTTGAAATTCAGTATATTCCTGAAGATTACATATTATAAAGTCACATTATAACAGGTCTAGTAATGTTGCAACAATAAGGAATTATATCGAGCTACTAGACTAAATACAAACCTTCATTAACCCGGCCCGTGGCCCGGAGACTATCCCCTCTTCAATAACATTAATGCAAACTTGTGGATGTTGTAGATTGGGTGCTTGCCTGCGAGCTTGAGCTCTGGCAAAATTCAGTATTTCACGTGCCTCGCCAAGAGACTCTATCTTATCTGTTCTGTAAAGACTTGCAACCCACGGTTTTCTACCCTCCAATATATCCAATGCCCATCGACGAGCGGCATCTACTAACTCATCTCCTGATACAACTGCATCCACAAGCCCCAAATCAACAGCTTCTGCTCCTCGAACAGGCTTTGATGTCTAGAGAGAGAGAGAGAGAGAGAGATCAATTGCTTCACAAAAGCATAAAATTAAATATTGGATCAGCTCCGAGAAATGCAATAATTGTTCTATTAACTTCTTAAGGAGGAATTCCTTTCAGATAGAGGAGGAAAAATGGATACGTTGAATAAAAATACACATTTGACCCTTTTCCTTTCAAGATTTATTAATGTTTTACTTCTTTGACCCATTAGAGATAAAACACAGCCTGAATTAATCCATTCACTGCAAATATTGCTACCTGCCAACCTCTACTTTCAGATGTCTGAAAGCTCCTTCAACGGTAACAACATAAAGAAATATTCCACTTTGTCAAGCAAAATCAATATCAAGTTATCAATTATTGTGCTAATAATGATATGCATACAAATATATTGCAAACTGAAAATTTTCTGAAGTTCAAAATGTAAGAAACTTTCGAGAGACACGTAAATAAAATGTTGCAGTATTTATGGATGCTAGAGCAACACAAACAGAATTTGATCGATATTGACAGATGACATCATACCAACATCATTTCGAGGGACTTTGCCAGACCAACTAGTCGTGGAAGCCGTTGAGTTCCTGTGATAACCCAAGATTTTAAGTGATGCATCATTTCTTTGTAATTGGTGTTAACACTGTATAAAAGGGGCCATACCTCCGAACCCAGGAATAATACCGAGCTGCAATTCAGGCAAGCCTAACTGAGCAGTGGAAGTAGCTACTCGAGCATGGCATGCCTGCAAATAAAATCAGCAAGATTTACATCGAATCTTAAAAAGAAATTTTGAATTAGCCACTCAACAAAAAAAAGTAGCACATACCATTGCAACCTCCAATCCTCCACCTAATGCAAGCCCGTCAATAGCAGCGACAGATGGTTTTCTAGCAGCTGAAACCAAAAACACCAACAATTATCAGGAAATTGTAATAACAAAAGAATTACAGATTGTATTCAATAAAGAAAGACAAAATACCTTCGACAGTATCAGACAGAACTTCAATTGATACATAACCAGGTCTTGATGCCGGTCCTGACGACATTGCTGTAAAATCATAAACTTTTAGCATAACCAATGGGATAACACAAAGATAGAATCCAATGCATACAACAGCAACATGCATACCTTTGCCATCTTGCATTCCACCAAATGCATTGATGTCAAAACCACCAGAAAATTTACCCTTTGCACCTGCTCCGAGCACGTAAAAGTTACACATCAATCCTTGTAAAATAATATTAACTAACCATATAATCTTGTAAACTTACCTGTAACGACAATTGCCTTCACATCGTCTCTTTGTAAAGCTTGATCAAAACTTTCTTTTAAACTAATTAGTACTGCAGATAGAGTTGCCAGTTACTTATGTTAGGACTGAGACAGAATTATCACGATAATGTTCAGCAAATTAAACAGATCATACTGACTGCTATTCATTGCATACAGAGATTCTATCAGTAGTGTATTTATCTTTTACCCCTTTTTTACGGCATTTAAATTATTGTGATCAAAAACCAGAACAAATTAACAAGCATACCCTCACAAGATCCCAGCACAACATAGGGCAAAAAGATGATTACAAGTACATGTATCCAAGTGTCCCTGTTTTCTTATTGATTGTAATGGACTTCCAAAAATTTTACCTTCAGATGTAACCAACTTTCATTTCACTACTATTGTAAGTTTCTGACATCCTATATGCAAACCAGTGACATGACACTGGTTTCTATGACGTGGCAAATGACATAAGCAATTTATATAGATGTCATGCCAAAAAAAAACTTACAAAAATAATATATTACCCTACTACCCAATTATAATGTCACTAGATACATACAATATCAAAGAATTGTCGATTTGGCACATATAAAAGATAATTCACAAAATCAGATACATTTTTATATACTTTGCCCATCTTATTATAGGAACATGCTTCTAGAAACTTATTTCTACCTATCTAGTTTTCTCAAACTCTTATACGCTATAACAATTTAACATAATCATACTTTCAACATGTGCAAACAACTATTATACAAATCTAACTATTATGCCCTAATTCAACCCTAAGGATACATAATAAGCCTGAAAATACAAGTTAACATATCAAACATATTATTTAAATACAAAATTAATCAATCGCCAATTCTTATTAGCTCTTTTGCCGCGTGATATAAAATAAAAACAAACTAACAGCAAGATCATGAATTGTAATATGTGAGAAATTACAAAATTAGAAGTAAAATCAAGCAGTATATGTAAAAAAAAGTAATAGAGTGATTAGTTACCATCAAAAGAAAGTGAATTAACAGGTGGATTGATGATAGTGATGATAGCAACACCATCAGATCCAACTGAAATCGTTGTTGTTCCTCCCATTTTCTATATAAATTTTTTGTTACTGGTTTAATTGATTTGTCACAATATTGGGACTGTTGTTGAGTGTGGAACTCAAATTTATGAGGTTTAATATGTGATGAAAAATGGTGAATGCTTGGTCGTTGGGAGCCCCTTACGGCGTCGTTTTGATAAGACGCAATGACGTGTAACTTGCTTGGATGTCACCCTACGCGCCTTTTTTGGAGTCTGATTTCTGCCTTCTAATTTTGGTTGATCCAATCTTTAATTTCACCATTATTATTTTATTATTTTAATAACTTTTTTGATCAAAACTATTTTAATAATTGAAATCAATGATTTGTGATTTGAGACATTATTTTAAAGAAATCACAATAAAAGCTTTTCTTAAAAAGACTTTTTTAAGAAGTATTTAAATTATTTTAATTTTAACAATAAAAAGCTTTCAAATGCACATTGATAATATGCTAAAATAATATAAAGTGAGTGAATTTAATATAAGTATTTATCAAGCTTTGCTAAAAAAATTATACTACAGTTTGAAAAAAATTTTGCAAAACTATTTTTAAAATTATTTTATATAGTAAAAAGTTTTTTAAAAATTATAAATATAGTTATTAAGATACTCTTAATGCGTTTGTTTCGTGAAATTTTTTTGAAAGAATTGGAATTAATCAAAAAGAATAAATTTTCAATTCCTTTAGTGGAAAGAATTTGATGGAAATTAACTTTATAAACTACTCAATCAGACAGACTAAGAAATGAAATTTCAATTTCAATTTTATCAAATTCCAATTATTTTCGTCAACTAAACGCAACTTTAGACTCTTGGTGGACAAATATAATCGACAATAATTGCTCAATAATTAAATATAATCCATGGACTATATATGCTCAATTTTGGTAAAATGTAAAAGCAGATTTGCAGCCGCCTCAATTTTTATAAGTTAATTAATTATGTTGTAGCCGTAAGTATATTCTCATTTTTGATGTATATGCTATAAAAAGATCCACGGACTTTGATCTTTTCATCCTACTTTGAAATAAAACTTAGATAGACCTTTTAGTTAATAAAACATTCAACTGTTGAACATCGAATGACTAGTACTAGTAGCTATATATATAATGTTATGACAATGTAGTATATAAATATATCAAAAAGGAATCAGAGGGGTATCGGTCTAGTGATATGTGGTGCTCTTTCAATTATAAAATTGGAAGTTCAAGTTCTGAAATGAATAAATATATATATTTGTGAAATAATGATAGGAGTGTGTGAGTATCTACCTTTATAAAAAAAATATACCAAAAATTGCAATTAATCAACAATTCTTTACAAAAGATGTAATAATAAGATAATTATGTCATTAAAAGTATTTAGCACGTTATCTAAGTTGATTTTAACAGACATGACTTTACTCTGGTAAATAACCAATTTGGGTTTGAACTCGTTTGAGACGAACTGTTAGATACAACCTCTTTATTGGTCGTTTGGTGAGCTCGAAATCTGTCTTTCCACATATAGTCTCACATGAACCAGTAAGAGCTACTGCTATAATTTTTTTGATCTAATAATAAAGAAGATTATAAAATGACAACAAGATGATATTAGAATTGGTCAAGGGCAAGTATACAGGGGAGCAAAAAGCTTAGCCGCCCATCATCCGTCTCTGTGTCGATGATCTCTCAAACATTTTTGTAGGTAACTTTTTTCATATAAGGAATTAAATAATATCTTATTATTTTTTATTAGTATTATCTAGGAAATACACTAATTTCGTTTAGTGGCAATTAAATTAAGTACATATTTTTAGCTTGAATAGTTTAACTTTCACTTAGTATTGAACTAAGAATTTATATAACAAATACATTAATTAGTATATCGTTATTTACTTTTTATTTTTTATTCAAGAACGGTCGCACTTAAATCTTATATCATCGTTAAATTGTACGAAAAACGTGTTAGTGGTAAATAACATTCGGATTCTGAACGGTGTCGACGTGTCGTCGTTGCTTTCCGATCTGATCTGATCTGGTACGCGCTTCGTGGTGCGACTGAAGTTGAGTGCAAGCATATCCTTTTAATGTATGCTAATTCTCGATCCCTTCAACGCCCATATCCTCCCGTCTCACAGACTGTCATTTGTTAAATGTCACGGTCCAATAGAAATACATGGCCCAAACACGTGTTCAGATCTTAATAATCCCAACAAAGGGTGGCGCATCTTGAAGGCTCCATGCTTCCAGTTGGGCAACAATTTTTCGTTCCCAATGCTATCTCTCCAAATAAACTTTTATGGAATTTTTAGAAGAAAAGCTTCTATCCTTGTGTCGTGTTTAGAAATATATATTTTTATCGTGCTACTTTATTTTAACGTTGTCAAGAGAATGGATTATTGTTTATTATTTTTTTATAATATTTTTTTTGTGAAATAAGCGAAGATATTATAAGAAGACAAAAGTCAAAAGTACAAATACAAATATAGCTCTAAGCAAGAGTCAAAACAAATAAAAAGTACAACCAAACACCAACACTACACCAAATGAAACACACACCAGCTTAGTCGAATTACAGATTATAAAATAGCCACTTCTCCAGGAGCTCTAATCCAATGACACCAAGTAAAGCGGCATTTAGGGGAACGATTTGAAGTCCACAACAAAGATAATCTTTGGATTGCCGGGAAAATGTCCTCTTGTTGAGCCGAAGTGACCTCTACATCTGACGAAGCATGCAAAATTTTATTCCTCCATTTCCACACGAACCAAATAAGAGACAAGCACACCGCGTGAAAAAGCTTCATTGTCCACTTATCTTTGATGAAATCAAATTTTCCTTTAAGGATGTCACTCAAAGAGAGTCGGGAAGGGACTTTCCACCAACTCCAAAGTTTCAACCACAGTACTTTAACTTTTGGACAAATGAAGAAAGAATGATCATGAGACTCATCAGACAACTCACAAAATAAACGTGTTGTCGTATGAGGATTAATACCACGTTTGCATAAGATCAACCTGGTTGGGAGCCGATCGAGGGCGACGCGCCAAGCACAAACATTTACCTTACGAGGCACCCATGAGTTCCAAGTGAAAGGAGGAGCAGAAACCTCATTTGTATTCACTCTTAAGTGAATAGCACGACACAATGAAGCTACTGTAAACTTGCGAGAAGAGGTCAAGGCCCACTCCCATTTATCATCTTGAGCTTTATCGAGAGTAAATCCATTTAAGTCAGTCACTAGCTTTGTAAGATCTCCTTTGGCACACCCACTAGGATTCCTAGTCCAAGCCCACTTAGCTAGCCAAACACCTTCTTCCAAAGCCCATCGATCTGCTACAAGACAATCTTTATGTTGTTCCAAAGCAAAGAGACGAGGAAAACAATCTTTTAACAGTCCCGAATCTTTTAACCAGTTATCCGTCCAGAACAAAGTTTGAGTTCCGCAGTTAATTTTCCTAACCATAAGGTTATTAAGAGGAACACCTAATTGTTCAATACTATTACACGAACTCACAATATTAGACCATGTGCTACTTTTTCTAGACCCAGTCATCAAGTCAAAACCGCCACTAGAACCATGAATTTCAGCAATTACTTTTCTCCATAACGCCCCTTGCTCGTTAATAAAACGCCATTTCCATTTTCCAAGGAGCCCGATGTTTTTTGCTTTAATACTACCAACCCCGAGACCGCCATCACTCTTGGCCATTAAGATTTTATTCCAGCTTACCTAATAAATCTTTTTAACACCTTCCTTCATTCCCCCAAAAAATTGTCTTCTCATAGACTCGAGTTTAGTAATAATCGCCTCAGGAGCCTTAAATAAAGATAAGAAATATAACGGAAGACTTCCAAGAACCGACTTCACAAGAGTAAGTCTACCTCCTATAGAAAGCAAGTTTGCTTTCCAAGAAGCAAGCCTTTTAGAGAATCTGTTAATAGCTTCGGTCCAGTCCACAATCTTCCTCATACTTCTGCCCGCCTTTTAGAGAATCTGTTAATAGCTTCGGTCCAGTCCACAATCTTCCTCATACTTCTGCCCACGGGTAGACCTAAGTAATAGAAAGGCAGGGACCCGTGCAAACAATTGAAGGCCCGCGTTATATTCTTGACATCTCTCAGCGGAACCCCGATGCCAAATAGCCTACATTTTGAGATATTTATTTTGAGCCCTGACACATCATGAAAACAATCAAGGATACGAATTAAATGCTTAACATTTATTTTGGACCATTCTCCAAAAAATAAGGCATCGTCCGCATATTGAAGTAGGGAAATGTTGGCCCTGTCGTTGTAGAGAGAAAGCCCCCTGTAAATACCTTTATTACAAGAATCAGTAATCATAACTTGCAAAGCTTCAGCAACAATAAGAAAAAGGAAAGGTGAAAGCGGGTCCCATTGCCTTATACCGCGCTTCATAGAAAACTCTTTTGAGGGGGAACCATTAATAAGAATATAAACTGAAGCTGATGAAAGGCACGCATATATCCATTTACGCCATTTTACTCCAAAACCCATTTGAGCCATGGTGTCAATAAGGAAATTCCAGTTCACACTGTCAAACGCCTTTTCAAAGTCAACTTTGAAAAGGAGAAGTCCAAGTTTTTCTTTACTAACAACATTAATAATTTCGTTTGCAATTAAACTCCCATCAAAAATTTGTTTGTCAGCCAAAAAAGCTGACGGATTTGGGCTAATTAGCTTGTGGATAACCTTGCTCAAACGAGATGCAAGAAGTTTTGATAAGACTTTATACATGCATCCAATAAGGTCGGTAGTCTCCCAAATCCAACGGGTCCAAGGTTTTTAGGATGAGAATGTGACAACCCTCAAATTAGGGTTAATTCCGTACAATTTAATCACGTGCATTTAGGCTAATTCCCTATTAAATTAAAGTGAATTCATTTTTATCAAATAAAGTGTAGCACAAAGCCCGTGTTTGCATATGAGATGCAATGAATTTTAATGCGAGATGCATTTATGAATTTTGAGAATTAACCGAGAAAATCGGTAGAAATCGAATTTCACGAGCGTTGGTGATCCTTTTGTGAAAATAACGTAAATCTATAAAATTATATAGTCGTTATTATTATTATATTGATATTTATGCTAGGAAATAGGCATAACATTTTTAAATTCGATAAACGTTCACGCGAAATAGAAAACGTGCAACGAGTGAGATAAAACGTAAATTAAATCGGTTAACCTATCAATCGACTCCCGATTATTATTAAGATCAAGTAATATAAGGTAAACTACTATTAATAATCTAATTGAAAGCATAAAGTGGCGAGAAATCGAAGCAAACAATTAATCCGATTCAATTATCACAAAGCCGTAGAAAATCCCGGTTAATGATAAACGAAGCATCGATAATCATTTGAATGATGGATCAATCAACTTGTGACATCCTAATAACCCTAATCTATGCTAATCAACCTTAAATTACCCTAACTAAACCTAATTAACCCTAATCATACGACTAACGACTAAACTAATCGAGATTAGCGATTAATGATCAAAATATCTAGCCTAATTATGTTTAACCTTCAAAAGGGGCCCCCCTTTCCTTTCCCTCTCCAAAATCAGCCAAAGAAAGGGGCTCTAGGGACCCCTTTGATCACACTTCTTGATCCCTAAATCAAGGAAATGGCTAGCCATCCTTCTCCTTTGACTTACACCCCATTTCCTCTCATTTCCACACACACACAAACCACAAATTCTCTCCCTCTTTTCCTCCCCCAAGAGCCACGAAATTCTACAGCCCTCCCCACCCCTTTTCTTGTCCCAAACAACCACCACAAGTCCACCATTCAACCCCCATACATGCACCATACAACCACCTTCAACCACCATGAGCCACCACCTCTAAAATCACCATTTTACACTCTTTTAACTCACAAACACATACACAACTCAACACCATCTCATTACCATCTCATTTAATGGGTAAAACAAGCTAAACATAAGGAATCGAAGCTAGGAGGCCAACCACACGAGTTCAAACCGTTAACTTGCTCAAAATCGCCTTTTTAGGCTTTGTAAGGAAACTCTCCCTAGTTAAATTTGTTTAAATTCATGTTTATGCTAGTAATGTTCACTCTCATGTTAAATCAACTAGATTCATGCTAAAAATGATGTTTTATATAATTACATAGTTAAAACTTGTTAGGATGAACCAAGAAAACCCAAAACAGAAAGTATAAAATCCGGACAGAAAGTTATGTCGACTTTGGAGGTTAATAACTTGGTCAAAAATTAACCAAATCTTACGTTTCTTGAGTCTAAAATTAAGTTCAAAGAGTTATCTTTCCAACTCAAATGGTTTCGTAATTTTTAGACAAGAATTGATATTTTAAAATGAATTTCTAAGAGAATGTGTACAAACTGTTCTTTTGTGACAGAAAATGACCCAACTTTGAAGAGTCATAACTTTCAAACCGTAGATCTAAATGAGTTGATTCTTTTTCCTACAAGACAAAAATTTTGTTAGCTTTAAAAGTAGTATGATTTCATTTCGTGAAGTTAAGTAAAACTCAAGAAACATACGGATCTATGACTAACTGTCCAGAATAATAACTGTTGGACCTTTGTGTAGTGTAAAATATATTTGGACCCCTTAAACTTAACCAAATATTACGAATCTTATGTTTCTGGAAAGCTAAGACATAGAAGAACATGTAGAAATGTTTTCATAATATTATGAGCTTGCTTGACTAGTCAAAATCGTGGCCAAAGAAGGACTAAAATCTGGACAGAAACTGTTAGAAATGGACATATGAAACTAAAAAGGATAAAAAGGATAAAAATCATATATTAAGGACTTTTGATATAAAAATTAGTATATTTCATGTATTTAGGTATAAATTAAGTATTAGAACAAATTAGAACAAGATCTAGATTATTGCATGTTGGGACCGCACCTGCCACGATGAATTAGGATGCCATATTTTGAATTAAAAAAAATGGGATTAATTATATATTAACTAACTCGTACATTTATTTATGAAATCCCGAGACTTATATTTTGTTCAAATGATGTATTCGATAACATTTCTATTTTGACGGTTTAAATTACCGTAACTTTGTAAAACTATTATTGGCATCTTAATAATATAGCTGTTCTGCGATAATCATATGCTCTCGATGTATTGTTATACGATCCGATCACGCCCCAAAGCTTCCGCATGTTTAATAGTTATATCATAAATTTAGGGGTGTGACAGAGAACAATAAAGGAAGCGTTGCAGCCTTTTGCTAAACAGCCATACTTTTCAAAGTATTTTATAAAATTGAAGAATTCAATCTTAATAATATCCCAATGCTGTTTAATAAATTTAAAATTCAAACCATCAGGGCCAGGTGACTTTGAGCCGCAACAATTCCAAACAACCTCTTTTACCTCATCTAAGGTGAAAGAAGAATCGAGGAAGCATCTGTCATGCTGATTCAACTGTCGAAAAAGCTCACATTTAAATTTTGGGCGATTGGGTTTAGGATCATGAAAACGGTTAGAAAAGTGGTTAATTGCCTCAGCATAAATAGCACTCGGGTTCTCGATCGAGTTCCCTGTTATATTCAAACCATTGATTTGGTTTCTTCTACCTTTCTTGTTCACGATCAATTGGAAATATTTGGTGTTCTCGTCTCCCTCGATGGCCCATTTAACTCTACTTTTTTGTTTAAGAGAGTCATTCTCATTTTGATCTAAACGATTAAGAACCATCAGGTCTTCCTCACGTTTCAAACAGTCAAAAGAGGTGAGAATCCCAGCTTCGGCTTTAGCATCCCATTCATCTAGACGAGACTGAATATCCTTCTTTTTACAACTTTTTTTCTCTGAGAGATCCCGCCACCAACTTCTAATATCCACCTTTAACTGCTTAAGCTTGTTTTTTTGAACAATATCAGCTGAACCCCTATAATCACCGCTAGCTTACGGGTTTCTATCACATTGTTAAAACCATCCTCCTCCATCCAGTGATTAAATAATTTGAAGGATTTTGGCCCGAAGATCTTTGGGTCTTCGAATAACATTAAAAGGCAATGATCAGAGACTTCTCGATAGAGGGTTGTGACTTTTGCATTCTTCCAAAAGCTGAAAAAATTACTCGAGATAAGGAACCTGTCAAGTTTGCTTAATTTAGATCCTTCTCTATTATATCTTGTGAATCTCCTACCTCCTAAAGCAAAGTAATGAAGCCTTCCCATATTAATAAAATCGTTAAAAGCATTGGCGTCACTCTCAACAAATGTTGAGCCTAACCTTTCTTCGCGACACCTGACCGAATTGAAATCACCGAACAGAACCCAAATAGCATGTTTAGAATTCATAAGGTTAATAAGTTCCTTCCATAAATCCTTTTTCTGCCTAATCCCTTGAGGACTATATATATTTATTAGCGTTATTTTCTCTTGTATACCAACCCATTTACCAATAATGCAAATAAAATGAGAGCCTAACACTACCTCCTCTTTAAAGAAAGTGAGAGAATCACAAATAAGAATAGTACCTCCAGAAGATCCAATAGCCTCACCCACCAAAAAGTCTCTATTGAAATTTCCCCAAAGAGAATTGAGCAAAGATCCACTAATTTCTGCAAGCTTGGTTTCTTGGATGCCGATGACTACTGGTTTCTCTCTGAATATAAGATCCCTGACGTGCTTTTGTTTTGATTCAACACCCAATCCACAACAATTAAAGGATAAGATCTTCATTAATAAAACAAAACCCACCACACCAAGATAGGGGATCAAGTCGAGTCCCCCCTCCCATTAGATACCGCATTCGTGTCATCGTCAAACTGAATCCCTAACTACCTTCCAATCTCAAATTTTTAATTCTTCAATAGCATCGGAGGAGGATAAGTCACTCGCCATCTGGAAATCGTTACTAGACTTTGACTTGCCCAAAACCAAGGTTCTCTTTTTTAGTTTTTTGGAATTACATATGAGGGTCTTCTTAATTCCTGACATTCTATGAAAACTCATCCTACTCCCAAAGTGGAGTCCTGTAGTAATCTTAGAGTGGGAAATGTGGAATATGGTAGGTTTGTTTTGACCAGATAGTTGTTGGTGTGTTTTATCCATTAAGGAATCCACGTTTAAGGTAATGGGATCTCTAATGTCCTCATTGATAATGGGCTTATATTTCAACAATTGGGCTTTTGATTTAACATAAGATGAACTATTTTTAGAGATGCAAATTAAAAACCGGTTTTTTTAAAACCGATCGAATAACCGAAAACCGGTTTTGAGGAAAACCGGTTTTTTTAAAACCGAACCGGTTTTTAAATAACCGAACCGGTTTTGACCGGTTTTGGGTTTTGGGGCGAACCGGTTTTTTTCCGGTTTTAAAACCGGTTTTAACCGGTTTTTTTCAAAAAAATCCAAAAAAACGGCTACTAGCCGTGGGGGAGCGGGGGGAGCGTATTTTTTGAATTTTTTTTGTCTTTTTGGCACCTCCAAATGTCTATAAATAGTCCTAGTTGGTTTAGGTTCAAAACACACCAACAATCCTTCTATTCTTCTCTCAAAAACACTCTAAATCTAAATATTTATATACTTTTTGTTTGCGAAAAATGGAAAACATACAATCACAAGCTTCCGGTTCCGGTTCCGCTTCCGTTGGTAGCAATGTACGAAACAAAGTGTACACAAATGTTGATGTTGTGCAAATTAAATCAACGAGTCGGAATCCGGAAATTTGGTCGAATTACGAGTTGTGCGTTATGAATGATGGGGTGGAAAAGGCCCGTTGTAGGAGATGTGGGAAGTTTTATAACCCCACATCAAACTCAACATTAAGAAGTCACAAAAACGGTTCTTGTAGGGTGGCTAGTCAAGATGTGTCACAATCGACACTTGGTTCGGATGGTGGGGTATTTATATACGATAATGATGCGCTTCGAGAAGATTTTACAAAGTTTGTCATCCAAGAGGCGCTTCCATTCAACCACTTCGACAACCAACGGCTTACGAGTATCATCAAAAAGAGACTACAACCGCGATACCAACAAGTAAGTCGTACTACCCTTAGAAGCGATGCGTTTAAATTATGGAAAAATGTTAAAAATGATATAATTGATGGTTTTCTAAACTATAAACATAGTGTTTCTATTACTTGTGATGTTTGGACCGCACCACATGGTACGGCAAATTCTTATTTAGCCGTTACGGCCCATTGGTTTCATCCCGAGTCTTGGTTGTTGATGAAACGTACAATTGCTTTTAAATTGTTTGGTTATCCGCATACGGGATGTAACTTGCGAAAAATTTTAAATGACACTTTAATTGAATATAATTTAGACGATAAAGTTTTTACAATTTCACTAGATAATGCGTCAAATAATACTAGAGCTATGGATTTACTAAAATTACGTCTAAAACCAATTTTAAATGGCGCTTTTTTTCATTCTCGTTGTGTTGCTCATATTATAAATTTGTCCGTGCAAGCGGCATTAAACATATGTGATGATTTACGTCAAAAATTTAAGAGTTTATTAATAACTATATATAGTTCTAGTAACGAACGTCAAGCTAATTATAGACGTTTTCGTGTACAATGTGGTGAAACTCCCCTATGACCATGCTACGATAATAATACTAGGTGGAATTCTACTCACACTATGTTTGAAAATATTTTACGACAACGTGATACTTTAAATGCTTTTAATAACATATTAGTTGCAAGAAATAAGTCCGTAGCTATTACGGATTATGAATGGGATTGACTAAATGATCTAACTTCGTTTTTAGTAGTTTTTAAAGATGCTACTACTATATTATCGGGTGTATATTACCCAACTAGCTCCTTAGTTCTAAACCAAATTTTTATAATGACCGAAAAATTAAAAGAATTTGAAACCTCGTTATTTCCAATGTTTAGAAAAATGGTTAGAGTTATAAAAAAGAAATTTATAAAATATTTTGGTAACATGCCTTTGGTTTTTACTTGTGCCGCCGCACTAAATCCAACTATAAATGTTGGCGGCGTACAAGCTATAATTAAAACAATTATGGAAAATTTAGACTTAAACTTAACCGACAACCCAAACTATATTACAAATGAAATTAAACGTTTTGAAGATGGTTTTACACAATTATTTGAGATTTATGCAACAAAAGTTGGTTACCAACATAACCCAATCGTTGAATCCATGCGGGCGGGGACATCTAGAGCATCATCGAGTGACATAAGCATAAACCTTTATAATACTTTAGTTGAAGACGCTACAAAGCGTCAACGAACATCGGCTCCAACAAGCGAGTTGGGAAACTATAAGTCTACAAACTTTTTAACCAGTATCCGGCCTGAGGATTTTTGTAATTTTGACATTTTGAGTTGGTGGAAAGAAAGAGAAGTACAATTTCCAATTTTATCTGCTATGGCTCGGGATTTATTAGCCGTCCAAGCCTCGACGGTAGCTTCCGAATCAGCATTTTCTACTAGCGGTAGAATCATATCGGAAAGAAGGTCAAGACTAACCGCTGAATCCGTGGAAGTATGCATATGTTTGAAAGATTACTTGGACGGGGTAGATAGGATACAAAATGTAACAACGTTGGAAGGCCCACTATTAGGTAACGTTGAAGAGATTATCCAAGATGAAGAAGTCGCATTAGGAATATCACCTCCAACGACCGAATTGATTGAAGGTGAATTTGAAGAACTTGAAGTTGAATCCGTGGATGAAGATGAAGTTTGGGACGACATTCGTGGTTAAGTGTATGCGGGTGATGGCCATGCCGAAGCTCGATATACTTTACTACACGATTACATTTCCGGGTGATGGCCATGCCGAAGCTCGAAATGTATTTGTATTTGTAATTGCATTATATAAATAAAAGTTATGTTTGTATTTTATATTTTTAGTTGTAATTGCATTATTAATAAATAAAAGTTATGTTTGTATTTTTTATTTTCATTTGTATTATTTAAATTTTGTTATACAATTTCGAATCCGGAAAAAAAACCGAAAAAAATAACCGATTAAAACCGATTCAAAACCGAAAAAACCGATTCCGAATATTTAAAACTGAAAAAAACTGATTCCGAAAAACTGAAAACCGAAAAAACCGAAACCGATAAAAAACCGGTTTTTTTAAAACCGATTTTTAAAAAACCGAAAACCGAAAAAAACCGATTTTTTTGCACCTCTAACTATTTTCCATTAACGTTTCATTCACCATAGAATTTTATTGGAATCTATATTGTTTGACCCGTAGTCATACGTACCTTCAGCCGCCTCCTCGAAGAAAGAAACTAAATGCGCATGGGGAATGAAAAGCTTTTCCAACTTATTCACTTCCCGATGCTCCTCGTCTGAAGTATCGTCTGCCACATTCCGATCATCGCTATTCCGACCCAAATCCGTCTCAGATATACCTTCCGAATCTTCTTCGTCTTGGTTGTTGGTGAAATCATCTTCCCACGTTCTATGTTCTAATGTAGCAGGTTCATTGATAAAAAATGAACAATTATGATCCTCTTTGATTTTAATTTGGTATACCCGCCCGAAAACTCCAACAGAAAGGGACTTAGATATTTCTGACATGTTTTTAGTAAGAATTAATACACCCACTGAGTTTTTGAAATTGGAATCACCCTCCATATCATCAATTTCCAGAACCGAGCCAAATTTACAATTGATCTTTTCTACCGTTGCGGTCTCCCAAGCAGGAGGTGGTATCCCTTTAATTTCTAACCAAGCTAGCCTACCAGGAGCGTCTAAGTCTTCATTCCATAACCTTACATTTGATAACCAATTGCTGAGTTTTACTTTATTTTTTTCTAAACACTCAACAGCCCTCTCTGAATTCTACCACTCACAAAGGAAACTTAAACCACCAATGTAATGGATAATACCACCACCCAAACCTTCTTGTTTGAATATCGTCCAAATATTTTTGGTAACATGAACATTTCTTGTTGTTACACTCCAACATCTTCTCAAGCGCATTAGTTGTTTTGAACTCGCTTGTAATTCAATGACGCTTTCTTCATCTTCCTTGTTGCTACGTTTGTTGGTTTCCTCTTTATTCCTTAGTATGACATCTTTAAATGACATACCACAGCCATCTTGCTCACCTTGAGGTGGTTGCGGAAGTTGTTTTCTAAACGTCCACTGCCAATCCTTGTTCACTTCTCTAATAGTACTGTCTTTCCTAAGGGTCCATTGCCACTCCTTTTTGACATCTATGTTTTCATTTCCCTTATTAAATGTCCATTTCCAATCTTTGACACCACCATCGAACTTGTTAGAAACTCTCTAGCCTCCTTTCTCGTATTTAGCAATGTTGACTAACATCTTCATACCATCTATACTAATTTCATTTAGTTTTTGCTCAAAAGATAAATGATTGACTACATTGATGTAACGAACAAAACCAAATTAGTGCCTGACTTAGTCCTTTTTGACGCCAAGTACACATCTGCCACTGTACCATACTTTCCAAATAAATTCCAAAGCGACTTAACTTCTATGGTATCGGGAAATCTTGTGAAGAAGAAAGTTATGCTCTTATTTTTTTATAATATATATTGATGGATTTATTAACTAATTTTTATAAATTTACACAAAACATCCAACAATACTACTTGGAACGTCAAAAATTAATAGTTAGTAGTCGTCGTCTAACATTCATGATTTTTTCTTTGAGAAGCAAACAAAAATTTCATTAAATAGAGAGTCAAGTTCAAAAGTACAAAATACGTCGTAAGACTTCCGATTGAAACTAAGATATGAGCATCTATCTATATCATATAATTACATGAATTTTCAACGGAAAAAATCATTTTATAATGCATCCAGTTTTTAACCTGGATTACTAATCAAGTGTTCCCAACTTACATTCTTTGATGTACACCTACTTGATATTCATACTTGTGATAATTTTGCATCGATAGAAATAAGTCTTCATCTAATATTTTTTAAATAGAGTCTTGATTCGCGTGAACAATATGATCGCGCCATCTCCAAATATTCCAAATCAATATCATACGTACCGCATGGAAAATATTTGAGGAAGTAGCGTTTGCATTAACCAAGCATTGACCCCTAAATATATTGTATGTCGATGTTGGAATAGGACTGCTAATGTTCCACCAAGCTCACAATGTACGCCATAGAGCTTGAACAATATGATTTTATTAAATCGGTGTCTATAGTGCAATTGTTCTCTGGTCTTCATTACTTTCAAAGCAACGATGTCATAGACACGGCACCATCTTTTATGGCGTTTGCGGTTGATCAATTCAAGAAGAATAGGAGGAGGATACGAAGGTAAGTGGGCCCACGGTCAATATTTAATGTTTATTTTTTTATTTTATTTTCTTTTTTATGACCAAATTAAAAAGAATGGAGGTTTAGTGTTTAATTTCAGGATGAAATTAATGTTTACAATTGGGAGAAAAAGATGCAAGAATATGAATAAAAATTGAGGAATCATTATTGGCTGAAAAATGGGTCATCTGATACATGATGTGTCTCATGATCTTTTGGTTTGACAAAACGGAATGTATATAAGTATCGTGAGACCTAATTTTACCTTTTATGTTTTAAATATATTTTAAATATAATTAAACTAATCAGTAGGATCTAAAAAAGTTCAGTCATTTATATCATCATAGACACGTAGATCAGTACTTTATAGGAGTGATCTTACTTTTCCATTAACAATCATTAGAAGTTTATTTTTTGTATAACAATGTGATTACATTTTCAAATTTTATATCTTAGGGTTTAACAGGTATGATCTATAACTAGATTTATAAACGGAGCATTGGAAGACTAAGATCCTAAAACAACAAAATCCTGAAGTAATGCAAGAAATTATAATAAAAATTTGGGAGGGAAAGGTATGGAACAATTGAACAAAGTTTGGGTTTAGAAAAATTACAAGGGTAGATTTCAAAGTTAAACCAAAGAGGCAACAAGGTGGAATGAGTTTTTGACTAGGGTAAATTATTATAGGGGAAGGAGGGGCATGCCGCTCTGTAATATATATATATATATATAGGGTGGGGATCAAGAGGGAAGCAAAAAAAATAGAGAATGAGGGAAGTAAATACCCATTTACCATCAAAACATGATTTTCAAGCAAGATTAATCAAATTAAAGCTTGAAATATAAATGAATCGATTATATACATCATTTAATCAAACAATTTTGTTATAATTTTATGTTTTAAACAAAAAACTCTCAAAATCGACATTTATCATTCATTTTGTGATGAATGTTAGTCAAAATTCAACTTAATATTCTTAAAACATTAATTTATGATAAATATTAAGTCATATATGTTATTATACACTGATTATACCATTTATGGGTGAATGTTATCACTAAAAATTCATCAAGAAATGATGTTAAGTAACATTCTTGGATGTATAATAACAAAATATGAGTTAACATTTATCCGGAATGAATGTTATAAATGATGAAATCAAGGGCTGAGATTTGCTTCCCTCATTTCCCAGAATTTGAATATTCTCTATGAATCCTTCCCCTATATATATAATAGATTTAGTGTAAATTACAATAATTTGAAATGATTTAGTGTCCAAGAAGCCATTGTTATTACAAAAACAAATAGAGAGAAAAAATATTGGTCGAAGAAGAAGATATGCGATTGAGATTTATTTTTCATTTTAATTTATAGCTATGGAAAAACAAATATTATTAAGTTTTTTTTTATTTAAAAACTTGAAAGTACATAAAAACACTTTATCACAAGTTGTTACTTTTAATTTCGATTTATTTATTTATTTAATATTACCTTTTCTCAGATTTGCACTATTGTTTTTTATGTTTTTATATTATCAATTATTTTTTATAACATTACATTTTTCATGTCATGCTATAATATACATAATAATAATAACTTATATGTTTCTTTTAAATATTGATTTTATTTATTTATTTTATAGTTATATAATTATATTGAAAAAATATAACACTTAAAAGCTGAGTCACGCATAAAAAATTTTGTATTTTTGATTCGATATAAAGAATAATTAAAAAAAGAAGAATAATTTTCCATTGAATTGACACCATACTATATAAACATTCTATTTCAATGTCATCAAAATTTCAACCATACTAAATCACATGTACACACCAAATCTAAACATTTACATATTATGTCCTATGTTACACATTATGTCCTATTCTAGACCACCACGGCCATCTTGGAGACTTACCTACACACTGCAAAAAAACAAACCTAAATTGCTAAAACCAAATATACTAAGTTACTAACACGCATAATCACACAACATTTACACACCTAAATTTCTAAAACCACAACACACTCGAACTGATAAAACCAAATACGATAACAAATATGTATCATAGCATACTACTTCCTAGACAACTTAAAATAGAAAGAGAAGATTAACAAACTTATGAATATTTAGAACAGAGCCCATATATCCAGAAACTTAAGACAAAATCAAACCATATATCTTTTTAATGTGATAGGTAATTTATGACTGAATGTTGCACCTGAAGTTCATATGTTGTAGCTTGCAAGTTTAATGGGAATCATTGTTGATTGATCAGTTTGTTGAGATGATGTTGGAACATCGTTCATGGTGAAGATTTCACAGATTGCACTTGAGTAATATAGAACATCCTTTTTACCAAATAAAAAATATAATATTATTATTGTTGAATGACAAATTTGGATCAACGTTAATGGCACAGGTAAGCTTTGAAAAATTATTAACGCTGTGTTCTTGAGCTTTTTTAACGGAAAAAATAATAGAAAGTCATTCTTGATACTTTTTATAGAAATAAAATGAATGGAAGGTAATGGACAGGGATGAATTTTTTATTATAATTTTTTTTTCAATTATGAAGTGATTGCGAGGAAAAACAATTAATTTAATTATTATTATTTTTTTTCGATTTGAAAATACAGTGTGAGTTTTTATATTACACTTCTTTATAATTTTTTTCCATAATAGCTGAGTGGCAAACATTTTCAAGTTTTCCCGCGCTTAGATGATCCACAAAACCCACCATCACAACTTCCTCTGCGATCAAACTCTGGTTGACCAACATGACCATCATGACCACCGCTAACCAACGTGATACACCACCGTCCCTTACACCAGATGACATCATCCGATTAGCTCAATACCACACTACGGCACCACTGCATCCGTTCCTCCTTTCCCCAACCTCTCACGAAACCCTAGTCTCCTACCTCCACACACTCCCTCCGGCCACCGTATCAACTTACACGTCATCTTTACTCTCTCTCCTATCACCATTTCTTTCTCTCCCTAACCTAATCACACCACTCCTCAGTTCCTACATCAATTTATTCAATTCCAACACAATTCCACACGATCGACATTCCTCTAAAACCGTACACCTATTCAATACTCATCTCGGAAACATACTGGTGACTGAACTACAATTGATTTCAGATTCAATCATGTGCGGTTTATCTCTCTTTATTTTTTGTTATGTAATTATTGGAATAATTGTTGGAGACTAAGGGAAGGAATTAACCCACCTATTCCGACCGGGGAGAACAGGCCATTCGGCAGGGGGATTCTGAAATTGGGGAGGCTTGGTTCGACCAAGCCGCTGGTATATACTTTACTCGATACAAACTCTTTTTTTTTTTTTGAAGATCCTTACTCTTCAGTTTTCTGTTGAGGTCTATCCTGTAGAGGTACAGAGACGGTGCGATTTGATATTTTTTTTGCTCGAACTTAGTCTTGGGCTGATCTCACACTTCACTAGTGGTACACAGAAGTCATGGGTGATCATTGGTCCGATGCCCTTGTTTTTGGCAGGAAGAGTTTCAGCCTTTGTTGCCCCTGGGTAGAGTGAGTTAATGTTGATCTTTTTTTTGGCGTCAAGGACATTCGGATGAAAGGCCTGAAAGAAAACGTTGTTCTGGGGTCTAGTTTATGGCCGCTTCTCTATGGTACCAGCTGTTGCTTTATTGAATTTACTTACCTATCTAGAAGTTTTCGCAACTCAATCATAGATACAAATACTGATTTAGATGATTTACAGTTGCTTGACTTGCTTCCTAAGTGTTTACATATTATATATAACTGTAATGAGATTGATAAACCTCGAGATTTGGTCAATGTGGTGTTTGACCGTATATTCGAGTGTCGTTGGTTGGGCGTTTTGTTAATGAAACTTGTTTCGATTATTCTAGAGTTTCAGTTTATTGATAAGGGGAGAGGTAGGGAGTTTGTGCGGAAGGTGTTTGATGAAATGCATTGTGTAGAATTGCAGGATTTGCCGTCGTTAGTTTATCAGCTATTGGTTTTGGCTTCGAAAGGGTTTAATAAAAGAGAGGTGATGGAAGGTATTGTTGTGTTTTTTGGGACAGAATTGTGTTTGAAAAAGGCGAGTTCGAATATTGTTACGGAAGTTGAAGGGACTGTATTGTTACATGTGAATTTTGCAGTAAAGCAAGATCCTTCGTTGGGACAGGAAGTTATGGGGCTTGTGAGGTCGGATATTCGGGTGATTGATCATTTTGTTGTTGGGTTGTTGTCGATATCAAGGATTAGGAGGTATAGCGAGAGCTCAATGGGAACATTGAAAACAGCTTTGATCACTGTTTATAAGGATTACAAGTTTTCTAGGTACCTATTTCGTTATATGACATGATTCTAAATGTTTTCTCATTATAAATGATTTAAGATACGATCAACGTATTTGGTTATCCCTTATCAGTTCATGGTGCTGGAATCATTTGTGAAATATACAACATTAAATTGTTATCTTCATATACTTTGATCTCCATATCTAAGCTTTATCAATGGCCTGAGTTACATGTCACAAAAATTGATCTTTGTGTTAGCATTGCTATTGATGGCCTATTTTACAAGTCAAAAAGACCGACATTTGAGTTAGATATGTTATTGTTATCCATAATATGAGTCACAATTCATAAAGAACTTCATTTCGTTAGTATCGTCATTTATTCATTTCAGCCTGAGTTGCATTCTATTTGTATTTCTTATTTTTATTTTTCGAACAGCAATATTATAAAGCTACACAAGTTAAAAAGGCAGGGAGCAAAAGAAAATACAAACAAAGGGAAATCTCCAAGAAGGAGAAAACCCACCACTAAAGATACTTATATTAGACAACCAAATAAAAGCAAAGAAAAATGAAACAATTAATGCGTTCTGTTTATATTGGTTGACCTGAGTTGCATGCCATACTATGGAACTTTGTTATCAATAACACAAATTACAATTTCTTACCAGCGATTAGTTTTGTGTGTACAGACATTGTAAATGGCTACCGGATGGCTTAAGGGAGGAGTATTTACCAAATGCCATAATGACAGAGAAAGCAGTACTAAGAGCTGTATATTCCTTATTTCTCAATTCCATAATTTGATATTTGTATTTTCACCATAACATTCTACTCAAGAAGAATTAATATGCCTGATACATCATGTCTTATAGGTCTCTCATTTTTTGGTTACCGATTTTAGGTTAATGTGAGTAATTATGGAAGAGAGCATATCGTTTCAAGCATAGTGCAGCTGGGCTTTGTGTTGCTAGAATCTGTGGAGGAGATTAGCCATAAAGATCTTGGAAATACTGGTCTTATGGGTTCTCAAGAGCTGGGCATTCAGATTGTAATTAGTTTATTTGAGGTTCATGATATGGCACGGAATGAGGTTAGTATAAACACATTGTGCTTCTGATCATTAGGGGTCAGATTTAAAATCACCTGTTTACCGCATTTTGTTTTACCAAATTTGAGACTTTCTCGCAATAAAAAAACGTCTTTTCTTTCTACACATTAATGTCATTTTTATCTATTAATTCTATGAGCAATCAGATTTTCCGGTCACTTGAATATCTGATTATTACTCCAAATAGAAGAATCAAATCAGAACACTATATTCTATTAGCTCATTTTGCTACAGCTGGTTATCTGAATAAATTTCATATTATTACTTTTAAAGCGCACATCCAAACACCCCTCTATAAGACTGCCATTCATGTCACTTTGAACTTTATATGTTGGGTTCCAGTATCAACAATATTGGTCTTCTAGTAATCTAGGTGAAATGACTGACGGTTTGTGGTAGCATCAGAGAACTGTGGCTGTAGGTACTTTGTGCTTATTAACCTAAGATTAAGTTGCACAGAATATTGATGTATATTTCTTATATGCAGATAATTGAGCAATGTAAATTCAGAATACTCTCTCTTAGGCATGAGCAGAGTTTAGCGATCATAAGGTATCCAAAAAAATTTCGTATGTTTTTTCACGTAGCCTCAGTTAAGTAATTAAACTTGATGTGCTTATGCCTTATTGATACCCTTCCTTTTTTGATAAGTTACTTGTTAACCTAGTGAAGAACTACCCATATCCTATGTTGGAATATATTTCACATTTGAAGGACTTGTTAGATTATTTTGGTTTCATGCAAAACAAGGTTGCCTCCCATTTGATTAGCGTTTTATTGCCACTCATCAAGTTCAGTCATAACCTTCAGGTTTGAATTTTTTTCACTGTTTATTCAACAATTTAAGTAGAGGTGGCTAATTCAACCCATTTAGTTATGGATGGGTCGATTTGGGTTATCTTTTGTCTCTAACATGTCAGATGGGGTGAAAGTTCCTAAAGTGTTTTTTATGCATAGAACCCAAAAAATCAGTTCATTCTAAACATTACCGTTTATGGAGTATTAAAATATTAAAATGTACGATCTTACCCATTTCGACCTATACATAAGACTACATGTTCCCGTTACCTTACCCTCCAAGTTTATCACTAGAAATTAGAAGCATATGTGCATGTATGATAGTGATCTTCTCAGGAATGTAATCAATGTATGTAGACTAAATCTGAAAATAACTTGGAAGATTTGTCAATCCCTGTATGATTAACTCTCTAAGAACATGTATGTTTCCCCAACATTGCAGAATTACATCATTTTGGTGGTGCAGAAAGCTATGTTCAGACAAGAAGATCAAATTCGCACAGCTGCAGCTGAAGCCATTATATATATAATTTTTGCAGAAAAACAATCTAAACAAAATAGGTCATGTTCTTATCAGGAATCATCTAGCCAAGCTAGTAGTAGCCAACAACCTGAAATACCCCGTGGGATGAACAGTGATCTTTTCAAAGAGCTCAGCGGTTTATTGCAAAGATGCCTTTACCAGCAGGTTATTTTAACAAATTTGCTCTGCTGCAGTTGGAGCCATTATAAATCTAGCGACCTGACCAAACCAGAACCGAACAAGAACTGAAAAACTAAAATTTATGGGTGTCTTAATGTAATAAGATTGAAGTCTCGAATGATGCGATTTCAGATTTAAAAAGGGACAAAGGCTTGTTCAGTTGCATTTTGAACTGAAGTACTGGGCTAAATCTAGAACCAGTTTTTAAAAAAGTTTAGAACCGAGAACTGGTTTAAAAATTCTCTTAAACTGAGAAACAAATTAAACGTAACCGGTACTGGTCCAGTTGCAGTTCAGTTCTTTGGTTATGTTGGTCCTGACCAAGTTTTGCACACCTCTATATGAGTAAATGTGTCATTGAGGTTTTGTGTTGTACTTATATGCAGGCTAAAGTGAAAGAATATTGTTTATTTACATGTGTATTGACAATAGATAAGAGCAGGCAGGAGGAACACATTCTGGCGTGTCTCTTTTCAGTACTTTATCCAGAATCCGTAAACTTCTAAGAATTGAAAATTTGGAAGGTCAGTGGCTAAGCCTAAAACTTTTGTTTATTGTATTTTGCAATATAAGCCACAAAGTGTATTGTAATCGTATACATATTTTACTATCTTTACTGCCGCTCTGTTTTTATCTTATTTTTGTTTGGATGTTTGCCTGAGGATGCGAATGTGTTCTGTGAGTAGAGAATGGTTTTCCCATTACAATATTCGACCTCTGTATTAGGAACCATGTTCATATCACTCACATGAACTTTTAAGTTTCAAACTTTTGAATTATGGGGATTTATATAGGTTTTTTTGTTAAGCCTGGCCAAATCTTTAAAAAAAACCCAGGCCCTAAAACGCCTGGGTCGGGCCGTACCAGGCTTTTATGATTAAATGTAGGCCTTTTTAGGACTTTTGGTCCAGGTGGAGCTTTTTTGGGCTAGGCCTAGGCCCAGGCTCAGGTTTAAGCCAATTTGGATACCATATAGGATCAAAGGGATGATCTGGCAGACGACAAAACTGTGCTACATTTTAATGCTATAACCCGTTTAATAGTTATTGTTTTGTGGAGTTATATAACATGGAATATTGATTGTAGGTCCTTTTTAGTCAGAATGAAGATTCGATGATAATGGTATAAATGAATAGAACCTAATTGTATGTATGTATGCATGTCAGATCAGGCTTACTTGGTCATCCGAAGGATGAAGGCTCCACTCCCCAACAGGGAGAGAGATACAAATATAGTGCTCGGATTTTATCAGGTATTATCGAAGTGATATTGAACACCGTTGCTACTGAATTGGAGAAGGCAACTAGTGAAAAAAAGATTGAGTTGGAGAAAGAATTTATGGATCTTGTCGACCTATACAAGTCCTTGGAGAAACATAGTTCTGCATCTGCACATATTTCACAAATTAGTGGTACTAGAAAAGGGATAACACAGTCTACTGCTCTTGATCCAACTTATAAAAATGAATTGGACCGCACAAAGTCCTCTACAGAAAGAGCTTCTTTCTTGGCAACTTCTAGCATTTATCAGTTGTTTCAAACATTCTTTGAACTGTACAAGCAGGATGCTACAAACTGCAAACTCTTGTCCTTTGTCAATGGCACTCTTTGCGTGATAAAATCCTTTTCTTATGTGGCAAAAAATGATCCAATAAAGGGCTTGATATATGGAGATATTAAGGTACTTGGACCCCCTTGTCGAAATCGATCTGGTTGATCATGCGGGTAGATCAAAAGAAAAAGGAAACTAAGGGGAAAAAGGACAATGAAGATAGAAAGGGTCTCGTTCTGTTAGCTCTAAGGTGCTTGAAGGAACTTCTAACAGTCAGTTCTCAAAGTCCAGAGGAAATGAGAGAAGTTGAAGACATGCCATCAGATTCTATAATTGTGCTTGAGCACGAACGTGATCACAAGGATTTAGCAAATGGAAACAACGATCAAAGGGAAGAAGTCTTTTTAACAAAAATCGTGAAACCCTTGTTCTACAAGCTTCTTCATGCAAAACTGTTCCATGAAGTTGAGGTAATATCTCATCAACTACCTTGTTTATATATAGGTGGCCTAATTGCATAAAATTATAGCTGACCTTGTTCTGATTTTTAGTTTGGGTAATCTGTTCATTTTAGCATTAGAAAGAAACATCAAAGTTTCAAAATTTGATTGAAGGTAATTTACCTAAGATATCCAGCTTCAGAGGCCACATCATAAAGGTTGTCAAACGTTATCAACATGTTAGCTACCACAGTAAGCCTGTCAAATTACCTCAAACTGGATACTTAAAGGTGAATTACTAAAACCAAAAAAAAATCTGTACTGTTATAACTCTGCATGACTTAAAAATTTGGTTACCAAGATATTGATTGTACTTCTACCAATGTTGGTTATCGCATTATGCAATCAGCCTTTATGGTTCCTAATTGTAGATATCATTTCACTTATGATGTACTCCCATGTCATCAGGTCTTGTGTGATATTGCAAAGATTGTTGGGAACACGTTGTCTAGTGTCAAGAGTAATTTTCTTGGAAGCTGGGCAATACGCGTGTGTAAAACTAGTAATGTGGCAAACCCAATGATTGCAAAAAGTTTAGTCACTTTAGCACTATCATGCACTCAGGCTCCAAATGATTTGGTTGTTGCTCGAGAAATGGCACTGGAGTTGGGCAAAACTATGGGATCACCGTCAGAGAAGTCTGAAACTTATGGTATCATAAACCGTTCAACAGAAACAGCTTATAGCGTCCATGATTTTGCAGTTAGGTGAATCAGCTATTAATGACATGGACCGACTCAGCATGAAGTTGAAGACATGCTTCGTTGGTGCTTATAAAGATGAAAAACATAACCCATATTTCACGGTGGAGGATACTTTATACCAGAGGGCTGAAGCTGTAGTAGAACTGTTATCTTCTTTTGTGGTGATGACCCTCAAGGGTAACTCTTCCTGGAGATCTTTTTACAAGTCTGACTTATTAGAATATTCCATAAGTTACTTGAATTTACTGTTTTGCAATTTGCAGATCCTCAAGCTGAACATCTACTGAGATTGGCTGCTAAATTTTACAAGAACTTAGCTAGGATTTCAAAGTTCCATATCGCGCCAAAAGGTTGCAAGCAAATCTTACCCAGCCTCAAGTGCCAGAAACTTGTGGAAGTGACTTGCAAGCAGCTAACAGCCCCCTTGTATGATTTTGTGGGATCGATGCAGCAGGTATGAAATCTTAGTATCCTTCTATCATGCTTTTGCAAGTTAATACTCTTATTTTATAATTGTCTTAGTTCTCAAATCAAACTAGGCATGTATTTTGATAGAGTACAGTTGGACTTCGGAAAACTATCAAGTATATAGCATAGACTAGACTCTCTGCACATGAGTATTACTCCCTATAACATTTGTCTGACAAACTTTCATTGACTCAGTTGTTTTAGTTATAAATAAATTGATAGGCAAACAACGTTACCAAAAGGAATGACATCAATTATTTGTAATCATAAATTATAATATCAGGCAAAAACACAACTTTAGAGTGATGATTTTACAAAAGTAGAAAATGCTGAAAACTTATTAATAGTTGTCAATCTCACCCGTTTGTTACAACAGTTGCATAATCAACAAGAAAACAGAGCAAGTAAAGGGATGATTAACAAGATCCAAAGGGAGAACGGATGCATCCCGGATTTGATATTTCAGATAGAAGACTACGAGAAGTATCTTATTCTACTTAGCAGCTAGCAAAATCAACTTGTTAAGGCATGCAAAGCGTAGCATTGCAAGAGATTTTAAAATAACAGAGCCACAAGACAAAGGGCACCAAGAAAATGGGGCTAACCAGCAACCCAACAAGGATGACGAGTCTGCACCTCAAAATGATTTGGTCCAAGACTCTGAAGATGCTGAAGATGTTGAGGAAGATGCAGTAGAAAGGGAATTGGCTGCAGAAGATTCTGAGAACTATGTTGAAGATGACAGTATGGTTCACAGTGCTAAGAGAAGCAGAATTGTTCATGACTCAGATGATGAGGCATAAAGAGTCCTGGTAATTAGCTGTCATAAAGATCATACGTAGAGTCCTGGTAATTAGCTGTCATAAAGATTATACATATAGGATCCTAGATCGTTGTTACTATCTATTGTACTATTCCAATTTAATACAACAATCAAATTCAGTTTGTTCGACTCAACGTCATAAAATGACCTAGCAACCTTCAGTACCCAATCCTGACAACTAACCATGTCTCGTTGATGGGACCTTTAGCAAATGGCAACTCCTGAGAGATGTAATGTGCTATCAACATCAACTTCAAGGAGCTTGTCTAGTTACCAACTGAGCTCCATGTGGCCACTTGAGCAACAATTTGAGGTTGTAGAATCAAGTTACTAGCAAATGAGCTGGCAAGCTTGTTTCACTAAATCTCCATGAAACTTTCCTACCAACCTACAATTAAGACGACTATTATACCCTTAATTTATGTTCAAGACTTACAATCCCACTTAAACAGCTATGTCGATGACTTAGAATAGTCTTCGTATTAGCTTCTAGTGGCTAAAAGCGCCACAAAACTCATCTTGTAGGCTTGACATTCCTGTAGAGCTCTAAAAGCCTCAAGTTCCTTCTAACAGAACTTCATTTCTAATCAATCAAAACTCAAACTAATCACAAACATCAAAAAAAAAAAAAAAATTTCATTTTCATCATCAACAAAAACCAAAGAATGTAAATCATAGTTAACAAAAAAGATTCTAACTTTTATTATAATTATCATCTGCACAGCATCAGATTCGTGTACCAATGTGTTAAACTTAAACAGAATACACATTAATAACAGATAAACAGATCAACTCAATTAATATATAATAACTAACACAATTTACCCTTTCTTTCATCACAGTTATTCACTTCCTTATCATCATCATCATCCTGTAAATCGGACGCTTGCACTCGATTCCCATGACCTCCAGCCACCACTCCCTTACTCGCCATCACATTCGTAATAACCGAATTACCCGAATCAACAAAAGTCGCAGATGACATTTCCATTTGACAAACCCTAACTGCACCAAACAGCCTTTCAGGTAAATCCTCTTCTTCTTGTGCTTCAACCACAAATCCCATATCAATTGTTACAGCAGTTACACAACCTAATGCCAGTTTCAGAATCGCAGTAGCAATTTTCGAGCTACCAATATCAACATCAATTTCCAAATAATTTGGTCCATTATAATAATAACAATTTAATGCTTTCCCCAACAAACAAGCTGAATAATTACCAACTGTTGCTTTAACAATCCACGGTCCTTTCACAATGCGGTTCACAATTTTAAACCGCTGGTTACGAAACGCATCATCGCCGTTAATAAATCGGTACAGTAACGAACCAGGTTGAACCGGTTCATCAGTCGCGAAATAAAAAACCGCGCTATGATGATCTCTACCTGGAACCTGTAAATTAACCGCAAGTATAAAAGTTTTTTTAGCGTCGTGATTACGGAGCGCGTTGATGACGCGATTGTCGGCGCGTGACAGGACGTGATCGAGTTTCGAACTGGACCGGAGCCAATCAACACCGGCGGGTTGGAGGAGGTACGGACCGGACGGTGATTTGTTTTTTTTGGTGAAGTAGTTGCGGCCGCGGAGAGAGAAGAGGTCGCCGGGAGGTGAAGCCCAACCGTTGGATCCGGTTTCAAGGTTGACGTGTTTGAGAGATCCACCGTTGATTGTTTCGTGACGCCAGTCGGTTGGTGATGCTTGTTGTTGTTTGTTTTTGTGTTTTGTTGGACACATTCTGGTAGGACTTCACCGGCGGCGGATGTGAGTGAGGGAGAGCTTTCTTTCTTCTTTAGTTCTTTTTTCGGATTTTTTAAGACGTGTGATCTGCCGGCTGATATTTCATTAGATCATTTGCATTGGCAATTAACAGCAATGATACCGCTACGAGTCACGTCAGCGCGTACTATATACAATAAGATGACAACTTACACTGATAATCTCCTCCATTGTACACCGTTACAAATTAAATTTACCTTTTTAATTATTTTTATTTTTTTAATTATATTATATTATTATATTATATATAAATAATAAGAACAATATAATAATAATATTGACCCTACACGAACCGTGCATATGCCATACTTACTCTACGATAACATCTCACTATAACATAACTTCGTCCATGATAGCTTTACGAATTCTCTCCATCGCCTGAGTGCAACCGGTCTAACTCATATTTTGTTGGGGTTGTTTGATGTTTAATATAGTATTTTATTTTGGAGAAAGCATATGGTATGATTTTAGGGAAAATATTAAATAAAGAGATTGGTACGTTGTGTTAGGTATGGTGTTCCTGGGTTCATATCCTATCCTAATTCTGAATATCTTATCTTAATCTTAATAATAATAATAATAAAAGAAAATCCTTTCTTACTAACCTTTTGAAAAAAATTTAAAGCTACGTAGTATTAACTAGTCAAATTATTTTATTTCACTAAAACTTCTATCAACCAATGAAGTTACTTGATTCCACCAAAATTTCTCTTTAATAAAATTATATTAAATTAAATTGAAAAACCAAAATAACAATTAAACAATATTGGTATATTCTCCTAATCTTTTACGTTTCTTCGCATCAAAAGCAAAAATCAAACCTGATTTCTTCAGAGTAAATCTGCATTTTCAAATCATTCGATCAATTTAACTGCCACGGAAGCCATATATTGATAATCTGATTGTTTTTTTTTCTTCTTCTTTTTCAGTACATACACATACGTATATGTGTCAATTTTTGTTAAAAGTGTTTATACTCATCAATTACTGGACCTAGTTCTATGGCTCTATCAGTAACTAATTATTGTTTTTTGTATTTTTAAAGTGATAGAAAAAGTATGAGCAAATGATAAGTGGATCAATTCTCATGATACTAAGACCATGCACTACGACACCATTTATTCTTTGTTTTCGTGTCAAGTGTCATCCGTCCTTTGTCCTCCCCATAAGCACGGTCCCGTCCTGTAACTACCGTGCTGGTCAGAACGGGACGAGAACGAAGGTTGTGTGTGTGTGTAACGGCTAGCAACTGGTAGTCCAACGACCGGGGAAAAACAAAAAAATAAAAATAAATAATAAACAATCTCAAACACTTATATACACACCACCTGAAGAGAAATTCGAATAAAGAAAAAAGAAAAGAAAAGGTAAAAAAGTGGGCAAACCGAGTGATCGACGAAAAGGCAAAAATTGTCGTCGTCCGCCGAAGAAAATAAGATTTTTGCGGAACGGTGGGTCGACGCTTCTCAAAATAGAGCGATCGGGATTTCACAAACAAGTGACTCTTTTTGGATAGTCATACCAGAAAATTACAACCGTTGTGTTGATACGAAACGTAATATTGACCAAATAACGGGCAAATTGTCAAAACTTCAACGAGAAAACAAGGTTTTCAAAGCTACTACGAAAAATATAAAGATGGGTGGCAAAGTGGTATTGCCGACGTAGACATTATTTAGCGGCCTGTGAAGCATTCAAAGACCGAACAAAAAGGAACTTCCTTCACGAGTCTAAAAGATATCTCGAAGTTCTTTTTTACAGAAGGCGTTATGAACAACAAACGACCCATGCAAGACGAAGAAAACAATCCGGTCAATCTTGATGACGAAAACAACGATCCGGACTTGACTCGTCTCGTTTATAAGCTGTATCTCATTGGGGACAGAAGTTCCCCCACATCTGATCCAATTTTAATTTATCTCCGTGTATCTCAAAAAATTCATTTTTAATATCATTAACGTGTTATTTATTATTTTAAGAGACATGGCCACTAGTAAAGATGATAAGTTCAATCGAAATATATAAAATTATTTTAATTATTTTTTATCATACAAAATGAAAAAATAAATGCATAAAAAACTTTATTAAATGGTAAAAGTGATTAGTTACCTATAAAAGTTAACATATACACCGTAGCATATTATTAAAATATATTATGTATATATATAGGGGGTCTATTGTTTGAAAATCTTGTGTAACGTGATTAACACATATACACAAATATAGAGACCAATGAAACTGGCACGCATCCACGTACACTCACACAGGATGTCCATCCAGAGATGTTAGGGTGTTCATTTAGAATATCCCATATATATTTCAAGTGTGGTGGAGCAGCGCCACTCATATCCCATCCCGTATTGGATAGAAAATTATCGCTTATGTTCTGAAGTTCTGTTGGATTCACGATCAGGTTCAGGAAAATCTGTTGAACTCGCAACCTTTTGCCATACTATGATGTAATTATTTACATTGTGTTTGACTTGTTTAGAATAAAAAACACATAAAAATAGACTACATGACTGTTAAAGCAAAGATGTAAACAAATAAAAAATTTTGATGTTCATTCTCCGGCATTACTACGATTACCTCGTCTCCTGACGAGCTTCTGACGAGGTGTCATAATCAAGACAGCTTGTCAGGAGTCCTATTACCCTCAGCACATCAATGCTCGATTAATATTGTTAGAATTTTGTTGTCCATCATGTTAAGTTTGCTTTATGTTTCGGCTTGGATGTAAATTTGATTAGGGAGTACGTTGAAAGTAAAACTATCGTTACTCTCATGTCTCTAGACATATAAAGAACATACGATAGTAAGATTATTAACTATGAAATAAATTTTAATATAAATTATATAAAATAGAATTATATGTAAAAAATTAAAAAATTTAAAGATTGTTAAATATTACTAAAAAGTAGTTACGTTCATTGACGCATAATTTCATGTTATAATATTTGTTGATGCACATATTATTTTATGATGCACTTTGACAATTCTATAGTATTATATTCTTTGATACACATAATATTTCATGATGTAGTGTGATGCTATATCATCTTAATATTATTTTACGTTAATTTTATTAATAAAAACTCATAATTATATTTATTTATTATTTATTTGTCAGAATAAATGCAGTTATGTTTGTAGTTATATATAAAAAATTATAGGTACGATAAAAGCTTGCATAACTTACTTTTGTAAGAAATTAATAATTATTTCTACTTCACTAGATGATAACATTGACGTAATTATTCAGAGCGTCAACTACACCTTTTTTAACGACATGCTGTTCCTTTTTTATTAAATTTAAGAATACAATATATATATATATATACGTTAATTATCTTTAAGTCCGATAATGACAATTTGTTTTGATATTTGGCATGCTCTGTGCATCTTGATTACACATGGGGTGGCGAGGATCTACAACTAATTTCTTGGGTGATAATCATGTCGTTTAGTGAATGATGATGTTTATTATTTTTTAAATACGTACAGGTGATACTGATTAACGTTCTGAGATCTTCATAAGAGATTTTAAATTTAAACTCCCTTTATATGTCAAAGTATAAAAAAGTTAAAAATAATAATCACGAAAATATCTCGATTAAACCTCGTAATTAAACAGCATAACTAGGTTTAAACCAACAAGAATAATTCAGTAAGTTTATCCAACCATGAAGACACAAATTAATATTGTTGGTAATTACACTGTGTATAAAACCGAAGAAAAAGTGCATAGCCAGAATAAAATAAGCAAAAAGTAAAATAAAATAATAATACGGTGTAATAATATAAGGAAAGGAGAGGGACCGATTGTCAAATTATGTAGGCTAGCCGCTAACCGACCAAAGCTGTAGTGATCCAATTTGGTAACCGCCATAATAGTACCATCGAGTTATATAAAAATCATGTTTCTTTTATTCTGTTAAATGAATCAGTTAAATTTTTAGTTTGAAACAGTTTGTTATCGTTCTTTTAAGAAAGTAACGATTATACATAATTAATTTATATGTATAAAAAAAGATGCTGATAACTTTAATGTAATTGAAACTTATTCGAAACAAAAAGATATTTAAAGTTAAGCTATAAAACAAGTTAGCAAGTAAAAAATTTAAATTTGTATAAACTAACTTAAACCGTTGCTGAAAAATAGAGGTCAAGGGTTAGACCCCTAATTAAAGTCCCACTCTACTCCCTTTAGAATTATTATGCTTTGATCCTGCTTTCTAGCTTTTCACTTCAAAGTGAATAGATACAACAGACGAATGTGTGTATGTTCGTTAATTTAATCGCCAGAAACAATTCTTTGTATAACAAAATTAACAGGGAATTGTTTATTCTCTTTTAAACTTACGAAGACACAACATAATCTCTTTATCATGCTCAACGTTCCTTGTCAAGGTATCATATTCTTGAATTATTCCAATAAAAACTTTATGATATGTAAGCAGCGTAGGGTCTAAAATATTTTACGGTGAATTATGTTCATGTTTTCTTGTGGGAAGGATTATTATTAATTTAAATGAGAAGTGACAAAAGTGCTCATATCACTAAATTTGGATTATACATTGATCCGAAAGTGTTACCAGTAGATGATGTTATTGGATCAATCATTGTCGAGTCAATATAATTTATTTAACTATATTATTCATAGTGAACAATATAGCATAAAAAGAAAAAGAAAAAAACTTTTCTTCACTAGTAAATCAAAATTGAGCAATAACAATTGTATTTAGTGATTTCAACTTTTGTAAAGAATATTTCTGTGAAAAATTACCATACGGTAAGATTTATTTTATTTTACTTTTACTTTTACTTTTACTTTTTTGTCAATGTTGAAACATAAAATGATGTGCAGATAAATGATAAATAGAAATAAATAAGAGGATAAAAGATAAATATATGAAAGCCACTAAATCACCTCTTTGTTCCTATCATTTTGTATACAAGTTTCTATAAATTTGTTGCAAGTGCTTCGTTATACATCTTTGACACACAACTTAACTTAATGACAATAATAATCGATTTATATTTATATTCAATACATAATTAAAGACAATCTTTTAATCTTTAATAACAAATAACAATCAATGACATAAACTCAAACTTGTAGAATAAGCAAACTTTATTAGTTCTTCCAATTAATCAAATGTCAAGGTTATATTTGATTATTTTTAAATCTCCAATTTCAAATATGAAATATCAAAAGCATATTTGAAGAATTATTTTCAGTACAGAAAAGTTTATCTCTAACTATATACTTCAGATATCAGATTTTAAACACTTTTATACTCAATTATTTAATTTATATACATAACAATCAATAATCCATATAATTAGACATTTAGAAGATGAATAATGATACTTCAAATTTGAAGTATTCTTTACCCTGCTTTAAAATTTTTTCCAGACATAAAATATGATGGGAGAATGTATTTTTGCTCCAAACTTCAAATATATATAACAAGTATATTTTAAATATAAAGTTGTATTTCAATAAGTTGAAAGGTATTTAAATGTAATTTTCATAAATTCATGTTTAGTTTTATAATGTAGTTCAATTAGCATGTTTTAAAAACCTTTCTTTGTAAAATTTGTTACCTTGAGTATCAATGAAAAAAGTAGAAAAATGTATTTGTACGTTTAGTCACATAATATATATATATATAGTACCAGGATCTAAAACGAAAGAAATTTTAAGGGAAAAAGGAGAGAAAGATATATTTAAAACTATGATTCAGAAAAAACAACTATGATTCAATAAAAATAAATATAATTTAAAACTGAATCAAAGAGTTATTTTACTGAATCGAAAGGTTTAAAAACCTTTCTCCATTAAATTTTCTTTCTCCCTTGAACCCACTCCTATACATATATATATATGTATATATATATATATTTCTATTTTTATTTATTTTTCTAGGGATTGAGAAGCATTTTGTGTCTTTAAAAATAATAAGACTAAAAAAAACACAAAATATAAAAGGTGAAGTTCTATATTTTAAAATATAAAATGTAAAACACTACGAATAATAGTTTCCAAACTTGTAATCTTTATGCTAAAAAAATTGCATGATGTTTTTTTAGTCAATCAAGTACCTACACTATCTACTGGCATAGGAATTCAAGTGGTCATTTTTTCATGCAAGTCAGTATATTCTTTAGCCCTCGAATCATCCTGACGCATAGTGCAAAATGTACCTGAAAGTTCTATTGCATTTTGGCGTGCGGTTTGGAAGACGAGGGTGACTAGTAAAGTTTAAATTTTTTATGGGGTGAGCTTTGTATAATTACGTTCTATCACTTGACAACTTATGATCTCGAGGATTGATCCTAACAAAAGGTTCATGTACTCACTGTCGTGACATAAATGATGATATTTCACATATTCTGTTTTAAGTGCTAGACATTGAAAGAGGTTTGGAACTGAATCAATTTCAATAGTTTTTATGACACGAAAGTGGTTGATACACTTGAGGATAGTTCTTGACAAATATACAACAAGGTAGGAGGTTTTTATGATGGCACTTTGGGATTTTGGACGAGAAGGAACAAATATTTTTATGGTCAATTCATTGATAGGGACGAGAGAGTAGAAGTTATGGTAAAGGGTTGCTATCAAACTTTCCCAAGACTAACATGAAAGAAGCTTCTCAGGTGCAATCCAAACTATGCATACAACTATATGGTTAAGGCCACAAGTTGGTCGTACTAAGTTCAATTGCGATGCAGCTTGGCAAAAAAGGTGTTGTAAGGTGTGATAGGGTTTTGTAGCTCGTAATAATATTGGTGATGTACTATTGTCAGGGGCTCGATCGTAATGGTATTCAAGCCAATCTGGAAGCTGAGGCTAAAAGCTATTATTGAGCTATGACTCATACACATAGTAGGGTACTCGGAGGTCACTTTCGACTGATTCTTTGTGCCTAGTTAAGGCGCTTTGTAGCCATTCTACCATACCACAAATTGCAAGTATGTTCTAGGAGATTTTAAATAAAGCCCTAGGTTTTTATACGTGTAATTGGTATTTTGTTAAAAGAGAAGAAAGTAATGTGGCTCATAGCATAGAGAGGTGAATAATGTCCTTGCAAATTAGCGATGATAGCTTAGTAGTGGGGAAGATGCGGTATTAATGTGGAGATCATGAGTTCAATCCCCATCCCGGTGTTCCTTTAACCATGAGTTACACGATTTACCTCTCCTATGATAGTTATGAGATTAGTCGGTAGGACCTCGTCAAAGAGTCAGTTTTACCTTTTTTAATGTGGCTCATAGTGTAACTTCTTTATTCATGTCTTCTATACACCATATTTTTCTAAAAGGGAATGTAATAATTATGTTTTTACACTCTTAAAAATGACTTTCTCATATTAAAAAATTGTGTCTAGCAGCATTCGATCATGAGATAATTCTACAAGGTAGAATATCAAGTTGTACGTTTATATGATTAACCAAATATATACTTTCATCTCACACCAATTAATATAATTATGTTTTAATCAAAATAAAAAAACAAAAAAACTTGCAACCTTGTATAATGAAAACCAATTCTCTCTTTTAGTGTAAAACTTTTATAGAGATCGAGCAAATTCTCTAGTTTTTTCTCTTAGAAAAATTCTCCATAAAGTTCTCATAAACTTTTATATGATATGACAAGCATTGATGTGTATAAGAACTTTAATCAATTTAGTTTGACAATCCTATCTATCTTGTAGTTGTAGCTTATTATATAGAGTTGGAATTATACTTTATTTTAAAAGTTTTTTTATGAAAGTGGTTGAAATGAAAATGCGATATCACATAGAAGGGTATATAAGTAAAGTTCAAATATAGAAAATAATATTAATGAGAATTTACATAATTTATATAAGTTTTAAGTGATTTTCTAGAAATTCACTTCAAAATTTGTTTTATCAGAGCCTATATTCGCGAGAAATAATAATTAATAAATAATAATAATAATAATAATAATAATAATAATAACTATTATTATTATTATATTACTAGTGTGCATATATCTGTATCTTCTATACTTTAACCACATATTAATATTTGTTTTTAGAAAATTTCAAAATTAAGACACAATATCTTTTCGTTTATTTTGTCTAATTCTATTTTATAATACTAGAAGAAGATCCGCGCAATACAGCGGGAAAAGTTTTGAGTTTCACATTAATTCGATACGTAGTATTATGTTTTATGAAATATTTTAAAAATCAAAAACTACATTACAATGCATGAACAATACTGCTTTGTAAGTGAGAAAATCACTTCTTAACTAATTTTCAACAAAAAAAAATTTGGTAACAAAATAATCAAAAATTAAATATATCATAATATGTCATTACAAACTTGATGGTCGGGTTGCGAGTTGCGAGTGCAGTGTTTCGAGTTCTTAATGGACAGGTTGCGAGTTGTGGAGTCGTTTGTTGAGTCTAGAGGTTTAAGTTTCACTAATTTTTTATTTTTAGTTTTTTTTATTTTTATTTATATATATATATTATGATATAAACATCATTTATATTAAATGATAATTCTAAAATCATCTTAAATACATCATATAATATAATAGTCTATAGATATAGAGAAGTTTAAGTTAAAATTAAAAGTCATATATTAATAAGTTTATAGTTTAATAATGTTTGTATTAATGAGAACTTAATAATTAATAATTAGGGATATATTAATTAAATGTCATAAATTAATTAGTTTATAGTTTAATAATGTTTGTATTAATAAGAATTTAATAATTAATAATTAAGTGTATGTTAGTCATGGACAAAATAATAAAATCTATCTTAAAAAAAAAACACTTAAAAAAAACACTCAAATGTATTATATATTAATTAATAATAGATAATAGATAATATTATAACTCTATCATATTTATTTTAGTCACTTTGTACTAATTTTATCTCACATTACCGGTGTATAGGACAGGTAATGTGCTAATTAATTTGATAGAGTATAGAGGATGCTTAAAAGTTATGTTTAAGTTTCAGTTGCTATGTAATTTTGTTTTCCCAGTTTTCAATATTCACCAAACCAAAGTTGGAAATACCTCCACACACTTTCACTCTTTCACTATTCACTAATCTAAAATTTTGCAAAAATGAGTGAAGAGGCGAAGAGATCTCCGGCAAGTGTTACATTTTCGGCTAAGCCGCCATTTCCGGCAGACGACCGGAAAACCACCGCATCGCCGTTATCAACCTCAACTTCTAGTAGCAGCAAAAAAGTAGTCATCAAAAGTGCCGATATGAAAGAAGAAATGCAAACTGAAGCCATTAATATCGCCATTTCCGTAATTTATCCGCTATCTTTATTATTAATTCCGTTTGTTTCAAATCCGTGACGTCACGATTCGTTGCTATCTACTTTACTGTTTATGAAATTATTTATTATTATTCTTATTATTTTATAAAAATGTATATGTATATATAGGCGTTTGAGAATTGCAGTGTGGAGAAGGATGTTGCGGAACAGATAAAGAAGGAATTTGATAAGAATCACGGTCCTACGTGGCACTGTATCGTCGGCAAAAACTTCGGTAATGAATTACTTATTCTATTACTGTAGATTTCCTATAACATTATTATAGTTATTCAGTAGCTTATATGGCCTTTAGGCTTTAGATAGGATTATATTTTTGTGCTTATCAGATTCATTGCTCCAGTTATTCTGCTTCTGAGTCTGAGATGTTAATTTAGAGGTGAATGCTGATTGTAATAGTTCGAATTTGATTCAGCTTTGAAGATCTGCCGATTTAGGTTAAGTCAGTGCTGTAAGAGTTTTGATTTCAGTGGACTTTAAGGAGTTTTTAGATGAGGTGCAAAATAAGTGTATGATGTGTGTGATATGTTTGTCAAGTTTTTCCATCAGTCACACTAGGCAGCGGTCGAAATTTTCATTTGCTGTTACATGCATTATATTTGATTTGCTGTCTTAAGTCTAGGGGTGTAAATATGAAGTTATTGTCTCATGCTTGTTGATATTTGCATATTTATATATATGTAACATCCTTTTTAAATCAGTTTTATTGGTATTAGGCTACATTCTATGAATTTATTTTGGGTTATATCTGTCCTGCACAGAAGAATAGAATATTTCTTTTATCACATATCTGACTCGGCTCTTACTGAACCAAGATCCATTACAACTTTACAAGCATATGTGCAAGGGCAGAAAACTATCCAACCAGAGATTTGAGTGTATAAATGGGCTATCTTGCATGAACCTACACATGTATATGCAAACATACAGCTGTTCCATGGCTGTTTGTTATATGCATGGGAAAATCAGCAGTCCTTGCCACTCAGAGTTTGTATTGGGAACTTTGTGAAGAGTCATTGACATGTCTATCTACTAGTTTGCGACCAAAAATGGATCCGTCTAAAGTAGGGAAATTGATGTTATGATGCTATCTTTTGAAAGGAATTGTTAAAAGGTCTAAACAATAAAGAGAGCAAAATAACAACAGTTTTGTAAAGTTAATGTTGATATGATGCAGGCGTATCAATCGATCAAATCTTTGGTTAATGCCTTGCTGTAAAATATGTTTACATGACAACTAATGTGTAGTCAGATACAGTTTTGCTCAAGTAGAACTGTAGAAAATGAATTTAGTCATCTACCAACGACTTGGCAACTACTTGTTAAATCCAGCGTAGTTTTCTGTAACTTCTACTCATTTTGTGGTAGTATCTACTGTCTAGTTTTGCAATAGCCAGCTGCTCACATGTTATAGTGCTTAAATTCAAAACATATCCACCATAGTTTCTCTTTCCATCAACCCTAAACCCCGTATAGACTCATGTTTACTTATTTTTTGGGGGTTTTATACTTGAACCAATCTTGAATAAGCAGTGGTAAATGGATATCAAAAGTACAGTTTTAATAAGCACAAACTGTTAATAATGCAAGTTCGGGTGATGTTTTTCTTTAATACACCAGTTACAAAAACCCTATTTCAATGTCTTAACTTTATTGAAAGTAAGGTGATGGGAAGACCAAGAAGAGGATAACACGAACATGCTATAGGTCTGAAATGATGTTTAGGACATAACACTATAACAGGATGCGAGTGAGGGAAGAAGACCAATGCTTGGTATTAAAGAACACAAGATAACAAGTATGGGCTTTATTATATACCTTTACTGTGATGCTTATAAGACAGAAAGGTGATGCCTGGAAATCAAAGTGCATCAATCATTTTTATTTATTCTTATTTATTGGAAAATATGTCATGCTGGATCAGGATTATGATCTTTTGATGATAAGTCTCATGTTACTAATAGTTAAAGACATTAGTGCCTCAGCGCAAGCCATGAGTTGAGGTCAAGTGATAATTTAGAGTTTTAGCCTGGCCATGCACATCATCTATTTGTTTTTGGGGCCTCTTGTTAGTTGCTGACATACTTTGGAAAGGTCAAGACCGAGAAACTTTGTTTGATCTTTGAATTTGTCAAATAGCTGTTATAATATTAAAAGTTTTACAGTTGTACTATCTTAAAATTATGTTACAAACCCATACAAGATCAAAGCTTAAGAATTATTCTGAATTCTCTATAAATGTATAGGAAAACTACAGAAGTATTAGGAGTTACAGGCTCATTTAGTGTGGTCTAAAAACAAAATTCGAATGACTAAGGTGAGACTGTGAGAGTGATCTTAAGAATATCTATCTAGGTTGAGGAGCATTTTACAGAAGTACCCTTTACGTAAATGCCATGAAAGATTTGACCCCATATACTTGTTGACAGTTAAGCCATGGAAAGTGGTTGTTTATATCACATGGTAAATTGTGTGGATGAATTTGCACTTTATGCTTTGAAAGTGGTTTGCTTAGTCATCCACTCAAGATTTGAGTATTCATATGTAGTCATAGTTAGCATTACAGATTTTGTTTGTAGGTGCTTAGAAAAGTGATTACTCTCTCATCATTTTTAGACACTACTTGATATGTAGTTTTTTCATACAATAGCTCCTTGAATGTCATTGTTGCGTTTTATTTAGGCTAAGCTCATATGAAAACTTTCAGACATATACATACATACATACATACATACTGGATTGGTATATGTTAAAGAAAAATTCTGAATGGTTTAGTGATTGTGACCATTTACTTGATGTAAATGGAAAAATGGAGGCAACACATGTAATATAATAACATCGTTTTTGTGTTCCATTTTGCAGGGTCTTACGTGACTCATGAGACAAACCACTTTGTGTATTTCTATCTGGAATCCAAGGCAGTGTTGCTGTTTAAATCTGGTTGAGCATGCTTTAATAATGCTGCTGGTTGGACATGTATGTATTCGCAAAACCAATTGAAGCTAAATATGCTTGTGATATTGTATATTACTGTGGACTTATTATTGTGTTTGAATGCTTTTTATAATACCTCTGATTGTCTCTCTTATATATGCTGGTATTATTACCCCTTCAGCCTTTAAGTTTGATAAATAACCTGTTTGCATTGGAAAGAATTAAGACATGCATCTTGATAATGCTGTACATTCTAATTCTACAAATATTCTAACTTGGACACACTTTGTAGGCGGAGTCATAAAATGACGTTTCAAGACATGCTGATTGTTTATATGATTTTTATGTATATTTTGTGCGTGGTTACCAGCTTTTTGGGGTGTTCATTTTTCCTTTATGGGATAGATGATTACCTATTCACCCCAAAAAGGTTGGTGGATAGTTACAGGGGAAGGGGATTTTCAGCTGAATCCACTCAGGAGTTCTTATTTTTATGACATTTCTTCGTTATGTCATTGCTCACTTTTAGTCATCTTAATTGATGCTTATAAGTGATTTGAATGATTTAACATATAATCTTTTTTTTGTTTTGTTTCACGAAGCACATTGTCTAATTTATACGGTATATATGTATATATATATATTCATGATGATAATTGGTAAGTTAGTTCCAAAACTCGATTAGTTTTATGAAGAGTAAATGTACTACTTGCAAAGTTCTATCAAAACTGTGTTCTGAAGGTCTGAGTTAGCGGTGTAATACTAAACTGAATGTTTTCTCCATCAAGAAGGTTTGATAGTCCAATGTTAAACTTACATTGCCATATATTTGTTATCAAAACAACCGGACCAACTTTGTCACATGGCTTGACAAAGTTTCTGGAACCTTCGTTTATTAGTTAAAATTTAATTAATTTATCTGTTGCTAGAATTTTATCAAAATGAATAATATTCGTAGATTTAGTTATTTTATTTATTTTTGTATTTTGACAAGGTTTTAGATGCAAGTGGTAGCTTAAGGAAGTCAGTATATCAATTCTTACAAGGGGTTACATTTTGTTACTTAAACTACGAATAAAACATACCAAAAACACAATAAAGTTGTCAAAATGTAACATCCGAAAAGAGACAGAGAAGAGAGATAAAGATCATAATTTTGTTTATCCATCTGTAACATCAAAGTTTTTGTTAGCTTTGATATATTGTTGGATTATATTATATGGCATGCTATGAATATTTGTGGCTTAAATAATTTCTTTTCTAAATCATACAAATTGCTTGAAACAAACCAAATTATATTCCTACCACACCCTTTAAGTTAGAACAACTTGTAGTTTTTCTTAGAAAGATTGTAATTAAGCAAGGCAGAATTTGCATTGGGCCCAGTTTCTTCGGATGGGCTCAAATTCAGCCCATTTTCTCCCCTGTTGGAATTACTTGGAATCCAATTTTCACATTTGCATCTCCTATCTGTCTCCCACGGAAACAAAAGAAAGGGTTTTATGTACACAAAATCATAGAAAGTATTGAGATGACATAATAAATTGGCAAGCTTTACAAGTCCGTAGTCCATGTGCCGAATTCTATCAAGGTACAAACTTTTTATTCTAATGATTTAACATTTCTTTTTTATATATTTTTACTTGAGTTTCACGATGGATACTTATTAACTGATGATTTCCTTTTGCTTTAATGTTTTATGTTCTATCCTAGTTATGCTTGTTTTGAATTATATGTTTAGCTTACAGTTGTACTATATATATATATTAATGTTAATGATTATTCTCAATAGTGTACAGCTTATGATTGTATAAGCCCGCACTTTATATCATCACACGTGCCATGTTGTCATCTTAAGGTGATTTTCAGTAACAATTGATGCAGTAGTCTGTAATTCTCCCCCTGATTCCCATGTATAGTTAATAGGTCCTTGTATATTAGGCTTGTACTCTGTGACACTTGTGGTGAAACCATTAGATTTGATTAAAGACACCTTCACTTTGTTATAATGAATTAATTCTAAATATACAAGTTCATTTTTAATAACATTTAAAATTCAGAGCTTTTTTATATCTTTAGTGCAGAAATAATACTACACTTTTCATTTTCAGCCTATAGCCTTCTTATGTTACTACGCAATTTAATCGATGCATGTGTCCCTCTGTTTTTAAGTTATGTAAGCTCAGTATATCTTCTTTAATGGGGATTGGGGGATCCTGTTATAATAAATAGACAAAATCTGGAATCTATTTCTCCGCTTGTTTGTTTGTAGTTAACGTCAAAAGACCAAGACATAAACCAGATATCATATTTTCTCAGTACATACCATATGTTGTGTGACTTGAGAATTATAAAACATATATCATCATCTGGGTTACCAAATACCAGATCATTTGTACATAACCGAATACCAGATTCTTTCTACATAAATGTGCATTAACTGCTCAAGATCTGTCTTTTTAAATAAACCCAACTCCTTGTTCGCAATCCATAATTTGTTCTTCAGATGTGCATTCACTGCTTCTTCCCACCAACTGTCTTGCATTCGATGATTCTTTCTCCCAATCAGTCCTATATATGACAGCCAAAATTGACATCACACACGCCACTTGTGCTGCTAAAAGCCCATAACACAACCCCAAAAATCCTAATTTCCACACAAAAGCTAAAAGTATAGCTACTGGTGTACCCACCAAATAAAACGAGCAAAAGTTGATTCTTGCTCCAATAGAAGGCCTTGCACTTCCACGAAGAACACCAGAACATGTGGTTTGTGGGCAATTAGCAAGTTCACATACTCCAATTATAGGTAAAGCAGCCATTGTTAACTTTAGAATTTCACTGTCATTTGTGAACACTTTCCCCCATGCTTCTCTTCCAAATGTAATCCCTAACAACCCAAAAACCGAAGTTAAAAGTGCCAGCCCGATCGCAACTAGTGTTGCCAGATGGGCCCGACCCGGTTCTCCTGCTCCAAGCTCATACCCAACCCGGGTCGATATTGACATGCTAAGTGCCGAAGGCAATGTGTACATTAAAGAGGTTGTCTGGATTACTATAGCCGATGTAGCTAGGGCTACGTGGGGTTTATGAAGATAACCAGCTAAAACTGTCATCAACTCATACCACCACCACTCTAAAATAACTGCTACACAACTAGAAATAGCGAGCCGAATTAGCACACCCCATCCCTCTCCAACTGAACTACATTCAGTAGCTAAAGATCTTGACTCTGGTTCAGACTTAGGGGTCTGAGTGAAAAACACGTAACAGAGAAGCAAAACAGATGTGTTTAAGTTGGTTACAAAGGTCGAGAGTGCAACTCCTTGAACCCCTAGGTGAAGTTTGAAGGCTAGAGTGTTGGTGATTGGAAAATGTAGAAGTGTAGCAAGTAAAGTACACCACATTAAAGGCCATGTTTTTCCTTTGGTTCTTAGAAAAATACGTAAAGGGTTTAAAATGCTATTAACAATAAGATCAGGGGCTGCATATCGACAATATAAACTAGCAATGTGTGTGATCTCGGGGTCCTGGCGTAGTTTAAGCATGAGCGGTTCGAGGTTAACCCACATAACTCCAATGGGTAGGGACGCACATAATAATATGAAGATGGTTCTTTGTAGCGTTAGGTTCATCATGTGCAAGTTTCTTGAACCGAAAGCTTGGCTGCAAATAGGCTCCATCCCCATTGCGAGCCCTGATAGAACTGAGTAGCCTGTTATGTTTGTGAACCCTATCGCTAGTGCACCACCAGCTAGCTCAAGGCTCCCTAACCTGCCCATGCATGCAACTGCAATCATGTTTTTTAAATAACTCACCAACCCCATGGTGAAGAGTGGGAACCCTATGGCTGTCATCATCTTCATTTCCTTTATCACCTACACAAATACATAACATAAATAATGGCTTAATTTCGTAAACAGAATGAAGCCTCATGGATTAATACTTAATACTGCTTACCATGGGAACTATCGGTTTGATTTGAGTATATTCCGACATCATTTGCTTGCATAAGATGGAAATATCAGATTTGATACAAGATATTGATGTTTTCATGCATAAAAAGTGATGCTAGAATAGAGGGAGAAAATTTTTAGTGTTATATAAAGAATTTGTCATGGATTTATAGTATAGTGAAGGGTTAAAGACATAGATTGGCAACGTACTTTCACTTTTGTTCCAATGTTGGTAAAGAATGGATTCTATTATCAAGGTAGGTAATGTACCGGTAAAAAGAGCTACCGATTAGCAACGTACTTTACATAATTTTTCCTAGGTACTAATGTACTTGTGAATCATATTACCTACATCGACACAGTTTTACAAAGTACATTAGCTACCTTGGTAATAAAATCAGTTCGTTACCTACATTGGAACAAAAGTGAAAGTACGCTGCCAGTCTATGCCTTTAAACCTATAGTGAAAGGTGGTGGGGATACCTTAGATGTCAAAGAAAAAGGAAGCGATACTTTTAGAAGCTAAGGGTGTATGTAGACTCTACTCAAAGATTACTGAGATTAACATCAATACATGACATATACATGCACATTTACATATTTTGCCATTTTAAACACTGTCCTTTACGAATGTGTTATGTTGGTGAGTTACCGGAATCAACATGTGACAACCTTTAATTTCGAAGCGTGAAGAATGTGAAGCTTAAGCAAAGTATTTATACAATAATAATGTCTTGTTTATTTCAAGGACCACTACAGAATTTTGCATTTATTATGAAAGCATGTCACATTTTTCTGTTGTTGGGTAGCATAAATGGCTTAAAGTGATGAAGAAGTGTGGAATTTGGTTCAGGTCCATGTCATAGTAATCAGACAATTTTTCACCATGTTCTCTCTGAGATTCTTTTACTAGATTGATATCTAAGGTTAAAGAACACCTTCTTATAGTATCAGGTTGCTACTTGATTCATAAAGGTATAATACTAGCCTTTCTATGTACATCTTATCTTGCTTTCTATGCTTATAACATGTTCTGAACATGCGTACATGTTATGAACATGTATGCATGTTCAATTTCCATGATACACACGGCTATGACATTTTCCTTGAACGTGCCTCCCTCTGTTTTGTATTGATGATACACTTCTTGATTCATATAATTAACCATTTTAATTTTATTCATAATACCCAAATGTAAGATGTTATCTCAACATAAAGTCTCGTAATCACACTTAAAATTAAAAATCGTGCATGTGGATTTGGTTACAACCTATGTCATATCAGTTGTCATCAATCAAACTTTGAATCCCTGTAGAAAAAATTGATTGTTGCTTAAATTCTTATAAGATCATGGAGGAGATATTACACCTTCCAATTACATCCCATCTTAACAACTCTCAATGATTAGTTGGTTTGACAAAACAAAACCATCTTGCATGATCTCACTCACATAATGCTTTTTGGTCTCATAGATTTCAGGCATTGGGAGAATTTGAGTCTTGTTTAATACTCCTTCAATATAGCATGATATATTGATACCCGTATCTCCTGAAAAAGAAACGAGACCTTACACCAACCACTAATTGCAGTGTAGAAATCTTATACTCACTTAAACAGCACAACTTGCATCTACTGCCCCCACATTTTGTCCTTTTTCTTTCTTAAAATTTTCTTAATTAACAAAAACTTTTCGGATAGAAGATCACGTGGTGAAATGATTATCTAGGTATTTTTATGGGCTAACATGATTATGAACCGAACGCTAAAGGTAGAGCACCAGTTGTCATGTTGATCAACATTATTTTGTCTTACCGATAAAAAGCCTAATTGTGCTATGCTTGCATCATCCCTAGAATAAACTTTCTTTTTGTTACTGCACTTTCCATGTTACTTCTGTATTTTTCATTCCTGATGCTCCGATTTTTAGGGGATGTGCATTATCTTGTTCTCCGCCACCTGGTAGATCACAATTTCTGGTTTAGGATGAAACTCGAAAAGTTTCTGTTTTGGGAAGTTCTCAGCTTGCAGTAAGTTGATGTCATTGATTTGGTCCACACGATTAGTTTATTTTAGACTTTTAAGATCAAATGCTGCAAGTTTGTGGTACAGTGGAAGTACTTAACTTATGTACACCCTTATAATAACTGATGTAGCTATAAATACTTTCAAATTTGGTGAGGTTGAAATACAAAAATAGTTTAGGTCCTTGTCAAGTAAAGTGCTAAAGGATCATTCAGATTCACCTTGGCTGTACCTTTTTGCAAATTTATGAAAACCAATGTAAAATGTTATTTACTCGAGCAATAAATATTGCTTTGAATGGGAAATTTAGCCCTGATTTATGGTGACAATGAGCTATAGATTCTAGACAGGAAATCACACAGTTATGTGTATGCATTTTAGTCTTTAGATTCTATATTGCTAGTATTATAGTTTTTTTTTTTTTTTTTTAAATGGCTTGTTAGATGTTAGTGGTTCAGGTCTAGCAGTAACATTTAATTGAGTAGTATGCTAACGACTCTGAGACCCTCCTATTCCTCCTTTTTTTTATCGCCTGAAGGGGTAAAAGTCCCGGGTGGGACTCGAACTTGAGACATTTAATTGAGCAGTATGCTAGCCCAGTTGGTTTAGTATTATAGTTAATGTGTTGTGTTTTAATTTATACAACTAGGCACCAAATATTATTGTGTTGTTATTTGCAGTGGTATCTTGTATTAAAAGATTTTTATATTGAGTAATGCTATATACGTCTAATTAGGTATATGCCTACTTTATGTTTAATCATATAATTTTTGACATTATGTACCACACTTATACTGTCTTCTAATCTCATCAAATTAAATTTTCTCATCTACCAATCACATTTTTAGACATATGCCTAATTAGACATATATATATATATCATTTTCCTTTTATATATGATGAAATGAAATAATTGAATTTACTATTACAAAAAGGTTGTAATGAATGACTTGTCGCCATAATGACAGCGTGGCATTCTGGTGGTTTGGTACCGTCATGACAGTCCACAACCAGGGGTTGCTACCAGTCAGTGTCTTGCTCACATGAACAACTGTAAGCGATCCTTTTTTTTTTTTTTTTTTTATAAAAAAAAAAAAAGTTAGTTAGGTATGTGAATTGTGCCCCCCCTTTTCCTCTTTGCTCTCCAAGTTACACACATGCATATAGGGACCAAAATTGAGACATTATTTGATGGAAGGTGAAGGAGAGAGAAAAGTGATTCCTCTCTCCCCACCTGCAACCTCCGTATGTCGCACAACACTAAGCTAAATGGTTTAAAAAGATATTTTTAGTAGTCGTGACTTGTCAAGTACACTGAGGAAAATTAAACTGATTGATACTCCTAAATATATAGTTTCTTGGTGATCCAAAATAGGATAACTTTGACTGACAAAATGCATATATGAATACATAAATTACTATTGTTTTTCCTTTCTGTAGACCAATGGTATCAATATCCCTTTAGTGAATTAGGTAACTGTGTGGTCCAATATTCCATAATGTTATACTTGGCAGACATTTCAAAATGTACTTTGAGGATATGTATGTGCTTTATGTATCCACAATTGTACTTATTCACTTATTGGTATGCAATGCAATGTACTATCAGGCATCCATGGGATCATCATTTTCACATCCATGCATATGCAGGTAGTCTCAGCATCTGAGGAATGACACATGTACTATTTGGCGTACGTACATACGGTATCTTACGTGAGCTTATAATTGGACTTCATCAAATTCAAATATCGTACACCTTGATACTTGTTTATTATCAGCATGACCATTTTGGCCACACAATTTGTGAGTTATTTTTTGGGGATGATGTCATGATTGAGACCAGATATAGTTGTAACAACGCGTTCCCACATGTATATAAGAAAAGAAAAATGATAACTTTTTAAGCTTAAAGTTATGAGCTGTTAGTAAGTTTTAGTTTTTAAGTTGTGATTCAAAGTTATTGGGCTTGCTTATGACTTTGGGCGAGGGGGGGTTACAATAGTGGACCCCATTTCCATCATCGATATATGCTACTAACATATACCTTAGAATCATTAAATTTGCAAAACTGTAATTTTCTTTTCTATTTTTCTTTTAACAAAAGAAAGAATGTATAGAAGGTTGCAAGTACAGTGAAACATTATAAATCGCACGATGTCCATTTCATCTAGTCTTTTTTCTCTCCAACACACGATGTTCGTCCAACATAGGGTTTGGTCCCACCGAAATGCGTAATGTTTCCATCATTTGGTTTTCTTATATCAAAGGTAAATGAAATCTACAGCAAAGGGTGACCCCTAATTGCTACCATCATGGCATGTGATGTGGAAAAGATGGAAATGCCCATTCATAGATTACTAAACTAAGTGAAACGTACTGCGCAAACATATGGATGAAAAGTTTGATAGCGAATACAAAACTTCAACACTCACAGCTATTAATTGTAGAAGAATGACCTTTTTCAGTTTTTAGACCATTACTCACCATGTGGCTTATCACATCACAAGTCTATATATTCCTCCTAATTACTTGGAACTCAACGGAATTTAACAACATGACTCTCACTCTTGTAAAAGTTGTAAATTTAGCTTTAAGGTACAAAAATCTAGTGCATCTATTAACACAAGCTTAATAGAAAGTTTATTCGTTTATGTTATTAAGATAGAGAACTAAAAAGGTTCAAATAATAATGTTATTTATCTTTGGGAATCCTTGTGAAGACAATCATAATGCTAAATACACAACTCAAAAAACTGCTGCTTAGTTTGGGTATTTGCTATAAAGTTACTACAACTAAGAATTTACTTATGGTTTGTCCTTTATTTTAGTGAGAACTTTATATCCAGCCAATCTTGTTACCTCCAAGACCCAAGTCCCAACATCCACTTATACGAGATTTACAAAGGTTCGTTCGGATTGGGCCAGGTCTCAGGTCCATAACCTAAAATTTCTGATATAAGGTGCCTATACATGATTAGAAGGCTATCTCTATGAAGCCTTTGTTTGCATTGACCATCTCATAAGTAAACAAAAATTCTGCAAATTATAAATAAGTAATTAGGGAGCTAGTAGTTATTCAATAAAAAGAGATACACAATTTGTGAGAATATACTATAAAATAAAGATGAAAATCATAAATATAAAGAAAGTAAAAGTGCACAACCAAATAAAATGATTCTCCTGTGATTGTCAACACCAACAAATATGCCAAAAGGCATGTCATACTAAATGAACTTTGTATGTAGTATTAGAAACCGCAACATCTCCGTATTTTGTAAAAACAATGAGCATTAGCTCAAAAAATATGTTCTAGTCTATTATCACCCTCGAGTGTAAATCATCTTAAAATTTAGAATTTTCAATTTTTGCATTTAATGTAATTTATGATTTTTTCCTATAAAATTATTAACATCTTTCTTAAAAAAATAAAGTTGTTTGTGCCTTACATTTTTTTTCAACTCTATCACTCGCATAATTTGTCTAATAGATAACCTCATACTTTTAACAAGAGTACATTTTTCATCTTTCATTGTAATACTACAATAAGAAAGAAGAAAATGAACCTCTTAGGAAGAAAAATATCATTATTATGCTCCAGAATGAATTCAGTGACTGGCTGATTCTTAAAAAAGATTCATTAATTATCCTCAATAATATGTGCATGTGGGCCTTGCATTCACAAACTGTACAACCACGATTTCTTTGTTATTTTGAGTAATTTATCATTTTAGGTCTCGGCTTTCCTTCACGATGAAAGAGAAGTCTCGTCTTTTTTTCTCCATTCTTGTTCACCAACCTCCCTTTACGATTAAAAAGTCCATTCCTTTTAACATAGTTTTGATAAAAAGCAAAAGCCTCTTCTTCACTCAAAAAACATTGACCGAGAAATGGTTCATCTAAATCTACGCTTTTACTTTCATCCTCTTGTTCGATATTACCTCCTTCCTTCTCAATATTTATTCAGTTTTCCTCCATATGTATTTCATTTAAGTCAATCATATCTATTTTGTTCATGTACGAGAAACTAAATAGATTAATAATCATAAATCTAGTATCTAATTTCTAATATAATAGTTAATATAAAAAAGAAATTAATTGGTTAAATGATTAAATATTGAATAACATTACCTCTTATCGGTGATCGGTGGTGACGTCTAGAAACAATTAATAGAGAGGAAGCACTACGCAATTTTTAGTTTAACGATTATGTTATGTGATCTTATTATATTTTAAATCATTATTTCAAACGTAAACGAGGGAAAATTTAGAGGGATTTTAAATAAATTAAAATGGTCTAAGATATTGAAATATTTTGTGTATTAAGGCTGGACGTACTAAAAGGGAGGAAACATCAATTTTTTTATTTCGAGTTATTTAAGAAATTGATTTAGAAAATTAAAAAAAGATAAAATGAAAGAGTAAGAAAAAAATAGTCATCTAATGTGTCATTATGGTTAGGATTAGAATGTAATTAGTGGCTCTTATCTTACGTCCTTAGAGAATTAGTTAGCTTTTTTTTTTCTCTTTATATATTTATATAAAGTTATTAGTGTTATATTTTGAAGTTTACATTATATAAAATATGTAAAAATATAAGATTTTATCATATTCGAGTTAAAATACATTACTCGAATCTGTATAATTCGAATCTTATTTGGTGTGGTTTGCTGATAAATTGTAAACTTTAAAAGTCTAAATAACCTGAAATCTAAAAATTTTACTGAATAAAAATCCTTAATCTAGAGAGTGGAGAAGGGAATGGAGAGAGGTCAAATATAGAGAGGTGTCAACCACAATTCTTATCTTCCCACTAAGAACACTTTTGTATGTTATCTATTATTCGATCTCAATAAAATTACATCAAACCCTAAACATATACCTATGGAGAAAAGTTTAAATGAAAACAAATTCTTTTTGTAAAAATTGATGAATTAATCTTAATCGTCAATTTTCATCAAGATAACAAAACCCTAATATTTTTAAAATATTGAATATCTCAAAAGCGGTTAGTCAAAAAAATTATAAAAATTGCACTATTAAAATAAATGTTTTTTTCTCATTGATTAGACATCTCACATGGTATACTTTCGGCGATTTTTTTTTTCCATTTTTTGGTGAGTTTTTAAAACGACTATTACATGTGATAGTAGTGGGTATCACATGTGATAGTCACCGGTATCACATGTGACAGTCGTTTTCAAAACCCTCCAAAAAATGAAAAAAGAATTCGTTGAAAGTATATCATGTGACATGTCTAATCGAAGAAAAAAAACACTAATTTTTATGGTAAAATAATTATAATTAAACTAACCAATTTAAAATATTTTATCTTGAAAAAACGAAGAGTAGGATTTTACCAACATTGCATTTTCGAGTTTGTTTGTAATGGAATGGAAAAAAATCAACAGAAAAAATAATAAAAAATTATATCTAAATTTTTTTTATAGAAAGGAAAGAAAAAGAGAGAAGTGGATTATGATGAATTTTTCATCATAAATGTTTTTTTTTTCAATTTTGAGGTGACTATGAAAGAAAATAATTTATCTTACTATTTTCTTTCTATTTCTTTTACCTTTTCAAAAATACATGAAAACTATCTTATTTTATATATTTTTCATCATTTTTATCTCTTTTCTTTTCAATTTCATTATTTTCTATTTTAAAAAACTCAAGAATATGGCATAAATGAAATTATCTTACTCATCCTCCTTTCTTTAAAAAATAAAAATTAAAAAAAGTGTAATCGTTTGCAACTCCCCACTACATCCTTAACCGATTTCGCTCCAATTTGAATACACTAGTATATTTCGAGTTCTAACTTTTAACCGCCCTTTCACTCACTATGCAACTTCTTCTTCAATCAAATCACTCGAAAAAATGCCACCGAAATATTTGCTCTTCTGCAACACACTCATCGCCATTCTCATCTTCTTCACGCTTCCTAATCAGTCATCATCAGGTACCATCTTTTCAATTACAGCATTCACTCTAATTTATGCCTATTCATTTACTCTAAAATAGTTGATTCAAATTGAGATATATAATCGAAAATTGAATCAATTATAACTAGGTTTGATCTATAAAAGAAAAATTGTAGATGAAACACTGCACACGCACAACTACATACAGATAGTGGTGTTAGTATGAAATTAAACACGATCAGAGCATGACGCAACGCTGATTAAGAAATATGTAAGAACTCGTAGATTAGTTAGAACTATTTGGACCATAAATATGTCGAGAAGCGTAAGAACTTAAAATTACGTGTTCATTCACATCTAAATTATAAAATTAACATATAGTTCTTACGGTTCTCGACCATCATGTGAATCTGTTTTTAAACATAATGGATATATAGATTAAATAAAGTTATTTTATGTATATTGTCTAATTGATTGTAAATTTTGTTGCAGATGATAGTCAATCAGATTTGCCTCGTATAGGTTTTATTTGGAGCGATAATAAAAAGGAATATGCGGCAGGCGAAACTGCAGTTATTATCGTTAGGATATACAAAGATTTCAAGTCTGAACAGGACAAACGTTTGTTTAATCCAACTTTCACGGTGAATGGCACGCTGGGGGACAGTAGTCTTATTACTGGGCTTACGTTTGATTGGCAAAATTGGAAGATTACATTTATGCCAATCATGGTTGGGCGGTTTTATATTGAAATTGATGACAATCATTTTAACGTGCACAGCTCCTCTTTAGACTATCGCGTTTCACCAGGTTCTAGTTTTTAAAAAAATTATGTTCTCTCACAACGTTTTTAAATATTGTTAATGATACCAATGTTTTCATTTAAACTGTAGGTCCAATGTATGAACCTGGTGGTGTCGTGTCATGGATGGGTAAAGTGGATAATTTTATAGCAGGTTCAAAAGCGACAATCTTTATACTTCCTAAAGACGCATTTGGGAATACTATTACATCTAAAACTGAACCAAAAGATTACGAATATTATGTGGCATCTGCAAGAGATGTGAATGGCACCGTTGTAAAGATACTGGATGAGAGTTACAACGGATGGAATGAATTTGGTTACCTCTCCCTTGAATTAACTGTAAACACAGCAGGACATATCTCGGTTCACGTAACATATGAACACGTTCCTTTAATTGGATCTCCATTGCTTTTAACTGTTCACCCACGTACCATCGATATCGGCAATTGTTTGCCACAGTGGATCGCTGATACGAAATTCTTTCAGTTGTTTTCTAATATGGAAACTTTTATACACCAGCGAGATAATTTTGGGAACCTTGTGCCAGGAATGTATGATTTTGATTTTGAAGTTGCGGTAAAGGGCTCAAATTTGCCATTACCGATTAGTGACTTACAATATAAGGAAGTTTCACCGGGTATTCAGTCATTATCTTTTAAAGTAACTGAACCAGGGGACTTCATCCTGATCATTTCAGATAAGGACAAGAAGAATCGGATCTTGAATATGCCATATGAATTTAGCGTTTATATAGGTGCGTTTTATATAGGTTTTGGTCATTACTAAAATGTGTTGTTGTTTTTAAATTTGGTGATGGTTTTAATATGGTTGATACTGAATAGGTTATGTTGACGATTTCCAAAGTATGGTGAAGGGAGTTGGTTTAGATCACTCTGTTAAACCTGCTGGTCAATGGGATAATTTTATGATCTTGTTAAGGGATGCGTACCAATATCATGCTGACCTCGATAAAGATAAGCTTCAAATACATATTATAGTGCCGGCACATTGGCCAGCCCGCGAGATTCGTGTGTATCCAGAAATATACCCAAGGATTTCTGTTACTCCTCCAGGTATATGAATTCATATACTCTTTTAAATTCTAATTTATATCTAACTTATACATTAAAGATTAAACAGGTAGTATTGGGAGCTCTACTAGGAGTAGCGAATTTGATACCACTTATTTTTATGAAAAATCCGGGACATATGAAATTAGTGTATTCTGTGGTAACATTCAGTTGAATCGTGGCCAGCCATTTTTAAAGGTAGTAAGTGCAGGTATTTTGATACATCTCAGCATTATATGTAATTTTATCTATTGTATACTGAGTTTCTGATCCAGTAAACATTTAGTTTTATTTTGATTTTAATAATATACAATTTTATTTACTCGATGCAGTCGCTGTCGATTTATCAAAATCAACACTTGTAAAGTATGAACCAGAGGTCTCAGACATGGTTGCTAACTACTTTCTAGTGGAACTGGTGGATTCCCATTATAATCCAGTGCTGTACCAAGCAGGAAAGTTGAAGCTGGATATTGTTTCACTAAACCAATATACAAAATTCTATGATTTCAAGTTCGAAGATAATCATGATGGGACATACAAAGGGGGGTTTATAATGTGTAATACTGGAAGATTTGAGTTGAGTATTACGTTTGAGGGACAACGTGTCTTGCCATCTCCCTTTGCGGTGGATGTGTTAAAGGGTAAGTTAAAAATAGATGAAGATATTAAATAAAATTCCTACGTGTGAAATTCGTATGTTTTATGATTTTTATATTCTCTCCAGGTCATCTCGTACCTGAAGCCCACGAAGATGAGGTCAAGGTCTGGGAGGATCAGTCCATTGGTTTTAATGCTTTAGAAAATGATCACCTTGGTAGCGGTAATATTAAAATGGGTGAAATTTTTAAGGTATTAAATGTTTAAGGTTTATGTTTTTTTTTTTTTTTTTTTTTTTTTTTTTTTTTTTTTTTATAAAAAAAGAAAAGAAAATATAAGACTGTAACATGCCAAGTGTATTTATTATTTTTGTTTTCTGAAAACGTTTAACAACATACATTTGACGGTGAAAGTTTAAAAGATGTATGTGTGTAGCCTAGCGGGAAAATGGTTTTCAATAAATAATTATTTGTAGCTTTAACCTAATCAATATATATATATTTTCAAAAATATGTTATATTCTAATCTTTCTATCTGTTCTAATGAAAAGAGTTAAAATGTTAATTTTATTTATTTATTTATGTAATTACATTAAGATAACCAAAAATATTATGGACAAAGAAAAGTGTAATTTATTCCAAATGCAATGTTTGACATTGTTTGAAAGATCTTAATTTTCTTATAATATTGACAAGTAAAACTATATTATTGATGAAAACGACTTGAGCAATATTTTGTAACGATTACTAAAAATGAAAGTGTTAATTTTTTGTTAAATGTAAATGTTAGAATTACATGAACCACTATTAATATGGGAGACTTAGTGTGATATATCATATTGGCAGCCCCATCATGGTTCACTTTTGGTGTATGGACTTCTCTTCAGATATACACCGTATAAGGGATTTTTCGGTACTGATACATTTACGTACACAATAGTAGATGTGAAAGGCCGCAATGCTTCCGCTACTGTAACCATACATGTCCTCAGTATTCCTCCACAGTTTGTTTCTTCTCCAAGTCAGTTGCTAGCAACTGAAGATATGCTTAGTCCTAAATTTGGGTAAGATTTCAAATGTTCTAGAACTTTGGAAATGTTAGGTAATATTAATGCCACAGGATTCTTGTGGAACTTTTCCTCTGCTGGACATTTTGTGGTCATAGTTAGAGGCGCAATATATGGAGGGTTGGGTAATCGGTCAAACGGGTCAGGTCGAGTTGACCCATCAATATATTTTTGATCAAATGATTTAGGACATTATAAACTTTTGAGTACACTTCAGATGACTTTTAACCCATTTAACCCATCTGACTTGTTTCATTTATGCTATTTTCATCATGGGAAATTTGCACTAAAATGTATTCAACTTTACTATTTTTGTTGTTGTATGTATCGAGCTAAAAGGTTCTATTTCATGTATTAAACTTCCCAACTCGCTACTGTATGTACCCGGTGACCTTTAAATAGGGTAACTGGATTTTTGTATGACATGACACTGTGACAGCCATATATGAGGACATTCATCCGCCACATCATCGCAACATGTGCCACATCATCATTTTACATGTTATAGGAGGTAATCTACATACAATAGCAATTCCTGGGAAGTTTAAGACATACTTCATAGTTTTTTTTAGTTTGATACATACAATAGCGAAATTGGTAAAGTTGGATACATTATGGTGTAATTTGCCCTTTCTACATGTGACCAGTAATACAATACTTGTTTCTATGTAAATGAGTTGAAATGGCTTCCTCTAGTCTTAATACACTACTAATCTATTTTGACAGTGGTTTTCCTGGCTTCGAGCTCACATATTCAGATGCCCTAGAGAACATCTCTGTTATGATAACTGCTCAGCTTGGGTCTGTATTTCTTTCTCCTCATCTGATGCAACTTTGGGATCCCATGTGGAATGAGCTTTCGGTTAGTAAAGTGGAAAGGAGGGCCGGATCCTTGAATTTAACTGGTCGATTGGAAATTATCAACTTTGCCCTTCAGTTACTTAAATACATTGGGTACCAAACATCAACTAATAGTTTCTCTGTATTTATGATATTAAACTATATGATGCTGATGTTTCGGTTATTTACTCAAGTAATAAGTATTTTGTATATGTGAATATTGTTTATAAAGCAGAGAGGAGAAATTCAGTGGCAAGGACACTATTATGGTCTCCATCAGTAGTATAAACGGAAAAAGGGATTTGAATATTCCAATATACGTCGAACCAATCAACGATCCTCCGTATATTAATGTGCCTAAGTTCATTATCTTGGATAATGAGAAAAAAGACGAAGGCTTCCTGATCTTTGATAAACAACGAGACAAGTTTAGTGTCTTCATTGGGGATCCAGATCTTCGTCACTATACAGGTACATTAGAGTTTACATATGATCGGAAATTGCAGTTAATAATAGGGATGACTATTTATCTAATCAATGCGACTTGAAGTTGCAGGCAATGAGACTGACTTTCGGGTCATGTTTTCTGTGGAAGTTACTTCTGGATATTTCTCAGCTAAACTGCCAGCTGCGCTTATTAGCACAACTGAATTGAAGACGAAGAATAGCAAGCAGTGGCAACCCCTTCAAACATTTGTTGCGATCTCAAGGCATTTTACTGTCAATGCAAAAGGCATCAGATTCCAAGGAACAATGCATGAATGCAATAGCCTTCTCCAGCAACTGGTTTATTTTGTGAGTGTTATATTATTAATATCACTACTACTTATTTATATCCAATGTATGAACTCTGAAGATAAAATTTCTTTACTTTGACACACATATACATGCTGACTACTTAAATATCTGCAAGTACAGGGTGACAAACATGATGGAGCCCTAAGAGTGAGTGTTAACGATATGGGGTTGTATGGGTGTTATCCAGATTGTTCAGAGATGGAGTCAGTGGCTCTTATGACTGAGGGAACAGTAAATTTAATAACAAGGACGCCCATGAATTCATTGGTAGCTCATTGTGAGTTGATTCAGATTACTTTATCTATGTCTACGCAATTAAGTTTCTTTTTCTTTTTTAATTTGCCATGTTTGAATAACGAGTGTATGTCATTTGTATTTGCTATGTGTTTTACATACTCACATAACACAATTTCTATCTTTATGGAATACTTAATTTTCTGAAATCTCTCTGAACTCTTTTTTCTAGAAGTCTAGTTTACTATCCATTCTATAAGAGTTGGCAGTTTTGGCCCTTTTTCTTAAAAATGGGTCGATATTGGTTACATATTACCTCTAATAGGTAGAAACTTGCTCATGCTGTATTTTTAGGCTTAAAACCTCCAAAACCGTTTGATTTTTAGAAAGTGGATAGTTATCTTAATGATATATTTTTGTGACTACAATTAATATGTTGTTATGAGTGAAATTAAACTGAGAACAAAAAAAGTTATTGGCCTCTTGTTGGTTAACCCATCCGACCCATATCATCATTGGAAAAGTAATTATCATCTTTAATGAAGTTCAACTAACCATTGTTACATTACATGATGTACAGCTCTTGGATCGGTGATCGTACTCGAATCCATTATACTGTCTTTGTTGACTGTGATTCTGATGTTTTTCATGTGTAAATGTGTAATTGTCCTTCTACGTAAAAAGAAGAAACGTCAAGTCCAATCTCAAAATCTTCAACATGATGAAGATATGGTAGTTCTTCAACTTCTGTGCATACCCCATCATTATTCTTGTTATCCCTTTCTAGTTCTTCTAATGGTTAATTTCCTGATTTTTGTAAACTTACGTGCAGTCTAGCACCAACTCATCTGAAAATATGATGCAACTTACCGAGAATAGTGTTATCCCCTTAGCACAAAGTGGACAGCCTTCCAACTTATCGAAGCTGTAAGTATACATTTATAATGAAATATACCATTTTTAACAATCACCAAGGTGGCCTAGTGATATCGTCACAAGAGGTCTCAGGTTCAAACCTCACTAGCTGTACATTTTGGGGTGGCCAAGAAAAGGGTTGGAAACGGTCACCGAGATACGTGTTAGACCGCGAACATCTGAGTAAAAGATACTCGCCCTCCCCAAGTAACCTCAACATGAAAAACCTCATCCATTTTAATCAAATATATCATTTTTGGCATTTAACATGTTCAACTCTTTTTATGATATTTGCATGTGTATCAAAACAAGATTTTAGACGAAGAAAGATCAACACATGTTCTAGAGCTATTGATTACTTCAAGCACAACTTTACACTGTAGTACTGCACTACAAGAAAAACCTATGAAAAAGGTAAATTAACACACACATATGTCTCTACTTAAGACAAGTGATCCAAAGGGTTCATTAACACCGCAGTATTTTATGTACCAAGTCAAATAAGAAATCACAACGATTTCTTTAGCAACTTATTAATGTAAAAAACTACTTATTTTGCCCTTGTCATCATTTGAATTATGTAGGGTTGAAGAAACTGATGTAGCTGACGTTGCAACAACTATTCGGTAGTCTCTTGGTTTAACCATAACAACCATATGGTCAAACCGTCAAACGGGTAAGGTTCTGTTAATTTGTGGCGTTTTGCTTGTCCCACGACATTACTAACATTATAATTAAATGTGGTTTTTCTTTATACATCTAAGAAATAAGTCATTTTAAATGTGGCTTTTTACTAGTCCCAGTGTATCCCACTCAAATGTTACCTATTATTGTATATACTTGCCTTAGTAGTTCTAATTTATAAATTATGCCGATAATAAAATTATGAAGGCATATAAGATTCGAGCCACACCTTGCATTATTATCACATCTTCTAAGAAAGGCACCTCTTGAACCCACCTTTATTTATATAATTTTGAACTCCCAACTAGTTGCAAGTCAAGTCGATGTCACCCTCAATGAACTTAACCGGTACTTCCACTTGAGCACCAGTGAAGCCCGTTTTCTCATATATGCTTATATAGCAAGTGATATCATCTTCGGACAACCATGAAGACAGGTTAAATTTTTCAGCTTTCTTGAAACAGCAAATAGACAACAAACCAAAGTATACTTCTTTCCCACAACAATCCGAACACTTCAAGTTAAATTTTGGTATAAATATATATAAGTTTAAAACAAATCCAATAGCTATGTTTAGAATAACATAAAAGAATTTGTATAAGATACCAGATCCAAAGAAGCAAGCTTTTGCAGCCCAACAATTAAGGCATTATCATTTATCTCTAATATTAAACTCATATATGTCATACAAATTGTTAAACAAAACCAATGAATATGTCCAAAAGATAAATCCTTTGTTTTGTATAAAAAAGGAAAAAGTCATTGGGCAAAGAATTAATTTTTATTGACCTATTTTAATTTCGTATAAAAATATTGTTAGCTTGTTATTCTTTTTTTTTTTTAAGCAAAAACATATATATATCTATCTATTATAAGAAATGACTCAGTTTTACTGTAACTCACTCTTTAGATGACAAGTGTACTTTTTATATTGAGCCTAAAAAACTGTGTTAGGCTTGTTTACAACAAACAAAATGAGAGATATATCAAATGTTCTCTGTAAATGTAGTGGTAGACTGGTAGGGGTGTAAGGTGTTATAGGTTAATTTGAGCCTCCCGAGTTCGAGCCCTTGGAATAACAATTTTTTTTTTAATATCTTTTCCACTTTTTTTTCATCTTCTTTTTTATCCTCTTTTTACTTTCCTTTTCTTTATCTCCTTTTCCCTTTCATTGTTTTTTTTTTCTTTTCTCATCTTTTCACTCCTAAAACTTTCAAATTCTATTTCTTTTTTTATGTTTCCTACAACATAATGACATATTATTTTGCAATTAGAAATTTTGATATGATCCTCGTAACTTATCATGCTACTGTTTTGACACATTTATATTTTCGTTTGCACTTTCTATATTTTTAGCGAACACTCTCACTTTCTAAATATATACTTCCTTTTGAATTCTCAACAAAAAAAAAAAAAAAAAAAAAAAAAAAAAACATCTTATATATACACTTGAATTACTCAACTCTTTCAATATGTTTACATCTTCTTATGGATTTTTTTAGCAATCACTTTCACATTCTACAATCTATATCTCTCTTTGAATTTCCAATCAATATATTGATAAATAGTTATGTGCACTTCAATTACTTAATTTTTTTTGACACGTGTACAACTTTGTTTAAATCTATATCTCTCTTTGAATATCCATTAAGTCTTTTTTTTTCTTTTAAAGAAGAAAGCAGCAAAAAAAAAGAACCCCACATTATTTTCTTCAAATGCTTAGTTGATATTACTATTACTTATAGGTTGCAATGGGGAAGAAATAGATTCATAGTGTTGTTAGTTTGTTTAGATATCCTTGATTTGTGCTAACAATTAGAGGCATTTTTTGTTCAAATCGTCTAAAACAAATTTATAATTAATATTAAAATTAGTTAAACATTTTCATTTGTAAAAGAAACGTTCCATTTAAATCAAGCACCAACTTTAAATATATATACATATAACATTGTAAACAATCAACATTAACCTTATAAATGTGAGTCTTGCATCGCACGATAGTTTTAAGCTGGCTATATTTCATTTCATTTTACTATATTAGAGAAGTTATTGTTCTTTAAGTAGTAGCTATATTCTAATTCTTTTTTATCATCTAGGCTTGTCTTGAAAGTTAAGATCATTTACAGATAAATTTTCTTTAAGTATATTGGTGAATAAATAAATTTCATTGCTTGAAACAATGGAACATATTTCAAAATTTCATTTATTACTTTCCATCCAAAGATTCTCATCATCTGTATATTATTATTATTATTATTATTATTATTATTATTATTATTATTATTTATGATAATGTAGATGTCCTATTTGTTTCAATTCTTAAATTATAAATGGTAACTCTACACGGTAACTCTACGTGAGCCGTGCGTTTGCACGGCCAGAACATTACTAGTATCTATATAGGAAATCTCAGTTACGTTACATGATTTGATTGCAACACAACCCATTAACATACTACCACATACACCTCCTACTATTCTTTATTTACATAATACATTTCATTATGTTGCCTGAACTGCTATATATATATATATAATAATAATAATAATAATATAAAACAATTCCAGTATTGCTCTATATACCATCCCAAATGACCCGAAACTGCAACTGCCTATCCACTCTTCCTACTCGGCCTTTATCGATTACTTAAATATAATTCTCGAATTATATAGTCATTGAAGCCAACAATTTACCCGTTTTCCAAATCTTTGAAATCCACTCAAAAACTTCATCTTTTTATCTTACTTTTCTACTATATGAAAAAGCTTATACAAAGTAGTAGAGACTCAAGTTATAAAATCTTGAGATTATTCACCGGCTTCCTCATTCATATGGTCACCGAGTAGGGATGAGCGTGGTACGGAACTGGTACCGAACCAGTTGGTATTGTTTTTCTTTTTGACTCTCATGTGAGTACCGAATAATGTACCAATTGAAGTGGGATGATATGGGTATGATCCAGTACCGGTACGGTAAAAGTGGTACCATACCCGGTTTGATACCAAAAATATAATAAAAAGGAATAATTAATGTGTATATGAATAAACCTTGTGTACATATCATATATTCGATATAAAAAAAACGCAATAAATATCAATGTATCTCAAATAAATAAAAAATAATTTTTTTAACATAGAAGGACAATGACTAAGAAAAATGTCTATATACAAAAATTATTGTTTTGTACCATGTTACATGATTTTGTAATGACTCAAAGTCACGAATCTTAGCTATATGTTAATAAGCAATACTTTGGAATTCGATGTAACTAAGATGCTAAAACGTGAATTTTTGTGTCAAAAAACACTAGCTAGATTTCTATAAAATTCTAATTGTATTCATACGTGGTAATCAACTCTAATTTTGTTTAGTTGCCGAAAAATATCATTTTGTGTTCATATACACATAATATGATCACGGAAATAATGTTTTAGTCACCACTGTTTTTTCCTCATAAATCTTATAAAATATAGAAAGAACCAAATGACAAATAACAAATGATAACATATATATTTCGGATATGGTACCAAAGCGGAAAAGTGAGAAAATACCGGTACCGTACCGGAAGTACCGATTCTCTTTTTTATCCGAAAGTAAGTACCAAGTACTGGACGTTTGAAGTGGTATTGTACGAGTACGGGTACAATACCGATACAATATTGAAAATTCGGTACTAATGCTCGTCCCTGTCCCCGAGTATGTAGCTTTCCCCTTCAGCTGCGTGAAATTAAATAAGTGGAGCAAGATTCATACACCCCTTATTAATGGGGATGTATAAATCTCAATTTTAAGGTATCACATCACACTACCCCGTAAAATCATTATTATTTACGTTGTGACGTACTTATCTTGAAATATAATCTTTTATATTTAAGGTATAACTTATTTGATTTTTCTCTTATATCTTTTAAAATATAATATTTTATAAAATTTCAAATATCCCGTTGTGACGTACGCATTTTTATTTACGTTTTGATATAAATTTTATTCAAACTGAGTCGGATAAAAATAATGTATTTTTTCTTTAAAAATTTCAAGTTTTTGGTTTTGTTCGTTTTTTAACCTTTTTTTTCGTTTTTCTTCGTGTTTTTTATGTTTTTTTTTTCCGTTTTATTTACGTTTTTCTTCCTTTTATTTTATGTTTTCTTTACGTTTTTCATGGTTTTTTATGTTTTTTTCACTTTTTTCGTTTTTCTTCGTGTTTTTTATGTTGTTTTTTTCCATTTTATTTACGTTTTTCTTCCTTTTATTTTATGTTTTCTTTACGTTTTTCATGGTTTTTTTTATGTTTTTTTTCACTTTTTTTGTTTTTCTTCATTTTTTTACGTTATTCTTTATTTTTTTCGTTTTTCTTCGTTTTTAACTGTTTTCTTCGTTTTAAAAAAAATAAAGAAAAACGAAAAAAAACGTATATGAAACGAAGAAAAACAGAAAAAACGTTAAAATAACAAAGAAAAACGAAAAAACATAAATAAACATAAAAAAATAAGGAAAATGTAAAAAAAGAAAGAAAAAGTAAAAAAAGAAAGAAAAAGTAAAAAAAAGGACAAAAACGTACAAAAATCAAATATAGAATATGATACAAGTACTTACAAAGTACACAGCTGAAATTAAGATAGCCGTTAAAAGTGAAGGGAGTGGGAGGAGGTGGCACAAAGTGATCATGGATCACTTTGATGTGATCACTCCGCTCTTCAATTTGGTTCTCAACTTGGTTGGTTCAACTTGGTTACAACCACTTTGAGTGATAACTAGCTTTTTTAATTTTGTGTGTATATAACTAATTTATAAAGGTAAAAATTGTTTAATATGGGTCCAATTTTTAGTATGAAAATAATGCGATGAATACATTTAAAAATAAGTATTAATGTGATTTTAGTGTAAAAATAATATAGCACCAATGTGGCAACCTTTTTAAGTGATCATTTTACTCTAATAATCAACAGAAGTGCCAGATCCAAAAGTAGCAAGCTGCTGGCAGGAAAAGTTTAACCAATAAAACAGCGGCCATATTTCTAGACTTTCTGAAGATAAGCAGTGAAAAAGGACTCTATTTTGGGTATTTAGGTTAGTTTACTAATGGGCCTAAAACATGGCCCACTACATTTGACTTTTTTCCACCTTTAAAACAAGGCTTAAGTGGCTAAAAGTGTGCTGTTTTGCCACAGCTAACTATTTTGCCATATTACACCTTAATTCAGTGTAAAAAAGCATATTCTTGAAATATGTTTATACTATATTTTGATTTGATGAAATCCAAATTGTGTGTTAAAAGTTTTTACACTAACTTACTGATTTTCAGGTATATAATGATTTACTTCAATTGTATCACTTTATTATAAAACGAGAACAGATAATTTGAACTAGTGGGTTTTATTTTCATTCTTCATTTAGTTGTAACTTTGTTTTAGCTGATTCGTAGTTTATGTCATAAATTTAAAATTTAATATCTTTATTGCATTTGTAAACTATGTATATTCTTTGATCTATAGAACTCATATTATGTATAAATACTTAAACGGCTGGCGTTTATATGTGAACTGAAAATAATCTGAATATGATTTTATGGTATAATTCAATTTTGCTACTCCGACATTAGTCACTGTCCTTGTGAATAGTTTTTCCTCTCCAGCTCTTAAATTAACAACAATGGAAGGATAATTCAGCTCTGCTTCCTCTATAGATTCTAAGCACATAACTTTTTTCTGAATGATGAGTCCAACTTGTTTGCTTGTATATCCTAAACCACACAAATAAGGTATGTAGTCGTTAGGTTTAATGTCAAAAATCAGTCCTGGATCACTGTCTTCGATGGGTTAACATGTCCAGAGCATGTAGCAAAGATATTTGCAGGGACCTCTCTTTCATCCTCAATGGGTTGTCCATTCAAGTTTAGCGGATCTGCGGTGGTCATGATTGCAGACTTAATAGCTGCAGGGGACCAATCAAGATGTTCGTTTTTCAGCAATGCTGTTATGCCTGCAAGATGAGGACATGACACTGAGGTACCAGAAACTATGTTAAGCTGCGATTGTTCTGGTTATGTTTTCGATGGACATTGACCAAGCTGCAATAATGCTAACTCCAGGGCCAATGATGTCGGGCTTAACAATTCCTGGGCTTGCCCTGCTAGGTCCTCTTGATTAGAAATAACTCACTTCGAGAGCTGTATCTACGCCAATCGTAGTTCCCTGAAATAAGATGGTAGCAACATGTTTTGAGCTTGCATTGATATACTTCTTGATTGAAATACCATCCCTGTGACCCAATGTGTGATGCAGGAATAACATGAGCTTCTGCAAATGTCTAGCCCCTTCTATCTCTCTATTTGTAACAATCATTGCAGCCCCTCCAGCATCTTTTACTGTCTTTCCTTTCTCAATTCTTGATATACCACCTGTATCACACAATACTATTTATCCTTTGACATCGATATGTTTTAAGGATCCTTCTGCACACCATGCTGCTTCTTGACCACCGTTCAAGCCCGGGTAAACAAGATGCAAAAATTCTTGAGAAAAATCTTTGGGTCGAAATAAAGATTCACCATCAAGTAAGACCTTTTACAAGATAAACGTTAGCTCTTATGTCTCTATCAACCGTACTAGCGCCAACTGTAAGAATTAATGGGGCTTCATTTGACAATGTTTAATTGACTGGTCCCGAATTACCAGCTGAACAACTTACGAAGATTCCTCTTTGAATAGCACTAAATGCACCAATTGCTATACCATCCTTTTAAAATAGAGCTGAACCTCTGTCTTATTATCATCCTGTGAGAGGTAAACTTCATATGACAACGTTTGGCCCAATTTAGTGAACTCAAGCACCTGTGGACCAACACCTAAATATACACCAGGTGGCATAGAATATGCTTTTATGGTGTAATTCGATTTAGCTACTCCAACATCAGTCACTGTCCGTGTGAAGGCTTTCTGTTGACGAGTTCTTCAAGTAACAGCAATAGAAGGATAGTTTGGCCGAAAACCCAATAAACACATATTTATATGCATGAATCATGCTTGGTTTCACATCTGAGCCGGTGCTGCTTTCCATCAGAAAGGAATTGTACCAACTTTGACGGTCTTCTGGTGTAGAAAACTCTATACCACTGGGAGACTTTAAGTTGACAATTTAGTTTCCGCATGGTTTTCATTTGCAGAGTGATGCTAAATATGTTGGTTAAAGTAAGAACCAACGTAAAACAAACTTCTAGTAAGAGGTTATATCTCTTTCTCTCCATGGTAATGGAAGAAATGGTGCTAATATATCCTGAGATATTTGAAGAACCTATATATAGTGCATGGAGAGAGAGAGAAAGTCATTGTATGTATTCATGATATTAATTTTATCCTTCTTTTTGGATTTTAGGAAAAATTTGTCCTGATTTTATTTTCTTTCTAAATAGGAACCGGTTACTTCTATGCACAGCATTGTTTGAATTGCTTAAATTGCTATCTATCACCTTGAGCGGAATCTTTTTTGGAATTTCTATGTCGGAATTTTAATCACGACTGTATACATATATTTGTCAATTGACATATGAGCAGAATTAGTAGTTTTGAGGGTCACTAAGATTTATGGGAGGGCCCTTCTATAATATTGTAAGAATATTGGAATAGCCCGTTCTCTTAAATTAGTCTTTTGCTGCAACTATACCTAGCTTAGCCTCCTTCGATAATAAGATTTGGATCAATGCATAACAGTTTTTATTAATGATGAACAACCATGTTGAGGAAACAAGGAAGATAGCGAATGGAAATGAAGAAAGACTAGCAGCGAGTATGATGTTTGTGGGAACACTTTGGTTCTTCCTCTAGCTCAGACAAACTTGACAGAGTATGGAGTTCGAACTGTGTATTTACCATAACCCCATGTAAAAGATCCTTCTGCATATTGATTTTTCACCGTAGTCGTATTATCCCGTACCAGGAAAACTTCATATGACAACATTTGGCCCAATTTAGTGAACTCGAGCACCTGTGGAGCAACACCTAAATTTACACCAGGTGGTATAGAGTACGCTTTTATGGTGTAATTCGATATAGCTACTCCAACGTTAGTCACTGTCCTTGTGAAGGTTTTTTGTTCACTAGCTCTTAAAGTAACAGCAATGGAAGGATAGTTCAATTGTGCTTCCTCTATTGATTCTAAGCACCTAACTTTTTTCTGAATGATGAGTCCAACTTGTTTGCTTGTATATCCTAAACCACACAAGTAAGGTATGTAGTCATCAGGTTTAATGTCAAATATGAGTCCTGGGTCTGTCGCTTTTAACGGGTTGACATGTCCAGAACCCATGGCAAAGATATATGTTGGGACCTCTCGCTCGTCCTCGATGGGTTGGCCACTCAAGCTGACTATATCTGCGGTGGTCATGATTGCAGACTTAATGGCTGCTGGAGACCAATCAGGATGTTCACTTTTTAGTAATGCTGATATGCCTGCAAGATGAGGGCAGGACATTGAAGTGCCAGAAATCATGTTAAATGTTGCTTTTGTTCTTGTTATGTTATCAACAGAAACTGGCCAAGCTGCAAGAATGTTAACTCCAGGGCCAATGATGTCGGGCTTAACAATTCCCGGGCTTGCCCTGCTCGGTCCTCTAGATGAGAAATAAGTCACCTCCGGTGCTGTTTTTACGCCAATTACAGTTCCTCGAAATAAAATTGTAGCAACAGGATTTGAGCTTGAACTGATATATCTTTTTATTGAAACACCGTCTTTATGACCAACGTGTGATGCAGGAAGAACATTAGCTTCTGCCAATGTACTATCCCCTTCTATTTCACGGTTTGTGAGAATCATGGCAGCCCCTCCAGCATCTTTTACAGTTTGGCCTTTGTTAATTCTTGAAATGGCACCACCCATATCACACAGTACTATTTTTCCTTTGACATCGATATGGTTTAAGGATCCTTTTGCACACCATGCTGCTTCTTGACCACCGTTCAAGCCCGGGTAAACAAGAGGCAAAAAGTCCTGAGAAAAATCTTTTGGTTGATATGCAGATTCACCATCAAGGAAGACCTTGTTTCCAAGATAAACGGTTGCTCTGATGTCTCTATCCACGGTACTAGCTCCAACTGTAAGAATCCAAGGAGCTTCATTTGACAATGTTGAATTGAATGGTCCAGAATTACCTGCTGAACAACTCACAAAAATTCCTCTTTGAATAGCACTAAATGCACCAACCGCGATACCATCCTCATAAAACGGAACCGATGCTCCACCTAGTGAGAGTGACAGTACGTCTACTCCGTCTTCAATAGCTGCATCCATGGCAGCTAAGATAGCACTATCCGAACACCCAATATCACTGCATACCTTATACATAGCCAAGTGGGCATGTGGGGCCATCCCAGCAGCAGTACCTTTGGCGTTTCCAAATACATTGGCACCATCGACAAAATTCCCACCGGCAGTACCAGCCGTGTGGGTCCCATGTCCCCCTGCATCAAGTGGTGAACCAGAAGTGCTACGAGTAAAATCTCTGGCACCAATCAGTTTATTGTTACATCCTGCAACTTCACATTTGCCTTTCCATTTTGCGGGTGGAGAAGGGACTCCTGCATCATCAAAAGACGGATGTCCGACTGTAATCCCAGTGTCTAGGACCCCAATTATGATTCCCCTTCCGTAGTTTGATCCTCTCCATATTCCTAAATTCTGGTGCAACCCCAAGAAATTAGGTGTATGTGTTGTATGTAACTGGTACACCCTTTCAGGTCTTGCAGATACAAATCCCTCCATGCTTTCCATTGCTTTTACTTGATCTGCGGATAGTTCGGCTGCAAACCCAGTAAACACGTTATGGTATGCATGAACCATGCTCGGTTTCACATTTGAGCCGGTGCTGCTTGCCATCAAAAAGGAATCGTACCAACTTTGACGGTCATCTGGTGTAGCAAAGTCTATACCATCAGGAGAGTTTAAGTTGACAATGTAGGTTTCCAAATTGGTAGCATTTGCCGAAGTGATGCAAAATATGTTGATGAAAGTAAGAACCAAAATTAAAGAAATTCCTAGTAAAAGGTTAGATCTTTTCGCCTCCATTATTAATGAAGAGTTTGAGCATATATTTACTGAGATGTTTGAAGTTTCTATATATAGTACATGGAGATAGCATCATTTTATGAATATAATTCATGATATTTGATCCTTCTTTTTGGATTTGAGGAAAGGGTTGAGCTGATTTGATTTTCTTAATGGTTACTTCCAAGGAGCATTGTTTGAAATTCTAACAATATTGCTATCGTCATGAGTTGTTTGAATTTTTATCGTCATGAGTTTGTTTGAATTTTTATTTCTGAATTTATATTCACAACTTTATACTTAAATTTGTCCCTTGACATATGAGCAGAAGGTGCCATCACTTGGCACCTATTTTTGTGCTTTTGTTTGAGGTCATCTACCAATGTTAAAATATATAGCTTTTATTAGTTTGTTCTTGCTGCTTGATCTATTAGAGAGAGTGTGATTAAACTGTAGGATCAAAGTTTTTAGCATCTTTTTACATTTCATGGAAATGACAGTTAAAGAAGATATAGACTTAAAATGGGTTTGTATCAAATTTACCCAGTGTTAAAGGAACTTAACTTGGACTATCATACAACCATAATACACACAAACAAGATGCAATGATACAAGAACAGTCAAACAAAGAACAGAACCCCAAGATCCCTTTTAAATGTGAAGGGGGAAAACCAATGTGCTAAAAAATCTACTGTCACCAAATCAAAGGGTAATTTAAAACAACAGTTAAATGTGTTTTAACGTACGTACTAATTAATAGGCTTAAAACATAACCAATAAATTTGAACTCTTTTTTTTTTTTTTTTGCGTGCCCAAAACTTACACTAAGCATCAAAAAGCATACCATTGCTATCACATGTTAATGCCCAAAAACTCGATGCAATAAGAATCTTGATATTGCCCTGCGTATCATGGTTTTGATTTGTTTATAGCACTATCCTTTCTTCTCATGAAATGACAATGATTTTCAATTTGTATGTACATTATCATCTCATGATGCAATATTGATATTGATTCAATACGGGCAAATAAAATGCCATAACATTGTCCCGATTGTAAACCGTCTATGGCTTAGGATAAATCTATTTTTTTAGAACGAAAATTTCTACAATATATCCCCATATATATGTACAATCCTGTCAATCTACACAATTATATACATATTGTCTCCACCAAGACTCAAACCCACAACCTTTTGATTGATAGCTTCCCACATACCATTAGGCAACGGCTCTTTGGTAATAACTTTTTGTATTTATTATTATTATCATTATTATCATGTTTACAGTAATTGGATGTTATATAGGCTAGTGGTGGAGGTTTTGGCCATCTTTCAAAAGAGATCCAACTTCAATCTCCACTACCCCCAATTTTCAGTTGTTTCTGGAGAAAGACTTTGCAAGAAAATAGTTGAGAGTGTTAGGTCAGTCCGGAGCATATCTAGATGGGAGGACTTAGCGGACCATTGGGTTAGTCTACACTCTGGAGCATATGGTCAACTTTGTTTTTCACATATTGTTCTCGGGGCATGGCATGTAGGCTGTTCAGCCTTTTCAGTTATCTAAGGTCTTTTGCCAGAAGACAGTAATTGTATGTTCATCTTAGATCATTGTTTCCACCACGGAGAACTGGAGAAGTTAACAGGTGTGGTTTTCGGCACTTGATAACTCTCAATCAAGATTAACTGTGGTACTTTTGAATGATAAGATCACAAAAGAAGTTAAAACAAGTATTATTAAATAAGGACAACAATTTTTTGTCAATGAAAACAGACCAAATAGTGAAGAAAATTCAACGAAAACTAGAAAAAAAATGTTGAAAGAACACTTTAATTGGTTTTTCCCCTCACACAAACTTGATAGAAAATGGGGTTCTGACTGAGTATTTACCGGAGCTCCATGTCATAGACCCTTCCGCGTATGGACTTCTCACCTCATACTTATCATTCAGTGAGAATGTCATTTCATAGTCGACTTTTGGTTCAATTCTGTGAATTTAAACTCTGCCGGACCACCACCTAATATCATACCCCGTGGTACAGAAACATCTTTTAAGGTGCAAGTTGAATTGGCACACCAACATTAGTTACTGTCCTTGAGAAGGCTTTTTCATCGCCAGATCCTAAAGTTATAGCAAAAGGATAGTTAAGTTGTGCTTCAGAAATTACTTGTGAGCACGTAACACTTTTCTGCATAGTAAGTCCAACTTGCTTGTATATCCTAGACCACACAAATAAGGTATATAGTTGTCAGGTTGGATGTCAAAAATCAGTCCTGGGTCACTAGCTTTTGACGGGTTGACATGTCCAGAGCCAATAGCAAAAATATCAGCAGGGAGCTCTCTTTCATCCTTGATGGGTTGTCCATTCAAGCTTAGCTGATCTGCGGTGGTCATGATCGCAGACTTAATGGCTGCAGGAGACCAATCAGGATGTTCGTTTTTCAACAGTGCTAATATGCCTGCCTGCAAGATGAGGACATGACATTGGAGTACCAGAAATCACGTTAAATGTTGCTTTTGTTAGTGTTGAGTTTTCAAAGATACAGCGAAGCTGCAATAATGCTAACTCCAGGACCAATAATGTCAGGTTTAACAATTCCAGGACATGCCCTGATAGGTCCTCTAAATGAGAACGAAGTCACCTCAGGAGCTGATTTTACGCCTATTACAGTTCCTCTAAAAATGACAATAGTGTCAGCGGATGAGCTTGAATTGATGTATTTCTTGATTGCTAATCCATCTCTATAACCAACGTGTGACACTGCAAGAACATGAGGGTCGGCTACTGTAGTCGCCTCGTCTGCCATTAGGTTTGTGAGAATCATCACAACTCCTCCATCATCTCTTACCGTTGTGCCTTTATCAATTCTTCCAACTTGACCACTTCTATCACATAATACTACTTTTCCTTTTATATCAATACCTTTTAGTGATCCTTTTGCACACCATGCTGCTTGTTGATCACCAGTCAAGCCTGGGTAAACAAGAGGTAAAAAGTATGGTCGAAAACCTTTTTGTTGAAAACCTTAAGTTAGTTACAGCATTAATAGGAACCTTGGATATCATATCATACAACCAAGAGCCACACAAACAACACGTAATGATGATAATAAAGTAGCACGTACCAGGACTGGCAAACAAGTTAAATGATAGAACACCATGATCTATTTCAATGTGAAAGGGAAAAATCTCAAATATCCACTATCATGAAATCCGCATCAAAATGTGTTTAAAGTACATAGTACCAGTATGATTATTGAAAGAATTACGTGCATAGAAATTATATTAAATCATTTAATCACTTTATATTAAATCATTTAATTCAGTGATTAAGGCACTAATGGTTCACGTTAATACATCACCAAAGGAAATTATATTTACTATAGTGATAATAAATACGAGGATAATTAATTATGAATTAATTGTAATGAGATAATTATATTTAGTGGCTAAACTTAATTAGATTAATTAGTGGTTAAGTTATAAGTTGGTTATAACTTAATATCAACTAAATATAAGTTTGGGGATTTAAAGTGTAAATCTAATAAAACTTGGAGTACAAGTTTAGGTGATTTGTACATAGGACATCTAGTGTACTATATTAGAGTAATCAACACACAACCACCAAAACCATTCTCCCTCCTCCTTTGTGCATGGCCGAATCCCAAGAAACCCCAAAACCGAATTCGGTTTTGTGGTATTAGACACAAAGTCGGTATTAGACACAAAGTCATTTGTGTCTTGTTCTCAATCTTTGAGTACTCGGTTCATGCATTTAGTCGTCAACTAGTTAACGAAGAAAAACACATACAAAGGTTTAAACGGCTAGAGGTTATTAGAAAGGTGATTAGCATTGGTATGAACGCTTCAACAACCTCCTAACAAGAAAAGAATCGAGATTGAAGTTAGTTTATGCCGAGCAATTCGATGTAAGTCTTCTCATCTTCTCTATTAATGTTAGATTGATTTAAATACAATTACTTGAACTCGTGGCAAAGAATTTTCCATTTTGATTAATATTCCACAATAAATGTTTTTCATTTTAATTAAAAGTAACCGTTAAGCCCATGTAACCAATTCTTTTTGACCTTTTTAGGGAGCCCAAAAAAACCACATTAAGTGGCTAAAGGTGTACCATTCATATCACAAGTCAGACATGTATAATTCAAAAATTGGTGATATAAGAATCTTTGTATTTCCCTACATATGATGGATTTTAGTTGTCAATACTTTATAGCACTATCTATCCTTTCTTCTCTCAAAATGACAACTATTTGCTCATTGCTATGTAATAGAGAAAATAGATAATTTCAATAAAATCCCATAACTTTGCCACTGTTGAAATCGTTTTTGGCTTAGGAAATATTATGTTTATTTTCTGTTCATAATGTTTCCTGTCACTGGATGCATTTTCTAGTAGATCGAGTGTTTAGACTGGAGAAGTGAAGATGTATGGTTTTTGGTACTTGAAAACTGTCAATAAAGATTAAATGTAGTACTTATTTAGAATCATATGATCAAAAACATAATATTCTTTGTAGCGGAAACAAGCCAAATAGAGAACCACAATTTAAAGAAAATTAGAAAATCATGCTAAAAGAACATTTTGTTGTTCCCCTTACCCAAACTTGACAGAGAATGGGGTTCTGACCGAGTATTTACCTGAACTCCAAGTCATAGAACCTTCTGCATAATATGGAGTTTTCACATCATACTTAATGTCCCGTGTGAATGTCATTTCGTACGTCAACTTTTGATTCAACTCAGTGAATTTCAGCTCTGGAGGACCAACACCTAATATCATACCCCATGGTACAGAAACATCTTTTAATGTGTAGGTCGAATTTGCTACACCAACATTAGTCACTGTCCTTGTGAAGGCATTTTCATCTCCGGCTCCTAAAGTTACAGCAAAAGAAGGATAGTTGAGTTGTGCTTCCGGAATTATTTGTGAGCACGTAACACTTTTCTGCACAATAAGTTCAACTTGTATGCTTGTATATCCTAGACCACACAAATAAGGTATGTAGTCGTCAGGTTGAATGTCAAAAATTAGCCCTGGATCACTAGCTTTAGATGGGTTGACATGTCCAGAGCCTGTACCAAATATATCTGCAGGGAGCTCTCTCTCATCCTCGATGGGTTGTCCATTCAAGTTTAGCTGATCTGCGGTAGTCATGATTGCAGACTTAATGGCTGCAGGGGACCAATCAGGATGTTCGCTTTTTAATAATGCTGAGATTCCTGCAAGATGAGGACACGACATTGAAGTGCCAGAAACCATATTAAATGTTGCTTTTGTTTGTGTCGAGTTTTCAACAGATACGGGCCAAGCTGCAAGAATGCCAACTCCAGGGCCAATGATGTCGGGTTTAACAATTCCCGGGCTTGCCAAGCTAGGTCCTCTAGACGAGAAAGAAGCCACCTCAGGAGCTGATTTTACACCTATTACAGTTCCTCGAAATATGATGGTAGCAGAAGCGGTTGAGCTTGAATTGATATATTTCTTGATTTTTAAACCATCTTTATAATCAATGTGTGATGCGGCAAGAACATGAGGATCGGGTATTGTACTTACCCCATCTTCCATTTGGTTTGTGAGAATCATTGCAGCTCCTTCAGCATCTAATACTGTTTGCCCTTTATCAATTCTTGCAATGCCACCCCCTCTATCGCATAATACTACTTTTCCTACAACATCAATACCTTTTAGTGATCCTTTTGCACACCACGCTGCTTGTTGATTACCGTTCAAGCCTGGGTACACAAGAGGTAAAAAGTATGGTAGAAAATTTGGTTGGAATATAGATTCTCCATTTATCAACTCCTGGTTTCCTAGATTTACCGTTGCTCTTATATTTCTATCAACAGTACTAGCACCAACTGTAAGAACCCACGGGGCTTCATTTGACAACGTTGAATTGAATGGCCCTGCATTACCAGCCGAACAACTTACAAAAATTCCTCTTTGCATTGCTCTAAATGCACCTAGTGCAACACCATCCTCGTAAAATGGTATAGAAGGTCCACCTACTGAGAGTGAAAGCACGTCTACTCCATCTTCAATAGCTGCATCCATGGCAGCTAAAATAGCATTCTCTGAACAACCCAAATCATCACATACTTTATACATAGCTATGTGGGCAAGTGGTGCCATCCCAGCAGCAGTACCTTGAGCATTTCCAAATACAGAGGCACCATCGACAAAATTCCCACCAGCAGTACTAGCAGTGTGGGTCCCGTGTCCCTCATCATCAAGCGGTGAAACAGGAGAACTACGGGTAAAATCTCTGGCACCAATTAATTTATTGTTACATCCGGTAACTTCACATCTGCCTTCCCATTTTAGGGGTGGAGGAGGGACTCCTGTATCATTAAAAGAGGAATGGCCCGGTGTAATACCAGTGTCTAGGACCCCAATTATGATACCCCTTCCGTAATTTGAGCCTCTCCATATTCCTAAATTCTTGTGCAACCCCAAGAATTTTGGTGTATGTGTTGTGTGCAATTTGTACATCCTTTCAGGTCTTGCAGACACAAATCCCTCCATATTTTCCATTGCTTTTACCTGATCTGCAGACAATTTGGCTGCAAAACCAGTGAAGACATTGTGGTAAGCATGAACCATGCTTGGTTTCACATCTGAACCTGTATTGCTTGTTATTAAAAAGGAACGGTACCAACTATGACGGTCTTCTGGTTTATTAAACACTATATCATTAGGAGAGTTTAAGTTTACAATGTAGGTTTTCAGTTGGTCAGCATTTGCAAAAGTGATACTAAATATGGTGAAAATAAGAACCAAAACAAGTGGTAAAAGGTTGTATATTTTCATCTCCATGATTAATGAAGAGTCGGTGTATATGTCTCATGTGATGCTTAAACTATCTATATATATATTGAACATGGGAGAATGTTTGGTCTTTCTTTTTGGATTCTGGGAAAGTGCTATTTAAGGTGAATGATTAATTTTATTGCATAGTAATAGGCGATTACATAGTAATCAACATTGTTTGACTTACTTAATAATTTAATACACCAAATAATAGAAGTATCGTTAGCATTGTAATCTCATAATTCATTGTTTATATTCTCCCATGCATGCTCCAGCTCCACCTTTTCAGAAAATAAAGTTAAGCAAGGTACAACTGAATTAATACAATACATATATATAGTTTATAGTGTTATGTTGTGAACATTACCATTAGATATAAAAAGTGTTAGGTTATTAGAGCATATGTTAGTACATAATTTGGTCCATATTCATAATATCTAATCAAATGCATGAAAGGTACAATATATCCAATATCATGTAGATCATATTTAATGTGAAAGGGAAATCTATGAACAAGCTCAAATATCTACTATCACCAAACCAAAGGTACGTTTACAGCAGCCACATGTATGTGTCTAAAAATAGTACTAAAATGTGATAGAGGACACCGTGTAAAAAGTATTGATTTCAATGACCGCATATCTCTTTGAATCGTGTTATCAACTTCTGAAAATAAGAAATCGACCCTATATGCATGTGTTTCACGAATTTTGTTTTGGGATAATACAAAGAGTGATATTCTTGATTGAGACAACAAAACAAGAACCTAGTTGCTAGAAAGTGTTTTTGAGTTCCATCTTGATCTCATGTTCATGGTTCTATATAAATGGAGCACCAAATTAAGATGAAAATTTTTGGAAATAAATGCCCAATGATGTTCTCCATAATGGACAATACAAGACTTTTGAAATCATGGACCATTAATATAACCATATCCATAAGGTCCCATCATTTTACAAATCCACCAACAGTCACAACAAAATGGGTCAGAATTGCCTCCGACCTATGTGCTGTCAAAGTGAGTCAGAACCGTATGTTGTTAGGATGTTGTATGATGAAAGAATTATAATGATTTCTAATGAATAATCATGAATTCCTTCAGCAACATATTTTCTTTGTTCCACAACAGCTTTGGGTTTATCGACTTAATGTGTGTACACTCGGTACCTCTTAACCCATATCCAAGTCTAACAACCATATCTCTCAGTTACACTATATTACTAACAATATGACTAAAACGTAACCAATAATTAAATATATATGAATTTTTTTGGGAGCCCAAAAACACACGCTAAGTGGCTAAAGATAACATTCCTACCACAAGTTAAGACCTGTATAACACTAAAACTTGATGCTATAAGAGTATTGTTATTTCCCCTGCATATCATGGGTTTGATTTATTTATAGCATTCTCCTTTCTTCTTACGAAATGACAGCAGCTTTAGATTAGGAAGTAATAATTCTATTTTCTATTTATCACGTTTCCAGTAATTGGATGCTCATTTTAGTACAGTGTTCAGACCATGTAGAAGTCAAGAGGTGTGGTTTTTGGTACTCGTTTGATAGCCAGAAAATCAAAATAAAATGTGGTTGCACTTAGAATCATATGAGCACAAAAAGAGTTAAACAAGTGTTATTATTGATGAACTACAATATTCTTCGTCAATGAAAACAAGCCAGATGGCTAGAGAACAGAATTTAAAGAAAAATAGAAGAATGTCATGATGCACTTTGGTCGGGTTGTTCACCTCACACAAACTTGATAGAAAATGGGGTTCTGACTAAGTATTGACCAGAACTCCAAGTCATTGAACCTTCTGCATATGGAGTTTCCACCTCATACTTATCGTCCCGGGTGAAAATTAATTCATATGTCAACTTTTGGTTCAATTCGGTGAATTTAAGCTCCGAAGGACCAATGCCTAAAACTATACCCAATGGTACGGAAATATCTTTTAAGGTGTAAGTTGAATTGGCTATACCTACATTAGTCACTGTCCTTGTAAAGGTTTTTTCATCAGTGGCTCCTAGAGTTACAGCAAAAGAAGGATAGTTGAGCTGTGCTTCCGGAATAACTTTTGAGCACGTAACTCTTTTCTGCACAATAAGTCCAACTTGTTTACTTGTATATCCTAGACCACACAAATAAGGTATGTAATCATCTGGTTGAATATCATAAATCAGTCCTGGATCAATAGCTTTCGATGGGTTGACATGTCCAGAGCCTTTAGCAAATATATTTGCAGGGAGCTCTTGTTCATCCTCGATGGGTTTTCCATTCAGGTTTAGCTGATCTGCGGAGGTCATGATTGCAGACTTAATGGCTGCTGGAGACCAATCAGGATGTTCGTTTTTCAACAAAGCTGATATGCCTGCAAGATGAGGACATGACATTGAAGTACCAGAAATCATGTTAAATGTTGCTTTTGTCAGTGTCGAGTTTTCAACAGATACAGGCCAAGCTGCAAGAATGCTAACCCCAGGACCAATGATGTCAGGTTTAACAATTCCCGCACTTGCCAAACTAGGTCCTCTGGATGAGAAAGAGGCCACCTCGGGAGCTGAGTCAACACCAATAACAGTTCCTCGAAATATGATGGTAGCAGCAGGGGTTGAGCTTGAATTGATATATGCCTTGATTGTTAGACCATCTTTATAACCAACGTGTGAGGCAGGAAGAACATGGGGATCAGCTTCTGTACTTACTCCGTCAGTAATTTGGTTTGTTAGAATCATTGCAGCACCTCCAGCATCTTTTACAGTTTGTCCTTTGTCAATTCTACCAACGCCGCCTCCTCTATCACATAATACTACCTTTCCTTTGACATCGATACCTTCGAATGATCCTTTAGCACACCATGCTGCTTGTTGACCGCGGGTCAACCCTGGGTACACAAGGGGTAACAAGGTTTGAGGAAAATCTTTTGGTTGGAATAAAGATTCTCCATCTAACAAAGCCTTGTTTCCAAGATATACGGTTGCTCTTATGTTTCTATCAACGGTACTAGCACCAACTGTAAGAATCCAAGGGGCTTCATTTGACAAAGATGAATTGAATGGCCCTGCATTACCTGCCGAACAACTTACAAAAATTCCTCTTTGAATAGCACTAAATGCACCAACTGCAATACCATCTTCATAAAATGGAATCGAAGCTCCACCGAGTGAGAGTGAAAGCACATCTACACCTTCTTCTATAGCTGCATCCATAGCAGCTAAAATGGCACTATCTGAACAGCCAAAATCATCACATACTTTATACATAGCCACATGAGCCAGTGGTGCCATCCCAGCAGCAGTACCTTGGGCGTTTCCAAATACACCAGCCCCATTGACAAAATTCCCTCCAGCGGTACTAGCAGTGTGGGTCCCATGCCCCTCATCGTCAAGCGGTGAAACAGGAGAACTACCAGTAAAATCTCGTGCTCCAATTAATTTATTATTACATCCTGTAACTTCACATGTGCCTTTCCATTTTGCAGGTGGAGGCGGCACTCCTGTATCGTTAAAAGAAGGATGGCCTGGTGTAATTCCGGTGTCTAGGAGCCCAATTATAATCCCGCTTCCGTAGTTTGAACCTCTCCAAATTCCTAAATTCTGGTGCAACCCCAAGAAGTTCGGTGTATGCGTTGTGTGCAACTTGTACACCCTTTCAGGTCTTGCAGATACAAATCCTTCCATATTTTCCATCGCTTTAACTTGATCTGCAGACAATTTGGCTGCAAAACCAGTGAACACATTGTGGTAAGCATGAACCATGCTCGGTTTCACATCTGAGTCTGCACTGCTTGCCGTCAAAAACGAATTGTACCAACTATGACGGTCTTCATGTTTAGCGAACTCTATACCATTAGGAGAGTTTAAGTTGACAATGTAGGTTTCCACTTGGTCAGCATTTGCAAAAGTGATACCGAAGATGTTGGTGATAGTAAGTACAAACATAAATGTAACTTGTGGTAAAAGGTTTGATCTTTTACTCTCCATGATTAATGAAGAGTTTGGGTATATCTCTCATGGGATGTTGAAGTATCTATATATATGTATATAGAACATGGATAGATATTGTTCATTGTGTAAATTTATGATGTTTAGTCTTTCCTTTTGGATTTTGGGAAAATGCTAACTAAGATGGATTAATTTCTTAATTACATAGTAAGAAGCGATAAGTTTTAAGCAACATTGTTTGAGTTGTTTACTAATTTGATATCACCAAAGAGTAGAAGCTGTCTGTTGGCATTGTAATCTCCTAATTTCATATTTAATTTTCTCTTCTTCATGATCCATGCACCTTCTCAGAAAATAAAGTCAGGGAAGATACATATATAGTTTTTGAGTGAAATAAAGGCTTATAGTAAAGTTTTCTGTAAATTTTTATTTTTTTCAAGAAAGACAATAACGGACCATCACAAATATATACATTTTTACATGTAAAATCACTAGCTAGTAATAACGATCGATGAAATTAAGTAGCATATAATGCGAGTATGTGACTTCTTAAATCATTACATAAGAAACTACACTTTGCCTTCAAATTAAAATTGAGAGAAAAAGCATAGAACCCTAGAAAATTATCAAACAAACTTTGTAAATTTTGAGATCGTATATTCTTAGTTGGTTTGACTTAGTGTTGATTAAAAAAAAAAGAAAAAAAAAAGGATATCTATTCTATTTCAAACCAAGAAAGTTTTAAGATTAAAATATTTAAAGCTTTGGATAAATTCTCTAATATATAAGGCAGAAACATTGTAACACCCAAGCTTGAGGTCAATATTTAAAATACTTTTACAAGAATTTTTGGCATCAAGTGAAAGGAATTTTGTAGATGATTTTAAACAAACTTTGTTTAAGATGGCGTTTTTTAACTTAAGAAAATTTGTGACCTTAAGAGCTCATCAATCAAGAGTTTGTGAGTTTAAACTTCATTTATAACACTGATTATATATATATACATGTGATTGTATATAGATATAAGTAAGTTCGGGTGATAAATTTTCCATTAAAGAAAAAAAAATTCATTTTAAATATGTAAATATACAAATAAAATGATGGTAAAAATAATTGATAATTGTCCGCGGAACAAATTATACATTTATTCAAATGCAACAAATAAAAAAGATTAATTAGAATTATTTAAATAGATCGGGAATTAAAAATGTAGAGTATTAAAGTAATATTACGTGTACTGCACTTAAATTAGCATAAATAAAAATTTTCATTGTCTAGCACAAACATCGTAACAGGGCATCTATCAAACCCACAAATGAGGGAATGTAATTAACACGGGAAGGGGAATGGTTTGGAATTCCATACCCAGTCATGCACAAACTCTACAAAAATCCCTATTTTGTCGCCTTCTTTTTCTCGCTCTCACTGTCAACTTCCTCATTGCTTTTTCTTTCAGCTAGCTTAGTACTAACAAGTAAGGTAAAAATTTAAGCCCTAATTTCCTTGTTGATGATTTTCGATACCGTTAACTTGCAACCATAATTCTGAATGCTTTCTTTAATGAAAAAATCGATTACCACACAAACAACTATCACGTCATTTCTGTTTATAATGTAATGTAATTACAGTTGATTCATTTCTAATGCTGCTTATAGCTATACGTATCAATGAATGTCACTCAAAGAGAAATAATCAGGTTTTCATTTTTAGAGTTATATTGTTGAATGTTGTATTTGAAATCAATTAAAAAGATTTAGCGCAAAGATTTAGTGTAACACATTGGAAAGAATATTTTTTTCGTGTAAGCATAAATATTCTCCTTCAACACTAACATAGTGCAATTTTCTAGGATAAAATAGTGTAAACATTGGAGATGCTCTTATAGAATATGATGTTGTTGGGTTTTTTATGCATTTGTTTGTTAATCTCGTGCGTTCATATGTATCCGCTGCTCTACATTTCATAAGGTCATTTTAATCGAAGATAGTATCTGTGAAATCTCAATTTGTTATACAACTTGAGTTGAATTAAACAGTGCAATTTCATAATAGTACAATTTAGTATTTTAGTATCCTTAATATGTGAAATCCATATGAATTAAGCTCCAGGGATAGGATGAACTTGCTATTGAACTGGTAAGTAAGTATATAACCTGATTTAGAAGTTATTGTTGAATTGATGTTTAAAACAACGAAATCGTTAGCTGATGTTATCTGTTTTACTAGTATATCTTTTAGTTTCCACTATTTCTTAGATATGTAAAAAGTTAGGGTGAACTTTCTCGTCAATAATGGATATGATTGCACATCACGACATCAGTTATCATGAGTAACTTTTAATGTGTTTGAAGTCATCCTTGGTTCTTGCGCATGTATATCTTATCTCTATCCTTCAAAAAGTTCATGTGGGAGTATGAATCTAGGTTGACTAGTAGGTTTGTATGGAGTGGACTATCAAATGCAAAGTATTACTTGTACATACATAACTTTGACTTGTTGATAGTATTGTATATAAGTACCTGATGCACCATTAGTATATTCTGTGCAACAACATTGAGGAAATGAAAGAAAAGCAACATCAATTTTCTGAAATTGTAATTGTCTCTGTGTATGTTCTCTCAAATATACAAATGTGTGATATTTTTATTAGGTATGTACGGCTGTTACTTTCCCCAAAAAAAGTACTTGGTTGACTTCGAGTTAGAACTTTGTATATTTAGGTTTTAGAGATAACCTTATCGAAGTCAAGGATTAAAATTTTTCATATTCTAACATGATTTTGTTCAGCATCTTGTTGATTTTCCTTCATAATGTTAATTTAGGGAACTTAATATTCTTTGATTAATTTGATGTGATATTAATTGGTGGTTCTTACTAATAGGTTCTTGTGTGTCAACATGAGTCTCTCATTTTCATCTTCAGCTTTTCATATTCAACTCATTTTTAGCACTTGTTGTTACAACTTACAAGTATCCAACTGTCCGTTCTAGGCAATGCCAATGGAACAAGTGTATATTGCTCTCGTTTTAATGTTGTTTCTATTGTCTTGGATCCTTTAGCCATAAAATTAGGAAGTGGGTTCTCTGAAGAAATTCAAATTGATTAATTTTAGGTACCATAACCCTATGTAGATTCTTGATGATATTATCCATATCTACTTGAATTGTGCAATTAAGTTATTGCTTTGCACATATATTTATCCTAGTCAAATATTGGTTCCAATGAGAAGTGGCTAGCGTAAGATAAGTTTTCTAAAGGAAGTGTTAGAATGTCCTGATATATGCCGGATTTGATATTTCCAGCTTTTGAGTAAGCTATTCATTTATGAAATTCACACATCGTTGACATTTAGTTTTCGTAAATTCTAAGTGATAAGTTTATTTATTTTATACTCTTTAACACCAACAGACAAACAGTATCATGCCAAATGAATGTTAAAACTAACTGAAAAATGGAGAGTATATTTGAGGGACACACTATTGATTCAATTTTTCTCTCTGATTCATTTCATCCATGAGATTACATACTTAAATAGCAAAAACCGATACATTCAAAAAGTCACTTTTAACTCCATATTAAAATAGATATTTATTCAAAGGAACTAGAAAAGTCCATCATTTATTTTGTGCTTCTGCTGGGATTCTTCATTTGACTTTAATTAAGTTTTATTCTTAACACCCCTCCTTAAACTTAATTCTCTTCCGTCCTTCATCCCGATAATCCTTTTGCAATTCTCGAGCATCATTGTTGGTAGTGGTTTTGTGAACATATCAGCAACCTGATCACGACTAGCTACATGAACCAGTCTCACACTTCCTTCCTTCACGTGATCTCGGATAAAATGAAAACGAATGTCAATGTGTTTACTCCTTTCGTGGTTCACTGGATTTTTCGCCAACTCAATAGCTGATTTGTTGTCAACACGAATCTCAGTTGCCTCGTGTTGTCCATTACCTATCTCGCATAGCAGATTCCTCAACCAAATTGCATGACTTACACACCAAGATGCTGCAACGTATTCTGCCTCACATGTCGAGAGTGTCACAATTGGTTGCTTTTTCGACACCCATGTAAATGCAGAGTCCCCAACATAAAATACATAACCTGATGTGCTTTTTCGGTCATCTATATCACCGCACCAATCACTATCAGAGTAGCCCACCAGCTTGTGTTTTTCACTCTGGGTGTACAACAATCCGAGTGTCTCGGTTCCTCGGATATAACGTATAATTCTCTTCAATGCCTTCCAGTGTGACTGGGTCGGTTGCTCCATGAATCGACTCACTATTCCAACACTTAAAGAAATGTCTAGTCTTGTACATGTGAGATAACAAAGACTTCCCACCAAACTGCGATATAAGCTCGCGTCAACTTGATCTCCTCCATCAAATTTTGAGAGTTTAATGCCCGGTTCCATTGGTGTAGAAACTGGATTGCAATCTGTCATCTTAGCTTTCTTCAAAATTTCCTTTGCATATGCTTCTTGTGACACAAAAATACCTGATTCTCCTTGTTGAACTTCTAGACCAAGAAAATATTTCATCAATCCCAAGTCTGTCATTTCAAACTCTCGAGTCATCTCTTCTTTGAAATCTTTAATCATCTTCTCATTATTTCCTGTGAATATGAGGTCATCAACATAAATAGCAACAAGTAGCAAATTTCCAGCATACTTCTTCACATAAAGAGCAGGCTCATAAGGACATTGCTTAAACCCATTTTCTTTGAAATATGTATCAATACGAGTGTTCCAAGCTCGAGGAGCTTGTTTCAACCCGTATAGAGCCTTCCTCAATTTCAGCACTTTCTTATCATCTTTTGTTGTCGTGTAACCGGGCGGTTGTTCAACGTATACATCTTCTTCAAGAACACCATTCAAGAACGCTGACTTGACGTCCATTTGGAATACTGACCATTTAAATTGAGCTGCATGAGCAAGAAGAAGTCTTATTGTTTCCATCCTTGTGATAGGAGCAAACACCTCATCGTAATCGATACCATCCTTTTGTCTATATCCCTTCACAACAAGTCGCGCCTTGTACCTTTCAATCTCACCTTGAGCATTCATTTTCTTCTTGTATACCCACTTCAATCCAATGGGCTGACATCCCTTTGGCAATTCTACTAATTCCCAAGTCTTGTTTCGCTCGATAGCCTCAATTTCTTCATCCATTGCTGACTGCCAATTTTTGTTTCTCACAGCTTCTTCAAAACTTATGTTTTCAATACCTGCCATAAGACACACAAGATTCATCTCAGTTGTTGATTCATACAAATCTTGCAAGCTTCGCATTCTTGGTTGTCTCGGTTCATCTTCATTATCACTGTTTTGTACACTTTCTGATGTATTTGGCAGATTTGTTGTAGGTATAGTGATTGGAGTTTCTTCTTCGGTGACTGTTAAATTATTCCAGTCCCATTCACTTGCCTCATCAACAATAACATCTTGACTCACCATTACCGTTCTATTTATCGGGTCAAGTAGTTTATAGCCTTTAGTCTTCTCATCGTATCCAATAAAAACAATCTTTTTGCTTTTGTCCTCCAACTTTGTTCGTCTCTGATATGGAACATGTGCATAAGCCACACTCCCAAATACCTTCAAATGTGAAACTGTCGGCTTTTGACCACTCCAGGCCTCTTGTGGCGTTTTGTCATCCAACTTCGCATGAGGACATCTATTTTGAATATATATGGCACACTGCACAGCTTCTGCCCAGAATTCTTTTGGCATTTTCTTACTACTGAGCATTGATCGGACCATATCAAGAATAGTCCGGTTCTTACGTTCGGCTACACCGTTTTGTTGCGAAGAATAAGGAGCTGTCAAGAATCTTCTTATGCCTTGTTTTTCACAGAAGTTCATGAAATTTTTCGAGATGTACTCACCCCCTCGGTCTGATCGTAAAGCCTAAATAAAGTTACCTGTCATTTTCTCCACCATGGCTTTGAATTTCTTAAATATCTCAAACGCTTCTGATTTTTCTTTTAAGAAATACACCCATGCCTTTCTCGAATAATCATCTATAAAAGTGATGAAATATCGTTTCCCGCTGAAAGATTTAGGAGAAATTGGCCCGCATATATCAGTGTGTATAAGCTCGAGTAGTTTTGTGGCCCGATATTCAGCCACTTTTGGAAAAGAACCTCTTGTTTACTTACTAATCACACATTCTTCACAGAGTTTACCATCATAATCCATGTTTGGTAGCCCATGCACCATGTCCTTTTCTGCTAATTCTTTCAGACCACCAGGATGTAGGTGACCAAAACGTAAGTGCCACAATGAAGCTTTATCATCTATTTTAACTTGTAGACATTTCTCTTGTATACTTGTCAAATTCAACTTGTACATTCTGTTCTTCTCCACCTCAACTTTTGCAACTCGTCTTCCTCTTCTGTCTTTTAATTGTAGAACCTGACCTTTCATGTAAACCGAGTATCCTCTTTCCATAAGTTGTCCCAAACTTAGAATGTTGCTCTTAAGGCATGGTACAAAGTAGACATTTTCAATTGTACCTTTGATGCCATCCTTATTGAAGAAGCAGATTGTGCCCTTGCCTTTTACTCGTACCTTAGATGCGTCTCCAAATGACACATGCCCATCCTTTATATCGACCAGTTCCTTGAACAAGTGCTTGTACCCACACATGTGGTAGCTTGCACCAGTGTCAAGATACCAAACCGAGTCATTTTCTGTATCGGTGTGATTGTTGATCATCAAAAGAAACCCGTCTTTTGACTCATCTCGCTTGACCAGGTTTATGTTTTCCTCTACCTTTTTCTCAGCATAACAATCTCTAGCAAAATGCCCACTCTTGCCCCAATTGTAACACTTTTCGGATCTACAATTACTCCCGTAATGACCATACTTACCACACTTGTTGCACTCGATATTATAGTGACATGTTTGGCCACCTCTCCCACGACCTCGACCACCACGATCATTACTACGACCTCCACGGCCACGACCTCTACCACGAGAGCTTTGAGAGAAAAGTACCTTTTCATCTTTGATAGACACCTTAGTTTGGAGAGCTTCTTCAAGTGTCTCTGACTTCTTTTTCTTCTTTCGTTGTCCGTGTGCCTCGAGAGACCCAACAAGCTCATCAATCGTTAGAGCTGTAAGATCTTTTGACTCTTCGATGGCACACACAACATTTTCAAAACCATCTGTCAATGATCTCAATATCTTCTCTACAACTTGAGCATCCTTTATCTCCTCTCAATTGCGCCTTAGTTGATTCACAACTACCAGCACACGTGTAATATAGTCAGAAACGCCTTCTGACTCCTTCATCTTCATGCCTTCCAACTCACCACGAAGAGTTTGGAGGCGCAGTTGCTTTACTCGATCTGCTCCTTTGAAAACTCTCTCAAGTATGTCCCATGCCTCTTTAGAGGTTGTTGCCCCAGCAATCTTCTCAAAACCTGACTCATCTACTGCTTGAAACAAGAAGTAGAGAGCAGTTTTATCTTTCATACGCCTTTCTTTTATCGCCTTTTGTTGGCTTGCTTTCATTTCTCCAGTAACCTTAGGCTCTATTAAGCCATTTTCAACCAACTCCCAAGCATCATGCGCACCGAGCAACGCACGCATTTGAACATTCCAATTGTCGTAATTCGACTTCATGAGTCGTGGCAACGGCATCTGCCCTACTGATGTACTCCCGGAATTCATCTAGGCTCTGATACCAATTTGTTAAAACTAACTGAAAAATGGAGAGTATATTTGAGGGACACACTATTGATTCAACTTTTCTCTCTGATTCATTTCATCCATGAGATTACATACTTAAATAGTAAAAACCGATACATTCAAAAAGTCACTTTTAACTCCATATTAAAATAGATATTTATTCAAAGGAACTAGAAAAGTCCATCATTTATTTTGTGCTTCTGCTGGGATTCTTCATTTGACTTTAATTAAGTTTTATTCTTAACAATGAAGAGATAGAGAGGTTCATACAAGATGCTCCGAAGTTCATCGTGGAAGCCGTATTGAACATTATTGGGTTTATCTACTCTATGGATTTTGTCGAGATCGATGAACTCCTTGTTCTGGTGATTTATAAAGATTTTCCTGAGATGTTCAGATGTGTCATGGTCTTTATGATGATTGCCTACATGGTTTCAATGCATATTGTGGCACCTGCCCTTATGGACGTGATTCATGATGTGATCATTAACCGTGAGGGCATCTGCACTAGCGTTTGCAGATGGTTAAGCATTACGTTCTTCGTTTTGGCTATAAGCATCTTCATCATCTGTGCTCTGCTTGGTACGCATGAATTCCTCTTGCATCTCAGAATTTGGAAACTTTTGGACTGCTTAAAATAGTAACATCTTGTTTGATCTGGATACAATGTTTATCTGTGTTCCACTGCTAATATTTCAGGCTTTAGGGCATGAATTGTTGGTGTCACGAGCTGGAGGCATCAGGAATTGTTTCGATTGTGGATTCGTTTAGTTTTCATAAGTTTTAGTTTTTCTATGAGCTAACAACGAAATAGACAAGGGTTTCAAGGTTACATTGGGTCGCACCAATGTTCTTAAACGCATATAGCAATGAAAGTAGGTATGGTGTTCTATTCACATAGCAATGAAAGTAGGTATGCTGATCATGAATACGCATAGTTATGGAAATTATCCAAATAGAGATGATGAATAGGTATACTGCTCTTAAATGAACCTAGATATGGAAACAGATATGATGCTCTTAACTGCAAGTTGTAATGAGGATACGTATGATTCATTAATCTGAGTTTTTAACTAGAAATGTTTACATACGTCTGATATTGTGTGTTGCAATTTGTTATTTATACCTATCCTACTTGTTAGTAGATTTTCTATGCACATAACAGTGAGAATAGGTATGCTGATCTTGAATGCACATAGTTATGAAAATGGATATAATGTTCTTTACAGCGAGTCTTAATTAAAATACATATGATCCATGAATTTGGGTTTCTAGTTTGTTGTGTTGCGATTTTCCGTATTTTAATTTGTTGAAAATTAACATTGCACAAATAAAGTATTCAAAAACTTGATACAAAGTCATACAAGAAACTTGATACATCTGTTCCAAATAAAAAGATGATATAGAGAATTGAATATGCCACTGCAAGTATTAGCTAAGTGAAGGCAAAACCATAAATAGGAGAACTACCACAGATCAAATGCTTTCCGATTAGTCTTGCATTTGATGAACTACAAACCAATCATATAGCATGTAAAATTTGTTTATAAGTGTCTTAACATTATGATTTTTGGTTTATCAATGGTTTTAGTTTTAACATGGCAACAAAATATAAAACACAAGTCAAATAGATGAAAAAATTACCAAACAGACTAACGGTAAAAAAATTTACATTAGCAGAGCAGAGAGAAAAACATCATTAATACTCGTTAACTAACAAAGTTTTTAAGAAATATTTTTTAACTCTTAAGAGTTCCGAAGACCGAATTAAAATTGAAAATAAATTAGTTTGGCGATTCCCCCTCTTACAAACTTACATATTCATTTGAAAGCTCGTTGAGCTATCCATCTGAGTACGAATCTATGCTAATTTAGTCGAACCGACCTAGTCGACGGTGATATTAGTCATGGTAGATGGAAATATAATATGTTCTGGGGGTGCTATATATACCCATACCCGAATAACTAACTCGAACCCGAATAATCCGAATTCGAAGCTTATTTGATCATCCAGACCCGAATAACCTGGATTCGAATAACCTAAATAAACCGCAAAAGTTATTAAATATACAAATATATATGTGTGTGTGTGTGTGTCATTTGTGATTTATATGAATCTATTTATATATAAAATACAAAATGATTTATGTGAAGCTAGTAGTATTAATTTGTAAAGTTCAAGTTTGTTTGAGATGCAAAAATTTTAAATATCATTTTATTCAGGTGAAAATTTGTTATCCAAAACTCAATCCGAATAACCTAAACCTTATTTAGTTCGGGTTATGGATTAAAATAATAAACTTAAAAATCCAAATAACTTGATTCAATACCTGAATAAATTAACCGAATAACACCCTAGATGCTCTCCACAAATATTCATAGAAACGGATTCACTATGCGCTTATTGGGCTCATTCGGCCCAAGAATTCCAAAATCATAAAACCCAACGAATTTGTAAGCCCAAATCTTATTCCGTCCACTATAAGTTATGCAGACAAGGAAGCGATTAGGGTTTCAGCTCGTTATCGCCATCAAATCGCAGTTCTAAAGTTCTCTGCAATCAGCGTAATCGTCTCTTCCGATCCGGCCAAATGGTACCGTCTTTACTGAAAAGTTATTATTCTCTTCTAATCATTAAATTGCTTAATTTGATGTTAGCGCTTTAAAATGGTTACATTTTGTCGCTGATGTATTAATCTCTGAAATAATACTTAAATCTCATTGATAATCATTTGTTTTAAGAATCAGCTAGCTTAATTGTCATGTTGGATTGTATAGAATTAGACTATTATAACATTATGTATATATATGTAGTAAGTAATCGATGATACATTATTCTGGTATAGATAACGATTAAATCACTTGTAAAAATTGTTATATTACTGTTTTTTTATCATTTGTGGAAAAACACTGTTGATTACAGAGTACATTGTTAGTTGAATTTGGCTACTGTAATTGGCAAAGATTGTATAAGTAATCATATTAGGCTTTGTAAGTTTGTACTTGATTACTTCAAGTTGGACTAAGTTTGAGTTGCAGTCTTTATTTATTTTGTATTTTCGAGTTATTAGGTTTGTTATAAAAATCAAAGTATGACACTATTTTAAGTAACTTAGGAACGATTTTTGGTGGTTTATGAATAAAAAGTATGTTCCAGAACAATGTATTTTTTTCAATATTGTTTGAGTTTGTGTAAGATATTTATTGGTGATCTGTTATTTGAATATTGCACGTACCATCTGAAAGTGTTCTATAACCCAATTTCATACTAGAACTACATGATGGTGGATACAAATGTATGATGAATTGTACTCTGTATACCTTGAAAAGGAGGAGCACTAGGTTCTTCATTCTAAAATTTGTACATCAGTTATGATACTTTCAAAGGAAGATAATCTTGTAAAAGTTTTAAATAGATTCTGCATATTGTTAGTACTTATTAAAGGTATTAACATACTCAAATGCCCCCTTAATCCATCAGTATATTTGTTTTATTTGCAAATAAATTGCTATTACAACTTGGTAATTAACCTTAATTCATCTTTCTCGATACTAGATTTACGTCGATTTTATGTTTAAAACTTGATTTGCAGACAAAGAGAACCAAGAAGGCTGGCATTGTTGGAAAGTACGGTGAGTAATCTATTTTTTTGCTTGTTGCAAAATGATTTCATAAAATGTCAGTTCATTATAATCATAGTTATAACATGTGGTGTATATATATACGACTAATAATTAATGCATTAAAGAATTTAGTCGGCACACCTTTCTGATCTTATGCATTCTACTTCAGGTACCCGTTATGGTGCTAGTCTGCGAAAACAGATCAAGAAGATGGAGGTCAGCCAACACAGCAAGTATTTCTGTGAATTCTGTGGGAAGGTAAGCTGTGATAGCTGTTATCATCTATGAAACTTGGTAAAAGGGTGTTTTCTTGTTTATATTAACCATGTTTTTGAATGAAATATTACACAGTACGCAGTGAAGAGAAAGGCTGTTGGAATCTGGGGTTGCAAGGATTGTGGCAAAGTCAAAGCAGGCGGTGCATACACATTGAAGTAATGATTTCCTCATTCCTTTTTGCAGTTTCTTCTCCTAGTACGTTATTTTCAAACTAACGATACCTTTGTCTTTGTGTGTAATAGTACTGCTAGTGCAGTGACAGTCAGGAGCACAATTCGAAGGTTGAGGGAGCAAACTGAGAGTTAGAAGTTGGTTTATTTTGGAGTTAGCAGAATGATAATCATATCTTAATGCTGAAGTCATTACTCATAAGTTTTGTATTAGGGATCTTGAGATTTTTGTTGAATCAATGGGGAATTATCCAGAAAAACCTGTATTTTATTTGAAATCTTTTGATGTTAGTTTATTCTGACTTGAAGTGGTTTTCTCTACCCACATTTAGCTTTTGTTATGTGTTTCGTGTTGGATTTATGTGTAGATTTACTTAATTTAATGTGTTTTTAGTCTCCTTTCTAGCAGATGTAGTTCTGATTTTGAACTTGTGCTAGAATAATTGTGGAAAGTCTGGTCTGTATGGACTGATTGCAATCTTGTATAAAATAAAAAATGTCCTTTATAAGCAAATTTACACGGGGTATATACTTCTGTAAATGAAGATTGTGGCACATTGGATTACCTAATTTTTAAAACTAATTTACTCACAAAAATGTGCTTATCCAAAAACCTCCTGAAGGCTGCTATTCTTAAGCTTAACCTATAAACCGTTGAAACAAAGCTAATCAGTAAATCTTTTTAATAGAAGCAACGAGATTATTAAATTTGCAATTCTAACCTGCCAAAATCTTGTTGAGTCGCGTATTGTGTAATGATCCAATTTTACAAATTGGGTTAAGTTCAAATATTGACTCCTAAGATCGGGGTGGGATAGGATCAATGTAAGACCTTTTGACGATCTTTTACCTTTTAATGCCTTACATTTCATTTTCACCCCTGTGAATTAGCTTAAACTTTTACGTGTGGCGCTATTTTACAATTCTTCCAAATTCCCAATACTGCTCCGATATCAATCTTGCAATAATGAAAACTATCTAGGTTAAAATCACGATCTTGATATGATACCTTAAAAGCAGTCATTCGTTTGTTTATTTTCCGTTTCATGTTACGGCTTTTCTAAACAAACAAAGATTTTCATTGCATCCATTTCACCAAAACTTATAGTTACTGAAATCCTGCCCTTTACATTTTATGGTTCATGAGCAAAAGCAAACAAGTGGATTGGATTGGATTGGATCCATGCATGTATCTGGATCCATAGTGGGCCCATGTGTTGTAGAATAATGAGACCCACCATCAAGAGCCACATCCAGATCAAATATTATATACCGGTTGCACATGTAATATATATATTTTAATATACAAACACAATGGATCAGAAGCCAAAACCAAACATACAACTACTACCTTGAACTAAGATATTTACAGTTACAGTGAAAGTACAAGGAAAATAGGCATCCTAAACCTCATCAACCTAAACCACCAAAGCACTTTAGTGCCCTTCTCATTTTTAAAACCTATCATTACAGTTATCTCATGGACAAAAACAGGAAGCATCCCTATTTGCTCCTCAACTACTAAACCAAAATACCAAAAAGAAGCGATAAACAATTTAGACAATGACCAATTTAGGATAATCAGAGTCATAGTGGTGGTGGTCTGCACGGCTCTGGACTGCCTTAACTGCCGCCACTCTTGCTGCATTGGCTGCCCTGTTAGCTGCAGCCACCGCCCTCTTTACCTTCTCATCCATATCAGCTGCACCAAGTGCTTTCTCAGCTATACGCCTTGCTTCTTGAACTGCTTTAAGAACTTTGGCATGAGAAATGGACATTGGAGATTGTGGAGAGATGGTGTCTGGACTCGTTGAGATGCTGAGAACACCGTCTTCCCAGTGACCAGATTGAGTGTCACCATTTCTGAAGGTGTACATTCCGAACCCTTGCCTTCTTCCTTCATGCCAGGCGCCTTCGTATCGATGACCATTTGCAAAATTGTAGACACCAAAACCATGCATCCTGTCCGCAAAATACTCCCCAGCATACATGTCTCCGTTTCTGCATCACAATGTAAATCACATAAGATCAATATGTTCATTCATACCACATAATAATTTCACATTACAAAATAATAATTTTACAATGGTTGAAAAGTATCACTTCTAAAAGAATTTAATCTGACTGTAAAGATCAGGCACTGTAGAAGCCCATTATTTTCTGTATATCTCTTCAAATACTATATGTGGGACTACAAAAATGACTAATCAAAATGCTAAATAAAATCTCTAGACTTGAGTAAAATCAATGATTTTTTAACATTTACTAAAGTAAAGCATTTGTACTGCATTTTAGCAAGAAGTCAAAAACCAAAGTTTTCTTCCAGCTAAATCTGAAAAAATTTAACAAGCTTCACAAATGTGGTTCTAGAGATATAAGATCAAACAAATAAGGCCCAAAATCAGTAACTCATAGCTTACATTCTCTTCATAACATATATATGATAAGAATGATAAATAACAATAAACATCCTAAAAACATGAAATTTGCACAAATGAGACTAAAATTTACCTGAAATGATAATGACCAATCCCATGTTTGACACCAGCTTTGAACTCCCCAAAATACTTACTACCATCTTCACAAGTATGGACACCATACCCGTGACACACACCCTTAATCCATTCACCTGAATACATATCCCCAATATAGAATCTATACACCCCATACCCATGTCTCAATCCTTGCCTATATTGCCCTCTGTATCTACTCCCTTTAGCCCATGTTTCAACACCATATCCATCATACTTTTGATCAACCCAATCACCTTCATATCTTCCATTCATATTATAATAATACACCCCACTTCCTGAACACTTTCCTTTATAAAACTCACCCTCATAAACATCCCCATTACTGTACACCTTCACCAAAACACCAGATACTGTACTTTCCTCATGTCTGTTCTTTGACCCAATTGACCAAACAACTGGTGCGCATGTTTTAGAATGGTTCAAAAAAGGCAACTTTCTTGCAACAAATAACCTAATTGATGCAAGATTTAATACAGATAGAACAAAAACAGTAAGGGATAGTAAAAACAGTATGTATAGGTAAAAAGATTTATAATGGTTTGATGAAAAAAAGTAAATTGATGGTAAAAATAAAAGGAGTATAACCCTAGAAGGGGCTTTAATCAAAAAAAGCTTTACATGGGTAATATTTAATAGTTTTAAAAGAAGTGATTTGGTAGCTATTAGGGCTTCTGAAGATGAACAACAAATTAAAGACTTGTGATGAGTTTTCCGGTGGTAATTCATGAGCTTGTGATTTGTAATTGATGGGCTTTTCTTGAAATTAGGGTTTTTTTGTTGTTCATTGTAATTTGATGGGATTTCGATTTTGGAATTAGGGTTTTTAGAATCAGAATAAGCTTGTTGTTCTTCTTCTTCTCCGATCTGAATGCCTGATTTCTTATGACGCATTAGTTGCGAACGCGAATTAATAATAAAATGGGTTCTTAGTTCGAGAAGCGATGATGAAAACCCTAATAAATTCTTGATTTGTGTGTGTGTTTGAATTAGATTGATTTATGTGCTGGTGTGTGAGAGAGTGTTTGATGGTGTTTTTTTGTAGGGAGATTGAAAGAGGGAAAAACTAAAGTGATGAAAATGGGCGGTGTATATATATAGACAGAAAAATATGTAGAAAATATAATAATATTATATTTAATGAAATACTACTAAATTTGATTAACAATCTAGTGACAGTTAATAAGCATCCAAAGTTTCCATATCAAAGTTCAAATTACCATATATAAAATCATAGATACCTAATAAGTAGTACTTACCAAAAGGGGTGATATATCTATTTTATTTTTGATAGATTCGTCAAATTTATGTATTAAAAATTTGTACTGTATATATCAGTGACGTACAACTTTAATAGATTTATTAAAAATAATAGTGAATATATCACTACCTCTTACTAAAATTTTCATATCAATAAAATTAATATACCTTCCATTTATGCTTTGAAATTTAGAATTAGTAAAAGCTCATAAAATTATGTACAATAATTATTTAAAAAAATACTATTTGAAACTTGAGAAGTGAAAATTTCGAAAGATTATTTCTTCTATTTTTTTTTTCAGTTTATTGATAGTTATGATATTGGATTTATCTAATATGTATAAGAGCATGTGTTAAAAATAATAATAAATGAAGTCGAATCTATTTTTAATTTGATAAATGGACCAAGTATTTTAAGATATATAAATAAATATAATTTGTTAATGATGGTTTTTAATTATATAATAAATTAAAAATAAAATACTACTAAATATCATGTAGCTTAAGATACATGATAAACGGAAAGAGTCACTAGTTGTATAAAAAATGCATAAAATAAATTTTAGAGGGGAGTTTTAAGTAATTTCATATGAGTTGACACTTGACAGGGTCAAGTATATAAATTTGGACCTCGGGAAGAAAGCCACTGAGTTTCTGTTAACGCCCTGATTTTCATGATATTTACTAAACAAACCTTGTCTAGTTAGATTTCGTTACACTTGGATGTTTTAAAGTAAAATATTACCTAAATTTCCGTGGTTCTCTTGGATTATCGTAGTAGGGTGAAATATTTTATTATAAAGTGAATTTTAAATTTAATTTTAATTATTAAAATATTGACAATTTCTACTCATAATTTAAATGTTTGAGATTTTAATAATGTAAAGTAACAAATTTATACAAGTATTTGTACAACTTAACTACAATGAATTGTATTTTGTCAAGATAAGCAATAAAATTCATTAAAAACCATTATTGATTGTTTAATCTATTTTCTCTTATTTTGAAACCCGAGATTAAACCAATAGTATTAGCAATAATTTGTAATTTATTAAAATCTCAAAATTTAGTTAGATCTTGACATTCATTGTAGTTAACTTCTTATAATATTTATTAATTAGCATATAGATATATTTAAACTTTTAAGGGACCAAAAATATTATCTCTCTTATAAGCTAGAACAACCTAGACGAAATAGTGTTGTATCTTTTTGACGGATGGAGCTATAACATTTTATATTTGAACATGAAAATAGAGGAGCTAGAATTCTTAATTGTTTAACAAATGAACTAAAACATTTTGACTTTTTATAGAAAGCTACCTTATTGACCAACGGTTAGTATTAAATACTTTATGATGACTCGATTAAGAAGGTGCAAAAATAATATATTGGAAGGTCATTAATTTTGACAAATGCCAACATCTTATTTCATTTTTATATACGAATGTCATAAGCAATCATTTTGGTTTTAATCGACGTTTGATACTATTTACCTATTTCTCGATGGTAATTGTTTTATATTTGCTCTTCAAAAGAATATAAAATCTCTCTCTCTATATATATATATATGTTATATTATATATAACAAAAGAATAAATAATAAACAATATTAATTGTTAGAAAATATTTATAATATCAATTTTGTTACTCGTGTTTTGTATAATTCTATTTAAAAAAGTAACCATATATAAATCAGCTTACATAGATTTAAAACTAGACTTAATTTATTTATTGTCAAAAACTTTTTCTCATTTTAATTTATACATTATTTTTATCATGTGTTATGATCTCTAATTCACGTCTAGTTTTAGATTTGTGTGACTAGTTCTGTCTACTACTTTTGTTATTTAAAATATTTATCATAAATTGGCAACCGTTAGAAGATGGCATTTATGAGGGTCGAAGTTCAGTTTTGAAAAGCAAAAATACAAGTTGAAATTTTCAAGATTAGGGTTTGTAATAGAAAAAAATTTGTCAAAGGTGGTTGGTGTTTTTTTCTTTTTTGCAGGCGAAGTCAAGGGTAGTTGATCATAATCAATTCTAGTGTTGATGATTCCGTCAAATTAATAAAACATATACATCAGATTCTAATTTGATATATCTTTATTTATTAATTATTAATTTTTGCTACTATATCTTTCATTATACTTATGCATTTTTGTTGCTATTTGCAACCCATAGATTCTTTTTCTACTCGCAGTTATTAAACTATAAACAAACATTCAAATGAACACATTCATTGAAAATTAACTTATAACACGGGTCTTGGACTCGAAAATGCTTGTTGGAAATCCCAATTTGGATCTTTGTTATCAAAATTCTGTTTATGAAACTTTAATAATTCATATTTTATTCCAAATGCTACAAATATCACAACCTTTTAATTGTACGACTTGGTTCGTAATTTAAATAATACATAAGAAAAATTAAACGTGGAAGTTTGTAAACACATAATAAAAATGTGTTTTCTAAATAACCACTTGATGATTGTTGCATAGTTGTTGTGCAAAAAATGCATATTATTGTTCAGCTCCTACATGCATTACTTTTTAGATTTACGAATTACTACGTACATTAGTGAGATAGTACATTATCTCCGTAATGCAGCGATAATAATTAGTTTACTTATTTTTGTTACTTGCAATAATGTTTTTTTAACTAACATGTCATTCTTGAATTGTGATATATAACATATCATTCTTCTTATTCTATAGATATATATTTTAATTTGCTCAGATAATCTTGTTATAATATTATAATAATAATAATAAAGGTGCAAAAAGTTTATATTTAACTTAAATTTTTTTTTAAAGATTTAGCATAAAAAATAATGTATTAATAGTATTAGATAAAATGTTAGAATAAAGCATCATAACATTCGAAAATTACCTTTACTTAAACGAACTTTGAAGGTGGGAAGTATATGCGTGATTAAATTATTCCCTTTTCGAGAAATAATAAAGCAGTAGTATTTTTAAATTTGAAATTTGACCCAAGTTTACTGAGTTCCAAGGTAGAAATTACAAAATTCAAAAGTGACAAGAATAAAAAAAACCCACTATCACACACATACTATATAACATAACAATTTATATAATATGTACCATGACCTCCATGTTTACTTAATTATCCTTCAAAGAAATCCTTTTTGGGAATAAAATATAGCACATTCTACGATTTCAAGGCCAAAAAGGTTTAGTTTATGACAAGGCTTTTGTTCAATATTGACCAATCAAGAATTTGCTAGTTGTATTTTCACAATAATATAAAATGAAGTTTTTACCTCATGTCGAAAGGAATACAATTAAGTTCTTCTAAACCATTAAAAAGTGCAAAATCTTGCACAAGAAAAAGAAATTAGAGCAAACAAGACAAGAACTATTACTTGTGACCATATTTTCTCTTATATTTTATAAAACCATCCGTATACGTGCCAAATCTAGAGTTTGAATTATCACGTGCCAAATGTACAACTCGAAACGAGGTCTAATATTTTGTTCGGTATCAATTTTGTTCTTGAATTTTAACTTTGTGAATTTCTTTCTAAAGCAGTCCTACTTTGACCCTTTAGCTAATGATGCTTAACCAACAATAATTATTAGATTAGTTAGACGCTTGATTAGGAAAGGATAATGCAGAAAATATTATTCATATAAATATTTAATCAAGTGGTAAGCATCTCATAATCCAGGGATTATATTGTAATTTACTATTTTAAGAGGCGTATTTTTGCAAATTGCATTAAAGAAATGAGTTTTGTTTTGTGACTTTGTCACTTTTGTGTTGTGTTGGTCCGGAGTGGATCTTTTCGCCTCTTCTCAAATCGCGACTTTTATTTGAAGATAACGACTTTGACGGAATCTTCACCGTTACTTAACGGTGAACTATTTCTCTAACCATTTCTGTTTCTATTTCATATTTGAAACAAACATACAAATAAAAACTTGAAGATCCACAAATCAATCCACGGTAATTTTCATTAAAGCGAAAATAGTTACTAGCCTTCTGACTTGTTGTTTTTACTGTTACCCAAACAAAAGCTTTGTTTTTTTTTATAAAAAGTGCAAAAAAGTAATTTTAAAAAATGAAAACTATCTATTATTTTATGACAAACAATACAACTATTTTATATTCGTACAAACATAAAACTAACAATACAACTATTTAATATTCGCACTGAAAAATACTTTTTATTTTGAGGAAAAATCCACCTTCTGGATTAAATTATTTATGATTTATTATTATTTTATTATAAATAAATATATGATGATATGATCATAAAAAACTTTGGTAGCTGAACAACTACATTATTCGTGTCAATTTTAAATTCAATTTTATTTATGTACGGATTTTTTAAATAATGGAACATATAGAAAACATCAGACTCTGACAGTCTGACAATTGTCAACGTAGAGATCCATTCATCTAACAACTTGTTTTTAATCTTTTATCTAGATGTAATTTTATATTCTTACTTCAATTTTAATTACAACTAAAGGTAAATACTCGTTTTACTGGTTTGTGTTAGTAGGATTTAGTAGGTCACTGATTTTCTTCATGTAAACAGTAAAATAAAAACATGAGTCATAATCGTTGTCATCTTAATCGTACAACAGTAGCAAACCTAACCAAAATTATCGCACAAAGGCGTGGCATTTTATGAATATAAACTTTATTTTCAACATGTAGTTGTCACTTGTCAATTGTTAATTCAACGTCAATAATTTATCATTAGATGAGTTGAAAAATATACTAAAAAAGATCATACGTGAAGCTTGTCACGTAGCATTATTTTACACTTTTTCGGTTTCACTACTCATGAACGAGTTTTGTTACGTTTAAAAGTACCTTTTTTTTGAACGGTTGAAAATTTATATAAAAACGAAACGGCTAGCGAAAAACTAAAAACAATTACAACGAGTTTTGACACATTGAATTTTGTAACCACAAATTCCAAGTTGACGTTTAAAAGTACTCTAGTATCAATTTAAAAAAGGTAAGGAGTGATTAAACATGTAAATCAAGTAACTATTGCAACTTGGAAAATGGGACAACAATAAAACGAAAATCATAACAATTATTTTGTCTAACGTTTAAAGTTGGTTATCGTAACTTATCACACACTTAAAATTTAAGTGTCCTTTAGTAAACTCGTATTATAGTTTCTTATTTGCATTAAAAAAAATATAATTAAATAATTGTTTAGTAAAAGTTACTAGTTGTATACTTCTACAATCATATTATGGATAACTACTTTTTTGGAACTTCTAACAAAATTCTCTAAATTTGATAATTATTTATTAAAGTAAGAAATTATATATTTTGACACCATCTAAATATATTATTTTGTTTTTGTAGGTCACTCAAATTTATATAATGTTTTATGTATACTAAATTTGACTAAAAACTCATCAAAAAAAATGTGAAGGGACGCAAATGTCACTATATTTGTTAACTAACATTATTTATATTATTTTAGTTTTATTCAAATTCATGGGTATTTGTGTTCTTTTTCACTTTTCCGATAAGTTTTTAGTCGAATTTGATATACATGAAACAATACACAAATTTGGGTATCAAATATGGGCGACTTACAAAAATAAAATGATATATAGTTGAGTGGCGTACAAAATCTTTTTCAATTATGAATGACCTACAAAAACAAAATGATATATTTGAGTGGCCTTCAAATACATAATCCCTTAAGAAAATAATCATAATCATAATCGGTGCTAGCCAACACACAAAACTGATCGCTTGACACAAACGTTGAAACACACAAATAGTATTTTTCATCCGAAAAGTACATCAAATTCTTAAGTTTAACAACTTCTAGCCGTTAAAATAATTAACCAACTTCCAGTCAACCGTTACAATAAAAACCAACTATAGTGAACATTTATTGCAAGTTTATTTATGAACTATACATTTTATTACAAGTAACGTTATTCGATGTCCATAAATGAAATGACAAATTTAAAAGTATAACTTAAAGGAGTCAAGATCCATAATATGTGGGGATGACCGTTTTAGATTAACTAAACCACAAACATAACAAGAATATTCCCGTTAATGTATTATTTCTATCACGTGCACAATTACCCTTCCCTACATACGAATTGGTTAGCCAACTTGGCTATTTGCTTCTGGTATTGTCAGTTTGTCACCCCCAAAGTAAAAAATAAATTTCGTCTTCTTTCTAGCAATTATTATGGAGGGAAATCATTCTTGCAATTAAATTACACCCAAGTTCAGATTCAACACATATGATGAAGTGTTGAATATAATTGGGCATAAAAAACGTGTTGTTAGTGTTTGGAATGTATGTATGTGTTGTAAGAAGAAAAACATTTAAGGAAAAAAATTATACTTTTGGTTCCTCAGTATTTCATATTTAGTTATTTACATAATTGGTCTTTCTTTTCAGCCAAACAACATACAAATCAGTTAAGTGTTTTTGATTGCACATAACATATAAAATTAGTTGTCACAATGTAATTCTAACATGAGATGCAACAAACTAAAAAAGTATCATATATAGCATGATGATTATCTCTTATTTAAATGGGTAAGATTTGAAAATATTCCTTTGCATTTTAGAATGACTTTTGTCGTATGCCTAAAATAATAGGTTAAAGTCATAGATTAGCAATGTACTTTCACTTTTTTTCCATGTAAATAATAAACCGATTTTATTATTAATATAGATAATGTATTTTGTAAAAATGTGTCAATGTAGGTAATATGATTCATAAATACATTACCTACCTTAGAAAAAATCATGTAAAGTATATTGCTAATCAGTAGCACTTTTTACCAGTACATTACCAACATCGATAATAAAATCGGTTTGTTACCTACATTGTAACAAAAGTAAAAGTAAGTTGCTAATATATAATTTTAATCCAAAATAATAATAATGGTTTCATGCTTTTAGTTGATGATAATGCAAGAAAACTCATATGTTTACTCTCTTTTAGTTTAAAAGTTATTTGAATAGGCAAATTATTCACATCCCTACCTATAAAACACTTGATTTAATAGTAAATACTGTTTCCTTTATTGGTTGATATGATCATCAACTTGAGAGATAAAGCCATGTTTAATGGGACACTAGTTTGGGTATATGGCCTTTTGAACAAACATCCAAATGGATGTGGATAGCAGTCCCAACACATGGTTATGGTCTCCAATTATGATCATATGGGGACTCAAACAACCACCTTATTACAAAAAAAAAAAAAACATACATCTAGAGATAGATGTTTTTGTTGTATTGTCATATCATATACTACTAAAATTTCTTGTAAAATATACAAATACAATATTCAAATTCGAGACTTTTATTATATTTGTAGACATTTAAATTAAAACGGATGGAAGACACAGTTTATTTTATCGTATTTTGTTGTTGTGAAATTAATTATCGACATGCAATGAATGAAAAACTGATCCTACAACTTCGAATGTTTTATTCTGCAACAAAATGATGAAATGGACAAGATGGGGTTGCTTTATTTCTCATACTTCTACATCAAGGCTGAGTAGATATCCTCTTCCAATTTCCATACTCAAAAGAAGTTTACTATATTACTATAGTGTATATATAAATAGTAATATAATGTCATTACCAAACAAATAATTCAGTTTCTTTCTTTTACAAGATAAAATACATGTACAAGATGACAAAGTAGATATTAGTTCAAGAGTTATTTTTATATCATGAACTCGTAAAGTCATGGTGGGTGTGATAACAACTTTGGACATGTTTGAATTACTTCAGTTCATAAAACTTTACATACTTTTGCTTTTACAGCATCCTTATTAAGAAATTGACTTCAAATGTCAATACATGTACTTACCCAGAGATTTTTTGGGAACACTTTTTATCAACAGTGATTAAATAATTGAATAATAGTAACCTATTTTCTTTAACTTGTAAAAAAAGTTGTCTTAGGTATAAAAGTCCAAAAGGGCATTCTATTCAAAACCTTCCAGCCAAAGTTAAAATTGAGAAAAGAATGGTACAGCATTTATATTCAACTTTCCCATCATGTCATTTTATTTATTTATTATTTTTAAACATTAATGACATTTTCTATGAATCAAAAGTAATTATTATTATTATTAATTATATCAATATATTCCTACAGATATTAACTGATTAGGTAATTGATATTATAAAAACAAAAGATCAATCTTGAAACGTGTCAAAAGATTACATTTAATTTAAGTTAACACAATATAACACATTCACTCCATCACTTTATTACAAACCACATGTTTCTCTTAAAAAAAAGGTTTAAATTTTGAGATCATTCATGAGGATAGAAATAAAATCTCAACCACTATCACAGTCATGATTCGGATCCTCTTTTATCGTTTTTTAAAGGTCTTGACACATACAAAGAATAGTAACATTTTTATTTTTGAACTATATAAAAATATCAACAACTTATTATGTTACAAGATTTCAAGCTCTAACCACTGTTTTACACGATCCCCAAACAATATATATATATATATATATATCTATATATATTTTAAAAAGAAAAAGAACCCTCAAGTATTCTGCAAGCTCTTACTTCTTGAGATATCACGAAAGATACATTGTTTCAAATTAACTTGTTCAAACCTACCAAGGTGTTTGGCATAGCATTTGAAAGTGATTATATGAGTGTTGCATCTTCAAGTCACACACATAGCTGTTTATCACAACTTTAAACACCAAAACGAACCGAACACTAGCTCTTGCAGGATGCAGCCTATTTTGTTATGATTATGCCAGATTACTACATCTTAATTATGATTTACATTATTTATGGAAAATTAAGCTTTCATTAAATAATCTTTAACCTATGCCCTTAGAATTAGAAATTTCCTATTTTAATTGTACATCCAACCTGCAAGTATTTGGCCCACCTTGTATCCGTACCCATACAAAACCAGCTTTTATCATTTATACAATAATCCAACTATTATCTCAAACCACTTTTATGTATATCTAGTAATAATTCTGTAGATAGCCTAAAACCATTGTAAAGTTTCAAACTTTCTCTTAGTTTATGGTTGTATCATATTTGATTATTTTATCTTTTCTAGATAGAGCCAAGAATGACCTCATTGCCAACCAAATAAAATCACAAATTTAGATGTTTCTAACAAGCACACTTTCATTTCCTAAAGAATGAACTATCTGGAAGCTAGCAAACTATTCGGAAGGTAGAATATTCATGTTCATACCTTAAAAATAGGATTTGACATTCTAAATAAATAAAATACTATTGCAATATATCTTCAATAACATTTTGGTATGGTAATGTTACTGTATGCGACTTCCCATTGATACTGGGTAAATGGATCAGACAACCATAAGAAGGATACCATTGAATACACTGTCACCAAGGTGAAAATCCAACCTATTCAGAAGTTCAGAAAAACTGTTTGATGGGCATTGGCTAAGACGATAAGTAATTACAGTATTAGTAAAACACAAATACAAGGATGGAGACCTTGTTTTTTAAACGTCAGCAAAGTACTTCTCTTCGGCATCATGATTCGCTTCCCTCATCCAATGATCATCCAATGATCATCCAATGTCACATCTTCATCTATACTCGAGTAATTAAAATGTTGATGATCTTCACCTGCAAGAAACTTCTGTTGCATCACATGTGTGAATTGGTCCATTCGATCTTGCATCTCCTCAACTGATAGAGTAGTTGCCTCTGAGGATCTTACATGTGCATTGTCTATTGTACCTTCATCTGGGACAGCCTATATCGACAAATACAAACCATGTCAGGAAATCTTGCAGTATGCGTGTTCATGGTCAAATTATAAGCACATATTGACTTTATACTTTGCGGAAACAAACTTCAACGGGCATGGAAAACTAAATTGAACATAGTATGAACCTTCCTACATAACGATATAAAGGATTGTAACTAAATATAACACTGAGCATATAGTTATCACATGACAATATAGAAATATTGTTGAACATTAACCGGTCAAACATCCAATTCTTAGGTTGATAGACTTCCAAACTAATGCATAGTACTGCAAAGCAACACAGCAATATAATTCAATGAAAAATAACTCAGAAAGAAAGAGTTTCTTCATATTGGTTTTGGCGTACTAGTTTTTAAGGTAGACAACTTCAAATTTGTCCTCACAAGAGCCCGCCCAATACACTGCTAGAAACTGTGCCTTTAACAATTTTCATCCTGGTTGTCACCTCTAAGCATGCATTCACGTATGACATCTCAACAAGTTAGTTATTATCATTGGCAAGTGATTACTAGATATGGCAAGATGAACTGGTCCACCAGGCTGGGTAACAGGGCAAAAGGGGCTCGAATTACCCCTTTGACCTGTTCATCTTTAGCAAGGAAAATTATTTGACCCGCTTGACATGTTTAAGATAAAAGACAATCCAAATTGACCCGTTTGAATGTAAATGGTTCGAAATTACCACCTACAGTGACCACTGTGATAGCTTGATAACATTTTAAGAGTATCATTATTTTTAATGGCCCAACAATAATAATAAACAAAATAAAAGTTGCAACAGATAGTTCAACAAACATAAAGCATATAATTACCTCATGTTGAAGCATCCTTCCATTAGCATTGACATCACCACGATTCCCTTCTACATCTTCGTCGTCGTCCTCCTCCTCTTCTTCTTCTTCCTCTTCTTGTTCTTCTTGCTGTCTCTCATTCCCCACCCAATCCCGTTCATCCACACCTAACCTCTGCTGCTCACTCCTAATCTTCTCCATCAAAAGTGCTTCCTCAGCCCTCCTCAACAATGTCTCTGACCACCTCTCCCCAGGCCTCGACATGCGTCTTCCACTTTGGTCTTGAAATTTTCCCACAAACTCATGGTGCAGGTAGGGTTCTCTATCCCGCATAGCATCCTCGGAGAAAAATTTCCCATCATACATTAACCTGTCCATGTATGCGCGCCTCCTATTCTTAACCTTTGCAGATCTCGACTTTAGATCCTCGGATGTTGGACTAATCAAACTGCGCAGATGATTTAGATGCCAATTGATTTCATAATCGTCACTTAATATATCAAATTCCTTAAGTTCCTCCAGTGTTAGCAGTGATCCATAGCGCTCTGTATATGCATCGCATGATTATAACTACTCTATGCAAAACAGTAACAGTTCATCAATCTGACTAACGAATTTGAGTGCATATGTCAATCTATCATATATAGCAAACTTTTAACCATAAAATGAAAACCAAAAAAGGTGAATCAAACTATCCAAGAAAATATTGCTCTAAGAGCATGAATCTTGGAACTATTTTTTGCTCATAAGAAACGTGCATGATAAGAAAGATATATTTACCAGTTTTCTTTGGAATGACATGGCGGTTCTAAAACCGCCTGATTCTGTCACACACACAACCTATCAAAAAGACTGGAAACTAGAGAGAACGCCAACATATTGTGATTCTTTTGTGTATCAAGGACACTGGGATGGGATATTTTAAATACTATGTCATCAGTACCCATCATCCACTGAAGTCAAGTAGTTCTGACTTCCCTCCCAAAAGAATTGTTGTTCTCCAACCATACACCACAAGTGCTATTATTATTGCTGCTCATGCTTCTCATGTTTGTAAGAAATATTCCAAAAGTTTCAGTAGTGTGACTGCTTAGAAAAATTCTAGAAAGTATAAAAAGTCGCCAATGAGGCCAAATATCTGAACTCAAGTCTAAAAATCTTATAGATGCCGTAACCAACGAAAACTAGGCTCAATTGTACAGGCTTATAAGGTTATGAACTTGAGCTTATTGCTTCTTTTATCCTATACGCTCAAAGTGATAAAAGCTGATAAGCTAGTAAAATGGAGGTAATCCAGATTCCAGACACTTCCTTTTTTTCCAAAGTTACTACTATCTCAGCACTTCATAAAATCAAAACAGTAAGTATCAAAACGAGTACACCTAAATTCAAATTAGGATACTAATTCTAAAACTACAATCCCAAACACAATTAAAAAGATAAAAACTAAACGAAAAAGGTGACTGTTAGCTGGGATATATATATTGTAACACAAAATTAAAAATTAATGGGCTGAAATTGAAAAAAAGTAATACCTAAAAAAACAGGGACGTCACGTGAGTAAAGATCTTGAAGGATGGATTTACGTTGCGAAGGAAGAACAGCAGATGATTGTTGAGCCCTAGGAAAATATAGGTTTTCTAAATGAGAGAGTCTCTCCGTTATCGATTCCATGAACAAAACCACTGTTCTACAATTCCGGCGGAAATTAAACTCGCACCGCCGTTGAATCGAATAAATAGACACATTGAAAGCGGTTTGAGTTTTTCTCCGGTCTACTGTAGTTGGTCAAAACGCACGTGCTAAACGCGTAATTTTTAATTCAATTTTGATGAGATCAAGGGAAAATCATTAATCATTATGTCGTTAACATCATCCAATCTTAAGTGCTAGTTATATGAAAAAGGAAGACTGAATATTGATATATTAAAAGTTAAGGGGTAAAAACTGAAAAATACATAGAAATATGTAAAAGCTAATTAATCAATAACACACATTTATATCCCCATTATCATTATCATGTAAAATAAAGTTAAATAGAAAATACACACTACATTTTTCACTAAATAGTGTACAAGTTTCCACATTATAACTGTTTTACCGTAAGTTACAAAAGCTTGAAAAAACAGACAAGATATGAAGGGTCATAATATCTTATAGTCATTTACCTTTAGCATCGTTGTATAGAGCTTGTAGTACTAATCATTAAGGTTTCAAAAGACGTGGTTACAAAATTACATATTGGAGAACAAGTTACTGATATTCACAGAAAATCAGGGCTAGTTCTTGATGTCTCTATAACAAAATTAGCTATTACTGCTCAACAAAAGTTTGACTAAATTCTCATTTGCATGTTCTGTTACCTCCATAACAAACTGGGGCCAAAAAATACAGAAACAAAACCAACCGGTTCATACTAAAACGATTCAAAAACTTCAAGGCAGGTTCAACTAAACTCCTTCGGTTAATAAAGTTGGATTGTTTCCCCTAATCGAAAGCTCCTAATTTAAACTTAAGGTGTCCTATAGAACAAAAGGCATAAAAGTAACCAAATCAAATACTAATAAGAAAGCAACTGCTATAAGTAAAATAATTGAACCAAAAGCAACAATTCATATACTACCAGAAACCCAAAAGGTAGATCATTATAGGTACATAAAATGTCATTAGATATTCAATATTGAACTTCCGTGAGCTGTTAACTTATTCGTATCGATATGCCCAGAACTCAAAGGAGCCATCTTTGGCTTCTGGGCATTTTTCGATCTCCAGTATTTTTCGCCTCAAAAGATACAACAAAAGAGCTTACAGCTGCATATGGATCCGACAAAAGCCTTGATTTAAATTAATTTTTCTTCATTGTCAAATCCAATGCAAAAGTAACTTGCAGTTCAGGCATTGCAAGTTGTACATTGCTCAAGATTTGGTCATAGAAAAAGACCAAAACGGGCAAAGACTGTCAAATTTATAGTTGCTGAACATGATCAGTACGTTATTTCTTGTTATGAATGGCATAGTTTTTCTTTTTTATTTCTTTGGGCTGTTATTCTGGGACAATTTCAAACTTCAACGAAGTTATTTTGCTTTGGTTTAGCTGTTAGCATTACAACTGTCGGTGTATTGTCGACGCACATGATCTCAATATAAACCTTACGTTGATTATCTAATGATCAGTTCTTATTATGGTTTATATTTTATAATCATTATTGTTGTATACTTCCCTCGTATACATCATTACATTATCAGTTGTTCAATTAGTAATCATGAAGAGCCATTAAGTTTAAACCTAATCTTATGTAATAAATTCATGGAGTGAAGATTGAAGATAGATAATTTATATCAACTCAGTTCGTTTTGTATCAATTACGATTAAAAGATATTTTGGATACTTTTGAAGGATTATATTATCACATACGTATACACTTGTGGTATTCAGTCTCTTTCAAATAAAATCTAATATAATCGATTTTTAAGTACTTTCACTCCCGTTTATTAGTACATGGGTGATTAAATTTTATAAAAAAAAGCTAAACATTAATTGTAGTATATGAAAAATATGTAATAAATAAATAAAATGTAAATTGTATAATTCGTAATTAAAGAAATACGGAGATGGAAATTGAACTCGTGCCCTTTAATTTTTGCATATCTCTATTACTAATATCATCGAAGAGACTTAACATATAAAAGTAATTGTCCCGTTTGAAAGAAATGAAAATCAAAAGTAAATATATGTGAGTGGCGCAACTCCACATATTATAATGAAAAAGGAAAATTAAAAATAAATATACATGAGTGGCGCATCCACGCATATATTTATCTTGACTGTGAAGTCAGCCACATCTTTAACATTAGCTATGTGTATACTCCAGTAATTATCAACGTAAAAGTCGATTCACACCGTCTTCAAACACTAATTGAATGATAAAATATTGAAAACTACGTCTAACATCCGTTGGTACAGTCGCTCAGAGACCACCCTATTTCGACGTACGTTGACATGGAGCCTCTCACAATGAACTGAATCTTGCCACCTGGGTTTTTCTTTTCTATTGCACTTTACCACCTCCATCCACTGTGGATACTCTAAGTTGGTGCACGGCTTGAAACAAAGTGTAAGATATGTTAACCATTGTTTCTATTAATAGTGTGCTTATGAAAAGCTTTAATCCAACACAATATATGCATTGCTAACATATGTTACAAGTTCCAACTTTCAGTAAAAAGCAATATAATTAAATTCACAAATTAAAATTGGATAGGGATGACGACAGGCGAGGAAAAAACCTGCTACCGCGGTCACTGCCCGTCGTGGGTGGGTAAACTGGTAAAATTTCCTGTGAGTACGAGTACAAGTTGAAATGTGTACCTGTTGACGGGTTGCAAATATGTGCTACTACCCGTGAGTAAATCTAACCCATGAACCCATAAAATCCATTTAAGTTACCGTGCATATGTCGTAATATATAAGTCCATCTATTCAGATAAGGAATAAAATGTACAATATTTATGTTTCATACAACAAATTTGCACAACGGTTAGTCAAAAAATATCAAATAAATCAACTATATATTACCAAATTATTTGTTAACATCTAACTCTTTCTTTTAAATTACCATATGCTGTTTTGAAAATGTTTATGAACACTTTCTTAGATAGTATACTATTGGTTTAAACACTTGCTTGGATAGTATATTATTTGTTTGAACATGATGCTCAAAAATTTTAATGGCTCAAAATTCTACTGTACTTTCCTAGCCATACGACATCGTGTCATCGTATGAGAATTTTGAACCATTTACCTTTAAGCCCACTTAAAGTCCGAATGTATGAAAGTACTTTTTAGCTTTTTTACTACTCCGTATAAATCAAAAGTTTGCTAAATTTTATCTACAAGCCCACATCCGAGTCCAAAATGGAATGACAAAATGAGATGGATTACAAGATGGACGATTAAATGCATTAAGTTACTCCTAGTTATTCCTTTCTTTGATTTTTTAGTACTAATAGAAAGACTTATGTTTTTTGAAATCAATTGATTCAAAATCCTTTGTTAGATAACATTTTATAATTTTCTAACTCCTTGTTAGTTTCTTTTTAATCATATTTTCAGTTGTTCAAAAAAAAATGTATTAAGTAATTAAAAATGTCACTCTTCAATTCGTTAGATACCACATCATATGGTTAAAATTTATTATATTTTCTGTCAAGTGCAACATCCCTCGATCTTGAAATCTACCTATAATGGTCAAACGGTTAAACTAGTTCTAAGCGGATTTAAGTTTTTATGACTTAGTTTGTTTTACATCAGCACTCGTGTAACATACTATTTCAATACATAAGAATTGGAACAAGTTCATGATTCTGATATAGTTGTTAGTGTAAATGAGTCGAGCTACTCGCAAACTACTCGAACTCAACTCGTTAAAAGCTCGACTCGAATTGTATTTAAACGAGCTCAAACTTCTTATATTGAGCTCGAATAGAGCTCAAAAGCCCAATCAAACTTGTTATATATATACATTAATATTCTTTTATATAATAATATAGTATATATATATTATTATATTATATAGATAAATAATAATAAATCTTATAGTTATAAAATAAATATAAATATTATATATAAATATACTAATAATAAAATAATATTGTATAATAAAATAGTCGAACCGGAGTCGAGCTTGAACTTTATATGTTATGCTTGAAACGAAAGGAGTTCGAACTCTCTAAATTTAAAACGAGTCAAGGAAGGACTCGTCCTTCGTTTACACCCTTGGTTGTTGCCAAAAATGCACACATTTCCTAATTATATTTTATGAACTTCCTCATAATATATATGATGGAACACCATTTACAAACTATCGTTTCTTAAATCATTGACATCTAAAAAGATCGGAATCATATCAAATCAATATCTTCTTTAAACACCGATCATGATTCGATACAAATGAAAAAAGGGAAAAAAATATCACTCGGAGAGTTACAATCGCTAATGATGTTTCTCCTTAAGAAAGCCAAACCAAAACCAGGCTAACATAAGAAGGCACAACTCACAAATCTAGTCAATCTTCAAAACATGAATTGATCCGAGAACAAGATCAGCCAACACTAGTACTTCACAATCTAATATTCATTCTCATGTAGCAATCTCCTCTACTTCAGAATTGAACACAAAACTTGGGAAGGTGGTTGTGATATCCCTGCATTTCACGTCGATTTGATTAGTAAGACATTATCCATCGACATATTTGTAATTTCAAGGATTTAATACCCGGAAATTATAGTTATTTGATCTATTTCACACGAATCAGCAACCCTTAAGAAAGGATTTCCAAATCCCAACACATAACACTAGATGTGATAATATAAAACCTATCACTTATGAATGGGTTACGTGTGACCTTAAACGAGTAAAATAAAAAAATGAGCTAAAAAAGGAACGGCTAGATAGGTCAAACGTGCTAAAAGTCGTTCAACGTCTATTTTTAGTGCATAAAACATCCTCGGTCATTTCATTTAGACCTTTACATTATTATTGTAAAGTTGTCGTTTCTTTAATCATAACTAGGGCATCAATACCTTCATTTTTTTTAGAAAATAACAGAAACATCAGTAAGTCAACCCGTCCCAACAAGCAGTGATATATGACTCGTTTCAAACCGAACTAGTTTTGACCCAATACCCAACCCTCCCACCTGCCCGCTTGGCCACATCTATACAGCAGTTAAGATTTGTATGCCATTAAAGTTTCAAGTGGAAGGTTATTACTTTAAGCACATCTCGATATCCCATGAGGTATCCCTAGATACAAGAGTGTAACCGTAGAAGTTGATATACCTTAGATATGGAAGAGTCATTATCTTGAGCAAAGAAGGGTTTTGGGTGACAAAATTGTGCCATTCTGATTTGTCTATCTTCCCATCCTGGTCTACATCCGCTTCTGAAAATGTCTGCTCAATCAAAAATGGAAATGCAAGTCACACTTCAAGATATACTAGCTTATCTAACTTGGGGATGCCAAATAACAAACACCTTAGCACCCATTGTACCATATAAATAAATGTAGCCACATTGTGTGCTTAATTTTCTGATCGCCTTTCCAGGGCTCTACTTTCGCTCGAAAATTTAACATTTCTGACATATTCGTCATTGGTGATTAATAAGATCACACAGTAAACTTGCTTTCTTTTTTGGCTGGATAGTTACATGCAATACGGCAGCTAAATACATAAACTTCATGGTAATGGCAAAAAAAAGTATTTAGTAAATGGGCCAAACGGAAACTTTTTCACTTTATCCTTCTTTATATTTTGTTGATGTAATTCACATTAATTGAGTGCTTATGCCGCCTCAAAATGTCAATAAACAAAGCCTCAAAATGTCACAATAAACAAATTAAACTCACTTTATCAAGTATTTTCTCAATGGTATCATCAGCCAGCTTCAGCTCAGACTCACATAAAAGTGCAATCAACATTTGCTTAACCTACATAATGTACACATAACAAAGACATTACAGCTTGTGATACATAATAGCAGAGACAATTATATTACAAATATATATACACTATCCATATTTATGTGGTTCTGTAACCATATTCATTGATAGGATTCTTACTATGTAAACAGGAAAGCTAAGACTTCCCAAAAACGGAAACATTGAAAATTTCATTGGACAAAAGAAATACTCGTATATTATAATGTTTGGGTGTAAACGTGCAAAAGCATACAGTATGAAGCTAGCAAAACATACCTCCTGGCGTTCTATAAATCCTGTTCCGTCCATATCATAAAGCTTGAAGCAAACTGAAACAGGAAAATGAGCATTATAAGATCATTCGACCAATTATGAATTATAGTTCTGACCAATCTGATCAACTTACAACTAATTTTGTCTTCTTGAGGGGCATTAGGATGGAAAACATTAAGTGCTCTAACAAAGTCACCGAAATCAATAACCCCCTTCTGCTTGACATCGAAAAGATCAAATATCTGCATATGGAATTTTTGAGGCTTTAGAAAATTTATAACACGTATGAAAATGCCAGCCTGTATTCAACATGCATATGATGTGATGTTTCATATCTGTATACATATACATAATGACATATAATAGAATATTGTTTGCCAAGATTGAAATTTGGTGCTAAATCTTTCCAAACAATGGTGAAGTCTATAAACAGAACACCACACCAGGATATCCAACAGGGTGCACTTATTCATTGCGACCTTTGAATGTTATTTTTCAGCAACTAAATTCCATAACAATAGTAGGTGTATAATTTCAAGAAAACCTATATTGGGTTTTCAAACTTATCCATACCTACCAGGGGGAAGAATAAAAGAATAGCTGGAAAAGTAGATTTTACTTATTAATCATTTTATTTTTTGAGCTTCCATTTACATGCTGAGGAGAAACGAAGATGTGAGTATGGGCCATATGTATTCGATGAGACCCATGAAACGAACGACAGATGAATGTTACTGATTAATGAGCTCCAAAATTAAGTAACTAAATCAATTCAGACCACATTAAAAGTTGTGAATAGTTAGCTGAAGATGAACATATTTGTCTGAAACCATACCAAATGTAAGATTTAGTATGGACAATACCTGTTGCTGTATCTAAAAAGAAACAGCATTAATATATCTTTGCATATTATGCGTCAAAACTCAGAAGTAATTGGTGCTTGTATTAAAAAATTGAACGGTTATAAACAGAAAGATGCGCATTCAATCATTTGCTAAGGTGCATTTGATGAAAAGCAAACCAAGAATATATTCCTTTCCTAATGATGTTAATTATGACTGATATTATATATAATTTCGGTCTAGTTCTCACCATATATTAAAGAACATGGTATGCACATTTCTATATTCGTACAATATACCAGACAAATCCATACCCACACCCATGACAGATTCAATATGATCAGACCCAAAATATTGCATCCTTAACCATAAAATGAATAAGTATTTGTTTTCGTCGAAGACATGTGATTCACATGCAAGTTCACATCTTAACAATCATAAAGGTTAACACTTAGACACCAAACAGCTATTACCCTAATACAGGATGTTACCTAAATTGAGCTATCAATACTGACGATTCGGAGTGAAGCACTCAAGAAAGAAAGAAGAAAGTTACGTGACATAAAACAAGTACCTAAATGCTCAAAAAGAACGACAATAGAAAATAAAACGGAGGAGCATCATACCCTGTTTGCAAAGAGATTCTCTTTCTTTCTATTCTTGAACAAAGCTAGTTGGAATTCTTCCTGTTAAGGGTGATACCACAATCAAAGACGGTAACATATATCAGAACTGGACCTCATTGCAATATAATATAACCAACCATAAGAAGAAAGAAAGAGTCTAAATGTAACTGATATTGTTGCCTAGTGAAATTTGCAACAGAGTTGACACATAGTTTCATATAAAGGTTTGACTGTTTAACAAATAAATTAATCTTGTAGATCCAAACCAACTGTATCAATGTATTTGCAGCAAGAAAGATGGGCTGATAGAACTTTTAACATGATAGTTCTTTGAAAGTGAAATGTTGCAACTTTCTACTTTCTAGCAACGGCGACCACTTACCATACTGACCCCATGATTTAAATACTTATCAAGAATAACATGGTATTACTGGACACATGGATTACCTTATTAATTAATCCATCATCGATCACGGAGCTGCTTATGCTCTTGAATAGCTCAAATAGAGCTTCAACTTCACTGACACTAACTGGAAAGACAAAGATGATTACAGAAGCTAGCATAAGCAACATATACAAATCAAAGTGGACACAATTTTTCAGTAATACATAAAAAACGAAAAAATAATCAACTAACATGCTGTTTGAGAAGCAAGAATAGTCGGATTTTCATGCCCAGGAACCGGTTTCTTTACTTTAGAATTAAAGCAGCCCATTTAAACACGAAGCGTGTTATAGGACTAGAAGCATCGCAACGCTTTCATCCTATATATTAAAACCATCGCAACCTTAACTGCCAAAATTGTAAACCCAAAGCTAATCAGTTTAACCAGATATACAAAAACAGCAAAACTTACCAATTAAACACAATGTAAATTAATAAAGCAGTCTATCAAAATCACTTACGTAAAAGATAAGCATAACATTCGAACGAGATCATTAAGATAAAACATAACACGTTAACATTGTTGTTCGTCTATAATTATAAACCAAACACTAGATTGATAACATAAACCTAATATACATATTTTCACTAGTTTTAAGTACCTACAGATTTTGATAACATAAACCTAATATACAAAAGGTTGATATCCTGCAAGCGGTCGACACGCCAAGGCTAAATCTAATATCCTTCTTCTATGAAACATAAAATTTTAAACTTTTTCAAGCTTCGATAGTATATATAAATTCATTATATCTATATCTATATATACCAAAGTATATATAATCCCTAGATCTCAGGAAAACCCTCAAACATAAAACATCTGAACACAAAAATTCACATTATCAAACAAATCAGAAACTATTCAATAAAATACATATTCAATTTACAATTTAATAATCAATAAATCATAATAAACCGAAATTTATAAACTACATACCAGCAGAATTCGAAGATCCGGCCCGATTATTGTTGAAAACTATCAGAAAGCAGAATTTTTAGGGTTAACAAGTGGTTACAGTGTATGTGTGTTTTTATTGATTAGGATTTAATCGAGCAAAATTGAGGATTTAACGGAATTTTGTCTGAAAAAAACACAGGAGAAGGACAGCGGTGAGAACATGATATGCGGAGTAATAGAATAAATAATTTTCTATTTATATGGATAGATAGATAGATAGTGGTTTTAAGGGTCACATGAGTAGCACGTGGGGTTGAAAATAGGCTCTGTTTTGAGTGTTTTCTACTTTTCTTTCAACAAAAGGTAAATACAGGGAATATGCCTTTGATTATATATGACGTAAATGTCAATGGTTTAATTAAAGACAACTAAGGCCGGTATCAACGGTCCGTTTTGTTACGTTCTTGTTGCATCTACTAAGATCAGCCCTTAATAGATGGCGCATCATCTATTCAGTTTTTATGTTAATTTAATTTCACGTCGTCAGTTTTTCATAAATATTGAACACATACTAAAATATTACTAACATATAATGTTTTTTCAGAAAAACTGAACTTACTATTTATTTAATTTTTTTTTCTCAATTAATACAATTACAATTAAAAATAAAATATTACAGTACTTAAAGAATAAAACATTATATTAATTAATTTTAAAAAATACAATTACATCAATAAATAAAAATAACATTATATTGAATAAAATAAAATATGATTAAATTAAAAAACGTTAATTTGAAAATAACATTACATTAACTAAAAAAATAAAAGTACGATTATATGAATTATTTAAAAATATATAGAAAAGGAGAAAAATAAAAATAAAAACAATTTTAAAAGTATTACCTTTTGATTATTTTTAAATGTTTTTTTTTATAGTTGACAGTTATCGTAAAAATAAAAATCAAATAGAAGACGGTAGGAGAAAGACAATCAATGAAGGGTTGGTGTCAACCAAGAATGGAAAGACGGGGCAAGGACATGTGCCAACAGCCTAAAGACTTTATTGGCATCGCCCCGTCTATGGTGGCATTTTTGATTTTGCATCCTAGTAAAGACGTAGAAAGACGAGTAAAGATGAGATCATTTTATTTTTATTTTGTTTTTTATTTAATTTAATATAATAAAGGTATTATTAGTGAATGCAGGGTTCAACAATTTAGTTTTTCAGTTCATTATTAGCAATTTTCGGTCTTTCTAAAAAAGTACTGCGTGACGCTGAGCTGACAGTCGTTTTTTCAATTCGTTTATTAGGAGTAGTTTAATACTTTTAAAAATAACTTTTTAAAGACTTATAAAGTATAATTAATTAATAATAAATCAAATCTTTGTTAGAACGACTTCTATTCGGTTTTTGCTAAGACCTGAATTTAAAGTTGGTATAATAGTCTAATTCTGTTATCTGCTATAATAAATCTTTTAAGATAGGGATATTAAAAGCTAGGATATATTTGTCTTTGGTTGGTAATTAACAAGTATATTTGAGATACGGTAATGGATATATTGTTAATAAAATAGATCAGAAGTTGAATCAGTTTATTTCCGTATGGAATCACGTAATATTTGGCATGTTATAATATTCTTTTTTTATTAATATTAATATTTATTATTTATTGTTTATATTGATTGATTATATATTCAGTCATGATGATAATTGATAAGATACAGGGATTGATTGACCGTTTACAAATTTAATATTACAATTACAATTATAGTTATGATGTTGACTGCATCTAAACTTAACAAATTATGTATGTGACCGGGGTTTGCTTGCGACCACGTGTAGTTGAAATGTTGAATGACAAACCACCCATTTCATTAACAAGTCTCATTCTATATTTTAACGATTGATTGATGCACAGGCATCCTCTTTGCTTTGACGACGTGGTAGCATGAGTAGATGAAAAATATCAGACTCACAAATTTTTTTAAAAAAACATTTATATTATAATGTTTATTAACCGCTTGACGAGAGAGAAGCAAATAAGAGAAAAAACAAATAATTTTGATTAGTCCATTCACTTTTTCACGTCGTTGTATGAATATTTGTTTGTAGATTTTATTTAAGTATAGCAAACCTCTGAGTAGAATAAATATTAAATAGAGGTATTATTTTTCTCTTTAATTAATTAATTACTAATTACTATTCCTCAATTACTAAAATTTTAATGTTTAATAAGTAGAGATCGTAATGTTCTATCTTACTTTTTTAAGAAGGTATGTATAAGAGAAAATTTTCACATACATGAGGTTCATTTAACAAAAGCTCTTGTTTATGTCGGTTAAAGTTAGAGTATAATAGTCACATGGATTATTATATTTATGTCATACTAATTAAAATGTTATTAAAATTAAATTACGTCATTGATTCAAAGTGGGTTTGTCGGATTATGCTTTTAGTTATTTATTTTATATTATACAAAAGTGGATTTGTACCTGGGAAAATCAATCAATCAATTACCGCAAGTCAAAAAAGTATACAGAAGTCATGAGTTCATGACATAGCAACACGTTTTTTATTCAATTCTTACTCAAATGAAAAGAATACATATTTTAACATTATAAAGTTTACGTTAGAATATCACATATTATAATAATGATAGAACTTATAAGTCTTTATTTAAATATTAATAAAAGAAAGTGTTAGGATTGGATGCCTAATCAACCTAAATCATCCGTCAACATTTCGTGTATAAAATCCCGACTAAAAAATTTAGGTTCCGAAAAATAACTACTAATTTAACCTTGAAATTATGATATTAAAAATGATGATGGGATGTCTCTTTAATGTTTAAAAAGTGTAAAATTATACAGAATATAAAAAGGTAATTATAAATTTAATTTATTGACCAATTAAATTAACAGACTAATTTGTTGACCAAAACATTTAACAAACTAATTTACTTTTGATTGAAAAAAGTTCGATCTGTTCGATCTTGAATTAAAATTAGAAATCAAGCCCTTAATATTATAAAGTCAATACTAATTAATTCATTTAATTACATGTAAATCATTTTAGTCAAATTGAAAAGAAAAATAAATAAATAACAAGATCGCAAGTGGGCTAATTCGATCAAAAGGCATACACCAACGAATTCATGACACATAGCACCCCAGATCGAATTTCGATCATTTGTGATCGAAATTAAAAAAAATAAGAAAAGAAGATATGTAGTCATTTATGATTGAATTTGAAAGAAAAAAGAAACATAACCAACTAAGTGATCGAAAGAAAAAAAGGATTGGCTTGAATGTACTCTAGTTGTGCACAAGGATGGGTTTAATGTATAACTGACTTTGTTGATCGAAATTATCAATTAAAGAATACCTTTTATTTCGATCATGTTATTTACAAGTACAACTGACTTATAATAGGACTGACTCAAAAGTACGATTGAATATTATTTTTTTACTTTTTTAATTTCGATCACAAATGATCAAAATTCGATTTGGGTGTCACGTGTCACATATTTGTTGGTGTACGCCCTTTGATCGAACTGGCGCACTTACAATTTTGTTATTTTTTTAATTTTTCTTTTCTATTTGACTAAAAGGATGACTTTATAATTAAATGAATTAATTAGTATTGACATTGTAATATTAACGGCTTGATTTCGAATTTTAATTCACGATCGAACTTTTTTCGATCAAAGGTAGATTAGTTTGTTAAATGTCTTGGTCAAAGGATTAATCTGTTAACTTAAGTTGGTCAATGGATCAAATTTGTGATTATCCCCAATAAAAATGTGAAAAAGTTAATACAAATAATAAATCATTTTTATTTGTCACCAAACTAAAAATGATAAAACTGAACATGATATGAATAATTTGAACAAATCATATCATATTCGAACGGGTTTTGCGATCCAGATTTGCGCCCCTGGGTCATGGCATGATTTCCGAGATCGTAGTCTGATTCCCGGGATTGTAGCCCCTTGGATTGACTAAAGTTGACTTTCATTAATTTTAGATAAGATATTTGTATACTTTTCGAATAAAATTTTCTGAGATTTCTGCGATTTTGGATAATATTTTTCAAGATTTCTACGATTTTCGATAAAATGTTATAATTTCTATAAATAGTTTTATCCATAATATAAGATTGTCATCAGATTGTTTCATCTCACCTTAATTATCGATATGGTTCAAACTGACCATTTTTGGCATTTTCGATCTCCAAATGATGAATCAAAAACTGAAAGAGTTATAAGTCACAGTTTTTGAGTTGTTTACCATCGTGCTTCGTCACTGTAGAGATTTTCAGGGCGCAAGAATAATGCTCGTTCAAGGCTTATTGACGTTAATTGATTGCGTGGATGTTGATGAGTTTTCAACCAAGTTTTTGGATTATGCTTTGGAAGAGTTGCGTTATTGGGCTCCTACTGGGGTGGTACTGCTACTTTAAGAGCATGATAAAGATCTCGATACTGATTTACAATTAATAACGGATGATGATGAACAACTGAAGAAGATTACTACCTACGTGAAGATACATAGAGAAATTAAGGTCTATGTAACACGCAACGATTTGACACATCCGTCAAACTCAGAAACGATGATGTTGTTACCCATTTCTAAGATAATGAATGGCTCTTCAAATGCAAGACGGTCGTTCGATTAGTTAGTAATCAATTATTGTACTTTGTATTTATCTTTCAATCAATTGGATTAATGTCAATCAATTTTAATTTGTAATACGTACTTATCTTTGAAATGATTGTCATATACTTTAAGACCTAACATAATTAAATAAATCGCTACAAACAATTCATTGATAACATTTTTAAGAAATATATAATACATGTTAGGTCATTATTACAATAATTTAACGGGTGTCACAAATGAACACTTGAAAAAGACAACTGATATTTTGATTTTTCGACATTTACCTTTCTATGTGACCTTGAGGTGGATCTTGATTTGGTTCTTGATCCGTTTTGCTCGTCTGTTTTATCATAAGGAGCCATACAAGCAAATCGGCTATGAGTGATTTTTTTTACAATGACTACATTGTTTTTTTGTTTGGTTTTCACCTCTCATTTCGAAAGAATACGAGCACGACCAGGTGGTCAACCAGATTGCCTCTTTACAAGGATCGGTGGTAAGATAGTTTGCAAACGACCTGGATCGACCCGTTCTGAAGGATGAGCCATTGAGTTTATAGGCTCTGCGTAAGCCGCTCGATATGTTTCTGACGTGAAATACCTCTCCGCATAGCAGCTTACGTCATCCTGTTTGAAAAAGCGGGCTACCGCCATAACGTGTCCGCAAGGTAAACTGGACAACTGCCATTGCAAACAACTACATGTTCTATCTTCCAAGTTTACCGTCTCATTCTTGTTCCCATCCACGACCTTACAAATCATATTTGTGGATGGATTCACAATCCAGCCCATTGATTTCCCATTTCTTTTACCGATTTTGTGCTCGGCATATGGTGTAACATGCGTTTTAACTTCGGCCGCAATGTTGCGATGTTTGTAATACCATTGTTGTACCGAGGATCGAAAAAACTCCAATAACATTGTGACAGGGAGTTGTTTTGCATGCTTGCTCAGGGCGTTAATTGACTCTGCACTAGTACTTGTCATGTAAGCATATCTTGTACGGGTAGCATGATGCCTTGACCATTTTTCTTTCCCAACATCTGTAACAACCTTGGTTGAAGCTTGTAAGTGTTTGGAAATCGCACCAAAATGGTGATCAAAATCTGACTTACGATACGCCTTACACATAATTCCAGTAATGCCATTCGTAGTGCCTTACTTTGGAAGATCTGCTTTTCAAATTCATCAACAAATACCGACAACATAGGGAATGAAATGCCTCTGGAAAGACAGTTGAAATACCGACTGCAATTGAAGGAGCCCTACTAGAAACGAAAATCAAGTTGTCTACACAGCAACCAGCAGATTCGAGGGCGTCACGTAGGTTTCCCAAGAACCACATCCAAACGTCGATTGTCTCTGATACCCCGATTCCATAGGCCAGTGGCAAGACGCCATTATTGCCATCCATCGCAACAGCAAATAAATTAGTTCCCAAATAACTACCATTCAAATGTGCCTCATCTATAATAATTAGTGGGCGAATATAGTTAACAAATGTATGAATCTGCAACAAGAGAAGATAAATATCAGTTTTAGTATAATGTGTAAACATATATGACAACAAATTATAGATACTTACAGCTGCACCAACAGACATGTAACACATCATGAACTTATCATTCTCATCGGTAAGCACATTGGTTTTGCTCCCCGGGTTATGCAGATTCAGGTTATGTAGGTAAAGCGGAAGCATTTGAAATGAATCTGCGGGACTACTTCTCAACAACTCTATAGCATGACGCTTTGCTCTCCAGACTTGGTTGTATGAAAGGTTGATTTTAAAGTGCTTTGTTATATCGAATATGATTTTAACATGCTCAGCCTGCTTGGTAGCCACCTGATCAACCACAGGATCAGCAGACTCAACCTGCTTGGTAGCCACCCGATCAACCATAGGCTCAACAGGCTCTGTAACCACCGGATCCTTCCTCATGTCAACGACTCCCAAACTAACCGGCGGTACCTCAAGCTCATCCTCATACACATCCAAACGTTTTCTCATGAGGCGTTTAATCTGTTTGGGTGTATAATATGGCGATAGCCTAACCATGCCTAAGCTCCTCTCTCGCATTCTCCGACGCAAAACTCGTGGAGCTGAGATAATGCCCCTGGAAGCTGGTAATGTGTCGGATACATAACCCTCATCCTCAACATCGTCGTCCTGAAAATAAGACATAAAATTATGCATTAAACACTAAACTACTTAATATATACTTTTTAATGAACATCTTATTAACATGGTAATACCTAACGACTCTCAACAGCCTCCAATAACCTAGCAATAGTCGCGTCCTGCGCATCCACCCGATTAAGTAAAGTGGAAATGGTTGCGTCCTGCCTAGCAATAATGGCATCCTGACTCTTCACGCGAACTCGTAGAGAGGCCACCTCTTTTGCTGATGAACGCTGAGAGGTGTCACAACGAGTGGGCTGTTCCTGATGCTTAAACGTCTCGTGATGAGGTGTGGTGTCACGACTAGCGTGCTGCTCATGATGCTCCAACTTATCATGGTGAGGTGGTGTTTGACGACCAGTAAATTGCTCCTGAAGCTCAACCTTCTCGTGATGAGGTGTGGTGTCACGACTAGTGTGCTGCTCATGATGCTCCAACTTATCATGATGAGGTGGTGTTTGACGACCAGTAAATTGCTCCTGAAGCTCAACCTTCTCGTGATGAGGTGGGGTGTGATGACGAGTGGGGAGTGAACAAACTCTCTCCTGATGCTTAACCTCGTGCCCGTCAAAGAATCGACAACTACCAATCCACCAGTCGCATGAAGCCTCAATCTCAGTCGGCTTCAGCGTCCTCAATGGCCTATCGTCTCTGTCGATATCTTCCTGCAACAAAAAACTAACATTTATATCACTTTGATTTAAATTTAATTTTTTTTTCGAAATGTCCTTTATGCAAAACTGACAAACCACCATTATTTTAGCTTTACAAGTCATCAATTGTCATAATGAATTCATCCAAAATATAAACATTTAAAGAAAAAAAATTATAATTATAATTGTTGAATGCACATCATTTACCGAAATAGTCAATATATCGACATATTCCTTCCAATTAGTAACCCTCTTCTTTCGAATCCAGTAGACTGCTCGAGGCACTCCATCCTTATTACTCTTAGATGCATTGTGAAACACCCGAAGGTGAAATGCCTCCCAGATCCAAATCTGAAAACAAAGAAAAGTGTCAAATAACAAATACATATGGTAGTACCATTAGTAACTAACCTAATCAAACATGTAAGTCTAACAAAGTTACCTTAAAGGCCCACGTGAAACCGAACAATGTGTATGCCTTCTTCGACTGAGATACCTGACTGCTCTGACTACTCCGACCACTTAACGCATTCTTCAACTGCGGATAAGTATGATCCCAAATACGAGTACCCCAAGGGTACTCGTTAATGTTGCTGAGATCCTCAAGCAAATGCATCAAATCCGGATGAACAAAATGAAACGCCTGCTTTCCCATAAAGCATCTCTCCATGAGCATGATAATACATACCCGGACGCAATCCTCATCGCTAAATTTCATCTCCCCGTTAAACAAATAGGGTTGAGCAAACAATAACTCTAGATGGAAAATACTTATGTCCTTCAACAAAGCATGGTGCTTAAATACCCGATCGCGTAAAGCAGCTCTCGTCCCCCGACGTGCCTTGGGAATATAATCCTTCATATTTATCTTAGAACCAAACAGGAATCCGGTTTCTAAACAAAACTCTCTACGCCCGAACCGTATCGCATAATGAGGTGTGAGTCTAAACCATAACTCCTAGGGCTCCTCCTGAGGCTTGGTAATGTTTGGAAGCTCACATTGTTTCTGAATCAAATTATGTACATATCCAGGGTCGTTGTCCAGACACTGGGACATCTAACCAAGGCCCAAAACATGTACGTCGAAAAATCTTCTTTTGCTCGTCTGTCAACAACAAATTAATCTCCTTAATTACCGTCATGTGGTTCTTCATTGTTAATGAAGCTTCAAAGAAACCCTGAAAATCAATCAATTACACCATGTAAAAAATAAGACCACAAAAGTCATAACTACTCAAAATAACCCATAAGCATTCAAATTAGGCCATAATAAGTCAAAACAAGTCAAAATAAGTCCACAAAAGTCAACAAAGTCCACACAAGTCATAACTAGTCAAAAATAACTATAACCATTCAAATTAGGTCAAACCATATAAAAACAAGTCAAAATAAGTCCACAAAAGTCATAACTAGTTAAAAATAACCATAACCATTCAAATTAGGTCAAACCAATCAAAATAAGTCAAACTAAGTCCACAAAAGTCAACAAAAATCCACAAAAGTCAACAAATGTCCACACAAATCATAACTAGTCAAAAATAACCATCAACATTCAAATTATGTCAAAACAAGTCAAAATAAGTCCACACAAGTCATAACTAGTAAAAAATAACCATAACCATTCAAATTAGGTCAAATCATTTCAAAACAAGTCCACAAAAGTCATAACTAGTAAAAAATAACCATAACCATTCAAATTAGGTCAAATCATTTCAAAACAAGTCCACAAAAGTCATAACTAGTCAAAAATAACCATAACCATTCAAATTGGTCAAAATAAGTTAATAAAAGTCCACAAAAGTCATAACTAGTCAAAATTAACCATAACATTCGATTAAGGTCAAACGTAATGAAAAACACTTCAATAAAGTCAATTCAAGTCAATAATAGTAAAACAAAGTCAACACTAATCACATTGGTTAAACTATGTCAAAATAAGTCCACAAAAGTCATAACTAGTCAAAAATAACTATAAGCATTCAAATTAGGTCAAACGTAATGAAAAACACTCAAACAAAGTCAATAATAGTCAAACAAAGTCAACACTAGTCACATTGGTCAAATCAGGTCAATCACGATCAAACGATCTCGCTTACGACCTCGCTCATCCTTATTACGACCCACACAAACCGATTACGATCTCGCTCACAAGACAAACAACATCAAAAATACATTCAAATTCAATTCTCAACAACAAACTAAACTCAATAACATATATACAACGATTCCTAAAAAAAACACTAACAATTTAATTCATAAAACACAAAAAAAATTCATGTATACCAAGTGTTCGATAAAATGCCAACCATAAATTTCGCAAATTTAACAAAAATTCGGAGTTGAAATGTGTTTATACCTCATAATTAGACATTTTGATGCTTCAATTTCGAAGAGTTTTCTGTTTTCGTTCGAGTTGTGCAACCGAAACTTGCTATTCCCGTTTGCGATTCCGGTGGTGGGGGGCGACGAATGGTGGTGAACGGACGGTATATGGAGGTGATAAATGGGCAAGAGTGGTAATGGATTCGAATGGGAGGGGGAGCCGACGGATTCGAAGGGGAGGGAGGGGATAAGTTTCAAAAAAATTTAAGTGTGGCCCATTTTTAAATAAACTCATGATCGAAACAAACTTTTATCTTTTTGTGTTTAATGCCATACATGTCTTCGTGGACTCTGAACCAGAAATATATCAACCAGCAGCGGTATTGTATACTTGTATGGTCCGTGCATTTTCAGGAAAATGCATTAGGCAATATGGTATGCATTTACTTTTTTCACTGTTGTAATCATTTAAGAACATAAAATATTATTCACACAGCCTTTTATTTGATTGATTTCTTTTATGTTCGAGAGACTACTAGTGCATTTCAATTTGTATACCTTGTGACTATGTAGTTCTAATTCTAGTTACACATAAACGTTTTATACATACATAATTGTAATTACCAATTTTAATTTCTTAGAAAATGGTCAAATAATAATCAAACAAGAAGCTTCTGTTTGGACCTATTATATGACCGAAAACGGCCATACAAAAATGGCTTACATTGATGTGATGTACGGCGTCTTGATCACTGGTTTTTACACAAAAAATGATAGGACAAGATTGGATGTCAAGACTTAGTTTTTAGAATGTGATAAAGGTTTCAAAATTACCAAAATCAGCACTCAAATGGCTGATTCAAAGCTGTTTGCAATCATCATTCTGTTAGTTTTGGTCCAGCTATTATGGTATGTCGGCTGCCATTGTTGGGCTCTATAACAATTTAGCCCATAAGAAGTATCATGGTTACATGCAAATGCAATTGATATTTATAAATCTTCAACGTTATTCAAAGAAGGTCGTATATCACAGTCGTATATTTTACAAGTTTACATATATATTGTTAATAAATAGAAACTTTTAATGTTTTATTTTGCTAATATGGTTAGCTAATAAATGGTTATGAACGTTTGATTTAAATCTTAATCCTAATATTGATTATTTGGAGCCTTGAATAAAGAGTTCCTAACATTTAGGTATTTGAAATCGGTTGATTTGGACAAACTTTAAACTATTGAACGAATAATTAACATTTACACCAGACATATTATGAATAACTCTTTAAACATGAAGCTTGGTTACAGAACTAATAATAGAGTAAAACAACTGATTAGTTGCAATCATTTCAATATGTAGGTAATTTCGACACTTGGTTTCTGTTGAGTTAGCAAAGACGTTCAAGTAAGTTTCATGGTATTTTTAAGTTGAGATACATTACAGTTTTACTATTCATTATGCATGATATTATTATTGTGCTAGATAAAAGTTTTATTGTAACTGAATCTTATACGAGCCATTTTGTGATATATATGTTGTAATACTGTTAGAAATAAATTTTATAGAGATTAGATTGTATACATTGTTTAGTGTAAGTGTTTAGTATTTGTGTAATTGTGAGAGGTATATATACCTAATATGTACTCACAATTATAAAACCCTTTGCAAAGCCTTTCAATTACAAATCGTGTATGTGTGTTTATTGACATTTATTATAAGTTCACATTCTCTTAATATTCATACGTATAGTTCAATCAATTCATAAGAATTCACTAACAAACTCGATTTAGATCTTAACAAAATACTGGTACAAGTGTGTATATGCTAATATAAAACAGAACAAAGAAGACTGGAATTGACGTGTAAGTGTTAATACATTGTTATATGCGGTATGATAGAGCGAAGTTTCACATACATATATTCACCAGAGTTAGAGATTCGAGTTGATAAAAGTCAGTCACATTTAAATATCTCATTCATGTTACAACTGTTATTTTGTATGTTATGGACATGGAACACATAAACTCGCCTAAGCCTTTAGCTGATTAGTGGTATGTAAAATGCTCGGAATACAAGAACTAGTAAGGATATGAGAAGGCTTACTAATATAAAGAAGATTACATACTTTTTGTAACATGTATAAAGTATGTGATTAAATGTACAGACTTCCTATATGTAATGTATAAACTTCTAGTTTTACCTTTTATTTTGCAATGTTTATAGTATCAGAAAATGGGGGTGTGACACTATATGAGTGATGTTTCCTTTTCTTTTCTTCTTCTATTGCTTTGTAATGGGTTAATGTACTGAAGAGTCACCGTTCTCTTAAAATAATGTTCTATTGGATCACTAGACTTTATTTTTGAAAAATAAGGTTACTGATATAACTTATCTTTTGAATTTGTACATTTAAACGATTTGAAAAACTGAAGACCTGCTGTTAACCGGTTGCCACATTTTTTATTTTCCAACTCATTTAATTTTACACCTAATCAGTCCACGTCATTTTATATGGTCCATGTCATGAATTTCAATTCTAAATTATATTTCCCATTTATTTATTTTCTAAGATAATTTATCTACCTATCCTTTTTCTTTCTTTTTCAAACTACATATTATACTAATATTTCACATTACAACTAATTTTGTTACATATTTCTAAAAAATTATTTTACACGCGTATTACATATTACATATATTATTGTAATGTAGTAATTGTAATTCTGTTACCTTTAATTTATATCTTGAGTTAATAATTCGATATTGTTTTTATTCTTCATCACCATGAGCTGATACCAACAACCAATTACCTACCACCCCCGACCACCGAGCACACACACAATTAGAAACAAAATACGAACCATAAATAAACCCCTCATATTTATGAAAATCTAACCCAAATATTACACTTACAACCACTAGTCCACCACCACCTTCTAACATTGCTCTTAGCACAATCAAATATGAACAAGACACAAGCAACACAAAGTGAAGCACATAACAAACATTGAACACACCTGGATCTTGACATTTTTCAAACATACGCACACTTAGATCTGGATATTTTTCAAACATATATACTTGGATCTTGACATGTTTTAAGTACACACAGTTGGATCTTTACATTTATAAAAACACGCACACATATCCATATCTGAACCAAACATGTAAAAACCGTAGATCTAAATTGATGAGATGAATCAGATGAAAGGAAGGAGGAGACATCAGTACGTGGAGATGTGGTTGGGTGCGGACGACGACTAATGGCTGGCAACCGACGGTGCGGACTGCGGCAACCACAAATGTGATTAAGGGTGTCAATAGGGCGGCCGAGATAGATCTTGTCATGATCTAATGGATCACAAGATCCAATTAAATGGGTTTGGATCTGACCATTTGTTGATGGATCGTAATCCGACTCAACATCCAACTAACCCATATAAATGGATAAGGATCTGCGTAGACCCATTTAAACTTCTTTTTCTTTTATTTATCATTTTTTTTAATTTCGTTTTTTCGTTTTGTTTCGTTTTTGAATGCTTTTTTTGTTTTCTTTTTATTTTTTAAACATTTTTTCGTTTTTTTAAATGTTTTTTTTTTGTTTTTCAACGTTTTTAAAACTTTTTGTTGTACTTAAACGTTTTTTTTGTTTTCTTTATTCATTTTTTATTTTTTAACTTTTTCTTCATTCTTTCCGTTTTTTCGTTTTTTAAATTTTTCTTCATTTTGGTTGTTTTTTTCGGTTTTAAACGTTTTTTCTATTTTTTTCGTTTTTAAACATTTCTTCATGTTTATTGTTTTTTAAACTTTTTTTTTCATTTTTTTCGTTTTTAAACAATTTTTTTTGTTTTTCTGTTTTGTTTTTGTTTTTTTTTTATTTTAACTTTTTTGTTGTTTTTTCGTTTTTGTCCATTTTTTAAACTTTTTTACGTTTTTTTTAGTTTTTTAATTATTTTTTTATTTTGTTGTTTTTAAACTTTTTTATCACTTTTGTCATTCTTTAAATGTTTTTTTTTTTTTCGTTTGTGCCCCTTTTTAAACGTTTTTATTGTTTTAATAATTTTTTAAACGTTTTTTGTTTTTTTTCCTTTTTAAAGGTCTTTTTTTTTTTCATTTTTGTTCCATTTTTTTCCCTTTCAAAAGTAGAATCCAATAAAAAATTTATTTTGTTTAAAACTGTATTGGAAACTCAAAACAAAAGTGAAAAGAAAAAACGTAAAAAAATGAAAAAAAAGAAACAAAACAAAGTTGTAATTTTTTTAATTATATTTTTAATGGGTCGACCCAGACAGGTCATTGGTCGCTCTAAGTAAAGATCCATCTATATGGGTTGACCCATTAGATCACTTGTTGGATCCATGGATCCACTTTTCCAACCTATTGGGTCACATAAATAGAGCGGAACGGAATGGATCTTGATCCAAAATATGTTCCATCGATACCCTAGATGTGATATAGTTTATAAAGAAGGAGAACAACATACTTTAGAAAGAGAAAGTTGGGACAACGTTTAAGAAATGCAATTTATGGTTATCAATTTAAATTTCTTAAAGCATTGCCAGATAGATAAATAATGGTCCACGTCATCAATTGTCACCGGTAAAGTCGAGAAACCGGTTACCAATGATCCAAATTTGTAACTACAATGTTCCATTTAAGCGAAAAAATGACCCAAATGGATTTTTTGAAGAGCCACTTCTTAATTTGGTTATCATTGTACCACTACGATCAAAGAAAGCACATTTTAGTATAGCGATGAACATGTTACACCCTCTAAATTGTGTTACTTGACACACAGTTACGGAACACGTTAAAATCACCGTCCATACACTAGTTATCATTGTCTATTTTGAGTTCGTGCTATATTCATGAAATCTGTAGCTGGTGGTGAACTCTGTTTTAAGATCTACAGTGCTGCAATCAGGTTTATTAACTTGATCACTTCATCTCTTGTATAATTGGAACCCTAAAAAACCAACACGATTTTTCTGAAAACCTAATACTTTTGATTTTTTCTATAACACCCCCTTCCAATAATGAAACGATAGGTCACATTTATTACTAAATAATTAAATTTATAATAAAGGTCTTACGATAATAAATAACCAAGGTTTAAAAGCAACCATAATTGTTGTCTCAAAATCATAACTCAGAATCTCAAAATAATAATTATGAGTCTGAACTAATAAATCAAAGGTAGGTCTCTAAGGCATTTGCAAAATCTTGAAGCTCTCTCACTCATTCCATAGTACCCTGATTACCTGACGCAAGAAAAGAAAATGTGGCTGAGCGAATTGCTAAGTGCGCGGATGTTGACAGAACTAAAGTGTAATAGTAATAATATCACAAATGTAAGAATGAAACGAAATAAATAATGTAATTTCTCAAAATAACCCTTCGATTAATATCATCCTTACACCAGAGTAAACAAATGAAATAAAGGTTGAAGCAACGAGGGGTTGGGTTAATTTATACTGAGTACCCTAGAAACAAAGTATCTGAATTGCACCAAACCGGTGCCAAGTAATATCGCGAATGATATATAGCACAAATAACATACTGGTCATGACTCCAGGTGTTTCCCCTAATCGGGAGGTGTGTATGGCACTACACTACACAAATCATATCATAACATAGCCTTTGATGCATCTATACGCCTCCCAAATAATCCAAAAACTCTCACGCGATCATAAGCATACAAATCATATAATATAACAAAAGTGGAGACGCCGTGGACTAATCCCACTGCCACGAATAGTGTCAAGTCATTGGCGCCACAATGACAAGCATGCGGTACATCCACATTGGTGCCACAATGACAAGCATGCGCCATTATTAATTGTGTGGTTGCATGTTTGTTTGATCTGTTTATTGTTGTGGGGTATAACTAGGGTTGTACGGTTCTTGATTGGGGCTTATAAATTCTTAACAAGTTGTATCAGAGCTCGTAATTCGAGTTATTGGGAACAATGGCGGACAAAAGCATGTCAGCATTGATAAGTCTGATGGCAATGATTTCGGATTTCAGAAGATGCAAATTGAAGACGTTTTCTATCAAAAAATTACACTAACCATTGTCAGGTATTAAACTTGATGAAATGAAGCAGGAGGAGTGGGCATTGTTAGATCGTCAGACACTTGGGGTGGTTAAGCTTTCTCTTGCCAAGAATGTCGCCTACAATATTATAGGGGAAACAACAACTGCGGGTGTGTTAGCGGCATTATCTAACATGTATGAGAAACACTCAACTTTAAATAAGATTTTCTTGGTACGTAAGTTGGTAAACGCGAAGATGGTTGAAGGTGCATCAACAATGGATCATGTGAATGAGTTTAACTCGATTTTGACTAGGTTAAGATATGTAGGGGTTAAATTTGAGGGTAAGTTGGAGGCATTGTGCTTATAATTTTCGTTGCCTGAGAGTTGGTCCGACACTGTTACAGTTGTTAGTAGTTAATCTGGAACTACTATGCTTACGTTTGAGGGGATCCGTGATTTGATACCCGGTGATGGAATTAGGAGAAAGAGTTCCAGTGAGTATTCAGGTTCGGCTTTAAGTGCGACGGGCAGATGGTGAAGTACTAGTAGATCGTGATCTAGGAGAGAGCCACCGTAGAATAGAAACGTCACGTGTTGGAATTGCAAACAGCAGGGTCACTTCAGGTATCAGTGTCCGACTGGTAGGTCAAGTGTGAACACGAAAACCGATGAAACTGAAATGCTTTAATGGCATGCGAGAAGAATCTTGTGGAATCATGGGTAATGGATTCAGGTGCATCCTTTCATGCGATTCTGTGTATGGAAAAGATGATGAATTTTAATATCATTCTGTAAGGGCTCAAAAAGCATGAACGGTACCATATTAGGTTTGGAGATCAGAAGTGGAAGGGTTATTAAGGGTAGTTTGGTAATTGCCCGCGATTATAAACGGGGGACCTTGTATATTGTTGAGATTCCTAATGATGAATGGCTAGACAAAATGGTAGGTTCTGGAAGATTGTTGAGGGATCTAGAATGAATGGGAGTTCAAGAAGAATTGAAACTAGTGGGAGTTTGGCGTTGAGTGGGAGCTTTGGAGTTTCTACAAATCAAGTTTGTCATTTGGGTGCCACTAGCATTTTCAAGTCTTCGATTAGATCATCTCCAATGTCAACTAGGTTGCGACTGACTGAGTTGGATGAACACTTCATTTTTTCGAGAGTCATGTTTAGTGTTACATCCGTACAATGGCATTTGACTCGTTGAGAGAAATTGTGTTTGTCCAAAATCATGAGAGTGTTTGTGGTCGGTGATCCAATGGTGAAGCAAGTGTTTGAGTGGATGATCAAGGGTGTGATGACGTTCTCACACGGCTGCCTTGATGGTGGTATTCACGTGGTTGTTCAACCAGGTGGCCTTCTCCTTGTTGGAAGGAAAGATCATGCAGATGAAAGGCTCTATGGGTGGGTTGCACGTGCAACGAGGGTGTTAGAGTCGGGTTGGGCTTCAACCGGTCTTCTCATGAACTAATGAGAGGGTGTCATACTAAAGAGAGATCTTGTTCCCAGTTTAGTAGCGGAGTTCAGTTAACTTAGTATTGAAAGTCTTCCGACCCTGCGTGGTTGAGTGGCGTGTCTCGGATGATTTTCCGATAGTATGGATAAGTTAGAAATGGCGTTATTAAAGGGGCGATGAAAGGGTTTTCTTGTTGGTTAACAAGGGGTCAGAGTTTGGGTTTGTTGAATTTTAAAGTGGGTGATTGTTAGGTGTGAAGATTAACCAAAGAACGAACAAACAAGTCTGAAATTCTGAGTCAGGTGGAGTATCCGGTGGATAGCTTCTCGCATCCAGCGAATGTATAGTCTCTGTTCGTTTGTACCCGGTCTGAGGCATTGTACCCGGCGAGTACAACCCTATTCGACGGCTAGACTGGACCTATCCAGCAAATAGGTTAGGTCGGCCAGACAGTTTTGTTTCCTTGTTTTGTTTACACAATAAATTATAACTCCTACTCTTGTAAACCCTCAACACCTATGAATTTTTAATTAGATATCTCTCTAGTTCATCGTTGATTAAACCAATCGAGTAGATTGGATATAACCACGTTGATTCCACGTGTTCATTTAATTCTCGTACATTATTAATTGTGTAGTTGCTTGTTTGTTTGATCCATTTATTGTTGTGAGGTATAACTAGAGTTGTACGGTTCTTGTTTGGGGCTCATAAGTTCCTAACATATGATGGTCACAAGCCATTGCGATATTCATACTAAAGTATATAACAAGGGGTGGAAAGGTTGTTTCAAATCAAGCCAGGAAATTCAATTTTTTGGATGAACTCTTGTGATTTTACTAACATTGCCAAAATATTTTAACTGCTACATGCATAACTTTCTGTATACAATTGTGTATTGCAGCTTTCACTTCAATACGTAGTTTCTGTTACTTGAATTTCAATTAACTAAATATCTAATTATACTCATCTTGTGTCCAGTATTTACATTTGTTCCTTTTTATCGTCTGTGCGCGCATATATAATCGGTGCATATATATATTAAAGGTTAAAATGTGTTTTGATGACATTATAAGTTTGAATACTGCAATATCAAGTACCAAATGAAATACAAAATGATCGTACCATCTTAATATATGGTTTTTGAACTAAGTACCTATTCTAATTAATGTATGGATGCCAAGTATGAACATTTATTAGCTCAAATGAATTACTAAAACAAGAAGTGATTTTCTCTTAACACAAAAGACCTAGTCTATAAATAGTAACCAAGAGAACGATAAAATTAACCATAAAATGAAAAAATCAGATTAATGAAATTTTCAAACTGGACCCACTTGGTATATTCAAAATCTAAGATAGTTGGCCATACTACAAATGTCACAAATATACAAAAAATTTCACTTGCCAGCGCGTTGAAGGCAGCTCTCTCTTTGAATGCAGGACTGCGCAACCCCTTGTTGTTTATATACTATACGTGTCTCTTTTCCAATTCACCATTTTTTAGATTTTTTTATACAAATCAAATCTTTATTCAATTCCCAGTCGAAAACAAAATGTTAAATAACGAAAATGATTTATACACTACAAAATGTGACATTCATGATATTAAATCCTTAGGGCTTATGGTAGGGGTATACATCAAACTATTACGGGATCTCTATTGTATGTACCCAACTATTCGTATGTGTATTTAATGTATCTAACCGGATAAAATGGTCATACGATGTAATGTACCGGCTAGCAAGTCTATGTCACCGATAAAACTCAAATTCTTGCCACGTCATCATCCACGTAGCGCAACACGTCAGCGGTACATACAATAGACTTCGAACAATAGTCGGGTACATACAATTTCTTCGAATATTCTCTTCTTCAAAGCATTTGGATCAACAACTCGGCCTTCAGATCCAAGAACATTGACCACTGTATAAAACGTCTTAGCAATTAGAGAATTACATGTACTTTCCTTTATAATAAGAGGATGTATATGCAAAACTTAAAGACAAAGGACAAGTGGCATATCCTTCACAGGCTTTGAAATCTATGGTTGTCAGAGGAAAACAGAAAAGGCAACAGATACAATACGACTCAGCAGGCCAAAACATTATTCCTATTCCTGACGTTTCTACTTAAAATCAGAAGAGTGGTTCCATAAGAATGTAACGAGATGATCAACTACAGCATCAAACCTTAATCCATATAAAATGGGGCGTACAGTAAGAAACATAGTTCCTTAAAAAGCTAATTGATTTTCAAATTTGCTAAATTTATAGACCCAAGGTTTCCAATGGAAGGAACTAAATTTCATCAACTGTCTTTTTTTCCGTAACGTTAGAGTTGGAAGCTACTTAAATACCTTCACTTTCCTTCAGTATGGACAATACCTTTTAACTGCATCATTTGCTTCTAAAACCAAACAAAGTGGCACAAAAAAAAAAGAAGAAAAAAAAGAAGTAGAAGACATTTAAATCCAATTTCAAGGTAATTTTACAGGATGTTCACTATAGTAAGTCTCACAAACCCCTAAAGTAGCGCCTTGAAATCTTTACAGCATGAAAGGTCAATCTTAATTCTTATATGGAGCGAATTGTTATGTAAAACACTTTAAACAGAGATTTCAATTGTAATTGTTATGTCCCAATACCAGTGTCAGTTTATCGAACTGCCACAAAAATACAGAAATAAAGCAAAAACACAAGGTTAAGTTAGAGAGATGAAACAATCTGTGACCACTCGTCGGAAGGACAGCATAAACAGATGCCAAATGTGGGCAAACTAAAATCCTAACTGAAAACAAAAAGTTCACGTTCATCCCCAATTCACTATATAATTATTGCACAGTCAATTAGTAAAAAACAGACTTTAAACAATTTTGAGATAAAGGTTCTTTAGTGAAGTGAGGTGAGCTGGTGTGAAAATTAATAAATTATGATTACAAAAGGTTGCAAGGTATACTGACCATGGAAGACTACAATATGTAAACGTATAATAACTATTGGCATAAGTTAGTGAAACGAGATAGACGTGAGCAATATGTTATACTGATACCAAAATCATGAACAAATACATCTTGGTAACTTACAAGAGACCCTTCTGATTGACTATGCCGAATAGGAAGTCCATGTGCCTTCATAATTACTTGACCTCCTTTGGCACCAACTATAGTTCTTAGTTTGTATGTAACAAAAACAGAGACTCGTGAAAGTGTATATCAACCCAACTAATTTTAAGTTCAGTCAAAGGTATAAGAATAGAAGTGTCAGGTTTGGTAGTACATTGTGATGGCCAGCCGGAAGTTGCAGGTTCCCGGCGAAAGTTGTGGTTCACGTAGGACAACTATTGTTCGAAGTCTATTGTATGTACCGCTGACGTGTTGCGCTACATGGACGATGACATGGCAAGAACATTCTCTGCTTCGCACACTTCACCTACCAAACAGTAACCATCAATAAGTGAATTGTGTGTCACTGTGTCAGGACGATACTTACCCAACCATAATTTCGATAACAAGCTCTGCTTCTTTTATCTTACCTTGTTTGAAAAGTGCATCAACTATTATATTAAAGGTTTCAACTTCCGGATATATCCTTTCACCCTTCATTTGTTTTAGCATCCTAAAAACCTCATCCCAACGACCCAACTTACAAAAGCCATAAATCAAAGAATTGTATGTGACGACATTGGGTAGAATTTTTTTGTGAAAGATCATTTCTTGGAGGAGCTTAAAAGCATCATCTACTTTAATTACGTCACTTCAGAGACTATTAAAAATGGTGTTATAAGAAACGATATCAGGTTTACAACCACCTATTCCATCCATTAGCCTAAGTAAGGCAATGGCTGTGAAGTTATTTCCGATCTTGCAAAAGCCTTTAATCATGGTGTAACTATATCAGGTTCACAAGTTGGTTCCATGATGAACTTGTTAAACAAACTCTCTGCTTCATGAGTTTTATCTTCTAAATAAAACCGTTCAAGAGCGCATTATACGTGGATACATCAGGTGGAATACCTCGTTTAAAGCAACATCCTAAGACTGTGAAACTCTGTTTGGTGTGATGCAAACGATTTGAACACTCTATGACAATACTGGCAGTGTGCTTATTAACAGGAACACCAATTGCACACATTTGTTATAAAAGCCAGAAACGGGCCTCTTATGATAAAGTTTAAGAGAAGAGAACCCACTTTCTCACCACCTCCTGTTGACTATGATCTTCATGTAAATCGATATCCATTATAACCAGGGGATGAAAGTCCTATGAACTGTGTAATCAACTGAAAGATGATACGGACATAAATTATCAGTAAACCAACAAACAAAATAGAGATGGGTTTTTTTTTTAATCAGATTTTTCAAGTTTTAATCTCTTCCATATATTTTTTTATGTTCACATTTATTTGATAGTTACGTTATATTAATGTACATGTTCTAATGCGCGATTTAATGTTATTAAATTTTATCACTCTAAAATCTTGGACCAGAAGAAAGGAAATAAAAAGATCTGGGAAGTTGGCACGCACATGGATCCAAGCAGAGAGTGGCTTTGCTTCTGTTATTTTGTAGCAAAATTCTTGAGAAAAAGAAGAAAAATAGTAGTTAGAAAGATAGTGAGTTTTAGATTTAGGGGGTTTCAATAAAAAACGTAGTTTTAATAGGGTTTTCATACGTACGTAACAACTGCATTCCATATGTACTTTCTCCGTCATAAAAAGAAAAAATATTGACCATTTATAAGTATTTGCAAATTGATATTAAAAAATTACGCTTGAGTGTGTTAAAAATAAAATATCCTAATACCATCTTATATATTTAATTATAGTTTCCAGAACGACGAATATATTTATTTTAGTATGATTTCTATTAAGTTATCAATCAAATCATATCTTCATTTAGTTCCTTTTGGCACGGTTTAGTCTTTGATCAATCTTTCTGAGAAAGTGTTACCGTGACGCTAATGTAGTAGAAAAGAAACTTGAAAAAAGCTTCTTTCATTAGGAGAGGTCTAAATCATCTCATCTTGTTATTATTAAAATAAATAAATGCCAGTTGCTGCTCATGTAGCATAATTGTTGTGTATAGTCAGTCACAACATCATTCTTATGTGGTGTTATACATCACTTTATTATGGAAAATCATTACACTTGTTACTCAAATGTTTTCGAACTTCTAAATTGATTTATTCAAACATCTATATATTCTTTTAATTTAGTTGTATAGGTTTTATGACAATACTTAATACATTAATGATTTATCAGATTTTAGAGTAATAGGTCATTTTGACCTACTATACTACACAACTTGCTAGATCTGAACATTCATATATTCTCTTAAGGTTTTACCGAAATATTTCATACATTTACAAAACACGGTCATGATCGTGCTAAGCACGATCCGTGATGTTTATCTTTCTTATCTCTTTACGTCTGCTAAAATCAGATTGCAGATAATTGGTGATAAAGGTTAAGAATAGGATTGTTGATTGGAAGAACGAGTCGTTATCTTTTACAGGCTAGCTGCAATTGGTTAGTTTTGTTCTTTCTTCTATGCATGGCTATTGAACTTTGGTGTTCATCATTCCGGATTTCATTATCCTTGATATTGAGAAGCTAATGAGGGGGTTTTTTTTGTGCCAAGGGGAGATGAAGACTCGGAAGGCCAAGGTGGCTTGGGAGGACATTAGTCTTCTGAAGTACGAGGGGGTTTGGGTATTAGGCGCCTGAGTGAGTGGAATGTCACTCTTATGACTTCTCTTGTTTGGAGAATCATTACACGGAAGGTGTCTTTGTGGGTTCGGTGGGTTCATGCGCATAAGTTGAGTGACCATAACTTCTGGGATGTTCTTGCTGAACGTGACATGAGTTGGGGTTGGAGGAAGATTTTGGAAATCAAATATATTATTCGGCCTTATAACTGGTTTCGGGTAGGGAACGGGCAAAACGTATCGGTTTGGTATGATTCTTGGTGTGCTCAGTGCCCTATTGCAAGTATTTTGCCGAGTCAGTGGACGATCACTCGCACTGGTTTTCAGTTTTTCGAACTCTATTACCGATTTAGTTGATGATTATGGTTGGAGATGGTCGAAGCAATGGCTCCATAGTTATCCTATTCTTGCTCAGATAATGGTTCATTCTCTTAATTCCCAGCCTGATAGATTAGTTGGCGTGATTTGGATGGTAATCTTATTGACTCCCTGGATGGGGAGGTTTGGGAGTCTATCTAGCCTCAGGGTTCTTTGGTGGATTGGGCGCCTATTGTATGGTTTTCCTAGTGTATTCCTAGGCATGCTTTCCACCTATGGCTTGTCTGGAAAGGCAATTTGAAGATGCGAGATAGGCTAAGGCAATGGGATGTTGGTCCCTCAACTGAATTAAACATGCTTCAGTGCTCCTTGTGTGGCTCTCGTCAGAATTCTCATGCTCACCTGTTCTATTTATGTTATTTTTCTCTCAGGTTGGCTTTGGGTTTCTAATTATGCAAATTGCTTCTAACAGGATGTATAATATCATTCCTTATTTGATATCTGCTACTAATCTAAAGCATGTTGTTCATCGTCTCGTATTGGCTTCAACTGGTTATTTTATCTGGCAAGAGCGGAATAATCGGCTCTTTGGAAAAGATCAAATATATGTTGTGCAGGTGGCTGATTTCATCATTTATACGGTTCGCTTGAAGATGTTTTCTTTCAGATTTAGATCTTTTCCTCGAGCTCTCTGCATTATGGAGAGATAGAAGATTCACACATCTCAGGGATGAGTGTCACGCCTAATTGATTAATGAATTCTGGATAGTGATTGTTATAGTTTCAAACTTTCAATTGAGTAACAATTTGAGAAGTATGCATTTTTATGAGATATAAATAAAATATTATATTAAATTGAGAAATAATATTATTTTTATTGTATATCTAATTGATTAATGATTTTTGAGATTTTTATACATTGTCACACGACGTCTATTTTGGCTAACGTGACAAATCGTGGAGCTTTCTTTTATATCCTTTTAATTAGTATTGTAAACTTACAATGATGAACATAAAAGAGAGCTAGAGTTTTACATTGTTAATTGAGAATTACTTGTTATAAGAAGCAAAAGACTACAATAATATATAAAGGCTAATTAGGTTAAACTTAGTAAATGGGTTTAAACATGGACTTAAATATAATATCCAAATTAAAAGGAGTCCAATAAAACTATTAAGCTAACATGTATATGTAATAAAAGATTCAGTTATTCTTATTTGCCTAATAGTAATAGCACCTATGTTTAGGTGCTCTTAAATTAGACAGTATATAAATTGATAGATGGGTAAGATGTGTGAACGTTTATCATTATGAAAAAGTACACATCAAATTATATGGAAATATCAACTGTTAGGTCAGGTTCGTCATTATAAAATTCATGTCAAGTTACGTATCACTAAATATTTAAAAAAAATAAAAAAAAATTATGATCGATCGGTCTCTACATGAAACATTTTCATCTAATATGTACAAAATAATGTTTAGAGTGTTAATGGTTACTAACAACGGTTATAAGACGCTAGAACATTCCTCGTATGTTAGTGCCTACTAGTTACATACGAGCCATGTTCTATAACGATCGTTATTGCTCTATGAAAGTTTTAGTCATTTAGGCAAATTTAGCTTAATTGTAGAGGTGGGCAAAACCGGTTTTGGCCCAAACCCAAACCGGTTTTCAAACAGAACCGGTTTGGGTCAACGCTGGTCAAAACCGGTTTGACAAAAACCGGATCGGATTGAAACCGGTTTCAAACCGGATCGAGATCGGTTTCCCAAAAACCGGTTTTGGAGAAACCGGATTTGACCCAGATTGGCAGGCTATCCGCCGAATAAGCCTTTTCTGTTAAAAAAAAACCCCCATCCATAGGGCTATCCGTCGGATAGGTAAGGCTATCCGTCGGATAGCGGCACCCTGCGGCGTATTAACAGCCCAAAACCCTCATTTTCTTCCAAAAAAAACACACACACACAACTCTTTTCCTCTCTAGTCGACTTCAATCATATTTGGGTGATTTTTCCCCTGATTTCCATCCACATTTGCTTGGGTTTTTCATCTTCAAATCATAGGTATGATTACTACTACTCTCGTTTAATACATTCCTTGAATTTTAAGCTTTTGTTGATGATGAATTGTGATGAATTAGGTTTTTAATCATTAGGGTTATGTTGTACTATGTTTGTGATAGTTAATTGATGCTTGATTATCGAGTTTCATGGTTTAATTTGTTGTAATTAGGGTTTATAACCGTTTTGTGATAATTAGGGTTTATAACACAATTTGGGGGTTTTGTTCAAAACTTGTTTGTGATGGTTAATTTGAATTGTAGTTGTATATAATTGGTTGAATTGTTTGATTTTGAAGTTTCATGGTTGAATTTTTTGTAATTACATTGTTTAATTATATATGTAATGTTCAATTGGATTTGTAATTGTATAATTGGTTGAATTTGTTGTAATATGAGAGTTTTTATCATAATATGTGGTTTATGGTAATTGGTAATTTGAATGTATAGATACGTGCTCGGTTTGTATTTTTGTTTTAATGAGGTTAGGTTTGATAAATGTTATATTTTTGCAGACATGGCGCCAAAAAAGTCACGAAAACGTGGGGAACCGTCTACAAGCCACAATGAGGAGGCAACGGAAGTGTATGACCTTCCGGTGCCAGCAATAATAAGGAATTACCAATTTTTAAAGTTTAATACCGGCATTATAGTTCAAGTGAAAAAACTGAATTTAAGTCGAGGTTGGACATCAACATCAACAAAACAATTCAATGTGCTGATGTTGTCGATTGGGCTGTTCTTGATCAAATAAGTGCAAGACAGTCTAATACCACCGGTTCCGAAGAAATTAGAAACATCTTGCGGATGGAGTATAGGTTAGCTGATGGTAGGTTATGTTTCACCTCGAGAGCTTGGTCGAGGTTATTTAGTATTCGGGAGTATATCTATCGGGAGGCAACTCTCGAGTTTTTCAGCACTTACTTATTTGATGATGTAAATACGGATGTCGAGGCACGTACTATTCGGTTCCAATTGTGTGGGGTGCCTCGAGAGATGAGTGTGTCCGAATTTGGTTTGGCTTTAGGTTTGTATACTCCGGAGGAGGTACGTATGGATTATTATATAGATCACTTGTTTCATGGGATTCGGCATCCACAAGATTGCGATCTACCGGCTCTTTGGATTCAGATTTCGTCGTATCCGTGGACATCTAAGCCCAAGTCTTCTACACAGCTTTATGATCCAGTCATGCGAGTTATTCACCGGATGCTTTCTACATCTCTTACATGTCGGAGAGAAAGCCCAGAGAAAGTCACCCAAACAGATTTGTATTATCTTGGGTGTATCGTGAATAGAGGGTTGGTGAATGTTCCGGGTTGTCTTGCCCGGTCGTTGTGGAATATGGCTCGCGGGTCACGTCGATCTAGTAGCATCACCGGTGGGCAGTATGTGACCCGTTTGGCCCGCTACTTTGGTAACCAAACCGGATTGGGAACGTGCATGATCGTGCAACCAGAAATGCGGTTATTGGGTGTGAATTGGTTTAGGCATTGTCGGTTGATAGATGGATCTGTAAACCTACAATGGGCTCCGTAGGTATATAATCATGATCAAAAGGAACAAGATGATGATGATGATGGGGAGGAGGAGGCGCCTGCCGGCCCTGCCCAACATGCCGGCCCTGCCGGCCCTGCACCACCTTTAACTATTGACCAACGTTTTGCTTATTTTGAGAATAAATTCGATAATTTTCAATCCAATGTTGAAACACAGTTTAATTGGCAACGGGACATGATGGAATCGCTTTTCGGGCATATGGGTATTGATTACTCGGCTACTAATGCTCGTTATGGATATGGACCATGATCATCTTCTCAACATCCGGACGACCGGCAGTGATTAACTTTAAGTTTGCTTGTTCACTTAGATTGTTATGTGGACCATGTCTTTTCATTTATAGTTAACATTCACCTTGAACCTTTGTTTAATCTTTGACTATTATGAATTAAGTAGTTGGTTGACTTTTTTTGACTTTCTTTGTTTTATAATTGATTATGATTGACATTAAGTAGTTGGTTGACCGTCTTTGACTTTGTTTGACTATGGTTTGCTTTTTTGTTAATATTTGACTGTAGTTGACTTTGTTTGAGTATGGTTGACTCTCATTGACTTTGTTTGACTTTGGTTGACTTTGTTTGAGTATGGTTGACTCTCATTGACTTTGTTTGACTATGGTTGACTTTGTTTGACTATGGTTGACTCTCATTGATTTAGTTAAGTATAATTGACAAATTACTAAGAAATGTTAAGCACTAAATTTGTTAATTAATAAGAATTCTCAAAGTGACTTTATATAATACAATAATAAACTTTTAAATATGTTACAAAGTATCCTTGACTAATCGTCGGTATGAAAGTTGTGTAACTCTTCTTGATAAGTAAGCTCTTGTGCGGTAAGTGGTACCGACATTCCCATTGCTATCTCTTCCTCATGTATCTCTTGTTCAACCTTTTCCAATTCCCCTTCGAGCGGTGAAATGTTTTGTATCCGTTCAATCCCATCTAGATAGTCTTTTAAACAAATACATACTTCCACCGACAAAGGGGTGAGTTTTGTTCTTCTTGGTGAAATTACCTGACCACTAACCGAAAAAGCGGACTCCGAAGCAACCGTAGAAGCTTGAATGGTTAATAGGTCACGTGCCATAGCCGCTAATATTGGAAATTGGGATTCATGCTCTCTCCACCAAGCCAACACATCTAAGTTCCCAAACTCTTGAACCGACATAAACATTATAAAGTTGGATTTTGTATATGTTGAAAGTTCGCTACTTGGAACGGTTCCTCGGGCTCTTTTCGAAGCATCATTTATCAATGTGTTGTATAATATGATGTCATCATTGTTGGTGTGCGAACTTGAACCACTTGCGCCTTCATTCCTTATAAAATCTTGAACGGGTGTGGAACCCCATACTTCAATGCATAAACATCAAACAAACTTGCAAAAAGATCGTTAAAATCATTTATTTCATCGACCGCCCAAGCCGGCTTGATAGCCGTCAAACCCAAATCATTTGCGATGTTGGTTAGTAAAGTTTCAACTCCATTAACATTTAAAACGGGGTTTAAATCGGCGGCACAACTTATAACCGGAGGCATATTTTTAAAATATTTTACTAATTTTTCCTTCATCAGTTGTACCATATTTTCAAATATTTCGCCTCTCATTTCAAAAGCGCTTAATTTTTGACACATTAAAAATATTTGTTTTAATACTAAAGGACTAGTCGGATAATAAACATCCAACAATAAAGTGATTGCTTCTTTAAAAACTACAAGCATATCGGTTAGAACTTGGATAGTATACCAACTTGATTCGGGAAAAGGTGTAACAAATCTATTACGGTCCGCAAGCAAGTCATGGAACAACCTTAAAGTGTCCTTTTGTCTTAAGGCACTTTCAAACATGTTACAAGTCGAATTCCATCTAGTAGGTACGTCCCAATTGGGACCTAACCAAAGTGCATTCGAATCAACACAAAATTTCATGTACCTATGGTATCTAGCGTTTGAAGAACTAAAAATATCACGTAGCATTTGTTTAAAAGCTTCTTTTATTTGTGCAATAAAACTAAGTCCATCTTGCACAACCAAGTTAATGATATGTGCAACACATCGACTATGAAAGAATGCACCTTCGCAAGCCGGTTTGTATTTTAGTTTTAATTGATTAACGGGGGCGGTGTTATTGGATACATTATCAAAAGGTATTGAAAATACTTTTCCTTCCAATTTAAAACTCTTTATCACGTAATATAAAATTTGATATAAATTTTCGCCGGTATGCGGATATCCAAATAATTCAAACGCAATCGTACGTTTCATCATTTGCCACATTTTGGGATTAACCCAATGAGGGGTAACGCAAAGGTACGAATCCGGTGAACCATGTGGAGCCGTCCAAACATCACAAGTTAAATTTACACCGGTTTCTAAAGATTGAAAACCTAAAATCATTTCATCTTTAGCCATTTTCCACATTTTAATTACATCTCGTCTAAGAGTCGAACGACTTACATGGTTATAACGAGGTTGGAGAGTTTCTTGGATGAGTCGAGTCAACCAAGGATTATCGAAGTGGTCAAATGGCAAGCTTTCTTGAATCACAAACTTCGCCATTCTATCCCGCACCTTAGAGGCTTCGTATTGCCACATTGTACCATCATTCGCCATTGTTGATTGATTATGCCCTGTTCCATATTTCACCGCTTTACAATACGTGTTTGCATGATTTTTCAAAGTAGTATTGCCGGTTTCTTTGAAAAATGCCCCACATTTCTTGCACCGAGCTTTTCTAATACCGTTTGACATTTCACACAAGTCGTAATTGCACCAAACCGTCAGGTTTCTTTTCGTTTCTATTATAGAAACAACCGTAGCATTGCTAGATGATTCTCCAACACCGACGGAAGATTGTGATTGCCTACATGATGATGCCATTGTGTTAATGAGTATAAATTTGAGAATTAAAACTGAAAGTGGAGTGTTGAGACTTAAGTTTGAGTGTATACAATTATAGATTGCAATTTGAGAATTGAGAGTATATGCTTAGATTGAGAGTATTGTAAGTTGTGAGTAAACCTCAAGATCACATTTACATATATAGTGATTTTTCTGGAGGTTTGGCTCCATAAAGAGTCCAAAAAAAGGGCAAAAAATGAGGATAGCCGTTTGAGAAAATGGCTAGTTTTCTGTGCAGAGATTTCTGCAGAAAGCAGCTATCCGGCGGAAAGGGTAAGGCTATCCGGCGAATAGCCTCATTTACAACGGCTACTTGGCAACAGAAACGGCCTATCCGCCAGATAGCCTTACCCTATCCGCCGGATTGGTCAAACCGGTTCGAACCCTGTTTCATCCGGTTTGAGACCGGTTTTTGAACCGAAAAACTCAAACCGATCCAATCCGGTCGGACCGGTTTCAAACCGATCCGGTTTTGACCAAACCGGTTTCCAGTTTGAAAGCCAGTTTCGAATCAGAATCCAATTTTTTTGCCCAGCTCTACTTGATTGTGATCATTCAATATACTTGCATATTATTATTTGTCACATCATATTGAACATTATATTGTAGTTTTATGGGAAAGGCTAAACATAAATTAATTAATTTGGATGTAATATTTGGACTCATGTTGGTAAAAGCATGTCCTTTCGGTTCACCATCAACCCAAAGAATTTATGCAACATTGACTTCTTGGCCCGCATCCTTGTAATAAACTATCTATTAAGGGCTTCTTTATATATACAATTAGCATTGTTAATTACCATATTCATGTTACATATCTTTATACCTACCACTATATTTTATTCAATAGTTGTTCTAGACAAATAACAATGATATATCATCATTTTGATTCATCTTTTAACTTTTGTGCAAAACTATTGTTCTTTCTATATATGCATATGTGAACATAGTTCCTGTCAAGTTTTTCTATGTTCGTCGATCTTGATCGATTCTCCTACCGATGGTAAGCATCTATCGATATCTATTATATCTATTTATATGTATTGTATGACAAATGGTACTATTGATTGACATTGTAGATGACATGTTGCAAAGAGAAGGCTGTTTTTGTGGCCGTTTATGAGGAGAAACCAAGAAAAAGGAGATTAACAACAAAAAACAACAACAATATTAAACACCACCACCATCATCACCACCATTACCATCACCATCACCTTCAAGTCCATGGGACAAACAACGGTGAAGGAAATGATAGAAAAGCCAAGCTTCTAAGCTATTCAAAGCATCTACGAGAATCATCTAAATCACAAGCATCCATATCTCCTAAACGTCCCAAGTCTTTAGTAGCTTCTACCACCAAGAACGTCCAACAAACCATAACTCCGGTAATTCTTGCTACAAAGTTATATGTTTATAAATTTTAATTGGTCATATGTATAAGTTTTACATATGATATGAGTGAAATTTAGATACAAGTCAATATATTTAAATAATTGATTCCTTTTTGAACACTTATATATGGATCCAATATTCAATTAGTGATAATGGTTAAGTTTTATTGTATGACACAGAAGTATAAGATTCAAACGTATAACTTGTGTTGAAATGAGCGTTGATAATATGAAATTGGGTAGGTATCTCATGTTGAAGAAAAGCAAAAGCTAAAGAAGCAATCAAGTTGCCTTGATATAAACAACATGTTCAAGTGTTTTGCTATGTCACAAGCTAAGAGAAAGGTGAAAAAGACGAAGAAGGAAAACAATGAATCGCCGGCAAAAAAAGCGAGTGTGATAATGAAAAAGTTTAATGCGAGGACTCAGAAAGGAACACGTCGATTTTTCTCCAAGTTGATGGCAAGCATACAAAAATATAGATGAAATGATCAACTTACAGTTTCACTGATCGTTTAGTTATAGAATATGGGTCGTTGAATGTTATTCTCAATCATCAACTTTTAGAAACCGTTATCGAATACCTATCTTGTTTGCATCTTTTTTTTTTTAACGCATTTGAAATACTGGAATGGACATGGTCTTGATAATGTATTAGATCCTACAAATATATGAAACTTGAACTCAAGATGTTTAGATAACGTTTAACAAAATTGTTGGCGTATGTTGGTTCTAGTGATATTACTCGAGTAAAGAGGTGCAGCTAATTGTTTCATAGAAAGCAAAGTTCTATATGCGAGCTTTATAAACGAATTTTCCTAAAAATTTCTTATTTCATTGAAGGTGAATACATACATTCAGCATTCGGAAACAACTATCTGATATAATCATGTAATAGTAGTAGTGTAGTACTTCTACTTTGGACTAAAAAGAGGAAATAAAATGACTAAACCAACAAACTTACTTATTGTAAGTAGCATAAAAAATTAAATATTTTGTAGTTCACATCATGATCAATGTATTATGTAGGCAACCCTGAAAACATAACATTTCAATATTATGGCTTTACGTGTAAGGCTCAATCTTATATTTAGCCCTAAAAAAACCGATAGCCCCTAATCCCACTGGGCTAGTTCAATGACAATGACCAATGGACCCACTTCACCATCTTAGACAAAACCAGTGTAAAACGAGCTTTTAATCCTATGTAATTTAAAACTTGAATTGGCGACATGATTTATACTCGTAAATAAACTTGAGACAATGTTTTAAGCCCGAACAGGGAGGACTGCAACCCAATGCACACCCCTCGTGGTAGCATACTAATAGATTTCGAGCCTTCATAAAACAACTTCCTAGAACTGTAAAAGCAACAAGTAAAAGTAATCATGTGGATCAAACTATTCTTGCCTTTCTACAAGAAGATACTGTGGTTTTAACAGTCCTTGGTGTTCCAATGCACACACAGGTTAGGGCCAGATTGACCGAGGTCCTCAATTGATTGCAATATCATAGCTCAAAGTGATGACATAAATGAGTAAAACTCAGCACACTGTTTTCATAACTTTATACATCTAATAAGCTCAAAGTTAATAGTAGTAAATACACATTCTTAGAAACTACAATTGTAAAGCTTCTGAACAATGGTCACATTACAAAACCTACAAATGAGCCATAGTTGTTGAATGCTTCCTCGAATCAATCACACCTTTCACAAACGCATCGACTATCTGTTTCTGCGATTCAAGTATCAATTCACTATGTTTCATATCCGATTCCATTCTCATCTTTTCGATTTCCCTAGCCATATCAATTTTCATCATCTCCACCTTCATGAACCCGTCTCCCAATAACCTAATCGACGATACCACATCCGATATCCCATCATTACCCTTCTTCTTCCCCTTTTTTAAATCCTTCACATTGGGAACCAAATTGTCTGCATTTCGATACTTCCCCCTTGACCCATTCCAAGGAACTTTAACCCACATTTCGTCATTATAGTCATCTTCATCGTCACAAACTACCTTACTAAATTTCCTTGGCCTAAGACCGGGTCGACCCGATTCCTGTGAACCTGAGGGTTCGATTGTAACCCCACCTCGAATACCAGAACTTTTTCGATTTTTATTCACCTCACTAATTGGGGTTTCAACAAAGTAACCATCTGTGTGGTTTCTAGATTCTTTACCCTTGTAACCAGTTGAATTCAAGGTTTTATGAATTGGGGCTTCTACAAGTGATCCATCACCATAACGATTAGAAACCCGAGAATTGACATTAGGGTTTTCTTTCATCATACATTTAGTCGGTAAAGTTACTGGCTTTTCAACATGTAACGGTTTGATCCGAATTCCACGACCCGGGTTCAAACTATTAGGGTTTTGGGTTTGCAAATTACCCTTTTTATGATCAACGGGTTCGGATCCATTTTCCATAGCTTCCATAGCTTCAAAATAAAACCAAGAAGAGAAAAAACGATCACCGGCGTACTCGGCGGCGCGTTGCTTCTCAACACGGTGGCGCTGCCGGAGCTTTTCAATTTTATGACGACACTGAGCTGAGGTTTTCGGTGGGGTGACGTCAGGGAAGCTGTCGGTTACTTTTTCAGCAACGGCGTCCCAATCCGGTGTTCTAAGAAACGCGCGGTGAAGCGCGTACCATCGTTCACGGTAAGCTTCAATCAGTACTAGTGCTTCGTCACGTGTCCAGCACGGGGGTGGAAACTTCCGTACGGGTTTTGGTCCGGCGAAGGCTGACATGGGTTTTGGTTGTGGTGGTGATTTTGGGGGTGGCGTATGTTAGTGGAGTACCGGCGTAGGTTAGCAAGTTGTGGTGGTATTCGGTTGAAATTGGGTGGATAGTGTATAGATCGTGGTGTGAATAAATGTGAATTGTTGGATATAGGTGGACGGTGGGTGAGGTTAGAATGCGCGGATTGGTGACGTGGAACCCAACTCGGATTGAACACATAGGTTGACGTGATGATTTGTGGAACGGGCTACAGTATTTTTGGGTGCGAGTTGGGTGGATATGGGCTGATCATGGGTGGTGATGGTTCTATGGACAAACTTCGGTGGTCCGGGGCTTTCACTTTTCCACTTGGGGTTATTGAGTTATTTAATTAAATTGCATTAAATTAAAATATTTGATGATTTGTAATTGAATATTTTTATTAATTTTTCTCTCACGTATGTTAAAAATATTTGAGTATTTCGGTTTTAGGAATTATTTTACAGTTCGAAGACTATAATTTCTTAAAAACATTTGTCTTTTTATCAAATGAGTACTTGTTCAAAAAATATAATCAAGATAAAATTTTTTTATCAAAAGTGAGTATGCTATTCGGTAAACCGATTATGATAACAGTTAGAACTTAGAAGTAAATCCAGATATAGACAAGAACCGACTTAGAATATGACGTTACAAAACACACATATGCATGATATATTTTGGACGGGATGACCTAGTGATTGATGTCCTGATATTTTTTACAGTAGATCTCATGTTCAAACCTTATATTTTGGGATGGTCAGGAAAAGGGTCGGAACAGTCACCGGGATACCTTTGTTAGGCCAAATAAATCTGAGTAAAAATATTCGCCCTCCTCTAATAAGCTGAATAGAAAAAACCTCTTCCGTTTGTATAATTATGATTTCGATTGATTTGTATATACTCTTTTGGTGAAGTCATTTGAAGTCATGTAGGTTGAAGTTGTATAGGAAATGATCAGATATCATGAACTTAACTGTGCATAGAGCATATCCAATGGTATTGTATATATACCTATCCTTCCATTTTATTTATTTTGCGAAATCATTTTGAGATTTTGAAACACAAAACATAACTACCGAAAACAAATTTTGTATATGTGATATGTTATCTACTTGGACTACTAATGAGTGGCGGATGTTAATGTAATGAAGAGTTTGCACTCACATACCCTTTGGTTCCTACAAATGTTGTATATGTGATATGTTATCTACTTGGACTACTAATGAGTAAGTGATTCATTTCAATGGAAGGAGCTTAGTTTATCGAACAGTTGTTTTTGAGATGGCTATTTAATGTGAACAATTGGTTCCATCAGTGAATTTAACAAGTGTTATTTGCCTTGTCCTCATTTCTGGTGTTTTGGAGGATTGTGATCCTCTCAAGTAACATGACCACATCATGCTATTTCTTATCTTATGAGAGATATGAGAATAGTAAATATACAGCAAAGGACCCCCTTTATTTCACTCTCAAAAAACATCTAACAGTCTTTATCATGTAAGAAAATAATTTAAGAGGATCTTCAACTGATTTTGAATTTTCATATGATTTGGGTTCAGATCACTTGTTTCTAAACCTCCTAGCTCTTCCCAATCTTTTGCTTTGATGTCACAGGATTTGTCGGTCTAAAGGTGTTCTAATAACCTACAATGATCACCCAGAATCCGTTCTTGCAACTGTTTGGTTTTGTTCGGACATACTATGAGTTGATCAACCAAAACTTTAAAGTGTATTTTCTTGACATTTGTACGTTTGTGTGCTTAATCTGATGATACACCAATAGTACGCTACCTTAGTTGTGTTTTGGCAGATAATATTTTCTATCGTATTGAACATGACAGTCATCTTTTGCCGAGAGGTATCGAATTTAATCAGTTTCATAGATATATACGGAGCATTCCCTAAACACATGCGTATTATATATGTCTCCTTTTTGTTTGCAGCACCAATTCACGAACGACCAAAACTTTTTGGCCTACATCTTATTTCAAATTACATTACATATTATACATATAAGTAAAATAAGATACAAAGATTCCTCGTCTAGATATAAAAAGTATTTAGAAACTTGTAGCACACTATCAAACTAACTATTTATTATTCAACTTATATAGTAATGCTTCCTTTCGATCTTCCCTAACCTGATGCGTTTAGCTTAAGATTATATAACAATCGTACAATCTTGTCTGACCATATTTATCATGGTGTTGTAATACCTGTGAAATAGAAAAATCATAAATGATCATAAGTTCAACAAGTCATAGCTAACCAAACAATCACACACACATACATACAAGATAGACAGCACACTGAAAAAACTCTAGAAGCGAATAACGAGTTCTATTTCTGACTACTTCCGTCTCAATTACGATTTTTCTCTTTTCACTTTTTGAGAATCAGATGTTCAACGTACCTGTATTTTGTGAAAATGTGAAAGCGAAGGTAGTCTACTATTTGAAAGATACTAAAATAGAATTAGATACGTTTAATTTGGGACGGATGCATTAATAAAGTGAGAAATGACTTACTTCCACACTTGAAGTGATGGGGGACTCTGCGTCCACAACCTTCTATTAGTTTAACAAAATGATTGACATCAACAAGTGCAGCCAACTTAGGTGTGATAGCAGGACATATGCACTCAACATGGCTAACCCGAGCTCGTTGGCAACAATAAGAGGATGGAGTCCTCCCATATAACACACTTTTGCATGCGTTCACGGCTAGCCTTCTCTCTTCTTTGCACTGAGCGGGCGTTGGTGCCGCATGAGCTGTAACCAAGAACCCGACTGCTATCAAAATTATAAGTGAACTCCAAGAGTTTTTCATTTTGCAAATATTTAAATTAAATTGCTTGTTATTTTCACTATGATTTCGTGGTTTGTATTTATAGAGGGTGCTTTGGACTTTGCTTTCATGTTGAATATTCACGCGGTGTTAGTTATGACAAAAATGTCCATTGGTACGTACAGTTTTTTAGAATATACATACAAAATGTAAAATAAAAGTACCAACCAAGATAAATGTTAGATATAACAAGACAAAGTAAAGATATAATTTGTTAAGACTTGTGATGATCAATTCAAACTAACATGTAAAACAGAGGGATAACAGATAAATTAGTAAGACTGGATCAACATTAAACACCAAAGTTATCTCAAAATATACTATTTGTGTATTTGAAAGAAACAACATACATAATTACCAGGAAAATTGAACATACACCTGGCCACATATATAATACATTATTATAAATTTTGTAGTTGTTAATGCTCCAAGTCAAGTCAACTAGCTAGCCTCTTTATTTTCTTTACCCTCACCAAAACACTTCCATATATCAATCATCATTCTTTGATTAATGGTTTGAAGATATGAAATTTTATTAGTATGTTGATATAATTTTGTAAATAATCATCTAATATCAAAACTGTCTATACTTTTACAACCGTTACTGTACGTTTATCAAGATATATAGTCTTTTAAAGTTACAAGTAATTTATTTATTTACTTACTTCTTAATGTGAGATCAGAGTGTCAACTGCATTTTGAAGAGAAAGAGATAATCGATCTCAACCGTTAATTTATGTGATCAACGGTCCAGATTCGCAACACTGCATTTTACATACACATTGCATTTTATGTAAAATGCATTATTGTTAAGATACAGTGAATTTGTGTCGTTGATCAAAGAAATCAACGACTAAAATCGTTTGCCCTTCCTTTTCCTTAAAATCCAAATGTTTCTCATAACCTTACTTTTATTTCTTGGATAAATAAAAAGAGTATGATAACTTCCAACATACGTGAAATTTGATGTTCCCCTTTAACAAGGGTAGACTTATAAGTTATAACCAAAATCGAGCTTATTTTTCAACATACAAGGACTTTTTCACTAAAGAATGGGGCTATGAATAGAAATTTTTTATTTTTTCTTTTTCAATTTGTTTATACGTATTTGTATATCATATGAGACGTTACGTAAATTCGTGTAAGACCATATGTTAGGTATTCAAAATTGTTTTAATAATTGGTGGTTAATTTCGAGAGAATGATTATATGTTGATGAACATAATTGATTGTGAAGTTGTTCCTTTATCCAAGTGGTTTGACTCGAGTGTTTTTGTCACTTTATTTCTACAACGGATTTGAATTGGTCTACTTACCTACTACATGTACGGACCAGTGGACCACCAGACTTCACAATATATCTTCTTTTTTGCTTTTAGTAATTAAAATCCAAGATATTCATGTCGACACATAATAAAATCCTAGAAAAAACAGGTTTGAACTAAGACACTTATTTTATACATAGTTCTTCATCGAAAGTTATCTAATCTTTTACCTGTGCGTTGCAACGGTGTTCAAAGGTATATATTACTCACCTTCGACATGAAATTTTGATCTATGTCAACTTTTTAATAATAATTAATTAATAACAATAATAGTTGATAAAATGTAATGTATATAGTAGTAAAAGTATTAAAGCACCCCACACCTCCCACTTACAGTTATGATAACAAGTTCGTTCTTACTCTATTTCTATTGCTATGAGTAGACGATAAAATAATTATATCTTTCCAAAGTAGACGAATTTGGTACAGTTGGGAATGAGTCAAAATGACTGGACTAATGAACATCTAACATTTCTACTCTGTAAATTGAATAACATCCAATACGTTATTGAATAACTTAATACGATTTCTTTAGGTTTATTTCATTCCATTATAGTAATTGTATAAAAATTACTTTTGTATTATACGATTTGTAATTATATTGTATTACAACTCATTATTATAATGAAACTTTATTCGGTACTTGATAATTTTCTACATATATTAATTATGATGATGAGAAAAATTGACTACATTAGAGTTTAGACCAATTTTTATGTCTGTATTTTAGATCCGAGTATAATTATCTCTTAATCTTAGAGATAATTTGTAAAAAACACTAATTGATCCATTGACAACATATAATTACAATTGATATTGTCTTTCACATGTTCTTTATATCCAAATAAAAATAGAAATTTGATAAATAACAGTACTTGGTCGTGTATGAATCAAATTTTGTTATATCTAATATTTCTGTAAAAATATTATTGACTTGATGTTTTGAATGTTCTGGGAATTAATTATAGATATCGAATTTTGTACTTCCAATTAGCTAACACATATCATTTATCGGTCATTCTATGTTAACTATACAGAAATGAATGTTTTCCTCTTAATTCACTCCCCTTTTGTTACAAATAAAAACAATCTTTCGTTATTTGAAAGTATTCTTTTTTGATATTGATAGCTACTCAACGAAGTAGTTAAAATGAACCACTACAACTAATAACTTTTATTTTTCTCATTGAAGTTCAAGCCACCCATTTCTTGGTCTAGCTAGTACATTTAAAAGTTTTGGCATCATATCAAGACTTGTTTCTTATTCTAATGCATTACTCGAATAATGTTGTCGTTCCTGCTTCTAAGTGGCGCTTCTCAGATATCGTTGGTTCTTTTTACGTTTTAACTGGCTGATATCTCAAACTAGGTTCGTGCCCTGACACTAAGTGTCCAAGTGGGTTCATCCGTTCAAACCGTATGAGGGGAGCTGGGTTGACCAATATACATAGAACGAAACTCAATGATTATAGAGCTGTGATATTATATAAATCAAATTATACCATTACATAAATACCAATAAAGCATCAAATCATAAGCTACAAGATTTTGATCTACAAGAAACACAAAAGATAGAAACTTTACCACTCGTCCGTTGTCCACTCTTATTCTTTCTTCTCGTCTTGCCAAGTTGCTTGCCACTGCTTGTCGTAAAACGTTGTCTCATCAATCAATTTCTTTAACTTATCAACATCCTCGTTCTTTCGGATTAGAAGAACACCAGCTACTGCAACGAATAGCAGCGTTTTGCAGAAGAAATTTCCCATTTGGTCAACTAGACCGACCCCGGTCAAACTATCCACAAAGTAAGCCATGAAAAATCCTACCATTGCAGCTCGGCCTGAAAAACAGAAGTTAAATGGGTCTTATATGAATTAGAGAGAACACACGAAAACAGACCAACTTCAAACAGCCATAACTTTTGACCTGGGTTGCAACTATTTGTTGGGGCCAATCACATCATTTGAGTATCCAAATTCAAAGTTTCCTCAAAATTGAAGATTTTTAGCTTTATATTATAACGATTATATAATGTAAATCGTGTAAAACCAAGGTTTCCCGTCAATCACGCACTATTTAGGGAAGAGAACTTCGTATCTTAGATTTAATTCAGCATTTTCAGCCGAATCTGCGGAAAATAATTTCATTCTACACAAAAAGACCATGTCTATAAACGTGTTCAGAAATGTGATATATTTTCTCTGAACTTTCACTTTGTGTAATTCCATGTTGTGTCAATGTAAAAACAAGAGCTTTGACTTTTTATCTTTTTTCTTTTTCGGTCAAAACTAAAGAATGAGGGAATGATGGGCTAACCATTGAGCAGTTCGGCTTCAGGAAGATGGAACCGCTTCATCCATGCCCACCATGGAATAACTGAGGTGTCAAAAACTACAGGGAAGTCATTGTTAGAAGATTCCGGATTGTCTTCAAGAAATTTCCTCCTTTTAACCTCTGGAAAGAAGTAGCATGAATGTCAATACAAACTTTAAACACAGCTAACGGTTTTCATTTATCAAGTAGCCATAAAAAATGGCACGAAAATGCAAAATTCGGCAGTTTACATGCCTTGCCGCTTTCATTATAAGCTACATATTTCATTTACATTAAGCTCGAATACGGATAAAACAGTAAACATTTTATGTTAAACCAAGAGTTCCAAGAACAGTAAACATATTTCATGATTATTTTTTATATTCAAAGCTAAGGTTCTTGTTGTATGTTGTGCATTTTGATGTTTATACAAGAAAAAAGGCATCTCAAGTTGATACAAAAGGAATTTATTATTAAGATCCTTTTCCAGGAGTTCAAATATCAGATGAAATACGATTGAAGAAACAATTAGGGGGTGCTTGGGTGGGCTTATTGCTTATAAGCATATAAGCTATAACAATGAAGCTTGTTTTATAAGCTTAGGAAACTTACCTCACAAATAAGCATATAAGCAACCAAATACCAAACACCCACTTAGTCAATTAGTAAATTTGATTAAGTTTTAATGTAATAGGCTAATAGCATTATCAAGGACTATGTTTCATGGCTTAAAACTGCAGATAATTCGGGGTCCAATTCATGTATATGCATTATAATTAACTTTACCAAATAAACCCTAAATTAGACTTGAACCCATACGTAAACCCCAAATTCCAAACAAATACATATTTTCATAAGGGCATATTATCAAATATATGTACATATTCTCACCAGCATCAATAACATCATCCCAATCAGTAGCTCCACCTTTCTGAAACTGCTTTAAATCCCAAGTACCCGAAACCCATTTCGGATCCTCAAATTTCAGACCCACTTCCTCAACCAAATTCGCCACCGGAGCTCCGTTTCCAACCTCAGAATCTGTCTTTTCTTCAACAATAATGGCAGCAGCAGCTCCAGACCCATTTTCAGTACTTCTAACTGACACAAAAAGCAACTGCCTTTGAGGCTTTACAGACTGAAATAAGTTAATTGGTAAGTGGGTTTTTAATGAAGATGAAAAAGAAGGAAGCTTTGTTGTTGGGGTTGAAGAAAATAAAGCCATTGATGAAGAGGTTGTTTATAATTTAATTTTTAAGTTTCAAGAGTAAAGATCAGAGCATATTGCTTATGTAATTGATGAAGATAACCTAGGGCTGAGAATTGAAGTGGTGAGAGTATGTGAGCAGGAGTGAAGTGATTGGGTTGAAGATATTGGAAAATTAATTCATCAGTTTGGAATGTTTGGTAAAGGGATAAAATAATATTTTAAACTAAGAAAGAAAACCCCGCCTTTAGCGGTCAATCGGACAAATACATATAACAAATTTTTTATTAAAAATAAAATAAAAGACACTATAATATATTAGTCTATTATTTGTTCATTAATCCTCTTTAATCATGACATTTAAATCTAAAAGTTTACAATAAGTAGTTTATCATTTTGCTAGTGAAATATACTAATATCAATTATACTGCTATCAAATTATACATTTTTAAAGTTATATAAAATTTTGAGAACTTGTATTCGAACATTGTTACATCAAATTTGACAAAAGACATGATACATAATGTTATGTTAAATATTTGTATAATTTTAGTGACATAGTTGAAAGAAGTTCATACCAAATATCTGGTATAATATTATCTAAATCATTTATCTATGTTAGATTACGTTCAACCTATTATGTTGATACTCTCAGTTCATGCTACCTTTTCGTTGGCATGACTTAACTTACAAAATTTTGATGTACTAAATAATAATATATGGTTCCTACATTAAGATAATTTTGTTACTTCTGCTAAGTAAATATCAAAATTAGCATTCATTTATTTACAAAATAAATCATCCATTATTTTTTAAATACTAGTAACAATAATAAGCATAAGCAAACTATATATAACGATAGCAATGTTAAAAAAATACAAATACAACTAATTGCATATCATCCATCTACTTCAAATTGTACATATGTGTGTAATAGTTTATATAATTGTAAAAAAAAAAAAGAGTCCAATATAAGACAAAGATGTTACAGTTCATAAACTTGATAAACTTATATAAAGGTAATAAACTTGATAAACATATATGTAGGTAATGGGGTGTTAGACCATCTTTAATGGTCTTCTAAAACATCTCCTCTATCTCTATATTTAGAGTATAGAGATAGAGGAAGAAAAACACATTACAACGGTTTCTCTATATTTATCTATCTTTCTAGAGAAAATCAAAGAAACACTATTCATCATCTAAAAGTTCTAATTAGTACTTTTTAGTGTTATTATTAATATTAATAAAAATTTGATATTGTTAAATTCTTAATGATAAGATGATTATTATTAATAAATAAATAAAAATTAATGAAAAATAATATATAAAAAATAAGTATATTACAGTATTACACTATAATGATTACAAATAAATAAAAGTAACATAATTAAACGAACTTAAACTTAATGAACTATTAGAATATTGTGTAAAGATGAATTATGTATGATAAAATGTATAGAGTGTTGTTTTTATAGTAAATAGTTGAAGCATATATTTTTTTAGAGAAAGAATATGTTCAAAATATTTTTTATTTCTTCTATATTCAGAAATAGAAATAGAGTTACAGTTGAAAATTATGTGATTAAATGCTTATAATTTTAAGAAATTTATGACCTTCATTCATTAGAAAAAATCCAATTTCTATAAAAGAAGATTGTTTAGTATTTTAAATTAATCATTTACGTCAATAATCAAAACTCATCTATAACTATTATTTGTCAAAAGGTATTATATTAATTGCTAATAATAATTAATTTATAGACAACAAAATAACCTATACACATTAATCGTACAACATCTATATAAATCTCCCCGTCTAATATGCTTCGATCACCTTAGCATAGTATTCTTATTCCATAGAGAAAGAAGATGTGCCATGACGATGTTGAAGCTAATCGTTGCATATTTCGTTATTCAGTGTGCTTTTTGTCTCATTTCTTGATTCTAAGTCTTAAAATAGAAGTATACATTTTTATACATTTAAGTTTGGGTTAATTATTTGTTTATGTATCTAATGTTATATTTTTTATTATTGTATGTAACCACATTTTCAAAGTGATATTGTAAGCATTGAACTTTACAATTTCGTATATTGTATGTAATAGATGACCAAATGAGTAGTTACCTGATTTTTCCTCTTGAAAAAATGTCTATCGTATGTATCGAACTTTGTAAAGGACGCCTATTGTATGTATCAAACTTTGTAAAAATATCTATTGTATGTATCAAAACCGGTGATTTTCAGTCATAGGGTCACCCGTTACATACAATATACGAAACTATAAAGTTTAATACATACAATAATAAATTTTAAAAGTGATTACATACAATAATTAGAAATATAAAATTAAATACATAATAAAATAATTAACTCTTTTTAAGTTTCGCTTAATTTTACTTGTTTCTTCCGATTAAGATGATATAATCAGGGAATGATTTTCTGTGACAAGTAACATATTTACTCCAGTAGTCAAACATATCCCTAATCAGCTAATCTCAACTAACTTAATTTCAATACAATAGAAAATGTGTCGGCATTAAAATGAATAATATTTTAGACGTATAATTAAATTTATGTACTTTTGTAGTTAAAATCACTATAGCTTGGTGAAATAGTATAAAACTAAATAGTAACATGTTTAAGTGGTAATATTTATTAAATTGTTAAAAGTAATATTTAGATATTTAAATAATGTATTTAGATCCAGACTTCTGTTAATCGATCTATTTATTATTTGTAATGATAAACAAATAAGTAACAATATTTAAAAAAAAAAACTTAATTATCATAATTTACATTATTTACTAAAGGGTTTTTAAATTCATTTATTATTATTTTATTTTATTTTGAAAAATGTAACATAATGACATAAATTCAACAAAAATGTAATATAGGTGTCAAAGTTTTATATAATGTCTAAGTATATTTCTTTCCATATTTCCATTTTGAGTTTTTTATTTTTTATTTTTAAGATCATATTTCATAATCTCAGTTATGGAACATTAATAATTATAATATGTTTATGTTTATATAAAATTTGACTACGTGGAAATACCACAATACTTTTTTACCACAAGTTTCACCTCGCCTAGAGTGATTTATAGACTTTCTAGAAACACGTATTTTCACAAAAGATTTATTTTTGATAACTTAAATAATTTAATTACAATTGAACTTGCGTCATGTAAATTAGCACCATAATTAGGAAGAAAGAAACAGTATATAAACGTCTTTAATCTCATTTGTGATTCCACCATGCACTGGCCACCTCTGTATACTTTTCTTAAGTAAAGGAAAGAAGAAGACACCATATATGAGGATGGTGAAATTAATCATCACATATTTCATTCTTTTCGCTATGCTTTTCATCCCATTTCTCAACTGTAAGTTCATCGATCATATAATTACGTACGTAATTATTAAGGTCATGTTTTTATTCGTTAGCTTGTATGCCGGCATAAGGATTCGGAGCAATCAAAGAGGTAAAATCGATGATTTGAACTCTTCAAGCAAAATTGGTTCGTTAGCTTGTTATACTGCTCGCAGTGGTAATTCCCTCCACTACATACCACTATAAACTGGGACCCACCTTTTAATTAATTTTCATTTTTCTTAAACATACAATTACATTTAATTAATAAAACACTATAATTAATTTAAAAAGTAGTTAATTAATAAAAATAAAAACATTACAATACTAAAAAAAAAATTAATTCAAAATAAAATTTCATTAATAAATAAAGCGTTATAATAATAATAAAAAAAAACGAAAACGTTACAATTTAAATAAAACGATAAACTAGACAATAAAGCAAACATATAACGTTACAAGAAAACGTTCTACACATTTCTATAGTTCGGTGGAAGTGTCCAAATGTGCTCAGTGAGATCGTTTCGTAGACGGTCGTGAACCGCTTTATCGCGTATTTCTTTTACTCTTGCTTCACGCGCTTCAACTCTTTCCCTAAATCTACCACGGACCAAGTTAGCCGGATCCGAGAGAAACTCTTCCTCAAGCGAACTTATTGCGAATCCGTTATCTTCAACAATCATGTTGTGCAAAATGATACAAGTGTACATTGTTCTCCGAATTTTGTTCACGGTCATTGCTCTGGAAGGACAATTTATTATTCCACACCGACCTTGAAGAACACCGAAGGTCCGCTCAACATCATTTCGTGCACTTTCTTGGAATTTTCTGAAATTGTGTCGTTTTTCATCAGTTGGACACGAATATGCTTTCATTAGTGTAACCCAATCTAGATAAATACCGTCAGCGAGATAATACCCTTTTGTGTAATGATTCCCATTAACATCAAATGATGCGGGTGGACCGGTGTCATTTTTGATCTCATCGAACAACAGAGAATTGTTTAAAACATTGATGTCGTTGTTCGAACCCGTTGCACCAAAATATGCATGCCATATCCACATATCATGTGAAGCCACTGCTTCAAGCATAATTGTCGGGTGTCCATGATCACCTCTTGTGTACTGCCCTTTCCATGCATTTGGGCAGTTCTACCATGGCCAATGCATACAGTCAATGTTGCCGAGCATTCCAACGAAGCCATGTTTCTCTTCGTGTGCTTTATATAGCCGAGCAATATCACTAGCAGTCGGCTTTCGCAAGTACTCCTCCGAATACAGATCGAAGATACACTTACAAAAGTTGTTAAGACAATCAGCTGACGTCCTCTCACCCATTTGTAAGTATTCATCGAATATATCCGGAGACGTCCCGTATGCCAATTGTCGTATGGCGGACGTGCATTTTTGTATAGGAGTAAATCCTAGCCGCCTAAGTGCATCGGGACGTTGTTTAAAAAATATAAAATGCTTGGGAATAGGATCAATAGAGTAAGAGGTAATACCATTGACTATTCGGAGAAACAATTCCCGCTGCATTTGGAAACGTCTTTTAAACAAGTTTGGCGGATACCTCGGATTACTGGAAAAATAATCCTCCATCAAATGTTGTTCGGCACCTTCACGATCCCTTGGTATATACACGCGGTCACGTTTTTTTCGCGAATATGAACTTTCGGCTCTCGTATCTTCTTTTTCTTCGTCAACGCATTGTTTCAAAATCGCTATAATTTCTTCATCTTCCGAAGATTCATCAAAAATACGATTAATACGATCAAATGTATCCATTTTTGATAATAATTTTTTTTTATGAAAGTGTATGTGTAAAATGTATGTGTTTGATGTGAAATATATGAATGTAGTTGTGTATTTATATAGAAGTAAAAATGATTTAAAAAAATTTAAATTAAAAAAAAAAAGAATACAACCGTTGCTTCAAACGGTCAAAAAAATTTTTTTGAAAAAAAAAACGTTTTTTTTTTTATTTATATCGGAAAAAAATATATTAAAATAATGCTGGGGCCCACCTTCGAACCGTGTTGCAGCTATGCTGGGATCACGATAACGATCCACCACGACCCGCGTTGCGACCGTGGTGGTCGTGCTGCTGTTGTCGAGCCCCCTTTATGGTTGCGTTGCAACCAGTCTTACAGAAAATAATGGTTTTTTTTTTTATTTTTTTTTATTTTGACATTAAAATTATTCATTTATTATTTGACTGTTATTTTAAAAGGCTAAGTTTAATATGTAAAGATGTTAGGCCGTTAACTTCTATATAAACGTTAACGCTAATTAATGAATTAGTATGTTAAAAGTGCAAATTTAAAAAGTTAATTAATTACCTGTACCCCGTTAAACGATGAGATTCGTAAGTTTCTTTTATTTTACCAAAAATAAATAAATAGAAATTCATATCCAAACAGTCACTCGACCCGAAAATGTAGGTAATCCGATCCAATGGAATCCGGGTTGGTTCGGGTCGCGTCAAATAGTTATACGTATTTCCCCCAAACCACCTCCCCTTCTTTCATATCTCTAAAACGAGCTACCAGCACAAACACAGGCAATGGAAGTGGCGACAATGGCTTCTCATTTCTTCCCAACTCCTTCACGCATACTCTCCTCACCAATAACCAATTCAAAATACAACAACCGAACCTTAACCACATCATCACCGTCATCAATTAAATGTTCCTTATCCACCAATTTTATCTCTCCGTACGTCGGAACCGGTGTTACAAGCGATTTCTCCGGTCATAAGATCCGACCCGCATCACTCAATCCGTATTCAAACTCTCATGGAAAACGTCTCGGTGTTACTATGGTATTATTTTCTACTTTCTTTTAATTTTAGTTTTTATTATTCGTTGTTTTCATTATAATATTAGATTAGGTATTTTATTTATTAGAAATGATTATATATCAGCGTTCGAGAATTTGTATGTTAATATGCTACTGACTGAATGAAATTAATCAATTGAAGATTAAAAATTGTGTTTTTTCAATTTTGCATTTCTCATTAGCCTGTTACTGGTTCTATTCCTAGGTGTCAGAGTGTTTATGTGTGTGTGTGTATTTAGTTTTTGTTTAGAAATAGAATGACATAATATACTTGTAAATAAGTAGATTGCATTGGAGAACAGGCAGAAAATGTATTGGTGCGGTTATATATGTATATGAAGATACTAGACTTACATGTGACGTGCTTGAGGGGCCATTTTGGTTTTTTGATTTTTTTGTGCTAGTAGTCTTGAAAGGTTTAGATATGTAGGTTTATGATTATAGGTAATGGAAAAAACACTTTCTTTTAGTCTCCTCCTCTCCTAGCTCCTTGGCCCTTTGTCGTGCATAGTTCTCGCAGAAGACTTTTTAGTTGCAAAGTTGATTGAAAGTAGTCGTTAAGTTCCGACGGTGTTATTATTAGAACAAACTAATTGACGAGAAGCATTTTCTTTTTATACATTCTTTTGATGATGAAGGTAAAACTAAATATAGTTTGCTGGTTATTGAGATATTTGTGTATTTTATTTGTTGTACTTATGTTGACAGGTGATTCCTTTCTCAAGGGGAAGTGCCTGGGAGCAACCACCTCCGGATTTGGCATCATACTTGTACAAGAATCGAATTGTGTATTTGGGTATGTCCCTGGTCCCCTCTGTGACCGAACTAATACTGGCAGAATTTCTTTACCTACAGTATGAGGATGACAAAAAGCCGATATACCTTTACATAAACTCTACTGGAACCACCAAGGTATTGACTTTCTTATCCTAGATGCTGAAATTTACTTGTTACTGTTTAAAATACTATTCCCTCTACCCTAAAATAAATGCAAGGGTTAACTGAACACATAGTTTGATGAAATTCTTTGATTATTGTTATGTTTTTATAGTAGTCCTTATTAAGTAAAGGACATTTGTGGACTGTATGCAACACAATGTTGCTGTTATTTGTGATGATTATATGAATGGACAAAGAGTTAGCTTTGGATTGAAACTTTGTTGAGTAGGGAAATCGCTGAAGGTGTTCAGCTTAACAGATGGCAAAGGGAAACTCATTGTAGACCTATTGTGTTCTTACGTTATGATACTGCTCCAAATATGTTTCATCAATCTAATTAGTACCGAGAATGAATAAGTCAATAAACTACGAATTTCGTTGTTGATGTTCTAATGAATAAACTACGAATATACAATCAATCATACGTTTTCGTATATCTTCCAGGGTGGTGAAAAGCTGGGTTATGAAACAGAGGCTTTTGCAATTTATGACGTTATGAGGTAGCAGTTTTTTATGCCTCTCATAGTCTCATCAGTATTGCTATTTCATTTATGAATCATCATTACTGCCGTTGTTTATTACATCATTAACTGGGTTAACAGCTCTACTTGGTTGTTACTCCACACTGGATTTATTGATCAACTAACGCAATGCTATTTAATGAAATTGTGACAAAGAATAGTTTTTCCAATAATTACAGATACGTGAAACCACCGATTTTTACGCTGTGTGTTGGCAATGCATGGGGAGAGGCTGCTTTGCTTTTGGCTTCTGGGGCAAAGGGAAATCGGTCTGCCCTGCCCTCATCAACGATCATGATGAAGCAGGTGATTATTGCACACATGCTTAAGATTATTTTCCAAACTTAATAGTGTTACCTGATTGTTCTGTAGCCAATTGCAAGATTTCAAGGTCAAGCATCAGATGTTGAGATTATGAGAAAAGAAATAAAGAACGTGAAGACTGAACTGGTATTTATATCAGAATATTCTATCCAAAAATCTGATATGATCAATCAATTGCCTAAATAGTTTCTTTTCTTTTGATCATTGAAGGTGAAACTCTATGCCAAAGAAATAGGCAAAACAACCGAGCAGATTGAAGAAGATATAAGGCGTCCAAAATACTTCAGTCCTAGTGAGGCTGTTGAATACGGAATCATTGATAAGGTACTATAAGAAATTTTGGAGTTTGAGGACCATCTTGTTCACCACTACTGTAGATTCTAGAGGTGGCAAAAGAGGGTTTGGGTCAAAACAACTTGTTTCTTTTAGTGCAGATTGGGTTCTTACCATTTGTTCAACTTCTAACTAATTAAAGCTCTAAATAGTATTTCTAAAACTAAATAATTGTAATAATAATCTGATTTTTTCATAGTGATTTAGAAGTTACACTTTGGATGACTGTTGACTTTAATTTTAGTTATTTTTTTACCCGTTTAACTCTTTACTGATAAAGCATAGATCCAAATTGATCCATTTACTCATGATTTGAAATTGCTACCTCTGTCTAATCCTCATATATGGTTTGTTTTACTTATATTATTTGTAGGTTATTTATAATGAGAGGGGGAGCGAAGATAGAGGAGTCCTTTCTGACTTGAGGAGAGCACAACTACTTTGAAAGCTGTCGAATGGTAGTCAAAACCATTCTTTCTTTTTCACTGTGGATTTGCTGTAGTAGTTGTGATATATGATAGCAGTGGTTGTGGTTCTATTGGACATCAAGAAACTGATCTCAGACCACGAAAAATGAAATGTTGCTGATATATATGTGCATTTTGTTAAATGCAGCATGTAGTATTGTAAAAGGAAAGGCATTTTTAAAGTATGCTTGTCAATCCAAAAGCTTTTTGTTAATTCAACCACACGATTATGAATTGACACTTAAAATCGCGTTTGCTAATTTTTGGGGTTCCCTGATAATCTTTGGGCTGCAATCGTGTTTTCGAGTCATGATCAGGCATCAGCTATGCATTCGTTCTGGAAATTATTTCATTCATTATATCTAAGGGATAGGTGTATGGAAATGTATCCATGAGCCAAAGTTTATTGTGTGTATACAACTTCATTTTGACATATTGTGTATATCAAGCATTTGATATATTGTGTGTAACCGCTAATGTGGCACCCATTTTTTATGACGTGTTAGATGATGTCGCAGCTTATACGTTGTCACACCATCTACCGGACAAATAAGTTATCAGATATATACAATTCTAATAGATTTAACTGAAAGTTTGATACATATAATAGACCAAACTGATGTTGGAAACACACTATACGCTGGGACGTAGTTTGATACATTTTAAAAAACGCTTGTTTTCAATGGATTCAGAATACATATGTATGTCTCTGTATCTACTTGTGTCATGTACGTGGATCTACATATCTATAGCTTGAAAATTATGTAGAACTATAAATGTTTGACTTACATATTTGAAAACATGTAAAAGAAAAAGATTAAATGTATAAATTGATGGCGTTGTTTGGTTCGATTTGTATCAAGTAATACATCAAATTTTAACTAGAAATTGTAACATACTTCTGGTCAAATGGTATGATGTTGAGTTGGATTCCATAAAGCTTATGTGGAAACTTCAATCTAAATTCGAATAGAATGGGTTGAAACGGGTCCAAACTTCGTATATCGTTTAACTTTTAAAGTATATTAAAATGTCTGCATTACCGCTAACTAAATGTTCTACAAATGTGGCTTAAACATTTGTTTGTTGGGACAAACTCAAAAAATATACACTAATTGAAGAACTGATAGTTTGTTGATGCTGGCCGAGCTAAGGTTTTGATTGGTAATCGAATTAACTGAAAGTCTGAGACTAAAACAAATTTTGAGACAAACGAATTGACCTAACCCGAACAGTTTCAAAAAAAAATTATTCGGGTTTGGTTTTATACAAAAACTGTATCGAACCGAACCACAAACGCCATAATTGAAGGTATGCATTTTCTTACATCTTTTTTGCAGTTGATACATGGACTTGCATGTCTGCAGAAAGAGCTGTAGTTGTTTATAGCTATATATCGTTTTTGTATGAATCTTTGTATAAGTTTTCAACTGCATTAAAATGGTTGTAAGTTTTCAACAATTTGTATTAACCATCCACTGCTAGCTATCCAAGTCGATTGCATATTGTTAACCCCGTTATTTTGTCTTGAAAAGAACTGGAAGTTCTTATCTCGTTAGTCGTCATGCGGGGTGTGTGGGTCAATCAAGGTTGCATGTTATCAATGTTTTGTGAAAATGTAACAAAGCTTAACCTTTATCTGTCGTTGGATTCAATATTAAAACCTTCACTTACGCATTCTCTAAGTTCAGCTTTTAAGGATGGACATAACGAACCTAACGGCTAAAAGGAAACGCCTAACCCACATATAGACGGTTCTTGATATTTAACATTTTGTAGTCTAAATTCAACTTACATAATATAGTCTGCACATACCTTCTGAAGAACCACAATAGTACATTCTGAGCATGATTTCGAGAACAGCTATGGCTAATAAACCTACCCACATTACCATAATTTGCAGCGTCAACGGTGAATCGTGGAGTTACTTTTCTATGCCTACGAAATCCTATAATATTTGGTGGTAGAATAAGTTTCAAAATGTTGAGAGCAAAAACTTTAAAAAGTGACATATATCCCACTCGACAGTAGTTGGAAATCTCATTCAAATAGGACTATAAATCTAATGGTTGTTTCATTTTTGAGAAATATTATTAAAGAAATCACTTTCAACTTACAAAATAGAGTGTTGTTACTGTCAACTGCAGTTGCTCAAAATTATATTATAGTAACAGCTTGAAAGAATGCGTTTTTGTTAATGGAAGAGCATTTAGGTAATATATACATATAGTAACAAGTCCTATATGTTAATAACCATGCATTTATCACATAATCAACAAAAGTTGGGACTTAACAAATTCGTATTAAAACTTAAAAGCAGTAGATGTAGAGAAATCATTCAAAACAAACAAATTTGTCAAGATCATTCCATCATGTGTAACACAAATAACCTTTACCGAGTCATCGGATTCGATAGTAAAACCATGGTGTTAACAGATTCTAAATTCAGCTTTTAAGAATTGACAGAATAAGTAATAACTAATCAAACTATTAGCCTTTAAGTTTGTCCGATGACAAAGCCTTTCTCCATTTGTAATACGGGTTCTATGTACCTCATACATCAATCAATGTGACAACCAACATTTTCATTGAAACTGCACACTTAAAAAGGTAAAAGGGTAAACACAGTACAAGTTGACCCAGATTGAACAAGAGAAATATAAAAAGGATACGCAGCACAATAGTACATGATGTTTAACACTTACCTAATATATAAAGGATAACGCGCAACTAACAACTGATATGCAGTACATGACGTTTAACACTTACCTAATATAGTCTGCCTGTACATTCTGAAGAACCACAATAGCAATTCTTGACCTTTATTTTCCCATCAGAATCATGAACCGTATCCACCGCATAGTTGTAATGATACGTCAACTCTTGTAATGGTGGAATATTTTCAGCAGCAAAAAGCATAATATGTGGCATTCTTTTATCCTCCTGATCATAAAGTACATTCTGAGCATAAAGATTCGGCGAACAACTATGGTTGATAAACCTACCCACATTACCATAATTCGCAGCATCAATAGTAAATCCACCTGAATCCACAGATTTTGTGTCGGGAGTGATAGAACAGTCGCTAAAGTTTTGCCCAATATCAAATAAGTACTCATCATTACCCGTTCGTTTCTCAGCTTCTGTATCTTCTAGAAGCTCTCCTATATACTCACATATAAACGTTCCGGAAGATATCGAACTCAAAGACCTGACCCCCCATCCTCGTGATTCAGTTTTAAAAATCTCGAGCTGAATTTTCATACCATGTTGAGTGACCCGATTGTAACAGCTAGGAGGACATCTGCAAGAGGGACCACACTCGTAAACGAGCGGCTTTGCTTCAACTATTGCACCGTTATGATTGTAAGGAATCTCGCCACCGTTCTTGAACGCACACGCGCATTTCTTGTTAGAACATCGACCCACGCAATCACACCCTTTCGGAGGAACCGGTCGATACCAATCGGGATAAATGATTTTCGTAATGTAAGTGAACACAGGCGGTTTTTCATCATCGATTGTGTTGATAGCAGATATTCGAAACGCTTCTTTTCCATTAGCTATATCAATTTCACAAACGCCTACTCGTGTCTTGAATTTCTTCGATTTCACTTCTCGTAATGCAAGCTCAGGTTGGCCCGCAATTCTCTTCAACTGAAATTTAAAAACTATGTTGCCATGCGGGCCCGGCTCCTGCCACATATCGTCCACTGTATATAACCCGTCGTATATGTACGTTGTCATTATCTTCGATTTTAAATCAGAAGATACTTTATATCCACGAATAACCCGTACTGGAATCTTCAAATCAATATTATTCTTCAAAGCTAAATTTCCTCTTTCAAGGGTTTGGTTTACAAAACTCTTATCTTTAGCAACCCCACCTGCACCCGAGTATATTAAACAATCTGGTTTATCGATTTCATTATCATAACCACCTGAAGCAACAACACTAACCGCAATAATGTCTTTACCCTGCTTAACGTAATCTATACCACCCTGAAACAAACGATGAATACCAACCAAAGCAAGCTCGACACGGTACTGAAACTCGTCTCCAACTTCAACTCCGGGTACGGACCCATATGTTTTTTGACCTAGGTCAAGCGCTCGACCTCGTTTATCGATAATTGCTTTCGCAGCAAGATCAACTCGCTTTACTGGTGCTGCAGATGTCATTTCATTGTTCTTTGCTTCTTCCCCCTGCAAAATCTTCCTACATAAACCTTGAAAAAGCCTAAGAACTTCCCTAACTTTATTTCGAGCATCGTTGGAACTTCTCGGACCAAACGGAGGTAACGTTACATCCAAATCTTGCTTTCGGTCTGAATTAGCAAATTCCTCCTGCCCTTCAGTATCTACAGATAAATCATCTTCATCCCTCACAACCATTTCAAGTGTACCAGTATACGCAACATTCACATTGGACTTCAATTTCTCCCGAACAACCTTTTCTAGATTTTTTCGTTTTCTTTTTACGGACTTTTGTGCTGTCATTGAGGCTGGAATTTGTGGTGCACAAAGTAACGGAGCTTTCAGACCTAGCACTAACTTCCTCTCTTCTTGTTTTTCAGTATCTACAACAAAATCATCATCATCATCATCTTCTTCTCTAAAAACCATTTCATTCGTACCAGCATAAGCAACCTTCCCAGTTGAGCTCGATCCTCCCAAAACACCCTTTTCTTCATTTCTTTGTTTTGGTGTCGTTAAATCTTGACTCCCTGTCGCCTTGCTCCCTATATCTTTTTCTAGAGTTACTGGTGCACAAAATGAGGGAGCTTTTAGACCCAACACAAACGAAATCCTGTCTCCACTAAATCTCACATCATCATTCAATGGCCTCTTTTTAACACTTCTCTCGTACCCCACTCTCTGATCGACGATATTCTTGACATCCTTCTCCTTAGCATTTTGAAACCTCTTGTCTTCCGAATCTTCATCATCTGAACATTTTCTTTTCATGACATTGTCACGAGTGTAGACCACAAGTGCCTGACACGCTTGACCTATATTATGCATCTTCTTTCTAGGTTCAAGCTTCTCAATTTTCCCATCTTCAACCTCCACCTTTGTTTCCTCACCAACCTCTTGCTTTGCCGAAGACTCATTGCTTGAATCACTAATAGTAGATTCAATCAATTTCACATCACTTCCACCATTCTTATCCTCGGTTTTTTTACATTTCCTCTTTCCATTAATTCTTACACGTTCTTCTTTAGTAGGTTCAGGTGTATTCGAGCCACAATAAGGGGGAAAATCCCGAACTGCAGAAACTCTTCTTTTCGGGAACTTCTTCATTACACCTTCTTTCATATCATCACCACCATTATCCACCTCATGAATCGTTGACAACAACTTACCATCATCCACTTGGACCACTGCATTCACTGGGCCACCACCATTATCTGTCCCAGCATCAGTAGCTCCATTTTGAGATGCTTCAACTCCTTCAGGAACCGAATAATCAATCGAACCACATCCTGGCGGAAAATCCCTATTCGCTGACACTTTACGGGGCTTCCATTTAAGATGAGCAACAGAAGCCCCATTCAAGGAACAATTACCATTCTCAATTGACCCAATCACCATTCCTGAGCAACTAACAATAATCAAACATAACATCAATAAATATATGTACGCGCAATTATGTATGTATATAATCAAAAACCCTAATTTCTAGGGTAACTGAAGGAAAACTGCTTACTGTTCTGCAGAACATATAACAAATTAGTAACTAACCAACAAGCTCAACATACAACAACAAATTAAACGAATTAGATATAATTTAAACGATGCAATTAGGGCACCGGAAGTATAAATTTACGAATTACATTTACGTAGATGATAACATTAATGGTACCCGATGATTGAGAAATGAAACCTAAAAACATATAGCTAAAATCGAAAACAAATTACCTTAAATTATAACAATGAATCCAGAAGATATGAAAAAGAAATATTTTACTAATTGATGATTTAATTCAGAATTCCGTTCATCGTTGCTTTTCTGGTACGCCGCTAAGTATGTAAACGGTGAACCAGTCACATTTTTGCATTGCAGGACAAGTATAGTTTTTTACATTACTTTACAATAAACATTATTCATTTTTGTCAGTTATTAATAGTACTCCGTATTTATGTATTTATTTATTCAATTCAATTACGGAAAGTATATAAGTAGGGGGCTTTATCGACTTGTCGTTTTGTAGAATCGTAGGGGATGGCTATTGGGCTTGTAGTTTGGGCTTTTTGTTGGGCTAGAGAGTTAAGTTTATATTCTTTGTTGGATACCCATTGGCCATTTCCTAAGATAGATGCCTACTTAATTAAGTCATTTTTATCGAATGGAAATGGAATAATTCGTCGCATGCGAATAAGAATCGAGTCAAATGAGATTGCGTTTTGGGCTCCTTAATCGGATTTTGGGCTGAGTAAATGGGTTAAAAGGATCGGTTAGATGATGTTATTTTAAAATTTTAGATAAAAAAACACAATATTTACACAAATTTTGCTAAAGAAGTTCATTGAATAAGTTGACCCAATAATATAAAGAAAATTAATTAAATAGGTTTGGTACTTTTTTGAACAAATAAAGTATACATGCCTATCTATAATTAGTTCTAGGGCTTTGCTAATAATACATTTTAGAGTTATGGTTGGTTGACAATTCTAATTCAATAGAAATTAAATTTTTCCCTTCGCATTAGCACTAGGACATTTTTTAATTATTATGTAAGAGAAATTCAGGAAGTGAATGATAGTTTGTTCTAAAATATTACTTTTGATATGTCAAAACTGAAATAATTAAATAAATATCACTATGTACGTTTTCCTCAATTTTAATATTAAGTTAATTGATTGTTTTTAGAAAAGGGGCAAAATGAAATAAATAATAAGAAGCATATAACTTATTATTACTATGTTTTTCAATAGATATTTAAAATTAGTTCTAATACGGAGGATTAATATAATTTATTATATATAAAAAATTAACTGAAATGAATAAAGAAAACGCAAATATTCAAAAACTACTTTAGTTATTTTGTATTATTTGGAAACCTGTAATTCTACAGGGTGCACTGGCAAACAACTACAAAAATACAAGGGGCCTAACTGAAAGTATTTCGTTTATAAAACTATAAAATAGCGGGAATGTACCGAACAAAAGTTGGCGGGAAAATTGATTTTATTAAAAGAGCCTGCTGAAGAACAAAAACCGGCTAATCGGAAACAGAGAACGCCGACTAACGATTTGCTTCGCCGATCATAGCTAATCAGATACATCATTGTGTCTCTTCCGTAGAGATTACAGAATCCCTGAGTAACAACCCACTTATCTTTTAAAGGTCCAACGGTGGCTGACTCTCTGGTGACAGTAACAAAGATGGAAAGTTTTGGTCGAATAATACAGGATGGTGGTGGGGTTGAATTAGACGTGCGATGATGTGGTGATTTAGGGTTGATGAAATAAAATCCGAAATTGGGGGTAACCTGTTTGTCAATTCGGAATACACATAAGGTGTTTGTGAAAATGTCCCTGAGAAAACAAGATGATGGTATGATTGAACTTAAAAGCATACATTTTTTATTTCCGTATGTGACTGCCTAAGGTCAAAACCATGGTCATTTTGATGAGAATGCCAGTGGGTGGGGGATGATGTAAAGAAAAGGGATCTAATCGATGTTTGAGATCATGCTTTGAAGATATATACAGAAGAGGTTGAAAGTGGTGGTAGAGGCTATCCGAAAATTTTCAAGATTGAAGTTTGAATGCATACAGAAACTGGTAAAAGGAGGTTTGATGGTGTTTGCTATGATGCTATCATTTTCAAAAACTTGCAGGTGATATTTAGTGATCTTTGTCATTGTATTAGATTTGCTTATAACAACTTTATAAAAGTTATTGTCTTGATGTATGTTTTAGTGCATCAATGACATAGAGAAATTGTTTAACTACTCCTAATAGAACACTAGTGGATTGTGTTCTATATGTGAGCATGAAATTTGAAATTTATCATTCTTTGATGGTGTGTTGCTAGTAATTTACTAATTACTATATCAAAATCCAAGCCCTTTATTATAGAAATTTGGTGTGACCTATAATTCGGAGTAACAGCTAATCACATTAACTGACAGGAATCCAGTTGTCCGTTCAATTTATTATGAATAACCCAAGTTGTTTTTTCAACTTCATCCCTTTTGAGGGTTTAGTATGGTTTAAAGATAACCATGGTTATTTGGTTTAACGATTTAATGTTTTGGAAATAGGAGATAATAATCTTTGAAGTTATCTGTAGGGACATATTTGTTGTCCAACTTTACTTAGCTTGCCTACTTCATGTGAATTTTCTATGGATGTGTGCTTGCTATAGAAAAACTATTGATGTATTGTCGATTTTATTTATCTGATACGATAATGAATTACAATGGTCCTTTTAGAATAAAGAAGTCCTTAATTTTCCTTATACATCTACATGGAAAGACGTTTCATACAATCCTTTGCGTACAAGTAATATCTAATATTGGTTATCATAGTCAATAGGGGTGATAAAATGGACTTTCCCGTTCGATTCATGTATGAGCTGGTAATCATTTTGTTCTTATAGCATGAAAGTGGTAATTTACTTTTCAGTCTATAGTATTTATGAATTAGTGGAATCCTTTTTGGTGCATCTCCAAACCCTTTAGGTTACCTTTAATGTTCGGTTTATAGGGCCTTGGGGCTAGCCGTTCAAAGTGGGTCGATAGCCCTTGATCACAAATGTTAGGTCCGTAAACCCGAATCAATCAATTGGTCTCTTGTCTCAACATCAGATACGCATCTTTCATGTACAGTATGCAAAAGGATAGAGTTAAATGCTATAACACTATGCAATGATTTGACATCATGATAGTGAAACATTATTAAAACAAAAACACCTAGTCAATTTTTGAATAATATTTGCCAAATATATATGGCTATGTTTAGCAGTATTGTTTCATATGTGCCTATAAAAGCTATATCTTGAGTAAAGGCGCCAGGCTTGCATATAATAGAAAATACACATAATGAACGCTTTTGGGCTTTTCTTCCCTTTTATCACACATGTATGGTTGTAGGTAAAGATCTCATCACTATCAATCACCCAAGAGAGCACTACAATTCAAACCTGATTCACATGCTTAGCACATAGTCAGAACACTCAAATATGACTATATATGTTATATTTCTCCCTTACTTCCATTACAAGATTACAATAAAGTTTTTGTATGTCAGTGAGCTTGGTATTCCTCCACCAAAAGTGAAGTTGAAACCACAGTTGAAAAAAGATTGCAATAAAGTGATTAAAATTGCATGATACGTGAAGGCCAAAAATTTAGAATCACCAATATACTAAACTCCTTTGAAATGAGTGACAAAAATGAGGTTCATATGCTGATCATTGAAAAACAAAATTAGCATAACAACTCCATAATACTTGGGCATGACCTAGACGCTAGTAAAATACAAAAAGCAAACAAAAAGACATTACAGCTTCTAATGGCATCAACAAAGCTATTTAATCCTACTCACACTCAACTTTAAATAAAAACAAAACCACCGAGTCTAACCAAGCCTAAATTCTAAAAATCATATACACATTACAACCAATTGTAACAAGGATTAACTATCCTAGAAACCAATTCTTTTGTGCACTTCTAATTTGCAAAACTCCCAAGTATACAAAATTCACCAGGGATTACCACCTCTTGGATTTCTAAGATTTTTTATAATACAATCTTTTGTCAGCACATACAAAAAGAACCCGGAAAAAAAAACAACCATCAAACCTTAGTTTGCAGACTAAATGTTTGGAATGCAAAATGCAATGAACCCAACCATAAGATCATGTGCAAATGCAACCAACAAAGCCACGGTAGCAAGTCATTCCGTACACGGAGGCTACAAAGTTTACAATGGTTTGGGATAGGTTATCATAGTAGAATAGTCACCTACGTAACCCTAGAGTTTTCGACTAGTTTGTCACAGGCCCACATAGTTCTGATATATCGAGCTACTACTGGTACTTGCTTGGGCTGCTGCTGCAAAACTTGAAGTTGGTCTGAGTAGTTCTGCCTGAGGGAAAGATGTGTTTGAGGGCACGTCTAACAACAAATCTTGATCACAATTTTCATCTGCATATCTCAATGAATCGAGCATCAGCGAGCTATTATCAGGTGGTAAGGCAAACAGGCTCCTTGGACTGAATCCTGGGCCATCATTATCCATATGCTCCTTGTGTTCATAGCTCGCCTTCATCAATGTTCTCTTGGGATCCTTCATTGCAGGCTTTGATCCTGAAAGATCCGATGGTTCCATAAAGTATTACTAAATGCAAATAATATAAACACCAAATTAAAGATTCAGCATTTTTCGATTTCTAGGTCTTGTTTATATGCGATAATGGGTCCCAATTAGTCGATACGATAATACTTAAAGATGAGACCCATAAAATGATGAAATGGCACATGAGGAAAATCGGTACAAAAGAATGGAACCTAAAATGACTATGAAGGCAATCAAGATTCTAACAGTTTAGTGGTCGATCCGCATTTTCATCAATTGATAAAATGAAAGTAACATACTTATTTATCTAAAATTTGGCAGAAGGTTGACTGACCTGAAGTGATCAACCGGTAACTTTGTTTACATATATTTAAGGGACAACATACAACATGTGCCTTTTGATTTTACGTTCCAGAAAAAAAAAAAGCAAAGGAATTTCAGACTAAAATGCTAACCTGGATATGGTTGAAAATGGGGATCTCGGGATCTTTTTACATTTACTGAATGGCTAGGTGTCATGGCATTGAGTAATCCACCAACTATAGATCCTCCAACACCATCATATTTACACTTCGTATCCTGATTGAAAACCCAACATTTAATTAGTGTACATTCTTAAAAAAGAGTTCATTTTGACCATAAGGGTATTTTCATTTGTGTTCAAATTATTCACACCTTCACCTGGAGTAGATTATGTTTCTCCACCCAATCCGATTTTGTAGCACTACAAAGAGCAAGCGTCTTCAAAGTTCTACAGTCTTCATTTTTCATCAATGGTGACGAGAGATCAAACACCCCTTCAGCAAGAAGTTTCTGGAAGGATGATAGGTTCTCCTTAAACTGAGGGCTATTAAACATGCTTTTGAGGCTGTAAATTTGCAAATAAATAATTAATGTCAAGTTGTGTCTCTTAAGTAGTTATAATAAGATGAGCATTACAGGATTAGATGCAAACCTATCAGGGCCTTGAACAGTGTCAACAAGAGTTAAATACTTAAGCAGTTGTTGTTGTTCATCGTTTGTCATATGACTTGCAAACTCTTCAAAGTTGATAACATCCTGCAAAATACGAAGTTAAAGTTCTTATAAGTACAACTGCAATGCTGTTCGTATTACGCGGTATGTGATTTGTAATTATCAGCTTTTTTTTGTTTCTTTTTGTTTTTATTTTTGCATTTTACACTTCTGATTACCCCAATACATCGTATCAAAACTTACTTTTAGATCAATGTGGCACAACGGAGAACTATGGGTCATAAGTATCTGTAACTTTTCGTCATTATCCCTGTAATTAGCAACAAAAGTATGTTACTTTATTAGTACAAATACTTTGAAAACATACTCGCACACAACTTTTTTGGTCTAAAGATGTAAATTAATAATTCTAAACAAAAGTATATACCTGTTAATGTGATCTTGATTAACAGGCTTTTTGGAAGTGTCAACCCGGCGGCTCGAGAAGTTTCCACCCTTGTTAGCATTATATACAGGAAGGGTGGTCAAACGTGAATAAGCCTCATTTTTTGTATCAACAGAAAGAGAACTTGCTTCAGATTCCTCTTCTCGAGTGGTTGTCGAGTTTGGATGGCGCATAAGTACACTCCCGTGTCCTATCTCAACTGAAACCATCGGTGTATCACTTTCAAAAATCAAATCATCCTCTGATGATCCTGAGAAATATGATTGTTGTTCATGTAAGATTGTATGTAAATCCTTGGTTAGCTTCTCAACTGGTGATTGCTTTAGCCGGTTAACACACGTCCTTTTCCGTGAAGGTACCATTGTTTCCCACACAACAGATGACTGCGCTGGACCTAATTATTATAATCAGATTTGTTACTAACTTTAAATACACGATTGTATGATTGTCAAATTGTGATTCTTCATGTCGCGATGATCACTTTAAAAGCACACACCCAAAAAGGCAAAAAAAAAAACATTAATTAGCTCTACTTTTGTTTTTAAGTCACTTGAAAATAAATTGAGTATTTGTAATCTATTCCAAATATAAAATGGAAAATTCGAGCTTTAGAATTCAAGAGTATCGTTTATATGCTACCAATGTTGATTATGATTATGGTTTTGTGTTATATAGCAAAAACAAAGGAGTTGGCTATAAGAATATTGATTACGGTTGCATACCATCCCTCAATTCAGGAGGTGTTTGGGATTGTACCAACATGCTTATATTTACGTACTTATTCCTTGTTTAGAATAAGCAGATAATCAGTTTTCAAATGAGTGATTGTAATCTACTGTGAAAATGAGAAACAAGCAGATAAGCACTAAGCAATCGCAAACACCACTTTAATCAAGTGATCATCCAATTATCTAATTCATAATCACTTCATAGACGCAGTTTTGCTAGCAACATACCTGTCAAATCACTAGCATCTCCACTGCAAGGCTGCATATAGCCATCAGAGTTAGAAATAGCCGAGCCAGAACTAGATCTATTGCTATTATCTTCATCAAACACTTTGCGAAAACCCTGGTTGTGCTGGTCGTATGCTACCATAGTATTACCACCACCGCCACCAAGCATAATGCTAGTGGTGCCGCCCAATACATTGTCATAATTCTGTTTTCGTTTTAGTACTTTGGCCTCTTTGTTCTTAATGGATATGGCCTTCACTCTAGAAACGCGATGATCTTCAAAATCATCCGGCTCGGCTCTAGAATGAAGAGGAGTGTAGTTTACAAGTGATCCTTTAGTTCTCCAACGTGATCCACATGCGTTGCACAATACAGGCTTATCTGGAGGCCCATTTCGCCATAGAGGAGTGCCTGTGATCATAATTTATTTCCCAAATGTCAAAATAAGGACTAAATGAATCTTGTATCCCATGCTAATACTTTTATTTCCATAACAAAATTAGAAGAACAAAATAGGAAATAACAATGAATCGTATAAAATCTTCCAACAACTTCCACATGACATGTATTCGAATTTTTTTTACTGTTGCAATCAAGTTGCTCAGACATTCAAAATGCAACAAATCATATTGCATATTCATAGAAAGGAATGTACAATTTGACACATACAACGAACGCATAAACAAATATGAAACTTCATTAAGAATGTTGTAGTTTTAGACAAGAGATATATCAAATGTAAGACATAAGAAATAAGTAGTTGATGGTTCATTGAACTTTACAAGAATTCAACAATGTGAAGTAGATAACAGATACAAAGTTGTTTGATGTCAAAAATGAGCAGAATTCAGAGTCAAAAATCAAATAGGTTGAGTGTATTTAGCCAATCCAATTAGAATTGACTTAAGAATTTGAAGTAAAAAATGCAAGCAACAAAAAACATTGATAAAACCTGAAGTCATTTGAAAAGAGGCTGCTCTGTATTTAATAAAGTTTTAATTGGTCAAACATCCAATTCCAAAAAATCAAACTCAGATTTCAACTATTTCTTGTGTTCTACATTGACAAGGCAATCTCAAGCTACCAAAGACTCCAAAAATTAATCTCATTTCAAGATATTATAAATTAAAAATATACCAGAAACAGACAATAATCAGCATAATAATTATAAATTTTGCCAATAATTGTTTCCAGGTAATTTTATACACTTTAGACCAAACCAGCATATGGGTAGTGTCAACCATGATCTCAAAAACTAATCTGAGCATCACAAAATACAACAGAAAAAAATAACAACAGCAAAAAAGAAAAACAATTTTTATTTAGTAAATCAAATCCCAAGGAAGAATTAACTCCCAAAAAATTATTAACTCACTTGTAACACCACAGTGATAGCAAGGTCCTTGCTTTCCCATCTCTGGACAATTTTATTTTCTCTAAAAATATACAAAATGAAAAATAGAAATACCAAATGGAACAAAAAAATTAAAAAAAAAAATGAACTATTCCCTATAAAGAAAAGTCATTTTTTCAACAAAAAATACAACCCAGAAAAAATATTTATAAAAATTCAACTGGGTATACAAGAGTTCTCAAGAAAAATTTCTACAAATCCCCTAAAAACAAAATCCACAAGAAAAAAGGCTTAATTTCCTTAAAACCCCATACACAAATTCTTTTAATTTTTATAAAAATTGAGAACTTTAACAAGAAAATTAGATGGGTTATTGTTGTTTCATAAGAACATAAAGCATCTTCATAATAATAATCAATTCGAAGAAGAAGAAGAAAAAGAAAAGACTTATATGAAGGAATCTAATAAATGGTTGGGAAAAGAAGGTGAAAATGGCGAGAGAAAGAAATAGAGAGAGAAAAAAAAGTTGTGTTTTGTGCGTGTATATATGTGTATGTATGTATGTATCTTCTCCTTCTTGTTGTATTGTATACGAAGTAAATGTTTCAGCTTTCTTTTTCTTCTGCTTTAATTAATTAATTTGTTTTTTTAATTATTTAAGCTAACACACATAATGGTGATTACTGATTAGATGATGCCATTGGAAAATTATGTTGACTTTTCTTTTGTTTGTTTTTTAAAACGCAAAAACTACATCCCAAATGATAAAGAAATAGATGGATGGATCCTTGATATATATATTGAGTAACCCTACAAAAACTTAGATTATCTTGAAAGAAACTAATTGATTAATCTTTATCAAGTTACAATAATAATATTTGTTTCTTTTTGAGGTTATTGTGAAAGGGTATGATACTGTGATATGCTTTTCTTTGTCATGTTAGCAACAAGAGGTTTATACATCCCTCATTGACAAAAATCCAATTTTAATCCCAAATTTCAATTTAGCATTGTTACAAAATGTACGATATCCTAGCGGTTTATACTATAGAGTTAAAACAAAAGTATTACAATGACCCAATTTATTAAATAAACTAATTCTATAACGCTTTTTATAAAAAACGATATAGTCACTACATGGAGATAGATATATAAATGTGCATCATTTGAATATTTTGTTAAAAATTAGGTTGAAAATTCTTCGGAATATTAAGTTCTTGTATAGCTTTTAAATTGATTCGTCTAATGTCATTGTGGTATAAAGAGCTTGTGGAGTTGTCGGATTTGTTGGTGAATTTTAGTTTATATTTTGTAGGTGCGTTTTTCAGTTAGTTTATGAGAGGTTTCCTTTTTATTATTCGGTATAGTAATATTTAGTTGTTCTTTTACATTTTCTAAAAGTTTTTTCTAATAAAATTGTTCTTGAAATTTTGCTTGTATGGTTGGTTTTATGGTGCCTTTTTTTGAAAGTGTTCGATATTTGTATTATGTGTTTTAACCTTTTATTACATTGTTACTAAAAATATAAATCAAAAGTGATAAATATGTTTAGTTTAATTCAAGTAAAAGACGGTACAACTCAATTATCGTAAGTAGTCTAAATTAATAACCTACTAAATAACAAAAAGATAAAAGTTATGTTTTAAAACTCAACATGAAATTAAATGTTACATTTCACTATGGTTTTAAGACCACGGAGAGTGGTGATATTGTTCTTACGGTGTTTTGGTGAGAACAATATCACTAAAAAAATGAATGAGTGCATATATTGTTTTTACAGTGTTTCGGTTTCTTTTTTCTTTTTAAAATTCAATTAATTTAATAAACTGAAAGAAACAACAAAATGAAATAAAGAAAATAAATACATTCATTAAAATAATGATTACATATTACAAGTACTAAAAAAACATAACTGAAAAGCAATAATATAAAAGTCCTAAAATGACTAGATAAGGCTAGAAAAAATAGATTTAAAAAATCTTTTATTAAAAGAGTTGTTGAAAATAAAATAAAAAATAAACTACAAAATGCAGTATTTCGGGTCGGACGCAAACCCAAAAACGCTGCGACAATGTGAGAAATTTTTTAAAATGAAGTCAAAATTTCACTAGGAAACAATATCACTCCATATGCTTTAAAATGAAATTTTTACAGTTTTTTATAACATCGGATAATATCCATAATCAACTCAGCATTCATTGTACAAAGTTAAAACACGATTCTGCTATATAAAGGAGTTGAGTAATTTTTAGAGAAAGCTTAATTTTATTAGTGTTAAAACTCCAATTATCAAATTTGGTTTGAATGTTTTGTGGTTTACTTGAAATTAGTTAGATTCCCAAATTAAAACAAATATTTAGGGTACCTATTGTGACATTTTTCACTTGCACATCATGATCATGATTTATTAGTATAATAATTATTATTTTAACTCTACTTTATCTGGTTACAATAAGCAATATATTCAAAAGATATTTACTATTTGTTAATATATGTTTTAATACTTGTATATATAATTTGAATTATATAATATTCTGTTAATTGTTTAAAGTTAATGTAGTTGTTTAAAAATATATTTACTAGGAGTCAGGTGTCAATACTAAATTATCAAAGCTTTTAAGAAGCTTAATTATATACAAAATAAAATTATTATAAACGTAATAGAGCTTCTTTAATAGTATCATCATCATCATAATAATGTACAACTGTATAAAAATACCCAGGCCTTTAAAATCTGTTTATTATATTTTATTATTTACTTAAACTACTTAAAACATATAAATCATAGGAAATTGAGTACATGAAATATAATATAATTTATTTGCATATTTTCGAATGACTTTTGAAATTCATTTAGTTTCTACATATAAAAGGGCGTCAGTCATTGAATATTTTGGTGAGGATAAAATGAAAAAAATATGATCTAATTAAAAGTTTTTTTTATTCTCTTCTTTTTTTTTTTTTGGAAAATTGAGAGTTTTAGTAAAAGAAAATAGCATGTATGCCTAACTCATAACTTATAAGGTATACACAATGTGTAATAGTATATTACATGTTTGATATCGAAAATACTTGCGACTTCTTTCGCGTATACGTAATTTCTTAACGTGATCAAAATGCGCTAATGTGTATCTCATTCATGTCTACAAATCTCGAACAAAAGTTTCACTTCTTGTATATGCATTTTCAATTTTGTTAAGTTGATCGATTTTCTTAATAAATTAAAATAATAGAGGTTTAACTTTCTATTGTATTTAAAATTTACTCCTAAAAAAATGATCAATAAAGTTTGAGGAATGGGTCATGAACCCTGTCTTGCAAAAGTCTGCATTTTTCTTTTTTATTTCTTGGCTTGTTTTAGAAATGAATTTCTTTGACTTTAATGTAGATAAATGTACATTGCTAACTGCATAATCGTAGCCGTTGATGTTGATGAAAAGCAAATCGAGATCGGGGTCCACATGGCTACGTGACATGTTCTGGCCATTGGTCGATTTTTAGAATCAACCAATATGGTGAAACCATTAGGCCTTGGTGCAAGTGTGCAACTATGTAACCACAACACATCTAGCTTTTGAAAATTGCAAATTGATCCTTCGAGTATTATTGAATGTATCAATTACCCCCTAAACTATCAAAGTCGATACTTAAGGAACATGGTTTCTTACACCGTTGTAAATATAAGTTGCACTATTTGATATGGTTATGTACAGTTTGAAACATATATGTTACGTCTATGAAGCATTTTTCCATAAAAGAAATGCATTCTGGTAATTGCATTGGATGACCTAAATAAGAAGCTTGCAGTATAAAATCAAACTCGTCACGAGTATATAATACGTTATTTTGTTACGCTTTCAACCAAATTCTCTAGATGTAGCCTATTGAATTCATGACTCAATATAACATGCCTCGGATGTATTTTTAAGTTCAAAATCCTCTAGAAGAAGTTTGTAAGTTATTTGTACATTATTTGTTGTTTGTATTAGAATATACTATTTAGTGATTATATTTTAATATTTATGCAATTTATATTGATTTAGTTTTTCATTAGAATTATGTTTCTTATTTAATAAGTTTATTTTAACTTATAAATATAAATTTTCTTCAATTAATAATAAAGACTTTCACTATTTTACAGTTTAGTTTTGACTACTAGATCACTAGATATTCATAATGTATCATCTTGATTTATTTTTGTTGAATTCTTCTTATCCTATATTGAAGTTTAAGTTCATGTTTGTAACTATGAAAGTATAGCATGATTCATGAATCTTGGACCTCTTGAATCATGCATCATCACATTTGTTAATCATATTATTTGGCAAGTGTATTTAACATGTATTTTTGTTAAAGGCGCCAGACATACCAGCATTTGTGTTAGTTCATAAAGTTTATTACTTATCAAATGTCTTATGATTACCTAATTGCGTATATATGTCTTCACTAACAGCTTTCGTCTTTATACTTCCTATCTAGACTTACCCTCTTCCTAGCATATCAGTTCGTATAATATTATTGATTGGATAAGATTCTGACGGTAAACGATATTTTGATGAGAATGAGAGGCAGACGATCTCAACTGTTGATTTTTGTGATCAACAACCTAGATTCGTTGCATCTTAACAACACTACATTTTACGTAAAATACAGTGTGCTTGTAAAATACGGTGTTGCTAATCTAAGTCATTGACCACAGAAATCAATGGCTAAGAGCATCTGCTCTCTAATCTCACACCATATCAAGCTGGTAATTTGGTGATTTTGGTGTTACAAGTTGTGCTATTTAGCTACCATTGTACATCAAATAAGTGTCAATGGGTTGGGATGAGATGACTAGAAAAACATCATTTTTTGAGGAAGACAATCATAAAACTAATATAGCCTATATAATATATGTATATCGTGTTTATGTATATATATATATATACATCTATTATGAAGTTTGAATTCATAACCTCTTAACTAATAAGCTCTTCACATAACGCTAAGTCATATGCCCTTTAATACTAAAAAAACATCACGGTTCTATTTATTAATGTCATTCGATCGTTCAATACATGATATTCTATATGTGAAACTACAATAAAGTGATTCATTGTCTTTGTAATAACAAATAACTATATCTGGCCTTCTTTTCTTTCCACATAATTATGAAGCGTTGGAAGTTTTGGTGGAAAGTTGGTTATGGACCAACTTTGAAAATGGAGTTAAGGTAAATATTTTACAATAGTATAGTTTTCAAAATTGTTAAGAAAACAAATCATGTTATGCGTGATAAATTCTTTTAATAACATCAAATCAAGATTAAACAAATACGGTTCTATAAAAAATAACAAAAATAGTTAAAACATATGTAATTATTGGCGAAAACATATGTATGGTACGACATAAAAATTAGGTGTTGTATCACAAACATTATACTTTTAAAGTTTCTACTGTTCAACTTTGTTATATATGCATCAATCATTTTCCCATAGTTATTAATTGCCAAACCATATCAAATACTCAAATAGTGCAACTTATATTTATAAAGTTATCAAAAGAATAATTAGGATTTAAATAAACATAATAGAGGTTTAAGTATAAATTATAGATCAAATTCTTAAACTAAGATTCACCTTCCTCTCTGTTTTGATTTGTGCCATCCCTTTCTTTGTCAAACCACACCATCCTTGAGTCATCTTCACAATCAAGGAGCAACATTAATCAGATTAGGAAGATTTTGAAAAGACTAATTTGCCCTTAGGTTGGAAAAGTTATTGGGCGGCCAATGGGCATCATCACGTTTTGTTGGGGTTCACGTATTCATATGGCAATGGCTCCTCTTTTTTCTTTTTTTAATTCATTATTCCTTCATATACGTACGTTTTATTTGTTTCTTTATTATATCTTCGGTATTTTATTGATAAAAACTTCCACACGAAATTGGTTATTAATTGCACATCTATATCATAAATCTAAGTACACCAGTCCTGTTCAAGTTGGATCAATTATATACCGTAATTCATTTACGACCACTAATCTTTTAAATATTTAGAAGACAACAGCACGGAGTAGTTGTTTTATAATCAATTTAGAATTATCTACAAGATTGTAACAATTCAAACGATTCTATTACATTAGAACCCTTTCGACATTGCACAAAATAACCTCAGATTGAATTTTTTTAAACATTTGTGGTTATTTTCTAGATTAAATTTTAATCTTTAAAGACGTATACAAAATTTTGTTCAATAACCCATTTTAACCCCTCCCCATTACATATCAATCTTTTAAGTTTAAGTTACATGACTATTTATAACATGAACTTTAAAATTAAACTCTTTTATCTTTCAAGCATATGACTTTAACATCACTTAATTAACATGACATCATTTACATTAACTAATATTACGTTTTTTGAATTGTGAAATCTTTAAAGCAATTGAATGCAACATGAGAGTTATATTGAATATTTAAAATGGCTAAATATTATTAACTATAGATTCTTAATAAAATGATTATAGAAAATGTATATATATTGTCTACATTATATAACATCACAAGTTATTAACTTTAATAAAAAATTAAAGACTACAATAATTTTATTAGACAATTGAAGTGTTACGATATATGTTTTCATAATATTTTAACTAAAGTTGTTTGTTGGAAATATAAGTTAATTGAGGTCATGTCATAATAACATTTCATAACTTAGATATTACATATAATAAGTTAATAAATGTAAGTAAACATTATAAGCAACTATAACAATTTCGTAAATGTAAACATCATTATAAAAGATAGAATGTAAAATTTGGGTTATAATAACAAATGATATTATAAAAATGATGTTATGTGTATTATGCCAAAATAACAAAATTATAACGATAATGATTATTAATACTAATTTAAATAATTGTAATTACTTATGAATTGTGAACGTACAAAAGTGCTTCATCACGATGCAATTAATTAAATAGTTATGGTAATGATTACACTTTTACCTAAACTGTCTAGATCCTTCAATTACAAAATCGTATTATTATCCCTAAACACGTTTACCTCAAACAACCTTTAGATATATATATATATATATGAGTTGATTTAAAGAAAGCATGGTTTATTTTTTCAAGTAAGCCGTTAATTTTTGACTATTTTTATTTCTTTTGAATCACTTTTTTTGTCTATATATATGCATATAGAGACGACTGCACCCGGGGGGGTGTTTCTAAAAACCCCCAATTGAATTCAATGTTACAAAATTGAGTTGTGCAGACGATTCACGTATTGAATCATGATATGCAAATGGGTATAAGCTAAATAGATGTTCCTTGAGAGTTGCTACTTCAATTTGACATATGGTCGTTTATCTTATGTTTTCGATAATTTGGGTAAATTGTGAACAAATATAACATAATTTAAGCTTTGGTTTTAGTGAAGGCGGAAATCTTTTTTTTTTCTGTAATCAGATTTTAGTAATATGTATATCTACAAGTTATATAAGTAGTCGGGATAATGAAATGTTTACGAATAAATTTTGTAATTGTGCAAATTAGATGCATCTATACTTGATTTTGGATGGGTGAAAGAGTTGGAGCTTCATCCTTTGCTTGCTAAACTAGCAAAAACATTAAGTACTTTTAACTTAGCGTGTGTTGGTAGATTTAAAAGACACCTTATACTGCAAATTGTTTACTGAACGTTTGGTTCGCTTACAAAGTTAAATGAACATGTCCTTTTATTATAGGTATTTATTTGTAGACCACAAAAAATATATATACACCACAAATATGTATATAAGGTACAATACTATTTATATTAAAATAATATATTTGTGGTGTGCACATCATTTTTTGTGGTATACACATTTTTAGACTTTTATTATTGTCTTAAATCCAACTTATAAAATGAGCATTCAGATAAAACCTTTTCATCTATTTTGAATCGATACATATCTTGTTGGGATCAATCACCACAACAAGAAATCACACAACCATGTGTGAGCCAATATTAAACACGCACGGAACAGAAAAAACATTAACACACAATATTTTACGTGAAAAACTTCTCAATGGAGGGTAAAAATCCCAGGACCAGTAAGCCACTTAACATACACTATACGTTAAATATATTACAAGTTGGAGACGTTTAACTCTCAATACTCGTGAATATCCTCGAACGACTCTCACGGTAGATTAAAATAATGGAACTCTCGACCTTATTTTTTTCACAAAAGGCAACAAAACTTTTATTGATGATGCACAAATATTTACTTCCATGAACATACACATATACGTAATGAATCCCACTATTCAAACTACTACTGCTTTATTTTCCATGCAAACCACTACCCCTCTTTACAATCCAAAAACTATACAACATGAACCAAAATGCCACTTTACAAACAAATTGCTTGAAACTCGTGCTTATACATTCCACTGCTTCGAGGCCCAGCCGAACCCCTGCTATCGCAAATATCCAAACTCCCTACCACAGTTAAGCTACTTATACTTCAAGAAATCCAAGAAATGTCTAGTTGCCTGTCTAACCTATGAACATAACCATATCTCCTTAGCACCCAAACACCCACCATCAGTTTACGTGATTCTGTAAGGAGGCTTTAGGGGATGAGCACTACAATGGGCAATAATAAGTGTTTACACCTACAATACAAGAAAACTTTATGTATCTTCAACACAACCAAGTATAGCAATTGTCTGAGGCTCATTAGCAGGCTGCTCTTAGTTCTCAGCTGAGGAACATCAATGGGCTGATTGAGCTATCCAGAACTAATTTCAACAGGAGCTTGATCTTTGTTCAACTTTACATACTACAATGAATTATCATCATCTGCAAGCATTGACTGAATACCCGAGCTCATAATCTCAATACCATGTTCCTTTCATCAGTTTGCCCCACTTTATCACCACCATACGATATCGGGTCACTTATCCATCTTGACCACTCTATTTTCGCCATCCTCAATCTCGGTTTTATCCACTCAAAGCTCTGGATTTGTACTTCTTGAAACAGTCCCGCACCTCTTAAAAATTTTCTTCCAAAGACCTTGGTATTCCTATTTTTCCAAATCATATATGTTGTGACCCATAAAACCCCCAACCATAACTCTTTCAACCTTTTATTTCTATTATACCTGTTTACCGATTGTAACAGTCCCTCGTTGTCCAACGCATCACACATACCCATATTCCACCAACCAAACACCTTGTCCCAAACCAACCTTGATTCATTGCACAATACTAGGCAATAATCAATTGTTTCAATACTCTCTTCACAAAGTGGGCACAATAACCCATTCAAATCTATACCTCTTTTGTCCAACTCCACTAGTACCAGAATCATCTTCTTTCTTGTTCTCCACGCGAATATATTGATTTTGCTCGAAACCAACTTTACCTGCTGCGTTTGTTGACCCGTTTGGCCGCCCACCAAAATCACCTCATCAATTTTCTTGGCCATTTTGTAAACTGTAATAACCTGTTCACCATCAGTTGTCCATTGCCATTTATCACACCTATCGGGTTCCAAACTAATTGAGTCAATCAAATTAATTAGTTCATCCCATTCCCCACACGCCCTCCCTCTTGGAGATCTAATCCAATCCCATTCCCACATCCATTTATTATCCACCCATTTACCTCTTTCTTTTACCACCACTTCCTTATTCCTATCTAGGGTCTACAATCTATAAAATTTTTCCTTTAGTGCTACATCACCTACCCATCTATCTTCCCAAAATCTTGTTTGAGCCTCGTCACCAATTTTTCTACATAAATATGAAGAGAACCCGCCCCCTTTTTCATCAATTTCCTTCCCAACCCGCCATATACTCACCCAAATACGACCCATGCTTTCTACATTACCCCTTTCCCTCACAATTAATCCCCCATCCCTCCCATAGTGACTTTTGATGATTTTGACCCAAAATGCATCACTTTCTGTTTTAAAACGCCACCACCATTTACCCACTAACGCTCAATTTTTTGGTGTTACGTCGTATGAATTCTAATTTTTTAATCACACAAACTGGGGCTCGAGATATTGATAAATGGAAAGCCGTTTTGAATCACCGGAAACTTATCACACGAGACGGAGAGAGACTCTCATATCAACCTCCTTACTTCAAACCCTTAAACAACTCTTATGTTTATATGCAACACTAAATTTTTTTTAAAAGTCAACTTATTTTCAAAACTATCTTTAACTGTCAAATTGCTTTATTTACAAGATAATAATCATACACTAAAACATTTCTAATATCATTTACAAACCGCAAGAAACCTTAGTTATTTTTAAATATATATATATATATATATTTATGGAACATATAGTATGAGAAGTAACTTGAACTTTGAATTTACATTTATTCTAACAAAATGAATATTTATTTATTTGTTGTTATCTTTGTTTAGCACTTCTTGAAGACATTATTGGGTCAATAACCCAAAGAAGTCTTTAGCGTTGTACATCACAAAGCTTTTTCATTATACTTAATTCTCAAGGCATCGAAGCCGTTAATTAAACCCACGTGTCATTAGTGGGTCCAGTGATTGAGCTGATTTATCCCTAAGATACAGTATTACATAATTGTTGTCATCTCTACAATTTTTAAGTCTAGATCTCTTATTTTTTCGAAAATACAGACTATCATTTAATTACCACCAAAAAAAACAAAGTCGCTTACAACGGAAAATCAGCTAGTGTCAAGATCCAAGCTACAAGATATAGACAGCGGACAGAAGCACATCTTAAAAAATATAAAATGATAAAAAAAGAATTTCTTGTTGTTGACTAAAGTATATGATATATTAAAATCCCATGGAGTCTTATAAGGCCATCTTCAGTATTTTCTATACATTCTTCTGTATTTCTAAACACAGAGATAAAGGAGAAAAAAATAAAAATATACGAAAGGAAAATGCGCTTCAACCCCTCTATATTTAAAGAAATATTTAAAGAAAATCAATTTTCTTCTTTATATATAAACATTATTTATCTTATAATAATTTTAATCAATATTTTTTAATGTTAATAAGAGTATTAATTGTATTTGTATATTGTAAAAATTATTAATAATTATTACTCACAAGTATTAATGTTTATTAATTATTATTTATATATAAATTAAATAAAATTAACATAAAAAATAAATATTTATAGATTTCCACTACAACAATTACAACTAAATGTAAGTAATATATAATAAAAGAGACTTACATTAAAAAAATCTTAGAAAATCTTGTTAAAGATAAACTAAGTGGGATAAAAGATTTATTGACCATCATTTTTAAAAGAAATGGTTGGAAAAAGTTTTTTACAGAAAAAATATGTTAGAAAAATCATTCATTTCCTCTCTATTTAGAAAGAAAGATAAAGTTATAGTTGGGGATGATTTAATTGTTTTCCAATAAAAAATAGTATTTAATGTGACTTACAAAAATAGTCTCAAACATGTTATCTGTTTATTTAATAATTATTTATTTTGTGAGAAATAAACATTTTCAACCTTAACAATATAACCAACAATAATTTTGTCAACGCCATTGTCATCGTGAATCAAAAATTTGTTAATATAATTATTTGTGACACGTATTGCAATTGTGGAATAATTTATCAATATAATTATTATAAAGAATTTCTATTTTGATCGATTTTACTTTTATTATAATATCTTTAAAATCTTTAAATGGAAAAGTAACGATGTCTTTATTCCTTCTTCTAATTATAACGAGGCCTAATTACCTTTTTTATTTAATACATCAAATCAAAAAGCTTTATTTTTAGACGTAGTAGGTTAATATAATGTTTATAAAGTAACAAGATTATGATATCACATTTATATGTCATGTAATATATAAAATTAATAATTAATGCACATTGGACCGGTTATATTGATTATTGCTTAATTGACATGGACCTTTATGAGGGTCAAAAGGCACCTCTAAATGACTACTTTAATTTTTTCAAGATATATTTGTTACCATAGCGTAGGGAACGGGACCATATATGGAGGTTACCATTGTTATGCTTTCATTATCTTTCAAACAACTTGACATGGTCCTTGGTATTTGAACTTAAATTACACATCAATCACGAAGACGATCTGTCATTTCTAGTCACCATTGTAGCAAATCGTCAATGTCAATTGCACTTTATATACTTTTTGGCTTTTGATCGCTTGGTTTATTACTAATTTTTGTTGGTATATTAAATTGTGTTTCGAACTTAACCTTACACAAATAACTGAGGCAGAAACAATTAAAATCAACATATTGATTATACTTCATATGTCCAAACTTTATCGTTTATATTTATATATTGGGTTGTCACAAAATAAATGTTCATTTTTATGTACAATCAGTAAATATTCTTAAAATAGCAGATATGAAAATTGATTGAAAGTTGATGAATAATTGTGACTTTTTATAACTATATGCATATTTAAAGTTGGCAAAATGAGTATTATTAACAACTTAGTATACAATATAATAATAGAAAAATTCATCATATTATGGCCTCATTTGACTGGCTCCAACATGAAACCTTAGTTGTCACCACCTTCATGAAATTAAATCAATTTGTCAAGTCTATTTTAGACCTCGTATAGTTGGTCAAAAACCCCCAATATGAGAATTCAAAACACAAGACCACAAGTATTTGATGATATGAAATGAGAGTATTATAATAACTTATGGTCACAGCACAATAGCACATTATAGGTTCTATATATAGCCATAAAAAGAGTGTTATAATTCAATTAAATTGGACCCAATTTTGTAAAAGATGAAGTATGACACGATTTAATAATTACACAAATTAACATCTTTAATAGAATTGGTATGGTTACAAAAGTTACTTTACTTTTTATAAAGAGATGGTGAGTGAGCATAGAAAGTTCACATGAGTTACGTTGAGATTTATTAATACATGAATGAAACCCAAAATATTTGTCTTCAAGTGTGGGCAGGAGGACCTAATCTTCGGTATAACCAATGAAATAGTGACATCTTCCTCTTGTAAATTTCTATATGTATAATGTTATTACAAAATAAACTGCTATATTATATTATTTCTTTTGGCCTTATAATGTGTGTTTAATGTCCCTTAACTCCCTTCATATAACGTTTTTTATACCCATCATTTAGTTTTGATTAAACTGTGAGACTTCATGGCATTGACTATGGAAAAAAATATAATTGTCGATTTGGTAAAGATAAGCTTATTGATGCTGCTCTACAATGCATCAACCAAGTTGGCATTGTTGTTACGGGCAATGGAGACCTACATGGTAAACTATACTCCAAAACACAAGATCTATAGGTAACTCCTAAAAGCTTTATATATGGTGTCCATTTAATTAAATTATAGGATGTTTTGGATTAACATAACCTATAATTTCTTGACTACAAATATAAGTTTTATCTACTCGCTTCAGCAGCTCCAAATCTTCTACTATTAGTTAATTTCGCCAAACATATGTAAAAATAGATTGAAATTTCATTTGTATTTGGATGACTTACTTATACAATCTATCAAATGCACATTCGCTGTCCTTTCCCTAAACATTAAAACACTACCCTAGTAGGATATCAAACTATCTAAATAAAAAAAGAGGTTTAAAATTTAATACATAACCAAAGGGCTAAATAATAAATATAAGATTCCAAGATAACCTAGGTGCTGTTCTGTTTAAAATTAAAACGCATCTCCTTGCTATATGATACTAGTTGCGATTGGTCAAAAAATGACGTGGAATAAAAACGAAAAGGAAAAAAAGAAAACGAAAAGAAAAAATCGATGGACTGAAAACTTGAAAAGTGACAATGATATTCAATAAAATACATATCAAAGCTAGCTTATATATAACATTAAAAAAGTAGTAAACCTTTTTATTTTGCTAACCTGTAGTGGTTGCACGATGTCAAAATCACTAAACATTGGTTAGTGTCCATACCATATCCATTAAGTTAAGTATGCATGCATCCAAATGCCATTAGTGATAAGTCAATAAACATAGTTTATAAATTTACTAATCTTACACATTCATTCATTATTTGACCTAACTCCTTTTAAATTTATTCATCCCCTCATTTCTGACCTCTCAAATTCTTCTAGTTTGACCATCACCTTCTTGTTTCTTCAATAAACACAAGAGACAATTTTCATAAGCATAAATGATCACAGTAGTATTTTGTGTTTTCAAATTTGTAATGGTTAAACAAATTCTTTATTTTAGTGTCTTCATTGATAGTTTAGATCTAGATGAACTACAAAACCCACTCATGATATGTAATCCATCTGTACTTCCTATCCTTAAGCTTGGGCGTGTCTTCATATACTGCTTCATTTCTATCATTTTGTTATATATTAATAAACTATACAACTGTTCTAATTTATAACACAGCCAATTTTAAAAAAATTGTACACACGTATGATCATATATATGGTTACTGTCCAAGTACCGCGAACTGAGTCAATATTTGACATAAAAACAAATGCACTTGTTTTCAAAAGACTGTTATTTGCAAGTAATACATTCTTGTAAATGAAAATTCCAAGTCATTACAATCTCTAATTGAAACAGAACATAAGCAGAAAAGTCTATGTGGTTACATCGCTATTATTTGTAGTATATGTCCAACACTCTAATCCCTCCTCTTCTTCTTCCTTTCTTCCCTTGCAGCCGAATTCTTCAACTGCAACACATTCAACATGCTATTAATAAGCTGATTGCATATATAAATCAACAATACAAACATGTGAATACAGAACTTAAGCTTACCATGATGATAAGGATGCGGACAAAGACGGCAACAAAGTCGGTGAATAGTGTGAGTGCGTGCTTGACATAATCCAGATCTCCAAGGTGAGCTTTTTCAATGATTTGTTGTGTATCGAACACCATGTATCCAACAAACACCAAAAGCCCAAAATACAGCTGAAGAGCACACGGATAATATACAATCAGCACGATTACTTGTCAAGAATAAAATATCAGATCATCATTAGTTATTATTGACAACGCAAATCAGGAACAATTAGGCGACTTTACCTCAAACTGAAACATCGCGACAGAACCACCAAAGATGGATGAAGCGAAATGCAACCAGAAAAGGATTGAGACACCAGAAGAGAGAAGGCCTCCAAGATAAAGGTACTCTCTACGCTTAGCCAACATGGCTGCTCCTGAGAAACAAGCAAACGCGATCGCAGTTCCCATGAATGCGCTCACCAAGATGCTGCAAATTCAGACAGAAAATCACATCAAACACTGTTCTGTATTCTGGTGACAAAGAAATAAAATAAATCTTCAAAACAAAACACTTGACATAACTACGTTACAAAGCTCGACATTAACAAAATTGTACCTTGGGTCAAAATTAATGGCCAACTCGATCAAAGGACCAATGGAAGCTCCTTGGAGAAGAGACGACACCATCAACAACGAAACCCTCTTTTGCTGTTGATTTTTAACACAAGATAAAATAATTCAGATCCACATAACCGATACGAATCAAGATCAACAATGTCCCCCAGAAAAAACTAAATTTAATACCTCATGATACGGAGGAGTGGCGAGTAACCACGACATACATCCTAAAGTCGCAAAGGTAGTCAAGAGACCACCAACGTTCCATAAGATGTGAAGATAAGCCCCGACTGCAGACGCTACTAGCGCGCAACATAGTGAAAGATACACCTGTAATTACATTATACAAATTCCTTATTATCAACAAAAAGTCAACCAAGACATTACAGAAATCCAGAATACCTATTTCTATTTATGTATAAGGAAAGGTTCAAGAATGACAATCAGAACTGCTAGAACTACAAAATTGAATCAATTTTCAATCTGATATTGATGGATGTTTAACTAAAGAACAAAAAAACTGGAAACCATAAGATTACTTTATAATTCACATCCGATTTAATCGGTTCGCAAGTGAAAAAATCAAAGCGCACGTGGATGAAACGGCGTTTTAATAGTTTTCAACTGTGTTGTAATCTTATTTTAACCTTCACCAGTGTTCACTGTAATATAGTTCCGGCGAATTTTTGTAATTCTTGATTGAACCTTCCCCTACATATATTATAGATGCTTTTCATATCATATAAACAATCATAATGATATCTACACAGACGTAAGCCCTAATTTCAATTACAAAAACTACTATTCGTGCCTCACACAGTAATCATTTATTGAGAAATCAACATTCATAGGAAACAAATTTATCAACTAAACAAGCAAACACACATCATATACATCAGATTTAACAAATGAAAAGGCAGAATTAACGAAATTAGGGCAAAATAGATTGATACCTGTTTGAGATGAGTTTGAACAACAGGTGAGATCTGACGGAAATTTTTAAGAGAATCGTAAGTCCAACTATTACGAGAAGCTGATTGTGATTGTGAATTGAAGAACGAAGAGAACGATTCCATCGTGTAATTGAAATTGAGAAATATTTTTTTGCTTGCTTGTGAATTTGGGTGACTTTTTTAGGAAGAAAAGGCGCCCTAATTTTAGATTTATAGGCAGACGTTTTATTTTGATGCGATGACGTTAGTTAAGTTTTATCTAGCAGATTCGCGAACTCACCAGAGGGCTAAGGAAACAATATATCCAATTGTCAATATTCCAACTTGTACAACTATTTTATTTATTTTATTTTATTTATGTGTATCTTTTTAATTAGTTTAAGTTACTTATATCTTCAGTTGAAAATGTAAATAAAATGAAATGATCAAAATTGACATGTCTATAAAGTCCGACTTTTTTTGTCAGTCTCAACCACTTGGATAGATTCAATCAAATATATGTGTAACTTAATTATTTACATTTATATATATATATATAATATATATATACTAAAGGAAAATAATAAATTATTTTATATTTTATCACATAGATAAAATGACATGTAACGGTCTCTTGTAATTTAAAAATAAATAATAATTTAAATTTAAAAGATAATTGAAAACTAAATTTAGATAGAGTTATATAATATTTGAATATAATAATAATTAATTAAAAAATCTATAAATCCTACTCAGACATTAATTAAAAAATAATATTAAACTATTAAACCTATAAAAATTATGAATATAAATTTTGTTTAACTTATATCGCCGTGCATCACACAGTTTAAATCTAGTATATATATATACATATAACGGTTAGATGTATAAGAAAATGTTGATTTAAACTTATAGGCATACTAAATTAAACAACTTGTCTAAGGAACGTAAGACTTGAGTTGTTTCATTGAAAGTTACTTTGTTAAATATATATATATATATAAGTGATGTAAGTAGGATATATATAAAAAGAGAAAATCATTCATGTTGTTAATAACATGTCTCATACCCCATTGAATGAAAGTCAATATAGTTGACTTTCTAAAACTCATGTACTCAACCCATTATTTTCAACTTTATATGATTCAACCTTATAAAATAAACTCTTAACTTAAGGTAGAGGTTATGCATATATTATTTCCTTATATTATATTTTGTGTATTTTGTGTTTGAACTTTGAAGACTAAAAAAGAAACTTGACATAAAGACTTTGAACTTTTCCCTCAACCTTTCTTCTGCTGACTACTTGGAAGTTTCCACCAACCTTTTACTTTCTCTCTTGATATATGCATTAGAACATGAAATAAGTGAGGTAAATAGACTTCACTGGTAAAAGTTCATGGAGCACAAGGCTCTGTATTTTGAAGAGTTAATACGGAGTGGTGTTTTAGAGACAATAAATAGCTGAATTAAGGTGCTTCAAAGTAGGATATTCACACCACTAATTTGAGTATCATTCATATACTTCAGATTCACATACATACACACACACATACATACATACATACATACATACATACATACATACATATAAGCAAAATGATCATAGGAGAAATTTTGAGATGAACAAATAATGTCGAGCAATCAGAAGTTTCAAAATATCCAACTAACATAGGTTACTATGTGAAATAATGATGGTGCAAGTAATTTTCCATAAAACCAATCATTACATTGTTGTTACAAGGTGTAAAATATTAAATACATACGCATAGTGACTAAATACATCTAGTTAACAAAAAATAACCATAGAACCAGGATTCGTCCGAAAGTCAAGCATCGCACCTCACCCTTGATCCTAACCAGACCTATAACTAAATTATATGTGGCGGTCCTAACACATCCAGTTGGTTGCAGTCTCAGGACTGATCCTCTGTCTTAGCTCTTTTGTTCGTCTGAAATATCAATCTCACCCATAGATAAGTTTCTAATGTTAGTGTAGAATAATAGGACTAAACAAACAAGATATGAAATATATAATTGCACACACAAAAGTTGCCACCAGCCCCCACATTTAAGTTACGCACACACTGTACACCTGATCTTTCCAAAGAAGTAGAAGAAACCCTGCCCATTCTCATTTGATATATTCTGAAGCCCCAAAAAACTTCCTCACTTCCTGTTACATAGACATCAAAACTTGATATCCGCCACCAGTAACATGTTTTTCATGTAGCCACATGGATAGGTTTAGAAGGAGAAAATATTGTGACCCATTTCTTTATTGATGACATCTGAGAAATAGTCATTGTAATTGAGGTACTCCCAGAACCGTGGGAGACTGAACTCAACATTCTTAGGAGAGTTGAGATAGCATGCATACAGTTGTCTCACGTTTTGGTCAAATGCTTCTTTAATTGTTAGAACCTGCAGCCATCAGGAAAAACAAAACAAGTGTATCAATTTGTCAACTTTTCTCTTCTTTACAGCTTTCGCCAATAGCAACTTTGTTAATCAGAACAAATGTACTTCTTGTTGTGATGATAAGTTTAATACTTTCATGCAGTCAACCCAAAGGTTGTGCTTAACTGGAGATTAAGACTTAAGAAGAAATGTATATTTCGTGTTGTAAAGGATGGACTGCATGATAGGTGTTTGTGGAGAAGACTAAGAATAAAAAGCTCTAGTGGATTTTGATCAAAGAGGGCAATTGGTTAAGAAGTCAATTCAATGTAACAGTGTCCATTAACTTTTTGCTTGCAAAGTGGATTTTTTCAACCTTTGATTAAATTCATTAGAAAATACAATAAATAAACAAAAATTAAAGTCGACACTGTAAAATTGACCTGAGGGGTGTTCAGCAGATCTCCATCTTGTCCAGCCAAACTCATGTTTGGTACGACAACAGATCTGAAGTCCAACGCACATTGCAAAATGCTTTGAATAATATCAGCTATTTGTTTCATATCATTCGATAAGAAACATCTGCAAAGAAGATAAAAACAAATATCTATAAGTGATTGCTTTTACAAGAACAACACTGGAAGTTCACATATGCAAGTCGAGAAAATAGAGTGATGACTTGGAAATGTTCTAATCAATTGTTTCTAGGATCTTTGTCCCATGCAGATGAAACATATATATGAAAAGACATACAAGAATAAAAAAAAAAATGAGAAAAGAACTTACATGCATTGTGAGTCATTAAGATAATCCATATGCACAACGTCAAGATCTGTCAAATCCTTAACCTGATGGAACAATAATCACAGCATGCCAAATTAGATAAAGAAAACGTGGTAAATGGAGCACAAAAAATGATGCAAGAGTTGATACTAGTAGGTTGTACAACTATGTGATGGACACAGTAAAAAAGATTCATGTAACCTTATTGTCTTATAATCAACATCCACACTTCGTAAAAGAAAGAGAAAGCATAGATATTTTCTTCTTACTGATTGATCAAACTACATAAGCTATACAGCTTTACTTTAGGAACAAAATACTTAAGTATCTCCCTAGTCTAACTTCAAGAAAAGAATAACCAAAACTATACAGAATCTCCAAGAAAAGAGAGAGACAGAGAGAGAGAGAAGAATAATTTTTACTATGTTATGATATAGACACAATCCTAGTCAACTATTACTGAAAATGCATCCTATTAACATACTGAGAACCTTAAGTAGTTAAGTGTGATAATGTTTGCTTCAAACCTTGTGCTTGAGAGACTGTAAAAATCTGCACCAGGATATATGTGATAACTGAGACTGAACATATTGCTGCAATGTTGATACAAAATGAAAAATCTGGTGCCTGAAACATAGATGCAATAAAGAAATTGGCATCTTTAATCGAAATGTACAACACCTAACATCACATCAAGTAGGAAGGGCAACCCTAGAAATCGGAAAGGGAAATCTTTACTGTTCTATCTTTACACCAGATATGGATTTGAAAGTAACAAATTTTCAGTTTACATGATATAATATCTAAAACATAAACTGGAGATAAACTGGTAGGGTGAGAACCACTGCTTTGAAAATAAAATTTAGAGTCCAATGCCAATGAGAAATATAATGTACACTTGTGAGTGGTAAAGAAAAGTGAATGAATAGGATGAAACTACATGTACCGGAATCTCAGTACTCAATGATCTGATCTTTAGTTGGCTTTATAAGAAAATCAAAAAGTTTGTCACATGACAGAATAATTTGGTAACTATCATTAAGAATCAAGATATTCCAGTCATTCGATGTTACTGGGAGAAAACCTGCAAACGAAGTTTCAAACATACCTCAATTTCACCATGATATTGAAATGGTGGGACTCTGATTTACGTAAACCAGAACAACGATTCTGGTTGGTGAAATGGATGAATTCCTGTACATCAACAACGCATATTAGCTTACATTCTAAAAAATTCGACTAAAAGCTCGAAAGACTCAAATGACCACTAAGGTGAATATAGCTTAAAAGTCCGAAAATGTTTGTATATTGATATCTTTTCTCGACTCAAACTTAATATCAGCCTCTATGATGATAAGTCAGGTTCCTTCAATTGATAAACTCAATATAACAAAACAACAAAGTAAATAAAGCAAGTCACCAAGAATGAACCATGGAGTGTCACAAAGGATCGTATAAACTCACACAAGGAAATGCTGTCTACATGCACTATGTTAACCAATTCCTGCAGTAGCATACCTTAAATGAGCACCATACTTCTGTTAAAGATGATAGCGCAAGCTTGACTTGTAATAAAAAACTGAAGATTTGAGCATATATCTTCAATGCACCAGGAGTCAAAACAATGCTCACCGGCCAATCAACTCTGTAACCCAGGCCTAAAGCATTGAAGGACTGTATACCTGCCAGTATACCATGGCTTCATCACTTGATATTATTTAAGATGTGAGGTTTTACATGTTTGAGACCACACATAACTTTCATAGGGGGCAGGGATAGAAAATAAGATCAAAATAAGTTGCATAAATACCATTTGCAAAGCCAGGAAGAGCTGAGGAGCCCTGTTCTTTCATGTACACGAACACTCTATCCTTATAACGATCTCTTTCACATGAAGACCTCTGAACTGAGAGTTCCAAGAGCCCCTGAATTTCAGATATGCTTTTATCCGCCTCTGTTGCATACCATTTCTAAAAGGAAAAACAGAATTTAGTATAGGACCATCGTACAAAGCATAAGCTGAGTAAGAGTTATAACATAGTACATGATGTCGGAGTGACATGATAAACAAGTCTGCCCAGTCTGCAGATTCCATCATGTGGTAACGTCGCAAAGCCAGCAAATGTTCTTGTAAAGAGAAACCTTCCTCAAGTAGCTTAATTGTCAATTTACTGACATACATATATCTATTCATGTTAAGGAGACACCTGAATCCCTACTTTGGCAGAAAGTACAGTTCAACCATTGCATATCATTTTCCATCTCATGAAGAATTCAACTACAGATTATATAGCTCAAAATTTTGGCATGCTTTCATGAGCATCATTAGTGAATAATTGTCAATTTCAAACAGGAAAAGATGTGGTTGGGTGTGTCTTACGGATAAAGCCACAGACATAGCTAAGGCTAAATATACGCCTAACTTAAGATGAAAGAATACCAAATTGCTTACGTTACCAATTTAGGGATGAAATTATCCATAAGCAAAAAAAAAACATAGAAAACAAACCACATACCAGAAAAAGGCGTGATCAAAAGTTTTAAGATGCAGCTTGAAAGAAATTAAGGATACTGCATTTGAATTTCCTCCAACAGGCACTTCTCAAGAACAAAATCCAACGGTATCTCAATAACAGCAGCCACACTGGTTTTATGCTTACCAGGGCGGATATCGTTTTTGTTGCCACTGCAATCAAGAAGACTTTCCCAACAACCACCACCAGATGCATTCGATAACAATGCTTGTTCTTGGTGATGAGTTTTCAGATCAAGAAGTGCATGTGTGTGGAATGAATTCTTCTCGACAGCAAGAGCATCACCACCTTGGTCTTTGTTATGAGAATTTCTCTTGGTGGTAACACTATTAG